>JAWWEV010000001.1:8191061-8216460 GCA_035583235.1 Hafferia zeledoni
AAGAAAGAAAGAAAGAAAGAAAGAAAGAAAGAAAGAAATAAGAAAGAAAGAAAGAAAGAAAGAAAGAAAGAAAAGCATGTAACTGGCCTTGAAATGATTTCTGCAGTTATTCACCTGTAGGGAGCCACTGATTCCAGTGACAATGGGAAAATAATGTTCCTTCCAGGCAGGATCCTGCTTCTGATCATCTAAGCAGTAAGTGAAGCAGGAGCTCTTAGAGATCAGTGCACCTCTTTTGGGAGTTTGGTTTGAGATCCTTTAACAAACAATGCGCTGGAAAATCCATGAGGCTGTTACTGAGAGGATCCTTCACCCTGGCCCATGAGACATTAGAGAGTTCCACTTTTGGCAGCCACAGTCAGACTGTATTCAAGTTAAATCTTTGGTCTGACAAAGGTTTCAAAGCCTAGATTAATGACGTTTGGTATCATTAGGAAGATCTCAGAAACACAGAAATGAATTATTTGTTTTGAGATATCTGTATTCTTGTTCTAAAAATTGTAGCTGGATGGGAAATAAAGAAAGGAGCACAGTATACCTTATACAATATACATATACCATAGCCCGTGTATAGTCTGAGACAGAAGTGAGAATTTAGCTTATAGGTACAAAGATTGTAATGCTTGGAGAGATGTAATTTTGAAAATTAGTTATTTATGGAGATTCCTTCCCACGGTTAATAATGAAATTGCCTTTAATAAGTGCAACATCTTGGTGCTGTAGAATAGTCTGGAGTTTCGTGGCAACTTCTGGGAGGCATCTCACTGCTGGGATACCTCTTTCCAGAGACCTGTGAAGTGTGTGGCATGATAAGAAACATTTGTGCAAGACAGGCAATGAACCAAGATCAGAGAGATAAGAGAGGAATTTTTTCAATATTGAAGATGGAGGAGGCTTGGGATGGGACTTGACTGCAGTCTATCTACACAATTCTTGCATCTCCTTATACAAGATATTTAACTTCTGGGTTTTGGTTTTCTAAAGACAAAATGCAAATGAAGAAATAACTAACTGGAATGTGACATAAACTGAGAAAGCTGCAAGTACAGTTCACATCATTCATCCTCTATTCTGGTAGAGTCACACTACTGTAAAGCTGCTTGTGGTCTGATCCCTTACGACTGGGATGGGTATGGGATTCTGTAAGAGAAATGCCACTTTTTGCTGAAATTCAATTTACCTACATGTTTTCATTTCACATTATCTGAGAAACACTATATTGCTGTGTGAAGAAATGCCATATCAAAATGGTAATAGGCTAATATTCACCAGCACTAATGTTCAGATTTTAATTCCTCATTGTCTTGGTCTTCATTTTGCTTCACATCTATTTTTTTCTTATGAAGGAAATAAAGCCAAAACATGTGCTAGAGGATTGATCATTTTTTGTGAAGCCTCTAATCTAATTTTCTGCCTATTTCAGACTTAATTATTAATGATGGCACTATTATTTTTTCTTTTGTTTTTCTTGTAATTGCGTTAGTCTCTGTATCAGCAGAGACAAGTCATCGTACTGCAAAAGTATGCTGTCACTTGTCATTACAGAGGACAATAGTTACATACAGCAACAACTGTGTGTTTTGTCACAGGTTTATAGGCATGAGCTATATGATCATATGCTGTGTTGTGGCAGCCAGGAAGACAATGAAACACATCAACAGAAAAACTAAAATGCTCTTCAGCAATATGTGCAAATTCAAACAGTGAAGTACTGCTTTCTGTGGGCCTTTTGTATTTATATCCAAAATGTTGCAACACAGTAACAATGGTTGAACACTGTTGCAGAGGTCTAATTAATTAGATTTTTCCTTGGCTCTGCTGACAATACATTCAGCAGATTCAGCAATGGCAAGCCCATCTCATTAAATTAAGTGCCTCAGCCACCAGTGCCAGCAACACTTCATAAGGCTGATGTACTAAAGTTTTGGGATATTGCTAATCTGGCACATGTCCCAAAGAGACGATCATCTGCGTTTTAGATAACCACTATTAGATGCAATAAATATTTGAGAGTCACCAAGGATAAACAGCAGGTTTGTGCACCAAGGTGAGTGAGGATGAAAAATGTGAAGAGTTTTCATACATCTATCCGAGAGAATTGTTCAGTTAATATGGGGCCACATTTCATTGCTTTTATTCATCTTAAGATACAGTCACATTGGCTTAAGTGGTATTTATCTTGCAGCAAAGTGCTCTTTGCTGTTACTATAAAGGAAGGAATCGATCTTTATATTATCTGCAGTACAAATATATTTGGAAATGCAAACCCAAACCCCTTCACATGTACTCCCATGGTTTTCAATCAGATGAATTGTTAAACCAGGAAATTGTTCAGCTGCAGGTTCCCAGAAACTGGCAGGGGCTGCTCCTATGAGAAGCATGGGAAATGCCACATGCTGGACACAGTCTGGGCCAGCCCATAGGCATGGGGAAAGCCTATGGGAGGAAGGGTGAAATGAGGAGAAATGTGAGAAACAGCCCAGCAAGCCCTGAAGCAAGAAAAGAAGGATGATCCAGGTGGCAGAGCAGGGATTCTCCTGTGTCTCCTGGAGAAGACTGTGGTGAAGTAGGCATTTCCCTGTGGCCTGTGGAGGACCACGGTGGAGCGAATTTCCATACAGCAGCCCATGGAGGAACCCACAACAAGGCAGGTTCACTAAAAGGAGCTGCAGCCTGTGGAGGACCCCCATGCAAGACCATGCTCCTCGCAGAAGGTGCATCCCATGCAAAGGAGCCCACACAGATGCAATTTAGTCCTATTCTGAAGGACTGGGACCCATGGAAAAGGATCCATACTGGAACAGTTTGGGAAGAACTAAAACCTGTGGGAAGAAGTCACGCTGGAGGAGTTCATGGAAGACTGGCTCCCACACTGGGGCTCTATGAAAGAGTAGCAGAGACAAAGCACTATGAACTGACCTGAAACCCCATTCCTCATTCCTCTGTGCCTCTCAGAGGGAGGAGGAAGAAGACTTGTAAGTGAAGTTGAGACTGGGAAAAAGGAGAGAAGGGAAGAATTTTTTTGTGTTTTTAGTTTTGTTTTTATTTCTCACTGTTATACTATCTTATAAATTGGGAATGGATTAATTTCCCCAAGTGGAGTCTGTTTTGCCTGGGATGGTAATTGGTAAGCGATCTCCTTGTCCTTATCTCAACCCATGAGCTTTTCCATCATATGTTCTGTCTGTCTTGCTGAGGAGAGGGTGAGAGAGCCTCTGGCAGCCAGCTGAGTTCAACTCACCACAAGTGAGAAACTTCAGGACCTTATTACAATAAATGACACTTCTAAAGAAACCTAGCCTTGTGGTTGATTGAAAAGCTGAGATCTGGTGAGTGTAAAGTGTCTGAAAACTGAGTGAGAAAGCTTAGATGAATTTGAGAATTGCTTCCAGAAGTTGCAAACAGGATGTCATGGAAAAGAAATTTCCAAAACTTTGAGGTTGAATTTTCTTGCTGCTTTTAAGGGGAAAACTCAGTAAATACTGCAAAATTTCTGATGATTTCCTCAATTTGCAGAGTGTTAACTGAGCACATTTTACATTGCTGCCCTAGTTGTGTTTTAATTGTAAAGTAAAGCTGACAGGTACATGCCATCAGTTATGGGAGTGTAAGGGCAGCAGGTATAAGCATACCACATCTCTGAACAAAGGAATAAGTGACTGCAGGGTTTTTCTCAACTTTCCACGTGTGTCATTACTGCCTTTAGAATACAAGCTTTATGTGATAAACAGTGCAATTGTATTTTGAGTTTGCAAATTTTTTTTTCATAAATCAAGAGAAATTTGCAGTTAATTCACCAAGAGATGTGCAGGCACTCTCAGGGTTTCAAATTCCTTCTCTCCAGTGTGGAGAAAGAGCCTGTCCCACACACCTGCACAGTAAGGGAAAGCAGAGACATGCCTGCTTCAATCGTGGGTGACTCCTGAATGCTGCCAGAGCAGCCTGGTGGTGCCCCATGCTGTGCTGTGCTGCTGGTCAGGGTGAAGTGCTCTGTGACCCAGTGCTGGCTGTGGTGTGTGTCTGCCACACCTGTTTTGTTTCTCTAGATGTGCTTTGTTTGCTGTTTCTTCTACCCCATCACTTCCTCTTGCCGCTCTGGCAGAGTTTATTTCACTGTGAATCTCCACCAACCTTACACAGTTGGTTCCAAAAGCTTCAGGGTTTCTGTCAGCTGCCTCTGGATTGGCTACCTGATGACTGGTGGGTTCTGGAATGTGGTTGGGGCTGTCCCCATGTACTTAACGGCTTTGAGCAGCAACCTGGTGTTAGTGGGGAGCAAAGAGGACTGTAAGAAGGGTGCTGGCTGTCTTGTCAGGTTCAAAGAGGGCTTTGAGTAAGCACTGTCTGTCCAGTTGTGGCAGTAGGACTCTCTCTGGCTGTCTGAAGTCAAAGAGGGCTCCAAGTAGGCTCTGGCTGGCTGTCTTGGGACAAAGAGGGTTTGAAATAGACTCTGGCTGTCTGGCAGGTGGAATTATGCTCAGCTTGTCCAGCCAGGTTCAGTAAGGCACTGGTGTTCTGGTCAGAGGATGTAAGATGTCTGGACTGTGTGGGGATTTAAGGCCCTGACTGGAGTAAAAAAGGTTGCTGGTTGGCCAAGGAAATAAGGATCTTGTTCAGCAGCCTAGAGAGTCCCTTGCTGCCTGGCTGGTGGCTGAGGCTGTTGTAGCTGGCACACTGGAACATTTTCAGGAAAGGAAGCACATGTTTCTTTGGCATAGATGCAGGATTAGTTCATGTTACTTGATATATGCTGGTCTGTGCCATATGTAAATGATGAAAATTTGTTCTTCTTTAAGCAAAATCCTAGATTAATTCTGAATATCACAAAGACATTAAACCTAAAAGGAATACACTTGTGAATGTCTCATGGATTATTATGACTGTCTCATGTAGATGTTTGAAATTGTAGAGACCAGTTTTTCATCCTGAGAGTGTCCCTTAAAAGTGAACGGGATTTGTATAGAGCATCATGGAATTCTTTAAAAAATTAGAACAAGTACCTATAGATTAAGAATGTTTTGATGTTTTATAACACTCAGTTGAAGATACAAGGAGCTGTAACCTCAAACCTACTAAGATCACTTTGCATTAATGGATAAGGAGAGCTTCAATTTTGCATTTTATGCGAAAACAAATCCACCTATAGCAAGCCTGACAGACACCTGTAAAATGACTCTTGTGTGTTGCCGATAGGCTTTGCTAAATACCAAATCCAAATATGATGAAACAACAATGAAGAATCTTACCTGCCTTATGATGTATCAAAATAGGAACTGAAAATTAAGTATGGTACAAGTAATATTAAATTTTCAGTATTAAAAGGAGAAGTCTTAGAGGCACACTGATTGGGCTTTAAGTCTCTATATTTTACTCTAAAAAAAGGCCCTATGCATAAAGACTGCTTGTTTATTCAGCAGACTGATGAAAACCAAGAATAGCCCAGAAAGTAATTTGCAAAAACCTCCAATTCTGTGTAAGTGAACACAAGTCTATGGCTTGTCATAACTCAGAATATACAAATGTGAGCACTCACAGAAAAGAACCTATTAACTGGCTTGAATTTCACCACTGACTTTTACCAGGCATTTAGGGGAGACTGTGAGATTTGTTTTATTTCTCCTTATCTACTCTCACTTTCCTAATTTAAAAGACATTAGGCAAAGGGTAACATTTTACAATAGGATAAAGCATTGATAAACGTTGACCGTCTTGCTTTAAAACTCTTCAATTTCTGTAAGCTATTTTTTAAACAGTGGCTAACTAAGCAAGAATTTTATTATGGATCTCTAGATATCTGATCATGCTTAAAGTTTATAAAACTGCATACTCGATAGAAAAAAAAAAGTAACATTATTTAAATGCTGAGGGGAAATAAAAATCTTTCTTCTCTAGTTTTCTCCAAATATTTATTCAAAATTATTCAAAATAATAAACACTTTTTTCACTCTCCAAAATGTAGATTTTCCTCAAAAAGAAAGAAAAAATATATTCATGTTACACATACATAAGAAATCAGCAAAATGGAAAAGTACAATTTCAAATACAAGTATTTATTTTAAAATATTTTTGTTTGGTTTTGTGATCAGTTCTAGTATTTATCTAATCTTGGGCTGATCCCCCTAGGATACAAACTATTTGCTATAGGAAGTGCTGCTGCATCAAAGCTGCAGTGCTGTTAGAGCAGAAGTAGTTGTCATTGTACATTCTTTTCCTGGTGGTTTACCTTGGTGAGTAGCTCAGTTATTTTCTTGGGCTTTTGGCTTTAGAGCCAGGAGTGGAAATTCACGAAATCACAGCACATAGACAACTGCTATCATAAAGCCATAGATTTGGAGACTCCAGTGTCATATGATGGTTGCCTGATATCAATACACAAAAAAATCTATTGTTCTTTGAACTCTCTTTTCATTGAGAATGGAGACAGCTAAGCTCTTTCACCATCCTGCTGTTCTTCTATGTTTTGAATGAGCATGCTCATATGAAAAATTGCTGGCAGGAAACAGAGCTTGAAGTTGCTTAGGAAGCAGTAATTATTTGAGCTATATTAAATTATTATCAGCCTTGCCTTAGGTACAATGTGCAGTGCTCAAACCAATCATTTACAAAGGAGGTGAAGGTCCTTGAGTGCATCCAGAGAAGGGCAACAAAGCTGGTGAAAGGGCTGGAAGGAATGTCTTATGAGAAGTGTCTGAGGACTTCAGGCTTGTATTGTTTGGAGAAGAAGAGACTGAGAGGCAACCTCATTGCTCTCTACAGCTCCCTGAGGAGGGGGAGTGAAAAGGAAGGTGATGATCTCTTCTCCCTGGGATCCAGAAACAGCTGCACCAGGGGAGGTTCAGACTGGGCAGTAGGAAGCATTTCTTTACCAATAGGGTGGCCAAACACAGGAACTTCCTGAAGAGGTGTTCAATGCCCTAAACCCGTCAGTTTAAGAGGCATTTTGACAATGCCCTGGATAAAATGCTTTCACTTTTGGTCATCCCTGAATTGGTCAGTTGGACTAAATAATGATTGTAGGTCTCTTCCAGCCAAACAGTCCTTTCCTGTCCTTTCCTGTCCTGTCCTGTCCTTTCCTGTCCTGTCCTGTCCTAGCCTATCCTATCCTATCGTATCCTATCCTATCCTATCCTATCCTATCCTATCCCATCCCATCCCATCCCATCCCATCCCATCCCATCCCATCCCATCCCATAATATCCTATCGTATCCTATCCGATCCTATCCCCCTACCCTACCCTACCCTACCCCAAATAAAAATATGGTAGATTTTGACAGGTCTACATAAAATCTCATGGTTGCAAATCCCTCCTAAAAAAAGTATTTTTACTCCTAGCAAATTGCTGTTACAGCTTTCAATCTTACTACTGGATTTTTAAATTGTAAGATGAAGGCTATTGTCTTCTCAAATTCATCAAGGTCAAGCATTACTTAATAGCTTCAGAGAACTCTAGGAGGGTAACATATAAAAAGATGTGCTGTAAGGTGTCAGACTACTTTTGTGAAGACAGAAAACAGACATAGAATTTGTACTCTCTGTAAGGAAAATATAGACAAACTTTCAGAAAGAATATCATTGAGAGTTTTGGACAATCATCCAAAATTGACTGAACATCCAAAAAAGGCAACTTTATCCTCAAAAAGATTTCTAAATTGAGGCCTACTTTTCTCTGTGTTCCTTTATTCAGCAGTTGAATGGTCTTGTATTAGATGTCAGGTTTCCAACTTAGCTTTTGTATCCACTTTCCATATGATGATTCTGAAATTTTATTTGTTCACTAATATTATCGCTTAATGTGAGAACTCACAACATTACAACTTCTCTGCCTGAGACTGCAAACAACCACATTGTTGCACGGTAAGAAGTTACCATGTGCTGGCAAATCCACAATAAATATCTATTTGAATGCTCTTAGCCTGTGGCAAACGCAGTGTAATTTAAGTTAGCATGAAAGAAGGCTAAGCAAACTCAATTTATTTTGCATTTGCTATGGGCTAAAAGAATTCACAGGGGACATTTGCTGTAGATCAGCTGCTGTGGTTATGAAAGCAATTCTTTTGTCAGCAAGACTGGTGTGAAATCAGAGAACAATCAGAATAGAAATCTGCTATTCTGGTATTGGAGAATACAAGTATCCAGGTAGTCTGTGAAGTCATCATTCCCTCAATGTGAAATACTAGAACAAATAATTTTGATGTGAAGGAAAAAAGATTTAGAGAAATGTTGTTTGTGATAGGTATTGTTAATTTTTTTAACTAGAGACAGAATTTTCCATAGAGAGGTAGTTCTTACAAGAAAACATAAATAAAACAAAACACAAGACAGAGACACCACTTTTGATATTTCAAGTGAAAGTAAAGATTTATATGTACAATGAATGAAATTGTATAAGCTACCAACTTTTTCTTCCTGGAAATAATGGAAATGTGCCAATAATATCATTGAGTAAAAGTGTGTGCTGTGCAGTGTTTCTTGGCTTCTCTCAGTTTTGCTCAGCACTGCATAGCAATTAATTTTACGTCTGCTCTTGAATTTGTAGCATCCTGAAGTTTAAAAACAAGGCAGTTGTCACTTTTCGTGCTGCATGCAAACACATTTTTAAGGAATGGAGTAGATAGAATATTCTATAGAAAAATCCTACAATATGAGGCAATGTAATTTTGTTTGTAGGAGGCCAGAAGATGATCAGAGGGCTGGAGCGCCTCTTCTGTGAAGACAGGCTGAAAGAGTTGGGGCTGCCTGGAGAGGAGAAGGCTCTGGGAAGACCTTAAAGCATCTTCCAATACTTAAAGAGAACCTTCAAGGAAAGTAAAGAGGGATTTTTTTCCAAGGGCATGTAGTGGTAGAAAAATGGATAGTGGCTTTAATTTGAAAGAGGACAGATTAAGGTGAGTTTTCTTTACTGTGAGAGTGGTGAGGCACTGGAACAGTTTACCCAGAGTTGTGGCTGCCCCATTCCTGGAAGTGTTCAAGGCCAGGTTAGGTGTGGCCCTAAGCAACCTGGTCTAGTGGAAGGTGCCCATGGCAGGAAATTTGAACTAGAGGATCTTTAAGGTCCCTTCCAACCTAAACAACTTTGTGGTTTACGATTCTATGGTAATAAAAGAGA
Organism: Hafferia zeledoni; assembly: GCA_035583235.1. Lineage (NCBI taxonomy): Eukaryota > Metazoa > Chordata > Aves > Passeriformes > Thamnophilidae > Hafferia > Hafferia zeledoni. The sequence continues at coordinate 8,200,169 of JAWWEV010000001.1, forward strand.
TTTTGACAAAAAACACTTTGGCTGAACACAATTTTCCTCCACATGCTATTAGTTTTTCATCTCCTTTCTCTATTGTACTCAAAGTGCAGCTTTCTCTATTATACTTAAACATGGATAAACTTTCAAATTAGTTGATAATCTTCATCTATCAGAGCAGGCAAATGCAACCTTTTGGTGTCGGTCTCTGCTGCATACACACTGTGTACAGAGCACTAGAAATAAAAGGACGTTTAACATACTGTGAAGAAAAAGCTGATAAAGTTTGAGAGACAGAAAGATTAAGAACATTAAGAGACACTTCACACCTTCTGTAAAGCTGAGAGGCAACTTTGTGCTAGGGCACCATCACACACTAACATGTGTAAACTGTGTTTGGATCCAAGTTATTTCAACTTCAACTGGTTCAGGGAGTAGACAATGCTAATTCAACCATCTGCATGTAGGACTTGGATCTACAGCATACTTCTAATCTCTCTGCTTTTCAGTTTCCTAGTCTGTATAAAGACGGAATTACTTTTATTAAAAAAAACCCTGAATATTTGCTATGAAAGAGCAAAATGTTCGCTGAAAAAAACATGATCCTCTCCAAGACTGAGAAGTGAATTGCTAGGCTGTAGAGAAACAGTCATTTTTCTGTCTTTTTCTGCAGTTATTCATCATTTAGTCTGTGACAGATTCAGCAGGACATAGGCAGTTCGCTCAAACTGCAACATCTCTAAATGAATGTTTATGGCGCTTTCCTGGCTACAAAGATTATCCTCAAGGAAGGAGAAATGATGACTGAGATACCTTACCTCCCAGTGTGAGTAAATAAGCTATTTGTCATGTGAATGGCAGGACTGGTTGAGAACATAACACAACATCAGGGCTGGGGGTTCAGAGTGGAGGGAAATGCCTTGCTACAATTAAATTCAAGTCCTCAGAGCAGGTTAAAACAAAGCAAACTTGCCCAATTCATATTTTCTGTTGGAAAATGGGAGGCAGGTTTGATCTGCTACAGGTTGTATTTTGCAAACTTCTTATTTGCCTAAATCTTTCAAAATAGTCTTTAAAGGGCTCATGATGCAAGTTTAGACATATGATTTGAAGTGAAGTTTGAGGACAATCTAACCACTAGTTAATCATGATGGAATGGTGACTGGAAAGGGGGAGAAGATCTAAGTATTCTATGTATTCCACAAGTATTTTTTCTGGTACAGTTTGGTAAAAGGCACTGTCAAAGCCAGGATACTGAAAAGGTTGCTGTTCAGGCTTGATTTTGTCTGCTTTTCTCTGATGTACTTGAGTGGGGCAAATACATAAAATACAATGGCTGACTCCTAATTGGAAGCCCAGCTGGTCTGAGAGGCAGCAGTAATATACAGTTGTACTTGGATATACTGATGCTGCCCTAGAAATAACAACTTGAAATTTTGTAGTAAATAAGAAACTATCAAATATCACCTTTTAACTGTGCTGCAGAGAAGCCTTGATTCTATGAAAAAAAATATGATGGCAAAGCTGCCAGTAAATGTGTATGACTGCTAAAAGTCAGTGACTTACAGTTGGAAGTGATATGAGAAGTCCCTCACTGCTGCTATAAAGTTATACTAAATAAACTGGTAACCATAACAAAGTCTTCTCTGCTTTGCATAATTTAGAGGGAATAGACAGATGGACCTGAAACAATGTATTTGAACACAAAAAATAAAGCCAGTCACTTTAACCCCTTCCCTTCATGAGTCAGAGGCAATAACTGGGATTTCTAGTTCACGGTAGACTTTGGGTTGTGCTTAAAGCACAGTTCTGCAAGTGCCACTGTACCATTTACTTAAGATCATGGGGTTTGGGGTTTTGTTTGTTTGTTGTTCTTTTTGTTGTTGTTGTATGGGAGGTTTAGGAGGGATGAGGGTGTAAGCAGAAACAGTTTCATCCCTTTTTCCTATTCCATCACATTCCGCATTTTCATCACATTATTTTTATACATATCAATTGCTGGAACAACCAAGGACCTAAAAACAAAATTCAGTCATATATGTATGTTTTCATAAACTCCTTAAGTGATCTCAGCAGTGAACAAACAATTTTTCACTTATTCTGTGAAATGCTCTGTGCACAGAACTCTGGCACAGCTCATGCTGGTTGGCATAACTTTTTCCAGTCACCTGTATGGAAGTTAAAGTGGAATTTTACATTTATATGTTAATATTATCTTTATCCAGCTTGTACCTAGAGAATAAATGGGAAGGGGAGGAGAAGGGGAAAGGGTAGGCTCTTCCTTAGTGAAGGAATCTTGCAGAAGCTTCTTGAATTGCTGTATCTGCTCAGGCAGCCATGATAAGACCAGTTCCTTTTTACTTCCAAACTTCTTTCTGAAATTTGTCCACACAAAGTAAGACAGGCATACCTGTATTTTATGTTGCAATTCAAGAGACAAGTTAATTATCTCATTACTGTAGATAATTTTTATGGTTTGGGTTTGTTTTGGGGTTTTTTTTGCTGACAGAAAACCCAAGGGCAATATTTCATTGCCTTAAGGTGCCAGTTTGGTCTCTGACACTCTTTAGGCCATGTCCATTGTGACTGATGCAGAAGCACAGAGTTGTTTTATGAAAAGGAAAGAACTACACATCACCATATCACCAGTCCTAAAAATCAGGGCTTCAGGTACAGGGTCACATAGAAAAGTATATTTATAGGCCTTGCAGCCTTAGAGCACAGATTAAGACTTCAAAGTATACTAAAATACAAATGTCATTCCTTCTTTCAGAAGTCCACCTTAATTAGAGGCTAACTTTGTTCCTCTTTTCTATGTAAATTTTCACATGTATTCAGCCTAATTTTTTATTCATACTGTAACAAGAGTTACATAAAAAATAGATTTGAGTAACTGATAATTGAAAATTAATTAAGGATCATTTCAACAATGGATAGATGTAATCGTAATAAGGTACCTAGAGTACCAAGTTCTTAGTGGATAAGTACACACATTAAAATTGTGTATTGCTTAGTATTGCTGAGAAAAAAACTTTCTGAAAAAGATTTTATGTTCATGCTTCCATAAATCAGCCCTAACTACTAACCTGATGCTAACCTAATGTAGTGATAACATTTACAAAACTATTGTCCACCTATTGTCCATATTCCACACACATGGAATGCCGTGTGTCTCTAGGCTGAGAAGTACTAGGATCAAAGTGTCAGAAGAACAATACCCTTGCTTTCTTTGAAAGAGAAGGTAATTATTTGTGTTCCATTCAGAACACCTTCAACACATCAAAAAACAAAAAACCTGTTACTATGAGTAAAAACGTGAATGTCACAAAAACAGTAAAGTACAAAATCATACAAAAGTATATATGTGGAAGTTAAATACCAAGAGTGTTAACTTTGTGTTTTGAAATGTAAATACATTAGGAATTGTATATATGTATATCTGTATTTAGAGCTTTCAGGCATTCAAATGCTGCTTCATGAAAGGAGACTGTACTTGCATGCATGTGTGGTGAGTACAGGGGAGCAGGGTTCCAAACCACATCTGTCCCTCCATGCACTATATTATTTTTATTGCTCTCAGTTGCTGTACTACTTGTGTTCCTCATGGCTCGTGTATGTGGTCAATGAGAATCTAACTGAATTCTGCAGAAACTTGCACTTAAGGCAGAAGTTCATTTGGATCCTTTAATTTTTATTTTTAGATTTGAAAGGTGAGGGAGATGGCACCTGAGAACAGCTGTGCCCAAAAGCTTCACCAAAAGGGAAAGTTCTGAAATACTTGAGATGGCTTGAAGTGCTGAGTGCCTTTATCACCCCAGAAAAGTGATAAGGTAGCAAGATTGTATCCCTTGAAAATGCCTTGTCCTCAGATTCCCCACACTTAATTTTTCATTTGGTTGCTGATATTCAACCAAGCCATGTTTTAATTTAATGGCTCATGTGAAAAATTACTCTCTTTTTTTAGAGCAGAGATTTCTCTCAAAGTGTCAAGAAAATTACTACGTAGCTCCTGCGAGTAGCCTTTCTCTTCTCCCTGTCTCTTTTGGCTCAGGTGTCTAGACCATCTTGGCTCATAATTTCTCATGTTTTGTGAAAGATTAGAGAGCTTTATAGCTAATTAATTGCTACAGATTCCAGTAGCCTGTGAGAAAAGTTATTTTAAATCTAGTTTCATGTACATGTTTCTGTATACATAACCATACATACACAAGTAAGTATGAGTACATATAAACATTTAGGTGGATGTACATTTATTTTTACAATTATATACCCTTGCACTAATGTCAATATGCTAAAATTATTAAAATATTTGTTCTTATAGTGCCCTTGAGAAGCAGGTAAAAAGAAAAGTCTGAACATCCATTTTGAGAAACAATAAAAAGGGTTGATTGTGAGAGAGAAAATATCTTTAGCTCATCTTAGTAGTCAGTGAAAGGGAACTTTTTAAGGTCTCTCTTGAGGTACATATAGAGTGCCCTGCTAGACAAGAGCCTGAAAACAGTGAGCCTTAGTTGTCTTAGGAGTGTTCAGCTATAACTTCCTAAAGGCACTTGCACAGGGGAAAGACTATAGGCAAAGAAGCATTTTTTGATATGGTTCTCAAGTGAAGGTTGCAGTCACTGGACCACCTATGGCTGTAATAGCTAAATAACCATAATGAAATATCATAACTAAAGGCTGTCATATGAAATAACCAGAACTGGTTGCATCAAGTAGCATTAGTCTTTTATCTGTTACTGCAGGCTGTTGGAGCTGGCAGTTTGCTGTGGCAGAGTTAGCACACAGGTTTTTTTGGCTGCAGGCACTGCACCTAAGGAAGAGGGAACTTTTGTAGATAGTGAACTTAAAACTGAGCCATTGCTTGACTCTCTGGCCAACTGACCACAGGCCCACTACCCTGGTAAAAACCCAGTCCAGCTGAGCTTAGCCTTAGCAAAGTTTGTGTCTGCTGCTTTGATTTCAACAGGCTTCTCACACAAGTCATACCTGAAGTGACTGGTAACACTGAAGAGGAGATTCTTATTATTCTCTTAGTAAACATAAAACAAAGAATGCTGTACTAATCAGGATACAGCTTTCCTCAAGGTCATGGATTTTTTTGCTTCCAGGCTTTTATACCCTTTGGAATCTCTAGGTAAAAAGTACTAGAGTTGTAGGTCCGTGATCCAGAGGATTTTACGAACATTGCTAGCCTGTTAGTCTTTGCTTTGAACCTATATCCTCATGATGGGCCATATCTGTTGAACCTTTGGGTTTTGAGGAGTTTTTCCTTTATTTTATTTTAATTCTTTTCCTTCCTTTATTCTTCTGGTCTCATAGGTACCAATTTCCCTTTGCAGAGCATGCATAGACTGTAAAATGGAGAGCTGTAAGTACCGTTCTGTCAAATTGATCAACCTGACTTGGTGATGAACTCAGTGTTCTTCTACAAGCAACCTAAGCCATACTGGCACTACTGGGTAACATCTGTTGCTTTTGATTACCAAAGATGATTGAAGTCTGCCATGCACTTGCTTCCAGTTAGTCTTCCCAATGACTTAAGCACGTGCTAGTCCAGAACCTCATGGACTCTCAGAAAGAGATTGTTAGGGATGCGGACAGGTAAAGTTGTGCTCATGTTGACCAGACAAGGGAAATCCAGTGGTACAAGGCTGGACAGGCATCAGGGAAAGAGCTGTCATCATCATTTCCCTGGAAACAGCTGCAGAATCTGTTCAACCAGAGAGAGCAGCTGCTGCCACAGCAGGATCCACAGTCAATGGCCAGGCAGTGCACTAAATCATTCCAAATGATGCCAGTGATTACAGATGTATCTCCAGCAACTTGGGAGTCCCACAGCACTTAAGCTCATGTCTTAGCAAGCTTTAGGATGTATAAGACACCTATGACTTTTCCATGTCAAAACCAGTTATGGTTGTCTTTAGATTTCCTTACTTTTCAGACTAGAGCCCTTCCAGAGATTTACCTATTTGCCTCTTACACACAGGACTTCTTCAGATAGGGCATACTGATGCATTTCCTTGGTGTAAGGAAATTAATATCTTTAAGGGAGGATTTCATTACATCAGATACACATAGATGTCGGATTCTAGGAATTTAGGTCTGAGAGAAATTCCATCACCAAGAACAGAGGAGGCTTGGTAATGATCAACTTGAAGATAAGCTGTCTCCTGCCTTAACATAAGAAAGGAGTCTAGAATGAATGTTATCAGATTGTGTTTTAATCCTTTGCTATCTTCCCTCCATAAATTCCTGAAATTACCGTAACCCTTCCTATCTATTAGCATATGTCTCCCTGAAACTTTAAAAAGTCGCCAAGTGTTCAATAAAGTGTTCCAGTTTTCATCCCCATAGCTGGGATCGTGTAGTTTTTTTGTCTTTCACACTTAGAGGCACAGTATGAGAACCATGTGTGATCACTGCAAGCAATCATCGTCTAGACCGCACATGAAAATCAGAACTTAAGTATATGTATCTACTCTGATAAAAAATAATAGCCTTTAATGGCTCAATTGTCTATCCTGTTTAAAATGCTTCATGCCTTAATATATTTATGATTTTTTCCTTAATTTTTTTAATGACCTCTGAACAATTTTTGACACAACTTTAGTGCAAGTAAATAATTTAAGATACACGTTAATCACTTTGATACACCACAGAAGTGGAAGTTGATTTTAAATGGATAAACTTTTGAATTGGACCAGACTGTTTAACTGAAGGCAGCTTTCAGTAATAGTAATTATTGTTGTGAGTCTTTGTTCCTAATGGTGTTAGAGTCAGATATGGGATCAAAATTTGCAAGTGGTCAAATAATTCAGGAAATTTAAATTCCCATGTATAGATATGACATCCACCATTATGTATAATGTTGCTCAGCTTGCAGTGTTGAGAATATGGAACCATCTGCAAATGATTTGTATACCCCTGGGTAGGCATGGTTAAGAGATGATTCATTTTGGCTCTCACTTCTCCTGTGGAAATTATATGCTTTAAACACAACTCGTAGTGTGGTATGTCTAAAAAAGCAAAATCGGTAAAATAATAATTATGTGGACAGTGGGAAGATAAGCATTCAAACAAATATTTTCATGGTCTTTTTCTTTCAAAGTTGAAAAGAAAGCTCTTTTGTTTCTACATAGGCTGCATACAGGCAGCAGGAACCAGATTTTATTCTGTTCTTGGTATATTTGAAAAGAAATATTTCTAGATCCTCTACTATTTTTCCCAGCAGTTTGCTCAGCAGAAATTATTCTTGCTGATGCTGCATGCCATTTTGATGGTTTATGGAGTCACTGAACTTAATCAAAAATTCATTTCCACAGTTTTTAATTCATTTTTTGCAGAACACAAACTACTGGTTCTACCAACCTGATCTATTCTTTCTCTCCTTTTCCTGCTGCAAAATGAGAGGAAATTACTCACAGACACTTTGAATTTATGTGTCATATTGCTCAACATAAAAAAAAAAATCATTAGAAACTATTTGAAAATGGAAAGTCAGCACATACTGGCGCCAAGAAAAGGATTTATCTCACTGGCACATCTATGGAAAACATTCATAAAAACTTAGAATATCTATTAGCATGTAATCACTTAAGTATTTGTTTCTCTGTCTAGGTTTACTTCAGTGAACACCTGTTTTACAGCAAGCAAGGCTGCCTGTGTTAGAGAAGCTCTATACTCATATAGTGCTTTAACAATTTGAACTTACTTCCATGGTTAACAAAACCATTGCCTTCCACTGTTTTAATAGGCCATACCTCACATTTCCAGACCATTTCTCCTTGTCATATGAAGCTTCATCTCCCTTCAACTGTGAACTGAAAATCCTCCTCAGAAAATACCAGAAATTTCCCACTGAATACTTCAGATTACAGTCTATTTCCTTAGGAAAATATTACAAATGTTATTCCTTTACTATCAATTGTGTATTGAAAAGCTGGATACAAAGCCACAATTGCTTTCAGAAAAGTGCCACTGCTGCTCCAGCAACTCCTCTCAGGTCATCACTGCTGTCAGATTAAAATACTGTGTTGGAACAGAGACTTTCAAGCCTAAAGTGGTGCTTAACATTTGGACTCTGCCATCTAAACTCCTAAACCAGCTGCTGTGTTTAATTCAGAAGCGTTGAATTTAAAGTATGAGAGCTGTTTCAGCAGGGAAACCAAATCCAGGTCTTTTCTTTTTCAGATGTGAGAAGTTACAGCTCTGAATTAGAGTCATAGAGAAATTGTGCTTGATTATGAACTTTTCTTTCATGGTGTGATTTAACAAAGATAGAGTGGTCTCCCAACTGTGGATTTAGCCTACAATGAGTTTCCTCTAGGAAAAAAAGACTGATTAGTCTTAATTTGCTCTTCACCTTTCACTCAGAAGCATAACTGGTCTATTGCAAAGTAGAGAGATACATGAGCCAAAATAAATCTGAATCTCATTGCAGATCAAAGTCTAAGTGAAAGATCTTCTCAGCTGTGAATTTCAAATGAGAATAACTCTCACTCATTTTCATATCAAAATCTTTTTTTTTTTTTTTTTATTTTTTAGGATCTCCAGAAGCCTTTAAATCAGACCGGTTCAAATCTGACCACACATACAGTACAGACTTCATAGAACATCAGTATTACAGGGAAAAATAGAAAGTCTGGGATTTATTTTAAAAGAATAAAAGATCACATTAAATAGGTGATAAACTGAAGAAAATATGGTTTTTAATGTAGAATAAATTCGATATTGTCTTAATGAGAGAGGAACTTTCTAGAAGGAATTTTTGTGATGGAAAATCTTACAGCTTTCTGAATAGTTTCCAGATATTTTCTGATGGTAGTATTAGGCACTCAAGAAAACTTTAAAGAAGGTTCTCTGTCATTATGTACAACAATTAAAGATCTCAGTGTTGGCAGAAGTAGCTTAATGGGTCAGGATTTATAGAATTGATGTAAAAACAAATCTCCTTTCCTGGATCACATTGGTATGGTGATTGTTGTGGTGAAGCTTCAAATATCTTCAAGTCAGTGTATCTCATATTAAACATCACACCCTCCATGCACAGAATATCTAAACAAAAGCTGATCAGAGGTACTGGGCCCTGGTGTATGGTTGACATGCAAAACTTCAGCAATACAAGGAGTCTTTTCCTGTTCTGAAAGTAGAGATATGTAGAATGATTTACTTATTAAATAGATAAGAATTTCTGTGCAAAAAACTCATACAAATCCTCTCATTTTCTAAAATCCCTTGAGGTAGCTCTTTCTACAGCATTACTGGAGAATTGTAGAAGTCACATAGAGACTTGCTTAGGTTGAGCTGGCAAAATGCCAACTGCCCAAAGAACAGAGTTAGCCTCCAGTTGAGAAAAGGGAGAAAGGGAAAAAAAAAGCCTCTAAACCAGGTTTATGCTGAAACTAACTACATGTATTTATACAGAAAAGAGAAAATTAAGAGAAAACTACAATATAACACACACTTACACAAGTTATATGTAACAAGAAATAACTTCCCACTCCCCAGCTAATACAAAATCTATCACTTGAGATCTATAAGTACTCTATAAGAGTACTTTTCCTGTCCCGGCCAGCCCAACTCTGGAGACCCACGGGTTTCAGTGACCAGAATGCTTAGATCAATTCTCACAGAGATAAATAGTCCAAGCTCCATGTGGGTTAAAAGAACGTTCAGGAATATATTTATTGAGGGAGTAAACAAGCTTATATGGAGTTTTTGGGGAACATGTGAACTAAGGTCAGCTTAGGGATAGGTCAAGAGGTCGGTGCATGTGACAGGGGTCTTTTTCCCATTGGCTGGAGGCCAGCTACCTCGGTCTGGCCCACGTTGGTCAGCCCAGCCTTCTGCGACAGGCTGTCGCCAGAAGGGGTTGTTTACCACCTAGCAGGCTGCCCCAAGGTCACACTGACCTTGCTAGCCTGCTAGGTCCTGATATGTGATCATGCAGGCTGCAGGGGCTGGGGCCAAACCTCCCCAACACATTGGTACTCTCTATAGGCCAACAGGATGTTCAATAGAGAATAATATTAAAGGATTTGATTAAGACATACCACTTTAATTCGAAAATTACTCCAAGAACAGAAATAGAACTGGTTCACAATCCCCTTCTGATTTAGAGCACTGGGGATCGATAATATCTTCTAATGAAAGGTATAGACTGCTCCAGAAAATTTCTCTAACTCTGCCTGTTGTTCATATAGTGTCGATATCAGTGAACAACTACTGACTGTTTTTGCATGTCTGAATATATTTTCTGAGGGAATTAGTTAAGAGATGCTACTGCATTTACAAAAAATGTCTGTTTTAATGTAGTTCTATAATCCTGACGAATCTGAATACTTTTCATTGCCACAAGGCTGTTTTGCATTGGCCAGCATGGAATAATATGAGAATATTTCATCTTTGTGCATTAAGATACAAGTACAATTAGTTAATAAGTATAGATAAATGCAGTTATTACTTTAGTCCATAAACTGTTGACAAACCAGATGAGTGCCAGGGCTCAGGATTTGCAGTGCTGCCACATTTCAGGATTGCAATGCTTTAAGTATTAGAGACAGTGCATAGTCTGCACAGTAACTATTAGTGTTTTTTGTTCAGTTGCAAAATCTCTTTTAACAATAGGGAGGAAGATGTAGATTGAATATTCTCTGTGCATAATTCTCCATGGAATACTGACTGTAGGATGGGAACTTCACTTTGCTAAACTACATTAGTCTTCATAAATACAGCCGTTCCGCTCTCAGTCCTTCATCACAGCAAAACCAGAGCTTAGATATTACCCAAAATGCATACTCAAGTGAATGTAAAAGATTATTTTTCCTTGCAGAGGTGATAGATGCTTACAAAGGTACTTCTCTCTGCTTTCAGTGGAGTTGTAAGAGTAACTGTCCCCTTAAGAGCCGTGAGCTGAAATGTCTCAATCCCTTTAAGACTGTGTTTCCAGTTAAGAGTTCCTGAGAGGCCTGGTCAAAGTATATTAGCAACTTGATTAAATTCCTCTCCATTTCTCTCAGACAATGCCCTTAACTGCTTCTGTTGGTTTACTGTATTAAAGGCTCATCAGAATTATGGCTCCTGACTCAGTATTAATCACCACTGCAGAGCTCCACCAGGGTCCATTCATGACACCAACACACTTCTGCTGACATGTTTTATGGAGAAGGTCAGTATTACCTTTATTGCCTTGGCATTTGTAGGACAAATCCTTTACCCTAAGATTTTTGAAGTGCCAAGGACATGACATGAGAATTTGATACGCAATAACTGCCTCAAGCTTGCCTGCAGGACTTCACATTTTAAGATATGTACATGTCTTTAAGGCACCTACAGTTTCTCAGATCTATTAGGCTATTAAAAGATTAACATCAGTATAAACTGTAGAATTTTTTTCCATTTCATTAATATTTTAATTGGTAGGCATATATACTAATACAATGGTAAACAAAAAAGTGAATATGCTTACTTGTTTGATATTCACATAAATGAAAAATCTGTTATCACCCAGATAAGTATGCAAAAATTCTTTTTAATTATATTTAGCCTAATTGAACCTTTAGCAGCAGCAATATGAAATGAACGTGAAAGCAGACCCATGAATTACGGTTATAAGTTATATAGGTGCACATAACATAAACACACATGACATAAATCACTGGTTAGAGAGTACATGTACTTCTACTTTTTATAAAGGATACATTTCATTTTGAAAACATAATTATTTTCTATTAATATTTAAGGTGCAAGTATATCTATACTATTCAAAATATCTTGTCCATTTTTTTTTCAGGAAAGCTGTATATTGAACAAGTTTTTAGTTACTGTATTACTTGAAAAATGGTTTCATCTTGCACTTTTAGATTTTAAGAACAAAGTTTTCCTGTCTTTTCTATATATTCTTTTTTGTTTATCTATACACAGTGATATAATTTTATTTTATGATTAATCCTTTCATCTAAGCCAAAGTGTTGGGGTTTTTTATTGTGCAGTAGCACTGTTGCACATTGTTTTATACTTTAGGATGGTAGGTCATCTTTTATTTATTATTCGCTTTCAGAATAAAAGGTTCAGAAGAGATGTTTATCAGGACAATTAGTGACCCTGGAGTTCTTTTGGCTAGGAAAACAAGCCAAAACAAAATTAACACAACCCAGCATGCCTTCAACCAGCTTCAGCGCACCCTCTGTGGGCTCAGAGAACATGCTCCTTTGCCAGGAACATCTGGCTTTTGAAAAGCTGTTAAAAAGGTTGGGATTCCTGTAACAAAAACCAGAAAATAATTACAAACTGAGAAGTCATTTCCATAGGTGTTTTTTGTTTTTGTTTGTTTGTTTGGGGTTTTTTTGTTGATTTGGGTTTTTTTAAGTGGAAACAGTTTGATTTTTCTTAAGGATGAACATCAGAATGAGAAGAACTTGCCAGTAAAGCTGGCCTAAACAAATTATTCCCTTGGTACACAGTGCTGCAGCTCAGAGAAATCTTGATTCCACATACTTGTCCATTAGCCTACTCAATAACACTAGCAAAGGCACAAAAATTCTGGTAAAAAGGTAGAGGTCATTCTGCAAACTTCAGGAGTTTTGATTTTAATCTTGATTTACTAAATACATTGGCATCTAAATCATACAATCATGAAGCAAGGAGAGGATTTTAAAAACATTATAATTCTATAAGGAATAGTATACTGTTCTGTAATAGCAATCATTACAGAAGAAAAGTATTCACGACAAAAAGCTTGTTGGTTTGTTGTTTCAGGGTTTTTTTTAATTCTCTGGGGAGTGACTCAAATACTAGTATAAGTAAATATCTAATTTCAAAGGTATGATTAGATTCACAGAGGGTTTATTCCTATGGTTTAGTCCTTCATGTACTGAAGCAATTTGCTGAAGCAGGGTCAATGTCCTGTGCATACAAAAATATCCATACTGGTCCTGTCTGTGATACAAACCTGCACATTATAGGTAAGAAATCTTTTAAATTATTTCACAGTGCAACATGTCATCACCAGAATTAAATATGTGGTTTTTTTGTTTTTCAAATGACTTGTATTTTTAGACCACTGTCAAATACAGAAGTAGCTTCTCAACAAAAGAAGTAGACTTAATAATAAAGACTAATTATCTGTGCATACAGATGAGTGGTTCTGTAGTGCAAACATGTATGTTAAGTACTAAAAGCACTATCAAGATATGCACAATCAGGTCCTTAGGACAAAGAAAAACTCTCTTCTTTTTCCTGTGGGTATAGAGGTTTGTCCTTGCTGGAAGCTGTACCCTCCTACCATGTACCACATAGTGTTTGATAACTGTTAAAGGGCTGGCTGGAATCAGATCTTGTGCGCAAAAGGAAAGCTACAATTTGCTCTTTAGCTTCAGAAGGCTGTTAGGTCAGCAGTGTCAGTTCTGGGCATGCAAGAGGGACAAACAACAAAAAGAGGTCCAAGGTAAGTATATAAACACATCAGCACTTAAATGTTGAGACTTCAACTCTCTGCTTGTGCAGGAATAAAAGACCTCAGTGAAGTTTATCATCAAATAACTTGTATAGTACCTTGTGAATATGGATCTGAATTTTGTTTGCTATGTATATGTTTTATAAGCACGTTCACCTGAAATTTTACCTTTTGGCTGTTTGCAAAAATTCGGTGCATCTTGCTTTAAGTCGGTTAGTTTTTTCACTAAGTGATAAATTTAGCCTGTGTTAAGAGGATTTATTTAGTATCCAAAGGTAGTTTTGTTGCTTGTTTTTATCTTGTTTCTTTGCTTACCCTCTTTTCCCTATACAGCATAATTATTTGTTGTTGGGATTTTTTTCCACACAAAATCACAGAAAGAAATTCAGTAAATTGCTTTTTTATAGAGATTTGTGTATTCTTAATTTTCATAATAGTGAACCATTTGTGGCATTTCATTACGAGAAGACTTTATGAAATATTTACATTTTGAAAGATTTGAAGAATTACAAAACAACCTCTAGTTAACTCTTATAAGAAATACTCGTTTTTTGTTATGAGAATAACACCAAGTTTCATCATGCAACATCCCAATACAATTATCATTCACTGTTTTCACCACTTCACCTTTTTTCTATTTTTCATTTCTGCTCTGATCCTTCAGCTTGACAAAGTCTCAGTTCATCATAGCACTGGATTATCTCCTTAGCCAACTGGTCTTCAGCTGAAGCTAGAGCCCCTGGTTTAGAACTATACAAAAATACACAATGTTTTCCTAATCATTATTGAATGAATGGCTCAATGTCCATAATATAACCCTAGTCTAACCAGGTGTAGAGTTTGAAGGCCATCAAAGGTCCACAGAAAAACAGAATTCATGACAGGCTTCAATAATATCACTATTAGTGGAGACATTCTCCAAGACAAATCCCTTTCAATATTTTGCTTTCAGAAAGACTGTATCAAGCTTTAAATTGCTCTTTCTTAGGTGACATGACCTGCTGGCTTACTCACAAAATTTAAGCCTCTGCTTGATTTTTTCTACTCCATAGCACTTAACAGAATTATGTGCAAAATCATACATTGGTGTGCAGGTTCCAACCTCAGCTTTTTATTCTGAATAGTTTTATTAGCTTGGCCACATAGTATTCTCAGCACAGCTACATGGATGGCAGTTCGAGATGTGAAAAGAGGAATGAAAAACATGACATGAAAGAAATTTACTCTGCTGGGATTACTACACCTTTGGTGCACAGCAAGGGAACACATTTTTCTGCTTCAGTCTTTAAGAGTAGAATGTGATTCATAATCTTTGTTTCTTCTAATACAACTGTCAAATGCAAAGCAGAAGTGGAAGGAAACCCAGCATCTGTTGACAATGTCAGGCAATAAAAGTAGCTGTTCACTCATGGTTTTCTTCTTGGTTCTCTTGCACACAGCCTCTCATTCCCAGTTTGTAAAACTCAACAGTCACTGAGCATCGTCACAAAGCCAGAAGAACCTAAAAGTGGCCACACTGGTTAACTGAGCCAAGTATGCCCAAGACTGCCCTGTCTCCAGCAACAGGGACAGCTGACACACAGTGTAAGGGGACCAGGGAGTTAAGATGCCTTCCATGAATTGTATTTGCACTCTTCAGTAAACTGCAATGCAGAAACTTGCAGGACCAGTGGTACTCTTGTATTTTATAGGCCTAGGTGGATGGTTATTTTATGATGCTTGTCATTTTTTGCACAGATATCCTACACAACACCAAACCTCAAGACCATTTGACAATGTATCTCAGGTACAGCAGAAGCAGCCTGAAAACGTACTGTGTGCTGTGGCCTTCAAATGTACATGTGAAATTATTTTTATAATGAAATAGCTATCTTTTTAAGGTAACAGTGCCTGTTTTGATAATTGAAGGATTGTTTCCTATTTCAGCTTAGCAGTACTTACTTGTGTTCTCCAAACACATACTGGAATCAAAGTTACATAATAGAAATCGATGTAGTATATATAATAATATAGGATTAATACACAATACAGCAATAATAAGAATAGCTAGTGATATGTAATAGTAATATCAAATGGAGAAAAAACAAATGTCAGGCTTTCTCTTGGCACTTGTACACCACCAATTATACTTCAGATTTTAACTCTCCAGAGAGGAAAAAATTATTCTTCCTGCCTGTACTAGTGAGAAAGAAATCAGCTTTTCTGATTGTGGGAGGAAATGACTGATGATAGCATTGTCTGGAGCCAAGTATAAATTGAATAGCTGCACTGCAAGCTGCCACTCAGAGAGCCAGTCTGTGGTTGTGAACTATTATACTATATTTCAGCCATTTTAATGGCTGTAATTTAGTGATGAGAACAGTGTGTTATTTGATGCACATAGAGTGACACAGTGGCATTTTCTACTTAAAGCAGTATTAGAGGACTGTTCCTTTGGCTGGTTGCAAAAGGCAATCTTGACTGTGGGATATACCTAACTCCAAAAATGCCAAATGGAAAAGATGGTCCTACCTATAGGCATACAAGATTTTCCTTTCATTAGGCCTTTTTCAGTTTGGTGGTGGTGAGTTAAAATGTTGAAGCCTTTCTGTGGAGACTCTGGAGGGAGCCCAGGGGCAGTGTAAGGGGAACAGCCTATGGTGGCATCCCAGAGTACAATGATGTGGAAATCTACAACTAAAAGTCTCATGCTGAGCACACTGAGAGGTCCTGAGCTCTCTTGATTGCACCCTCTTTTTAGCAGATACTCCATCACACCCAAGCAGCCCTTGCTTAAGGAAAGAAAGTCTCTGTCTCACTCAAATTTGTTATATCTTAAAAAAAAAAAAAAAAAAAGAAACACAAAAACCCCAACAACAACACC
>JAWWEV010000001.1:8216470-8239255 GCA_035583235.1 Hafferia zeledoni
CCACCCCCCCCCCCCCCCCCCCCCCCAAAAAAAATAGCATTACTTCTGCAGACACTGTGTTGAAAATGACAGATGTCACAGTGAAAGAACTGGTAATTTGAGATTAGAGTGTGGGCCATTTAAAGTAATATACTGAATTCTACAGCACTTCTAATTTCCTATGTAAACAGCTTTCTTCTGTGCTTCCTCAGTTATACATTGCATCCCCTGGCTGGACTTAGCAGCTTTATAGACAATTCATAATAAGAACTGCAAAGTTTCACCACATATTCTCACACCTTCCATTAAGTTATATTTTGCTTCAGAGGCTGGTGAGTGTGTTATTCTTTTGTTTGTTTTCTATGATAGGATGGTATTGCAAGACTCCAAGTCCAGGAGGTGATTGGCCTCTGATTCCAGGAGATTTCCAGGGAATACTTTCTATTTGTGTTTATATATATTGAATCTGTGCTTTCAAAATAGTTTTGTCATCTGAGTATTTCATTCCATTGTCTTTCAGTTCTTTGTTTGTAGTGACATACTTTGACAACACAGCCTGAAGGAACATGTACAACTAGATAGCAATTTTCAGAAAGACAATAGAAAGCAAATAGGAACTTGCTAAAGAAAATCTTGGTTTATAGGGTGCTTGAACTACTTCTTAAGTCAAAGGGGGAAAAGCAAATATTAGGTCTTTCCTCTTCCTATTAAATTACTTGAAGGTCAGCCTACAATCTTGCTAGAAGGTGAGCCAACCATGTTCTATCTAGTCTCTTTTTTAAGATATTTCTTTCTTTCTGCTTGAAGAGGAGCATTATGAAAGAGTAGTACACAGAAAACACTGTTGTGTGATTATGAATAATTTAGTAAAACAGTAAGTTGTGTGTACTGGGCTTGTTTTGCCTTCTCCTGTGTAGTATAAATCAGATGCAGTTTCACTGCAGTAAAGACAACCCAGAAATATAACTTACAAATATGTTCCTAAGGTAATGAGCCTACACCAGCTAAACACCCAGTGAGTGCAGAAATGCATGTATGATTTATATGCAGAACAAACAGGAGCAAGAAGAAAATAGTGGCATGATTTCACCACTCAAGGGAAGTACATACCTCACTGTCACAAACTTTTTTTGACCCCATTTACTTCTTCAGAGTTACGAATATTTGCCACTCTACAGGACACGAGTGATTAACTTCATTATGCATGGGTGCACTATTCTTTCTGAACTTGGACATGGTAGCATCACATACATTTAATTTCTGCCAAATTAAACCCCGATTTTTACAGAGATCCACACAGTCTAGATGTGGTATTTTTCCTAGTGTTTCTTGAGTTGGCAGAGAAAAGAGAAATCTGTTAAACCAGAAAACTAATTGTAAGCTTATAATTGATACTGACATAATTAATCAAGGCTATATTGTTCTGAATAGTCTGTTGAAATGTAGCTTGAAAAGAAGCTTGGGTGGAGGGGAAAAGTCTGAAAAAGAACCACAGTTTCATATATGGTTTCTTTATAAAGGAAATGGTCTTACTTAAAACAAACATGAAGATAAAAATAGAATTTGTAGACTGAGAACTATGAAAACAAATTTAGGACTTTTGCAATAATAAATGAGTACTCACATTTTTCTGTCTGTGTAATGAATACACATATAATACCAAATTCTTTAACATTTTCTTCAGCCTTCTCTTATAAAACCTGGTAAAGAGTCCACGAGAAATAATTTCTTAATTAACTTGGACAAAATAGGAACACAAAGATTGTTTCTACAGATCTGGAGACTACTGTTCAAAGAACAGCTCAACCTTAGGCAGTCTCATCTCCTGTTGAAGTGTCAGGTCTTTTCATCACAGTCTTTCTTTACCTTCCAGAGTTAGCATTGCAGGCTTCTTTTTTTTAAGCTGCCTACATTTAATTGTTGGAGTTTTTTTCATAAGCACGATTATTCAAAGGGGCAGATTCATCACAACTGTTCTATGCTTCCTTACTATCTGTGTGTGCCACACCTGGAAAATGCAACTGGTGTCATGGCTGTGTACTCCAGTATAGCCAAAAAAAATTACTTTTCAGCAGCTGAAACCTGGACAAAACATGAAGCTTTCCAAGGCAGGGAACTTGAATTGGTGACTGGTCTGTCCTGTGCAGGGCTATGAGTTGGACTTGATCATCTTATGGGTCCCTGTGACCCCCATATATTCTATGATTCTATGAACTCTGCGCAGTGTGTGATGTATCCAGTTAATCAAGAAACAAACATCAGTATTTCACTTGAAAGCATTTTAGCAGGAACAGTCAAAATGCAGCTGACCTAAGCCAATATTTATGTTTTCAGGTATCAATAGGCTCTTAAGGCATTATTACTGGGTCCAGTTTCAAAACTATTTAGAGTCGTTCTCAAATTTCACCTTTGATTGCATCATTCCTTCTTTAATCTGACTGAGCTCTTTTGTTACCCTGGCTGTAAATTCAGTTTTCTGTTCAGATCTCTGCTCAAAACAATGTGTTCTTAATTGTCCATAAATGTTTAATAAAATCCATGACACTCCCTCCCATATTACTTTATCACATTGCTCTTGGATTTTTTTTCAGTTATTCTAAACCTGGCATGATGATGATTAGCAGAAGCAAGAGATAATAGCGATAAAATATCGACTTGTTTCTAGACAGATGAAGTGATCAGCACTGTATTATCAGAGACAGAAAAGAATAGATGAAAGTGGAAATACAAAGGCACAGACCTCCCCTGCCCTGAACAATGGCACAAAAACGCAGTGCCATATGATGTGATGGGAGGCTGTGTGCTGACAGCTTCCACCCTGCACATCTGGGAAATCCTGCACACACTGACATGTAGAGACATACCAGAGCTGCTGCACCTGTACAGGGCAAATAGCCAGCACAAATACAGCGAATCTGACACATCCTAATCATAGATTGACTCTACAAATAATCTGCTGTGAAGCTCAAGGGGCTGCAGTGTGTTACACACAGAGCTGGCTCCCCGCTGCACAAGGCATGTGTGGCAGGGCAGGATAGCTCTGGCTCATCTCTGTGCACACACTAGGTATTTAAACTCTGCCATCTGTTCAGGACATAAGGGCTTTGAGCAGTCTAACAGGGTTTCTGAACATCTGGAAATTTTGGACTAAAGGGCTAAAGTGGATGATGTTAATAGCTAAGAACTACAGGACCCTTAGTCTTTGCCTGGATCTACAAAATTCTGTCTCCACACAGGCTCAAAATGCTCTACTCATAAATGATTCCTGAAATACCAGATAATTTTTTTTTGCTTGTAAATGAATAGCCTTAGGAGGGTTTTTTGACAGCTTACAAGCATTTCAAAAGTCACATCACTTCAAAACCTGTGCTTGTTTTATAATTTATGAGTCATTGCATTCCATTATTTCCTGATAAGATTCATGAAGAGTCCAAATCCTCTGAAAAAAATTCTTCAGTTGAAGCTAAAAGGATTCTTTTTTTTTTTCCATGGGTAACCTTAGAAATTCCTTAGAAAACTCCTTGAAAAAGAAGGATCTTCATTTATTAGCAGAAACTTTTTAACACTATTCCATTTTTCAGTTAACATCCTTCAGATCTATGGATTTATGCCAATTTTTCTTAATATTTTCTTGTGTTCCAATATAAATACTGTTAAGTGGTATGTTCAGGGACTTCAAATCTTATTTTATATGATGCTGAGGGAGTTTCATATATGTGCAAGACTTAGTGCTGATGGGCCCAAACATGTCAGGTCTGTAATGGGCCTTTTGACCATACAAAGTGTTCAATCTACATCTTGGGCAACATGAAAAATTTATGCAATAGTCAGGATAGAGGGATAAGAAAGGAAATCTTCACTACAATCTGTGCTTGGTGAGGAGGTTGTTCAGTACATCCATATCCATACCACAGATATTCCATAATGGAAGAGTGTGGCTAAAAAATTGCGAAATAAAACCGGGATGGCCTGATCTTGGATGTAAGAACCTCAGCCCACATTTTCTGATCTGTATGAGCTCTTTATAATATGAACTCACAAAAGTATAAGGAATCAACAACTTCATTCAGATTGCCCAACAAAACTAAAAATTGATTTTCAAATTCTAGGTATTAAATTTATGCAGCTATTACAGCTATTACAGTTATTATTTTTAAAAACTTGACTCAAATTTTTACACTCTAAAAGGCTGTTTATTTATTGTTTCCAAATCTGTTTTCTTCAATGGTTCTACAATCTGGAATGTAGAGAATGGGACTGCAAGCACCTTTTGGAGCAGCATCTTCTGGAATTTAGTAGATCAGTTACAGATCTAACTTTTCTTCTCTGTCTTATCATTGACAGTTCCTCTGAATGTCAGAATTTGGTATTCTTTAAAGAATTTTAAACATGTAGAATTTTATTTAAAATGTCTGTATTTCTGTTATCATCTCCACCTAGGTATTTTAACTAAGAGAAACAATGCTAGAAGAAGGTCTTCTGTTAGTTCCTTCCAATTGCATGTTGCAGATTTTTTCCCTAGTCCCTCAAACAGTTATATTTTATTAACTATTGTACCTGAGAGTAGAATCAGAAACTCTAATGCTAAAGGAAAAGTTATTTACCATTGTTTTCATCCATAGTCCATATTGCATATAGGAAGATGTGAATAAAATATGTGTGTCATGTTATCCATTTATTGGCTGAACAGTAGTGAAGGAGATTAGTAAAGAAACAAGGTTTTGTTCACTTTTTCATTGACTCAGAATTATGTCTAAACTGTCACTCTGAGGGAAGTGGAACAAAAGAAATCAGCTCAATGAATAGCTCCTCTTTGATGTTTGTTTCAGATTCTCAATCCAAAAAGCACCCCTAAATTCATTTAAAATCTGGCACAACACACTGATGTGCTAGCAGTGCTGCACAGCCTCCACTGGCTGGATTCACATCCAGGGATGAGCCACAAAAGTTGCCTGAATTTTGTGGCAAAATTGGCTTGTGCTTTTCTCCTGAGATCTTGCTGGCAGCCAAGTGGATGCAGCTTCCTTCCCTGTAGCCAGCTGGCCCACCTGGCAATTATGTGCTAAGCTGTTCCCAGGGATTTGCTGGAAACGCTTGTTAGAAATTTGCTCTGTAAGTGCGGCCAGGCCCAGGGGCAGGGGCACGTCTTTCTTTTTTTTTTTTTTTTTTTTTTTTGTAGCACAGATTGGATGATCTCTACTGGAGAAAATATCTCCCAAGGTCAAAAATCCAATATGACATGTGTATTCAAAAATATAAGGAACTCCAAGACTTGCCAGTGATAAGGAGGTTCATGGGAGAACATACCTGGAGAGTTTAAAGAAATAAGTACCATTAACAGAAATAGTTCTAAGGCCAAAACTTATTACTGATGAGCTGGAGACAGGAAGGATGAGCATCTAACATTTCTCTGGACTCAAATATGACAATACATATGTTTGATTATGGAGCAGTGGAATAAGTATGAAATTGCTGCTTGAACAATGTAATTCATTGAAGCAGATTTTTCTGTGGGGAAAAACAAACAACACACAGATTGTAAATTACATAATTATCTCTTAGATAATTGGTTTGTTAAAAGAGAAATAAAGCAAAAAAACCCAAAAAAATAGCCACTTAAAAGACTTCTCTCTATGGGCAGACACATTTAAACTCAGCTGAGACAGATAAAGAATCACTGAAGCCCTGAAATGTATTTAATCAATTTTCTCTCTCCTGCTGGCTGATATAAACAGACATGACTTAAAGGTAGTGCCTAAAGGCAGTTCTTGCCAAGTCTTTCAGAGACTAGAAGAAAATATTTTTATCTGTATATTTCAGCCTCCTCAGGCACAGCAATATCATTAAATATTTGATCAATTCACTACGGATAATAAAATTCTGCTTGATAGTTTTTAGGAAAGAAAAAATCCTGATCTTTCCTGACGTTTGCATTTATATGCTATTTTTTAAAAATTATATCATTATTTTAAATAAATAGCATGTACATTTATTTTTTTGCATCTCACAGTTCATCTTCCATTCCTACTCATGCACAGTGTTTTGCATTGCAAAACCTCACAAAGTAAATTAAATGGCAATATCATTCCAGTACTGGCAAAATATTTGTCTTTCATTTATTTGTCTTGCTTTGTTTATAAAAATAAAGTTCGTATCAGTAAGAAGGTCTTTGTCTTTCAGTATAAGACAGAACTACTTATGGTAAACACTATTTCCAATATTGAAATTTCCCACAACAGAATACTTCAGACATTTCAAATACAAATTAAATTATTTTTACTTCAAACTATACCTATATTCAATGTATACACATAAATATATTAGAAGCAAAAACCTATTTATTTCATATGCTTATTTATTTATCTGGGCTTTTTTATTTTCTTCTAAGTGTAAATAAAGTAGTCATTTAATAATCTAATGTGATCCTAAAATTCTGCTGTATCTGGAAGAATTTTTTTTCATTACCAATTCTCTCTCTAAAATGACAGCCAAAAATTATGACCAATATGATAATATTGATTTTCAGTGAAGAACTTAAGCTCACTTCAATAGCACAAAATGTTATTGCATTTAAAAAAAAAAAGTTTTATACTATTTCTTGCATATAGTGGTGGACAAGAGGAGTTTTTTGGGGTTTTTTTATTTGACTTTGGGTTTTTTTAACAATTACTGGTCTCTACTGTTTGCATTTCTTAAAGTTTGGAAAACAGAAAAGCACCCTTAGTTTTCTAAATAAAATTTGGATGTCTTCAACCTGATTTTCTCTGTTCCAGCTGAACTGTAGATCTAAGAGCTTCTGGAGGGGAAATTATGTTCATAATGAGAAAATGACAATGAACATTTTAGATCTGGTAGCCCAGCATGTACTAATTCTATACTGTACTTAAAATGCTTGGTTTTTTTCAAGCAAAACTATTTGTGAAATTTGAAGGTATCCCAATGGTTTTAATATCAAAAACATTTTAGTGTCTTGTGGACCAAGAGGCAAATTTTTGCTATATTAGAGAAAGTGTAATTAAGATGTTAAACTGCAATGAATAAAAAGGAAAAATTAATCAAAAAACACATTAAAACTTTTAATTATTGCAAAAGAATAGATGTATTTCTCTGGTTTTTTAAGTAATACTTACCTCTTCACCCTAAAGATTTTCCTGAAGTCTGTACTCACCCATTCTTTGGACTTCTCTCAATATGTCAGATTTCTAATGAATGATTTTGAACTTTTAGCTGAAGTAAAGGATATTGTGGACATTTTCCTTAAAACAAACAGGATCTATGGCAGGGCATGAAATGTGAGACTATAAAGATTAAATGTGTGCTTTAATCCATAAGATTATGTTAGCATCCATAAGTAATGTTTGCATGCAATATATAAAATGGGATCATTAGAACTATTAAATTAGTAAACATAGCCCCATGGAGCTGAAATCAATAAGCCAATGAAATTGCCCTTCCTGTCTGTTGCATAGAACTGTACCTATGTGTAACATGTATGTTGATATAAACTATTTCAAATGTTAGGGTTTGTTTTTGTTGTGTTTTTTTTTTTTTTTTTCCAAAGCCAGCTGTGGAAATTATTCACATTAGTTCTACTTATACAAGTCATCAAGTTGATTTGCTTTAGAGCACACAGATGGATTTGAAAAGCAATTCCATATGACAGTTTTTCTGAAAAGACTTAAAAAGCATGTAGCAAGAATAGAGATTTAAAAAAAAAAAAAAGCAGTTCATACCCCAATTAAAATAAATAGCAGTTTGAAATAATAAAGTACAGATATTAAAAAAAAAAAAAAAATAAAAGGAATGTGAGAAAAGATGGGGGCCACAATTCACAGTTTTGTCTTGGAAAATGATGTGTTAAACACTGTCAGCCCTACCCTTGCCAGGTATAAATCCAGCTAACTCCACAGGCAATAATGGCACTGTTCCAGTTTGTCCCAGCTAAAGAGCCAGCTCTAAATCTTTTCAAGCAAGTTTTCCTCTTTTAAACTTGTGCTGTCTGAGCAGTTTTAGGTATCACTATCTGAGCAAAGAAATTTCTCAAACAAAATAGGCTTTAATTAGAACAGCTTAAATTAATTGCTCGGGTACATTAAAGGCTTTCCTTTATTCCAGACTCGGAGCTATTTCTACCTTATCTGAAAAATCCTTTGCATAGTGCTTTGGTGACATTTATTTTTTTGTTTGTCATCATTAACCAGTTCTCCAAAGCACTGCAGAAACTGTCCTATGCACGTAAGCCCAAAGTATTAATTTTGTGCTTTTCACCTAGAAATGGACTTTGAGAGAATAATTCCAGGGCATCTTGCTCCACCAGCTTAGGGCAAATATAAAGCAGTCTGCTCCACTGGAGGTTACCATGTTGGTGGCAGAAGTGGTAGGAGAGACCTTCTGCCCACAGCTCACCTGCTTCTGTGAGCAGTCTGTGAACCTCTTGTAATTTATTGTATAATGATACTCTGAAATCCAGTATAAATAAGTTACAATAAATAATGATTCACACAGTAAGTCACTTGTCATAACTGAAAAGTACACACAGGCTTCTGCGCGGAAAAATGGGGCTGGGATTATGAAGAAACCTTTACATTCAGTGTTTGAAAGGACTCCACACAAAATGGAAGCAGGGGCTGTTTTGTGAACCACTTGGAAGCATAAAGAGCAGAGGAAAGGAGAATTTATGAAAATACATAAAAATTAGAGTGAGAGGCTTGGAGGCTGTGGAAGTCTTTAAAAAAAAAAAAAAAGAGAGAGAGAGAGAGAGAGAGAGAGAGAGAGAGAAAGTAAATAATAAAAGCTACTGCATTTGCTGCTTTAAAATTAGATTTTACAAGATCATACAAAAGGAAGAAGAGGCAGAATGCTGAAAGGAGCACTCTGATTCCTTAATCCTGGGGCTAGCTAGCTGAGCTTCATTTATGCATCTTAACAGCAGTCACCTAGGCTGATCTAAATTACATTGATAGCAACAGCTCCCTGAAGACAAGAGTTATGCTCCCTGTGTTGCAAGGCTCACAAGAAGAGGAACAAAAGGTTTTGAAATGAACGTGAGGTTCACCTAATTTAATTCAAATAGATTACCCATTTGAGAAATGTTTCACTCTCACAAGGAGATTGAAGGTACTGGAACAAATTTCTGTTTTACTGCCATTACCCTCAGTAGAGTTTTATCAAGTTTAAGTTTGGGCTGCACCAGATAGAGGGAGAAGCAGAGTTCACACATTTTACTATGTTGTGGATCAGTGCTGAGTTTGTTCAGGGCCTTTGCTGCAATAAAGGTTATTTCACTTTCTAATTTAAGTGAAAATATTTTATAATCTATTTTTTGATCTTTTCCATTCTGTTCTCTGAAGAATTGCTTGAAGACATTTTATCAGACTCTAGGAAAACTTACAGTAATCCAGCCCAAAAATGAACCATTCTATTTACCCAACTGTTACTTCTCAGAGGACCACCCCTGCTCTGTATCAGCTTCATAGCATGTGCAGTCGAGGTGCATCTTTCCATTCATTGAACTGAATGGGTAGGTTGTATAATTTCAGATTAAACACTGATGAGTTAATGTGTTTCACTGCTAGAATATCTTGCAGAGCAAATTTGGTTGCTGCAGGAGGAAAGATAACAAAATTTACTGTATTTAAAATTTCAAAAGGCATACTATGGAGAGGAGGTCAAGGGAGGGGATTCTGCCCCTCTTCCCTGCTCTGGTGAGGCCACACCTGCAGTGCTGCCTCCAGCTCTGAGGTCCCCAGCACAGGAAGGACATGGATCTGTTGGAGCGAGTCCAGAGGAGGCCATCAAGATAATTAGATGGAAGGAGCACCTATTCTACAAGGAAAGGCTGAGAGAATTGGGATTGTTCAGCCTGGAAAAGAGAAGGCTTAGGGGTGACCTAATTGCAGCCTTCCAGTACCTGAAGGGAGCCCACAAGAATAATGGACAGAGACTTTTTACAAGAGTATGTAGTGACAGGACAAGGGGGAATGGATTCAAACTAAGAGTAGGATTAAGATTAGATATTAGGTAAAAATTCTTTATAGGGGGGGTGGTGAGACACTGCAACAGGTTGCCCAGAAAAGTTGTGTATGATCCATCCCTGGAAGTGATCAACATCAGGCTGGATGAGCCATGAGCAACCGGGTCTAGCAAAGGGGGACCCTGCCCATGGCAGAGGAGTTGGAGCAAGTTGCTCTTTAAGGTCCCTTCAAACCCGAGGCTCTCTGTGATTCTAAGATTACAGTGAAAAAAAAAACAAAACCAAAAAAACAGTAAAATATATCAAATGGCTTTTATTAGACCAAAATTGTTTTTACCAAAACCAGGGCATTTTTTGTTTTGAAAGACAGCTTCTTGAGTACATGTGGGACCAGTGAGATCATGAAAAGTTACCAGAATTTTTTAAAAAGTTATTGTCAAGGATGGAGTACCTTGAAATAGAAGAAATGACAGGATAAGAGAAATCTGGCCAGAGGCTCAAAAAAGAGGGCAAATTGATTAATGAAATGATTTCTGACAGAATTGCTGTACTAGTGAAAAAGTTTAGGTTTAAATCAGGTTTTATAGTTTATGAATTTCATGTGCTGCTTGAATAAAAATTATGGAAAATTCTTCAATGAATCTGGGCTGGCAGTAGGAGCCAAAGCAAATGCAGAATATTTTAAGCAGATAAGAGGATCAGTGAGATTCTGGTGGTTTAATAAAATATATAAAGGTTGCATTAAATGTAGATAAGTGGAAAATATATTTCCATGTCTTTTGGAACTCAAAAAGAGTTGCTAAGTGCCCAAAGATCATATCCAAGAGCTAGTTCCAAGGTGATCCATACCAAAGTACGTGATTGCATTTGTCCAAAAATTATTTTTCCCATTCATCAAGTTTAAATTAGGAGAACATTTTATTATTTCAAGTAGCAATTTTTGACATTAAATCATTCTATATGCACAATGATCCTATTTACTTAATCAGTAAAATTTATGGTTCAGAGTTCCAATCAACAATCTTATAAACGTATTAAATTTTGACTAGTAAATATGAATAAAAATTATATTATTAATCAAGCACAAATCACACTTCTTAAGAGTTCAACTTTGTGTAGTTCAGACTATCAACACCAAGAAAGAGGAAAAGAGTGAGATGTAGAAATATACATAAAAAGGACAAGTAGAATGTACTCAGATATTTTGGATATTCTCAAGATACTATTTCATGTGATGTGCTTAAGAGAAGTGGTAAAATTATCTTATGGCTATGTAAGAGCCCTTAAAAATTCTAAAAGACTAGAGAATTGTGACTGTAGGCTCTTATATTTTAGAGGAAGAAAGTAAGACCATCAGAATTTGATTTTGCTCAACTTCAATTTTTAGGAAAACATTGGAACAACCATTCAAGTTAACGAATCACATAGATGGAAGGTTAAACATTAATATGCACTAATACAGATTTATCAGGAGCAAATTATATTAAATCAGTGTAGTTTTTCTCTGTCATATCTGGTGAGAGTAGAGAAAAGAAATATGTTCTCTGCACCTTAACTTTGGATGGTATTGCAGCTTAGCAAGATAAGAAAATACAACCAAACTGAAAGTATTGGAAATAAAAGCTGGAAAAGCATACTCAAGGAGCACTTAATATTGTGCATTATTAAACTGGAATAATATATAAATAATTGCTAAAAAAATTGTTCTAAACCTTGAACTATTTTTTTAATGAGCCAACCAAGAGAAGAGAATAGGAATATTAACTTTATAGAGGCCACACATTTTGTAAAGGTGGCAGTCCTTTACGAGATTGGTTAAAATGTAAAATGATTCTGATAGACTGGACAAATCAGTCAAACAAAGAAAACAAGCAACACAGTTCAATTTTTAAAAATCTCCTCTTGCACAGGCCTGTATTGAATTCTTACATTGTGAATGGACACCTCCAAATTACTCACTGTGCAGAAAAGACCTCTAAGAAGGGAATGTATTGAAAACTCAGTGTGGCAATGTCATGTTGTTTTTGGAAAGACTGGCACACTACTGGGATGTAGAATGGGAGTTTGTCAGTAAAACATGTGGCATAACCTTTCCACCACACAGATCATACATAAGTAGTCTGCCCAGTTCTGGGACTACATTGGAATAAAAATTCAGACCTGTCAGTCAGTGGTAGGGGAACAGCACAAAGGCTGAGCAGTGATCAAGAAAACATGGGTTAAAATTAAGTACTGGAAGTTTTGGAGTCATTAGAGAGAAAAAAAAATAGACATGAGGGAGGGCGTGACTCTTCCTTTATATAAATGTTAGAAGGAAGGAAAAAGCTGTTCTGTAGTTTCCTCTACACATTATTATTACGTGTGTGAATTGGTTGTCACTACAGAGGCCCTAAAACATGTTTATGTTGAAAAGGTAATACTCACCACAGATAAAAAATACTTGCCCATTCTTAAAAAGCTTAAAAATTTTAACTCAAAGCCTTTCTTTTTTTTTGGCACCTCTAGTAATGACGAACATGTAATAAGCAAGTTAAAAAAATAGATGCTGTCAAATACTCATAAGGTGTAAATTGAATTAGTTTCACTGAAATGACACAAATTAACACAACCTAATAAAATGGCAATTTAGAATTTTTCTGCTGGAATAACATTATGAGTACAAGTGCATGCTTGTTAAACTATTCCTTTCTCAGAGATTCATGCTGTCAGAGAACTTGGAGAACAGTTCAGTGAAGTGCCTGCTTGCAAAATCTGATCATGTGCAAAACCTCCAAACTGGGATGCCAGTTTAGTAATGAAAATGGTACTAACCAGGAGATGTGAAGGTGTTATTCCTAGTAAGAGCAAATGAAAATAAACAGCAAAAAAAGTAGAAGAAACAGAGAGCAAATGGCTGTGGCTGGTAAGGAATACTAGGACCAACTCATAGGGGCAGAATTGGCCCTTGAAGTTTCTCTGCTAAAGAAAGTTACTTGCTCTGCAGTAACTTCAGCACCTCAGAAACTTAGAGAGCTGTGAATTTGGCCCAACATCTCCCAAACTGAGCAATCAAAACTGAGCATCAAACCCACTTCCTTTCTAGAAAACACTATCCATGCTCATGCAAGCAGGCAAACCTCTATTTGCAAAGCTGGAAGAATGTGACCCAAGAATCCACTTAAGCATAAAATTAACATTTTGGGGATCATGTGGGACTCAAGACATCTACACCTGCAAAAATACACACACACAGATAGACAGGAAGATATGCCTCTTGAAAGAGATTAAATTATGCAGATTGATGATGCACAAATGAGAATTTCCAGGATGAATACTCTATAATTCCAGCACAGAAAGCATAAAGACCCACTGAAATGGATAGTAGCTTGGTTATCTGTAATGTTCTGACCTTAATTTACAATTCAGAAAAGCTTATTTCTGAACTTTTGGCTAATCGAATTTAAGGACTTCTTGAAGAATCATATTTAGTAAGCACTTCTATTCAGAAAGAAAACATATTTTGATCATGTGTACATCTTCTAAAAACAATACAGTGGAATTATATACTTAATGTTCTCATAAACTTAAATATTTTAGTAGATATTTATAGTACAATTTTAAAATTAAACACATATATTGTAAGAATAACTAAAAGAAAATTGATAGTAGAGACATAAGGTAAAACCTTGTCAAAAATGTTGGAAGCTGATTCTGATAACTTCCTTCACATTAGCATAGATCAGGATCTGCTCCACTCAAGTCAGTGGGATTAGATTCATCTGCAAAATCAGGAAAAATTATATTTGATTATGCCCCAAGTTATTAACTATTCTTTAAAATTAGAGCAAATAGGATGAGAACTCTCTTTCACACCTGCTAATAGAATAATTCTGTTATCTCAGAGCCTTCTTGAAAACCGTTGAAGGTAATTATAATCTTCCCAAGAGCTTTAGTGCACCTGGAGTTATGTTTTCAGGAAGGAGATGCAGGAAAGATTAAGAATGTGCACAAAAGTCAGAGCACTCTTACTCTGAGGGGAACATGGCTCTTGCACATTTTTCCGAACTCTCTTCTTGCATTTGCATTCTAATTCATGTATTTCCTCATCTTGCAATTGTAAACATACCCTTCAGAAAAATGACCTATTGATGTGTTCCCCAAAAAGCCTCTACTGCCTATAATGTGTAATTTAATTTCAATTTCTATCTGAAATTAATTATAAGCACTCTGAGACATCATAGAAAATTGGATTTTCTGTTTTCTTTTTTATGTCATTTTTTTATTAGTGGCAATATATTCTTGCTGATTCTTTTTGAATTATATTTATGGTTTTACTGATATGAAACTTTAACTGATAACACTAGTGAGGCAGCAATAAGCAATGTAAAATATACATGAATGCACTTATTCATGGTTTATGATTAACCATAAAAAATACCAGGATTTTGAACAGCTTATCTTTTTCTAAAATCCTTTATTGTGTCTCCAAGGCTTGGTATTTTATATATATTAGTTAAAATATATGCTACTCTTACCATGAATAGAAATTAAAACTACAATTTATTTACAGGACACTTTTATAGCCGTATATATGTGTACTGATGGTCATAACCCCGTATGAGGCTGAACTAAAAAGATTTGACTGTAAAATATGTCACCCGTGATATCATACGGTTTGCTACAACACTGCATAGAATGTCTAAAACTCAGTCACTTCCAAAGCCCATGATACTTGTAATATGTAGAGGAATACATTTTCCATCTGTAGAACTACTTTCTGACTTCATCTTTTACAAGCTTTATGTTAGGAACTTGGACTTCAGAATATCAAACATAATATTTTACCAGATTTTAAATAGCTTTTGTTGAAGCTCCATCTAGTCTCAGAGCTTTCTTTTGCACTTTCAGATAGCCCTAGGCTGAATGACAAATCTAAGGTCAGGCTTTTCTCTCAGACTGAGTAGCTTGACTTGGCATCCAATACCTGATATACTTCAACACTAGAGAAGACCCAAGCTCCTAAGCGTTGAAGTTCAGTAATACTTGAAAGAAAACCCTAAGGCAAACACCAGAGTCAAAGCAGTTAAATCTGTTCTGGATATGTGAAGCAATACCTTGTGGCTACCATGGGAGATTTAATTAATAAAAACTTGTTAGCTCCCAGTCATTCTGCACCATAATACTTTCTCTTGATCTCTGTCAAGAAATTTGTTGTTAAACAACAATTCCGTTTAAATCCTTTATTCAAGAAAACTAGTTGGGATACTTTCAGAATTCAAAAAACCAGTTATTCAATGTAGAGAAAGCAGCAGCAGCTGAATGCCTAAAAAAACATTTCAGATGTTGGGAGAAGAGACATAAATAAGAAAAAGAAGGAAAAATATCTCTCAAAATGTTCTGTCCTTTACAAAGCATATTGTTACTCTGCTTAGCCTCTTCAACTCAATGAGCCATGAAGCCTAATGCAGTTTCCAATTTCTTGTAGAAATTGCTGAATTTCTTCTTGTCCATGACAAAAGACTGTTCTTGGGGGAAAATAAATAAATAACTAACATACTAAATTTATCCACATGGATAATGTTGGAATAGAGTCAGTCATCCAAAAAGAAACGTCACCTGAAATATATCTATTAAGCACTTCTGTATCTCAGTATTCAGAGTATCTCTGTTTTTGTATGCAAGTCCACGGAGAAAACTATCAAAATTTGAAAACAGTTTTAATTTTTTTCTTGCTCTCCAATTTCCTTGCTCCCTTTAGTTTATTCCCATCCCTGAAATTTATTTTTCTTCTGCCTTTGTCTTAGTTTATCAGGCAGCTTTATAATCTCTTTAGTTTTGCTTGTCTATTCTCTTCCCTCAAAACTATTTATCTTTTTTGCATGTGGTGTTAGTAGAGTCTTTCAAGAACCACATAATCAAATAAATTTAACCACATTGTAGCAATGACTGAAATTTCTGGATTATGATTAATAGTTACAAAGGATATTATCTTATTATAGGAGCATAATTTATTTGGTTTGCTAAAGATATTGTCACATGTAGAAATATAAATTCTGAATATTCGGCCTGACCTCTTCTTTTCTACAGATAAATACACACACTTTCAGGTCATGTCAATAAAACTTGAGTGCTGGACATTTCTTTGGGGTTTAATGACCTTTTCCAGGGTGGTGGATCATTGGCTCCCAGGAGGTTGTTAATTCTGAGAAAAAGCTCTGTTCCTCTGCTTTTATTGCTTAAATATATTGTGCTGTATAACATAAATACTGGAAGCAAGTTACCAACTGAGCAGAAACTGATATGGCTCAAATTGACTTATGCTAGATGGCAGTTGGATATTAGCAAGTGCATCCACTGCTCATCCTTAATTTAATCAAACTTTCATGATAATAACTGCCTTTTCATTTCCTTTATAAAGGACCTAAAGATGAGTTATCTTGAGAGCATCAGTTGCACATTTGAATGATAAAATGAATAAATTTTAACAACTTATATATTTCTTGTAATTTGTACCTCTCAAAAATTGCATTTTGGCACTTTGAACTGAAAGTACATCTGCAGTTTTTACCAGGCACTGATTAATCTGAGTTACTAACCCCTCAATACCAGTATTCATCATGAAAATGCAGACAGATCACTAAGTCTATTTCCTCCTAAGTTCAAGATCTGAAATAAATTATTAGGGTTTTTTTGTTTGATTTTAACATAATGTAATTTATCTTTCTTTTTATTTTGTTGGCAACTCTCATCTTTTGTGATAGGACAGCCAGAATTAAAACATTGCATTTATTATAGCCTGAGCTGGGTTTGGAGTTCAATGTGCAACATTTAGTTAACAGGTGAAGCACAGTAGTAAAATAGGCTCAGGTAAACTCCTATAGCTAAAATAAAATAATTAAAGAGAAAGTAACAGTAACACCCCATTAGAGTTTATTTTCACATGTTTCTTTTGGAGACCCCATTTTTTTTCAGTTTAGATCTCACTGGATATTAATTTCTCCTTTCTTCTGAGCTGCTTTTGCAGTAATAAGCAAAATATTGAGGAAGTGCAGCAATGTATTTGCTGTGTAGATCTCCAAGTCATTAATACAAAACTCATGATAAAACATGAAGAATGGAGGGAAAGTAAGAGATTGGAATCACTACAGTTTGAAAGGTGCCAAATCCCATTATTTCCTATATCAAAATTTATGGCACACGCTATAGAGCTCTGTAGCCAGCTTTGAAGATATAGGCAGGAAAAGCAATTTTATCAATTACTTTATGTTCCTTTTTACATTTTGCTGTTGTGAGTCCAGCTGCTTTTGGTCAGCTCTTGTGCTCTTATGTTTTCATTACCTTGCACGCAAACTCTTACTTGAAGTTTTACAAAATGTGAAGGATCTTAAATTAAATCATACTGGAAGCCAGAATGCCATGTGAAAGGTTACAGTAACTTATTTTCAGCTAGATTAGTCTGTTCTATGCTAAATTTTGATCAGTTTGACTGCCTTTTAGATTGCTGATTCCCTTGCTAGAGAGTGATAACACATACAGACAACTATATCAGTCATTCACGTATAAGCTATTGTAGTCCTTTGTCAGCTGAGTAACCAACCAGAATTGCTTTTCAAATCTGAGTGGATTGCTCAAGTACACAATGAAGATATGTATGAAGCCTTCAGAGCTAGGTATTACACATAAATTGCTACTCTTCACTTCCACAAATCACTGCACTGTGAATTACACTGAAGATAATGACCAATGTTAAGTTAGATCAGGTAAAGAATCAGTTCTGAAAATGTGTAGCAGTCAAAAAAAAAAAGTTTTCTGCTTGTCATGAGATACACAGCATTCTGGACACATTTATATCCATGTCCTATCAAGCAATGGGTTACATGCTTAAGTAGTTTGTAATTACATTGACTTATAGTAAGACCTTAAAGCAGTTTGTGCCTGACCTGAGGCATGCATGTGGGTGTTAGCCAAAAACAGCTCTTCAGTCATCCCATGTTCTTCTTCAGGGTGCATGTCTGACTTTCTAAACCCCAGGTCCTCCAAGCAGTAAAATGTCTAAGCTGTACTGGGAAACCAAAGCAAGGTTCCCAGCTTCTGCTTCTTCAAAAATGCTAAATTCCATAGACTTTCTGAATGTATTTGACAGATTTGAGATCACATAATTTACAATGATAATTTATTAGAAACATGACGTGCCACCTCGATCCCCCTCCTCTAGTTATTTAAACACTGGCTTAGTGGTTTACTTTCTCAGAAGGCATGGACTCCTACATTCATTTTCATTCTCTGTATGACAATATAAAACAAATTCATTTCTTGAAAAGTGCCCAAGTTATCAGGTGAGGTTTCAGCTTTGGAAAGGTACACAGCTCCTCCTTTTGAAGTTGGCATCTCTTTCATTACTGAAGGAGCCATTTTGGCTAAACCAACCCCAGCTGCACAGCCTCGTGGTTCAATTATCTTCTCAATAAGATTAGCTGATCCCAACTGGGGCATTTTAAATAAAAAATGAGGGCAATTTTAAAACTTTTCAAGACTTAGACTCAGATGATGACTTGAGGTGAAAAAAAATCACAGATAACGTCTTTGCTTTCTGTTTTCAAATTCTCATTCTCTCTCTATAGGTAGTCTAGGTACACAATTTTCACTAGTAAGATATACTTTAAGATTAAAGTACAGCTTTTTTCTTCAGCTGAGTTTAAAATTTTCATTGTATTCCCACCTGTTGGAATTCTATTTGGTATTTGGCTTGGAAAGCAAGCTTTGTGCTGAACTGCATATGTTAATTAGGTGATGTGACTTTAAGAACTATTTGATGAAGCTGAGATGGCTGACAGAGTTCTAAAACAGCTGCAAGTGGTCATCCAGTTATGAAAGAGTTTATAATGTAAACAACATGATTAACCAATTGTCATCTCACAGAGTGCCATCACCTGCGGAAGGTTACAGACTTAAAGAGGTATATAATTGCATGCGTAGAGAAATAAAGTGCCTGTTCTTGCTAACTCCTATGGAGTGGTCTTGGCAGGCCACAAACCTCGTCTCCCCTGATTGCTTTACCCACCTATTCCCACCCCCAACATACTCTATACCTCTGAGACTTGATCTAGGTGATCATGTTGTTTGGGCCTTTCAGAGGAAGAAATAGTTCATAACCACAGTAAGGTGAGGTAGGAAAAAAGCAGATCTGAGCAGAAAAGGACTGATTTTTTTCTTCCTATTTTCCCCCTCTGCAAATTTACGTTATGAAAACAAACCACATGTTTTAGTTTGAGGGAAAAAAACAAAATGTTTACCAAAAAGCAGAGGAGAGGATTCCTTCACAATAATCATGTCACTTTTTATTAAATTTAAGAAAAAGGAACTTTAATTAGAAAATAGATATAAGAAGGATAACTGTTCTTAACTACTATATATATACACATATATATGTAGATATAGATATAACTGTAAACAGACCAGAGCAAACTACTCCCCCAGCACCAAAAGTAAAAACAAAAGAGAACAACCCCCAAACGGTAGGTTCCTCCTGGTGCAGTTAAATTAATGGACAGTGTCAGTGTCACACCTTGGCTGGCTGCGAGGTGAATTCTCACCCTTTTCCCAGCGAGGCAGAGATAAGGGATGAACTCATGTGGACTCTCTCTCTCTCTCTTCTTATCTTCTGTTCCAAATGAAGAAGGAAAAGCTGGGAGTGGAAGAAATGGTGATAATTCCCAGGAATCTCCTTGCAGTCCAAATCGGTCCCCAGGGGGAGGGAAAAAAGGTCAGCAGTGTCCTTAAGCAGCTGTGCCTCTCCTCTCCTCTCTCTCTGAAGCTCAGGGTGCCCAGAGATGGAGGGAGAAAAGCAAAAAGCAGAGCCAGGAAAAAAAGATCTCACCACCAAGCAGTGGCTCTTTTTCTGCCCCTGCCCCAAGAAAACCCCCAAAACAAATCAAGCCAGCACACAGGGAAAAAAAAAAAAAAGCCTCTCCCCATCCCCAGGTGCTGGGGTTCTGCTTTCTCATCTCCACCCCAGCATTAAGCTTGAATCTGAAAGGCATCAGCTCTCTCTTGTCCTCAGTCCTAGCACTCCAAGCCTAAACCTTTTGTGTTGGTATGGTGAAAAAAATTCTCTGAGGGGGCTCCTCCCAACACCACCTTCCTGTGTTTGAACCTTTAACACGACACCTCAAATCAATCTCCAGAAATTCTTTGACTCAGTCCAACACAGAAAAAGAATTTATTACTGGATCTGGTGTATGGGGTTAAATATGTAATTTTTTAAACCAAAATTCAGTTCTATGAAAACTGTTCCTCAGCTTTGCTTTTGTTTAAAAAATAAACACATACCTTCAGATTTTTTTTCTCAGTAAATATATTTTTTTTCTGAGATATCTGCTAATTCAGGCTTTGTCATACATTAAATATATATGTATAAAACATAAGTATTACATATATAATATATATGCTGTTGAAATGTGCACAACTACTATTTAGATAAAAATCTTTTCAAAAAAATCACATTTTTAACAAATGCAATTTTCAAGTAAGATATGGTTCTGGTCTTTGCTGTAGTATTAGAATGCATTAATCCTTCTGATAAACTGAATATGACATTGGATTCAAAATCTTGGGGTTTTTCACATATGCAAAAGGATTTCCAGACAAGTTGAAAATATACTTTGTCAGTCTCTAATAACAACAAAGAAAAATTGTACTGAGCAATGACAAATATTTCTGACCCAAAGGAGTCAGCTTTTTTCAGTTACTGCTTTTGCCAGCATTCTTTCCTCACCAATATTTTCCATTCTGTTAGAAAAATTTAATTCCTCTTAGACAAGTTTCCTAATTAAAAGTAATCTTTAGTGCAAGCACAAAAAGGAGCTTTTCTGTATCTACTCTATCCCTTTCTGCAGAAGAGAATAAATGTGGTGATGTACATCGTCTATCTAACTCATATGTCTAGTGACAGAAACATTAATTCCAAGCACATTTCTATTTCAGCCCCTTATTTTCACCCTGTTAGTGCACGAAGAGCAATATTTCTGTAGAGTTATGGTGACATCAAGTGGCTGCCTATACAATCCCTGCAAATATATCAATATATACTCCAGACATTAGAGAAGAAGCCAATATAGGGAATTACTATTAGGTAATGTTAAGAATATCTTACCTCTTTGATATATTAGTGAACTTCCATTTCCATGTGATGGATTGAAATCTTAATTTTAGATGTATCATCAGGGTGTGCATCATTAAATGTTGTTAATGAAAATCAAACCATTGTATTTCAT
Source organism: Hafferia zeledoni (assembly GCA_035583235.1). Taxonomy (NCBI): domain Eukaryota; kingdom Metazoa; phylum Chordata; class Aves; order Passeriformes; family Thamnophilidae; genus Hafferia; species Hafferia zeledoni. Next base: position 8,237,675 of record JAWWEV010000001.1, read on the forward strand.
TCTTGTGCTAGAGTTCAAAGGAAAGAGACTGACACTGAGGTGAAAAATGGTACCCAATACCAAACCATCTAAACTGCTCTCTTTTACCCTATACTAAAACATGCCTGGGTGACTCAGTCAGCCTCTGCAAACTCATTAGGGAAATGGAGAGACTGATAATGATCTTCTGACAGGATGTTTGTGATTGAGTTAACAAGTTGATATCTACAGCTTTAATTGCATCTTCTGGTTGAATGACAACACAGACTCATAAAGGTAACAAATGAAATTCAGATTGTTCTACAGTAGGTTGCTTTCTTCAAAATTTATTTCTGTCAAAATTTATACAGTCAACGCTTTCCAGACCATGACTGATTCATGAGTATGAAGACATGTTTTAAGCCCAGTGAGTGCATTTTCTTCCCCAGCTTGTTTTTACACTCACTTTCCTAATGGGATGACTTCTCCATTGCCTTTTCTACAGTCAGCTCTTCTGTTTGCTATCCTCAGCCTCTCAAAACTGATGCAATCACTCACCATCCTTCTTCAATGTCATATGAGAGCTTGTTTCCTCTTTCAAGGCTTACTTGAATCCACTTGTTTGGATGGCCTCCAAGAGACGTTAGCTGGGGAATAAAGACTCACTAGGAAATCAATAAAAGACACTTTTACTGTTGACCAGAGAGGAACTACAGAATTCAGATTCATCACAATATTGCCAAAACGGTAGCTGAGAAGCACAGGGGGAATACTGAGTAGAGTTTGTTTCAATTAAATGTACCTATACAAAAATCACAAGTTAACTCACAGTTTAATAGAAGTGCAGTATAATACAGTGGCTCTGCTAACCTAAGTTGTAGAAAATATGTCAGCTTTCTTCAGTTTGATGAAAACTTTTAATACTGACATCTTTCTTGACTAGTTCACATTTCTCAATGTATTATAATGACTTCAATTTTGTGAGGGAATCATATTTCCCTGAAAGGATTTTTTTATTGTGTAGAGTATATAGTATATATATATGTGTTTATATATATTTGTATAGATATAGATATAGATATCTTTGTATGTATACATTTGTGGTTGTTGTTCAGCTTCTTGTTGTGTGACTCTCAGAATGCAAATTATTAGGTCTGATACACCAAGCCTTATTTGCACATTCAATATTAGTAAATAAAGAAAATTCTGGTTTGAAGTGTATATTTTTTATTGAGGACTCATAAAAATATTATGCATGAGGAGCAATGTGGAATAAAAATTCACATGGCTGCATTGCTCTGGAAGATATACAAAATAAAAAGCATTAATCAGTCTGCTCCCAAGACTATTTAAAGCAGAAATCCCATTAAGTGCTTAAATTGATTTACTCTTCCCTCCCCCAAAATAATAAAATAAAATCCTCAAGTGTCTATTAAATCAGACAATAAATAAGGGTAGGTAGGTAAAATCCTTGGGGAAAGGAAGGACCTTAAGGCCATCTGATTCATATTTCATACCTCTTCCATTTCTCCATCTTTTTTTCATCCTTGTTGAAATTCATACATACACTATATCATAAACTAGTGTTGGTTTGGATTCAATTTATTTTAACACCACCCCTCC
>JAWWEV010000001.1:8239355-8254582 GCA_035583235.1 Hafferia zeledoni
CCCCCCCCCCCCAAAAAAAAAAAAAAAAAATCATGTGAACTGAGGCCAAAATAGTCGAGTGAAATAATTTTGATTTTCATTTATATTCGCTGCCATGTCTCTCTACTGAAGTTAATGCATTTTCCCTGAAAGGTAATTCATTTCAATTTAAATCAATACAGTATCTTTGAATTAATGCCTTCCAGAGATGCCATGTTTGAACAAACAATAGTATATTTGCTTAAATTGCAAATATTATTAGTAATTGCACCAAAAAGAAAAGGTGCTTAGGAAAATACTTTTGCTTCTAAACAATATGAAGTATGAACACAAATAATCCATATTTCATTTTGTTGTTTGGTTTCGTTAATCAGGGATCTTATGTGTTTTGACATAGAGGAGAGGAGAGAAAAGCTATTTATACCTATAAATGCAAATGGGTCTAATTCTTGCCTGAGAATTAATCACTACTTTCATGAAATGAACTACTAATTTTGAGGTGGGATTTTTTTCCATACCTTTCAACATATCAGGGAAGACTGGCCCAGGATGATATAAGGAACATGAAAGTAATTTCCTAACCTGCACAATATAACCTCTCAGGTAACACTTATTGCAAATAATCTGAAAGAATTTTCCTTTGAACAGTGTTCCTCAGTCTGAAAATTACCATCTCCTCCGAGGGATCAAAGGGATTATAAAATGGGGCAAAATGTCACATCAGTTGCCAATTGTTCAGTTCCTTCAAGGGACCTGAGGCAAGCAGCGACTGCAGTTGCTGGCTGAAAATGCCCTTACCAGCCAGGGAACTGGGAAAATGGGAACAGCCTTGAGCTGCTGGCAGCGGCTCAGCTTCTTTATGACACTGTCCTTGAGAAAACTGAGGGCTTCACTGATAGAGACATTTTTAACTTGAATATGAAGTGCAGCAAAGGTTTGAAGCTGTTGGAACCAGTTTGATCCAGTGTGAAACAGTTAGGACCAGACTGATCAGTTTAAAGTTGGAACCCATTTGAGCTGGTTTGAACAGTTTTGATGTGGTTTAAATGCATTGGAACAATTTGATCATGTTTAAACTAGTTGGTACTGTACTGATCTGGTTTGCACTACTTAGGACTGGCTTGATCCTGTTTAAACCAGTTGGAACCAGTTTGATTTCATTTCAATTGGTTTGATCTGGTTGGAACCAGTCACAGCACCAAGGCTGCCACAGTTCAAGAAGCATTTGGACAATGCTCTCAGGCACATGGTGGGGTTCTTGGGGTGTCCTGCACAGGGGCCAGAAGCTGAACTTGATGATCCTGATGGATCACTTCCAACTGATCATATTCTATGATTCTGTGATCTGGTTGTAACAAGTTGGAACAGGTCTGATCCCATTTGATCCAACTGGTACCGGTCTGATGCTGTTTGAACCATCAAAATTACGGAAAGACCCAACTTTATTTTGCTAAAATGTTTCAAGAAGAAGATCCTCCACATTAATGTGAGGAATTTAGCTGGTCAACTCATCACATAGGGCAATCACTTAAATTCCCAAGTATGTGCTTCATTTTTTTTCATACTATTATTTCCTTTAACCCACCATGTGGTCATCATCCTTTCTTGATGCAGTTGGATGCTGATGAGAGACATATTAAAAATTACTGTAAGTACCCTTTCCCCCCCCCATTATTCTATGTTTTGCTCTCTTGCTACCTCTCTAAGTCCAGTTCACTGTATGGATAGGTATTGATCTTTAAATACAATACCTCTAAATCTTTCTGTATGCTTTTGACAGCTTCCTTATTTATTTTTTTCTCTTTTTTTAAAAAACCAGGAGCACTTAACACAGTTCTTCCCTGAGATATCATTAAAATATGCTAACTAAGATAAATGTGTAAGAAAGAATGCAGACATTTCTAAAGGTTATGATCTATGACAACACTTCTTAGCTTTAAAGTTACTTTAATTGAATTAATTATACCATTGAAGAAACTGAAGAACAAAGAGACCTCTGACTCTGAATGTATTATAGAGAAATACTTGACCTTTTCAATATGTTACCTTTTGATTGGCAGTCCTTTCTGTTGGAGATATCCTAATAATTATTTCTTAGGTTTTTTCCACATGAAAAATAAGGTAGGTGTGTCAGAAAGCTGAAGTACAGCTGAGATAATTGAAAATATGCAAGTGTGAAGTGTGGAAGTATATGTATATACACTCTACCGTAATTCAGAGGATCTTGGCAATAGGGATCTCATTTTGTTGGCAAAGCTTTCAGCAGAAGTTAAATTTAATTTGTCATATTAGAATCACAAAAACATAGATTAATCTGGTTTGAAAGAGACCTTAAGTAAAAAACATCTTGTGCAAACCTTTTGCACCAGGGACACCATTTACTAGATCAAGTTACTCAAAGCCCCATCCAGCCTGGCCTTGAAGAGTTCCAGGCATGGGGCAGCCACAACTTCCCTGGGCAACCTGTGCCAGGGCCTCACTACATCACAGTAAAGAATCTTTTCCTGATATCTCATCTGAACCTGACCTCCTTCAGCTTAAGGCCATTCCTCCTTGTCTTGTCACGACATACTCTTGGGAAAAGTCCCTCCCTATCTTTCTTGAAGGCCCCCTTTAGGTACTGGAAGGTTGCTAGAATGCTAATTTCATACTTATTTTGGTTTGTAGAATCTTAAAGAGGCTCTTCTTCATAAGGTTTTATTCCTCTCAATAAAGACAGTCCACTTTTATCTACATGAAAACAAAACCCATTTGTAATGTAATTCAGGTAATTTATTAATAGACCTGTCTGAAAAGTGGAGGTACCTTTCAATTTTTTGTTTCTTAGTACCCTTTTTTAAGTCAGTAAGATTTAATGAATTTTCTCAAAAAAGCAGCAGGAATTTCACATATCATGAGGTTTATCTGAGGATATAAAATTTTCTTATACCTCCTTCTTTACTTTCATTACCAGGGACATGCTGTTCCTGTTCAGGTCCTGCATTTTGGTGTGTGAACTCTCTACAGTTCCATGACCCTGCATTTATATGTTGCTCCTTCCACAGTGCCTTGATGTTTTTGGGTCTCCTGGATCCTCATTTTTATGTTTATGACATATCAAAAGTAAGGTAAAGGGCCCTTTTGCAGCCTAGGAGAGTTAGTCCTTTCTCCCTTGGAGCTCATATAGCCTTGCTACAGTTTGAAGAGATCAGGAATTGTTCCCATAGTATACCACAGCTGCTAAGGAAACAAAATTCAGGAGGTAAACTGCCTTTTTAGCTCAAGGACTACTTCTGTTATTTAGCTTTAACCAGAAAATATTCCTGATGAAAAATTTTCCATTTCGCTCTTTTTAAATCAAATCTAAACAAAAGCAGGTACTGGGAGAGTGCCTGATGTTTATTGTTTTATTGAAGAAACCAAATTTCACTTTACATGCAAATTTTCCTTGACCCTCAGAGGTTGGGATAGGTATATTTACACACAGCCAATATCCCTTTCTGTAGTGCCGTAATTCTATGCAAAACCAAAACAGAAATTATTTTCCATATACAAATTAAAGCACGCTTAGGGCAAAAATCTGGCCTTGTTTTCAGCTGGTGAAGAATTTGTTTGTAGACTACATACACATCGTATTTCTGGGCTGCTGCTGCATCTCTAACCTCCGTGTAAATTGTTTATACTTAGACTTTCAGCTTTGATATCTGATCTTACTTCCCTCCTGAAAAGTTAAAAGGTCAGTAAGTGTTTTGAACTGGTTTAACTTAATTTATCCATACTTCATTTCACATTGTCAAAACATTCACAAAAAGCCCCCAAACGCCTGTATAAGGAGAATAAATATATTATAAATAACTTCCTAGCCTCATTTTAAACTGCCATCTTCTGGACTTCAGTTTCCTAAGTAGAAAAACACTTCAAATTCAGCACATCACCAGATAACTTCAACCTCTTTGAAAATGCATTTCAGGAGCCTTGATGGATCTCTTGCTCAGCAATTGGCCTTGGGAAAGTATACACTTCATGGTAAGCTGAGTGCCACATGCAGTAATCTGTCAGAAAGTGAACAGCAAATGTAATGGAAGGTTGAAACAGATCATTTAGCATTGTGACATTATTTGTGAATTTGGCACCATAAGAGAGATTTTTGTCATGCATATGGTTGATGTTGATCTGAGGTTATGAATGTGACTGGCTATATCCCCAATATCTGAAGGGTTTTGAAGTATAACTTAACCTGAGTCTCCCTCTGCAACCTTTAAGACTGGAACTGATAAAATTTCCTGCATAAGATGCTCCACTGAAGTGAAGCTGAATGGTTGTGATGCCTTTCCAATTGTCTACAAAGCAATTTGGGAGGAAACCAGCTTCACTTTTATTAACCTCAGAGGTCTCTCCATTTGTTTGACTTTTCCAGTCTGTGTCTTTCTTCAGCTATCCAGCTAAATTGACAAAGCACAGAGTCCTGTTCCATATAGCATGTGTCTTTGTAGGAATCCCTTTAAAAGCTTTAGCACTTAAGAAAAATCAATAGCCTTTATGATGTCTTGCAGGTCTCCCCTCTCCTGCACGCTAAATTCTCATCAGCCCGTTATTAACTGTTGGAAAAAGACAGTAAACATTGCATTTTAAAAGCACTCATTTGGCATTTCACTTGAATAACGTTGTCTATCCTTCCTTAATGAATTTAGTGTTACTGTGTTGTTGGTATATTTAGAAAGAGAAGAAAGAGCTGTGCAAAATGCACTGCAGGCACAAAGCCAAATACATCTATTATATACAAATCCTCTATGTTCATTGAAATAAAATGAGTCCATAGAAATAGTGATATTTTAAATAACATCTTAAAATATAAATGGCCATAAAGATAATCAGTAATACTTTTCTACAAATATACTTTAAAATAAAAGAAAGCTCTACAAGATTAACTTGTCTAGATTTGTGTTTTGGGCGGTTGTCTTTCTGGTTGGTAGTTTTCTGTTGTTAGTTTCTATCTGTCCTGGGAGTGGGATATACTGCTGTATTGAAACATAAGTTTGGTGTGCTTGTCTCTGTAGAATGTTTTGTGCTGGTTTCTTTTGAGGTCTTTTGTCATCAATTAAATACAATCCTGCAGCTAAACATTATCACTGGCAACGCAAAACCCACAATAACTGTCACATACTTGTATTTCAGGGCTGTTGTAGAGAGAGTTCTTTTCTTGCTATTAAGTGTGGTCTCATAGCAGAGGTCAGAAACCCTTCCAAACTGCGTGCTGTCTGTAGTTTAACAGGCAGTGATGGGACCAAAAGGTTCTGATTTTCTGGAGACGCTTATAGCTATTAAGTTCTCCCTGGCTTAAGTGTGGTCCTCACAGGAAGGTCAAAAATCTTTACAGCCCGTGTTCTGTCCACAGTTCAACAGGCAGGGCTGGGTTCATAAAGCTTTGATTGTTCCGAGGACACTTATAGCTATTAACTTTATATTAATACAGATTGGACTAGAAATCTTTGCATTTCTGCCCCTCTCCCTTTCACATGACACCTACAGTGCCATTGCACTTTACCACTTTATCAGTCATGCTGCTGCAAGAAATATTCTGTACTCTAAAGCTAGTCAGTGACATGAAAAATAAATAAAAATTAAAGAGAAATTAAAAAAATAGTCCTTTAAAAGAGATTACAAATATTTACACTGGCATCAGTGAGAAATTTCAAGAAATGGCCCTCTGTATGATACAGAAAATACATATTGAGCAGGCTTCACAAATGAAGAAGCTGTAAAGTAGAATGGCACCTTTCAGTTTATTTATAGCCTAGATCTAGCATATTTACTGTCAGATTAAAATATAGCGTGAGTTCTTCTGAATCTGCTTCCTGTGGAGCAACATATTTTTTCCTCTGGCTCATATTATTTTTATTGTCAATATCGGCAGTCTTACCCTTTCTTACACACAGAAATTAGTAGCATTTCACACCTACTCTGCAAAAACTGGGCTTTTTTGGCATTTCCTATTCCAAAGAATGTAATGTGAAGCATGGCCAAGAGAATTCTGGGCTTGTAAACACAAGGAGTTGTGATCTTTCTCCTTCCAGTTCCCTTTGCTGTCCAACAGAGAAGATGACTTGATGTTGACTTCAGTAGATTTAGGATCTGTCTCTACTTTGATGATGTGTCACCTCATTCTTTCCTCTCTACTACACGAAGTATATCACCTCACATTAATTTTCATCTATTCCATGCTACCTTCTGAAGTAGGTGTGTCCATACTGTTCTCTTTCATTGCTCCAACACATCACACTGGTCTCTGACATTCCTGACCATCTTGGTTTCAATTTCAGATCATTTTACAACAGTACATTTAAAAAACCACAACACACGGACTTGTTCTTTATAGTTATTTGAATTTTTAGTACTGTAGACAAATCTCTCCTGTGACAAAATATAAACATGCTAACATTTCTGAACCTCTATAATAAATACAACCACTCAGCTAGTAGAATAGAATTGGAGATCAAGAAACATCTGATTTTAACCACTGGTATTCAATAGCCACAAAGTAACCTAAGGACTATTCTCATGACTTAGAAGAAAACAAAACAAAACAAAACAAATAATATGCAAAGCAGCACTTTTGGGGGAGGATTATATATTAAAAAAAAAACAAAAAACAAAATGGATTGCAACAGCTTAAACCATGGTTCAGTGTGACCAATTAAGGCAATGAAATCTTTCAGACAGATGCAAAGTAATGTCTTTAGATATCAAAATCCCAGTATATGCTTAAAATCCATGCTCTGCTGTAGAGATTTTGATACTTTCTTTTGATATCAAAAAGGCTTCACTTTTCATCCCAGAAGTAAACCTTATGTATGCCAAAAAACAAAAAAAAGAAGAATAGTCACTTTTCAAATTTTACATAAAAATGTCACTGTTTACAAATACAGTTTTATTATTTCTATCTGCAAATTATAAAATTCCTAGCCTAAAAATCTCTCTTTTTCCAAGATGCTTTAGAAATGTCTGCATAACTGAAAAAAAGATAACTGATCTTTCTTTGTATCATCACACCATATTTATGTTGTCAAACCATGTTTGTTTTTTATATTTCATTAATTTTAGTATTTTATGGACTATTATAAGGTAAAGATGTCTTCAAAATTCATTGTATCAATGTACAACAACCATAATTGCTCTGTCAGTGTGCCATGAATAAACTTTTTATGATCTATAGAGAAATGTCTCTGCAGATAGTTAACTATTCATCCATCTTGAAAGAGCTCCTCCAAATTAACTTTAAATCAAAAGACAGGATAGGTTTGTTTTGGTCAGATTCATACTTGGTATCCATATGAACACACAATTTAACATGATGGGTAGTCATTGTTTAAAGGCAAGTATATAGCTCAGGCATAACAGCAAAGATGTTTGAGGGTAATTGGCCAGTGTGAGTGATATCAACATGTCTTTCATGGTTTTATGAGAGTAATACTGGAAAAATAAGAAGTTGAAAAAGCAAGAGTAGGCTGCTTTTTCATATGGAACCTCCATTTCTCTTTTTTTATCGTGCTCAGAGCATTTATAGGTTAAGGTCAAAGACCATCAGTTTAAATTTTGTGGAAACTTGCAAACTGATTTATAAAAAAGGATTACTTTAAATCTGACAGGAGGACAGTAGGGTAGCTAATGTGTCCCTGGAGAACATCACAAATTTTGACACAAGATAATGTGCGGGGATAAGTCATGTATTGCTTTCCTTGACAATGTAGTATAATATAAACCTTTTACAAATTACCTCTCAGTAATACTCAAACAAGCTGGCCTGCATCCTTTCCAATAGAATTTTGAGTTCCCAAAATAGCTTTTCAGTAGGTTGTTTATTTGCAATTATATACTGCATTGCAGGAACATCAACTTATCTCTCACTGATGGACACTGCATTTCCTTTACAAATGCTCAGGTTAAACGGAAGTTAGTGACCTTTGTTCATCCATAAATCTTCTAATCGGATAAAGGGCTGACTGAAAAAAAACACCCAAAATCAATCAATCAGGAACAGGAAAAGGTACAAACAAACACACAACAGACAGAGAAATTAAATCCATTGGGAAAACCCTGTTTGTCATCATCTGCCACTGTTCTGCCCACTCTGAAGGGTAATCATTTTGCACAGTTTCTCCAGCTATCTTTTGCCCTGTGGGAGAGATGACAGTGCTTTTCATCCAGTCTCCAAACTAGGAAAAATTGTGGTCAAATATTCACAACTGCCAACTTCAAAGCAATTTTTCCATGGCAACCATACCTCAAAAGCCTGGAGTTGCAGAACTTGCCAATTAGCAACTCCAAAGGGGGCCATTAACTCCTTCAAAAACATAACGGACACTGTTTTTAATCACCATTTGTTTTCAGCCTTACAGCAAGCACTCCATGAACACTGACCATGCAAGTGTAAAGTTGACTACTTAAAAAGAAGTTGATGTTGCATGAAAAGAACAACACCCATCAAGCTACATTTTTTAATAAAGAACAATTATCCTCAGTAAATCATCGCTTCTAATTTATTGTTGTTTAATTAAAGCAAGTCGTATTTTCTCATTATTGCCAGTGGTAAACCATGCATAACAGCCACAGAATTTGCTTTCAGTGGGAGTCCTTAGTAGGAATCTGCTGCTTGGGAATGAATAAGTACCATAAAGCAAGGAGTATCTGCACAAATATGGACCTGTAGAATGGACGGCCTGTCTGTCTAAGGCTTCTGTTCACAAAGAGAAGATATACTGAAGAAAATAAAAATGTAAGATAGAGAATATACAGAAATCAGGAATTTAGTTCCTTAGCTCATGAAATCTTTGGCTCCATTGAAATCTATGGAAAGCTATGTCATTATTAGCTGTGAAGCATAGATCCACATTTACTTAAAATTTTCCTAGATATAAAAAGCAAAACCCAAACCCCCGTGATTTAAAAAAAACCTCTTCTATATTTTCATTCTCTTTTAAAGCAATTATTTCTTTATTCACATAAATGATGTGCCATGTCCTTCAGAGGTCACATATATTTCAGCAATAGTAATAAGAAAAACATGAACTTTGCACATTCACTTAAGTAGGATGTCATTTTTGAAGCCCAATTATACCCATTACCACTTACACTGTATCACTGCTAACTAATTTATCACTTACCATTCTGTCATAAACCCCCAGTTATCCAGCTCATCTTGTGTTGCTGGCGATGTTCATGTCACTTGGACATCTGGTGCATTTGAGAGGAATAGCTGAGCAAATATTGAACATGCAACCAGCTTAGGAACCTCTCCACACAGCAGAGGGGCATTTTCTTTTACATGAAATGGGGATCATTTCAGAAGAAATGAGGCACACAGGGTGTTGCATGAAACCTGACTGAATGCCAGTGCATGATCTGGATGCTTGCTGGATGTCTCTCTCAAAAGACACTACGTGGCCACATCATTGCAGGCTATGACACTACAGTGCCTTTGTGCTGTTACTGCCCCGTGAGCCTGTACAAAATAGCCCAGACTCCTTGTCAAGAGCGTGAGAGAGAGCAGAGCCAACTGAACAAACCCCTGAAACAGAGTATGAGTCTTGACAGGTCAGGGGAACAATGGGAGAAAAGCAAGATCATGTTTTAGCAATTTAAAGATGATTTTCACACACATTGTTGTCTGTCCAGTAAAAGCCAAAGGAACTCATAGCCAATTTGTCAGAAATGGTGCTGACTGAAGTTTCTGGTACTCTGATATGAGTAATTCCAGTCTTTTAAAAAGAGGTTCAGTGCTTCTGAAGCATTCAGGACCAAACTCAAATAAATAATCATCTCTAAGTAATCCAGAAATTTTCATTATGAGCACCTCTAAGATGTCATTGTGTTTGCATGTGCTTGTTCATAGTCTATATTAAAAGCATCTACATGCTCATTGTTTATACGTACAGAGGCTTACACACTCTGAAAGGAAGCTAATGAAATTTCATGGCATGTCAGACAGACAGAGCAAATTTTATTTTGCATTCCTTACCAGCATTTCACTGTTAGCTGCCTAGATTCACAGAGGAACAGGTATTATTGCTGGTCTAGACCATATTATTTTTTAAAATATATTACCTATAAGCAAAGCCTAATGATGTGCCCTTTCTGTAAAGCTGACATCTGGTGCTGGAGTCAACAGCCTCAATGAAGTTCTTAAGTCACATGAGCAAGTTGCTCTGAGTGGAGATTGAAAAATGATCAGTAAAAGAGAAGAAATAGATCAATTAATTTTGTCTCTTCATTTCTTCTTTCTTCTCATATTTGGTGGGAATTTCACATGTTATTTCGTTGAAAGACCAGGTGGAAAAAGATACTGCAATGAAATTTTTAACCAAAGAAAATACTATGTAATCTTTTGTTTGAAACAAGATGTTTTTAAAAGCAGCAGTCATGAAAAAACTCAAAACACTCCTTGCAAAACCAGCAAGGCCAGAATGCCAGGTTAATAAAATATAGGCTCTTTTTGTTTGGTTTTTTTTGTTGCTGTTGTTTTGTTTTGTTTTGTTTTGTTTTTTTAATCTTTGTACTACGTGAAATTCCACAGCAAAGTTACTTTCCCAAAGGTGTGCTTCTGACATAACCAATGATGGTTATGGATGACTTCACAACACAGGTCCATGTTGCCTTTGCATGTCTGTTTTACACATGATGATTTTGCTTCTCCTCTGCTGTGGGTGTCCCTCACATCCCATGGGAGCCCTGAGCATATGACTCCTGAGGAACTGTGCACCAGTTCCTGCAGAGGCTGATAATATGTATGTGGGTAAGAGGAAATATCTGTTTACCACATGCTGTGCTGATAGTGTTTCTGCTCCAGACCCAATCTTATCTTCCCTCACTATGATATGATAGAAACAGAGAGAAAAAATATTTTGAGAGTTGTAATTTTACAAAATGTACCCCTCCCCCCTAAAAAACCCTTACCTTAGATCAAACTATTAACGACGTTATATCAATACAGACAGGCATAACCAGTTGTGAGCCTTTTTCAGCTGTTCCCAGGAAACCAACTCCTGCCTTGAAGCTCTTTGTCAATTATCCACTATGAAGCTGGACCTTGACTAATGTGCCCTAACAAATTCAAGGTGCTTTCCCACTAAATATTTAAAGATTTGCTGGAACAGGACTAACAGTTAAGTAGTAAAGTATCTCAAAGGAATGACTCTCGTGCATCTCCTTGTGCTTCCTTTCTCAACATCTGTTCAAGTCTTTTGTATAACTGGAAGAGTTTTCCCCACTGGCATGGGAGCACACCCTGTTTGGTGGGTAGGACATGCATCTATAATCTGGTCTCATCTGAACTTGTTATGTATTACCCATACAGACTTGGGAAAGGTAACTAAAATCCACTGGAATCCTCTCACATGGTCTTTCTATCATCACACTCATTACTCTGTCTACAGAATATTTATTTGATACCTGTGGTATGATGTTGCACAGCACTACTACTTAGCATCTATGACCACCAGTTTTTGCAAAAAGAAGCTAAGCAGAAATGAAATTAGCATGGTCCTATTCTGTATTTTTACCAAAACACGTGCATCCCAAGACTCATTTCCCACCCTTCTAGTCCCAGTACATATATAACAATCATCTGCATTCACAGTATCCCAGTTTCCCTTTTCCTGTTCCTAACAAATGAGTACATACGTGTTATATTTAGCAGTGTACTGTCTTCTTTTCTACATGTGGTCTTACAACTTATAATTTTTATCATGTGCTTCATTTATAGAGTAACTTTACAGCAGATTTATCAAGAGACAAATATTTCTAAACAATTCACACAACTCATGTAAATTCCTTTAGTATGAATCAATATCAGAATCAATCCCAGGCCATTTGGGCTCACTGACATCCTTTTATTACTCTTCAGACATAGTGCAAATAACTCTATTAACCTTCTTGCAAGAGCTGTGTGAATTCACTATCACATTCAGTACATTCTGCACCAAAAAGCTGAATTTCAATTCACAATATCACCAATGCTGTGTCAGAAATACCCTTGCTAGCCACATTGTTACACACCAGAATAAAGACAAAAACATTACCTGTAGCTCTATCCTTGATGCTTTTTATTGTTTTGTTTTGGTTTTCTTACTTCTTTCTCTTGTGCCTATTTACTGAGCCACTGAAAAGCTGATGCAGGTAAGGCCCTCCATGGTGCTTTTCTAAGAGGCCACAAAAGCTGGGGCTTAGAAGTGTATTCAAAGTCATGAACCCATCACTCCGGTTTAGAGCATGTGTGTATCATGTTCAAGTTCTTGGAGTGAGGAAAGATAAAGTGTCTTCAGGCTGTTAAGGGCTCCCACGCTCCAGTTTACACACAGTGTGTGATGAAGTCACACCTTCCTTCCTTGGCAGACTGGTTGCCTGAGGATCATGGCTTTAAGCTATCTATTTCTATTGTTTCAGTATTTTAGCATTTCAAACTCAAATTCCCATCTATCACCTTCAAGGATTTAGTTGGGTTCATTCTTGCATTCAGAATGCTCTGAAATTTTTCCTAAAAGCTTTCTCTCTTCAGTCCTTCCCCTGATTCCCCTTTAACTTCTAGTCTTCAATTACAATTCTGTGCCTTCTTTCCTTTCATGAAGCAAATGGGGACTTCTAACTTGGAAATAACCCACCACTCAGTTCCTTCCTTCTTAAAATCATGCCTTCACAAGGCCTTTCTTTCATAAAATCCCTGTCCATGCTAGTGTAGTCCTTTCAACTTGGAACTGATGTCTCTTTTTAAAATTGATTTGCTATGGAGAGGGGGTTTGGCTGTTTGTTTTTTGTTTGTTTTTGTTTTTCTTTTTGTTTTAATTAAATTTTTCTCTTCTGAATGCCCCACAGTTGTGTCTTGTCAGTATTCTTAATCGCTGCATACACACATAATCCCATAGGTACTGACAGATTGCTAATGTTCTTTTTTGGACTGTTAATTTCAATGGAGACAAGTATTTAAATAATATCTTTCAATAATTTTCCCTTTTAGCATAGCCATTATTCACTCAGTTACATCTGTATGTAACTGCAAAGGACTATAACAAATGTTTGGGGATTTTTTTAGGGTGTGATGTTTTGGTCCCACTGATCTCTTATCTGTACTACATATATCTCACTTCTTCAAAGAGATGTAGATAAAAATGTGAAAAGTGTCAGTAATAATAAACTCAGCTCCTCAGGGTAAAGAGCATCATACGTCCTTCCCACCTGGAGAATACACTAGTAGAACATTGCCTAAATGTTTCAAACTATCAGTGTTGAAAAATAAACTGTATTTTCCTAGTTCTCTATTTTTTTAACAGAATTTATGGATTTTCTACCATCACTCTATCATTTAAACATATATTTTTCAAAGACCAGCAGGTGATTCAAAGCCAAAGTATTACTCCTTCATCATTTGTCACACATTATCCCAGCACTTGTAATTTCACACACCTTAATCGCACACCTTAAAGCAAAAATTCCATCTTCACTGTGTCAGAGCTCATTATCAAGTGCTTTCTGATAGCCTCATACACTGCTACAGTCAATGCTCCCTATTGAAACCATGTCAATTGAAAAGATCAGAAAATTCTACATTAAAATTATTATGTGCAAGTGTGAAAAAATATACTTGTCTTCAAGTAAATGTTCTAACGCAGATTTCTAAGGACCTGATTTGACTTTTATTAATTAGTGAAATTTTTCTGTTGTCATTATCTATTGTTAATGGACAAGACACATATATACATTTCTGATACATGATGACATTCCTGTCAGTGAATTATAAATATATTTATGACAACAGCATTACAATGTCCATGAAAGTTAGCAAAGAAAAGTGTCATGAAAACTGCCTAAATTAAAATTGGAATAAATAGAAATGGGATTTGGATTAACTGAAATATGTTCATATCCTTATATTATATGGAAAAGCCAAAGGTAGGCAACAACAAGAAAATCTGCACATCAGTAAAGTATTATCTCATATTTCTACAGGATTATTGCAGCAATTTGTTGCTGTTCTTCCTATGCCTATTGCTATAATAGCTCAAGCATCTAAGCATTTCTGGAGTGGAGTTTCCACTGATTTTCTTTATGAAAATGTCACAAAGGATTTTGCAGAAACTGAAAATTTCTTCATATACCCTTCACCATCTTCAGTAGCAGTAGAAGCACTGCATTGTTACTTCAGATTAAAAGTCCAGATAAAAAAGAAATTAATCACATTTGGAGAAAACACAGGCTAAGCTATATTTTAGGTGTATTATGAGAATATTACTCAATTCCAAATAGCCATGTTGATTGTATCACCTTGATTTTCAGTCCTTACCCAGACTCCTTTAGAATCTATCTGGGAAAATATTGCACAGGTAGAAAAGGTCTGCTGGAGATGTGGAAAACAGGAATGCTTTTAGCCAGCATCTTTTGGAGAAAAAAAAAAAAAAAAAAAAAAAAAAAAAAAAAAAAAAAAAAAAAAAAAAAAGAAAAAAAAAAAAAAAAAAAAAAAAAAAAAAAAAAAAAAAAGAAAAAGAAAAAGAAAAAGAAAAAGAATGTGGCGCTATTCATTCAATTGACACTTGGCACATACTATTGTTCTGCTAGTTTGATTTGCCACTACAGGCTGAAAAATTTATCAGTCATCTTCCAGAGATATCACACTGGTTTTAGCTTTGATTGTGACAGCCTAATTTTACTTTGCAAAGATGATGACGTCCTTTCACATTTTACCTTATTATTTTTTCAGGCTGATTTAGAATCAGTTTCTTTCACTAGTTGGAACAAGGAAAAGTAAAATGACGCTTCAAAAAAAATTCTCTTGCAGGTTTGAATTTCTCCTTTGTCTAAAAATGGAAAAGAATGCAATTTGAATATATATCATACAAGTACAGAATATGCTGAGTTGGTAGGGTCCCATAAGGATCATCAAGTCCAACCCTTAGCCCTGCACAGGAGCATCCCCGAGAGTCACACCATGTGCCCAAGAGAATCATCCAAATGCTTCTTGACCTCTGTTAGGCTTGGTGCTGTGACCACTGCCCTGGCACAGACCCCTTCACTGTGGTAACCAGTGACAAGACACAAGGGAATAACCTGAAGTTGTTTTAGGGTGGTTAGGCTGTATGCTATGGGTTTAGCCAAGTAGGCAAAAAAAAAATTTAGGCTTTAAAGTTCAGACTAGGCCTGGAATTGTCAGTCTTGAGCTGGGCTGAGCTAGCTAACAGCTGACTTCTTCTAGCCAATAATATTGTATTCCATACCATACTACATCA
>JAWWEV010000001.1:8254682-8270635 GCA_035583235.1 Hafferia zeledoni
CTTGCATTTTGTTTGAATTCAGGGAAGTAGAAACATTTTGTTGTTACTCTTTCTGTTTCTTGCTAGGTGTCTTTTAACGTACTTATAGATCTATAGACTTTGTATTAACTGGGGAGTGGAAGGTTATTTCTTGTTACATATAACTTGTGTAAGTGTGTGTTACATTGTAGTTTTCTCCTAATTTTCTCTTTTCTGTATAAATACACGTAGTTAGTTTCAGCATAAACCTGGTTTTAGAGGTTTTGTTTTTTTTTTTTTTTCCTTTCCCCTTTTTTCTCAGCCAGAGGCTAACTCTGTTCTTTGGGCAGTTGGCATTTTGCCAGCTCAACCCAAGACACTGTATATTATAAAACAGGTTCTTCCCCCAGCCTCACAAGAAAGTTGTAACTGCAGTGAGGTCTCCCCTCAGTCTCCTCTCCTCCAGGCTGAACAGATCAAGTGCTCCCAGCTGCTCCTCACACAGCTTCCGCTCAAGGCCCTTCACCATCTTCATTGCCCTCCTTTGGATGCTCTCCAATAGCTTTTTATCTTTCTTATATTGCAGTGCCCCAAACTGCCGCAATATTCAAGGTGAGGCTACAGCAGTGCAGAGCACAGTGGGACAATCCCCTCCCTTGCCCAGCTGGCTTACACACAAATTCTTCGACCTTTACAGATTTCACAAAATATTCTGAGCTGAGTGGGGCCCACAAGGATCATTAAGTCCAGCTCTTAAGTGAATGGCCCGTACTGGGATCAAACCCCCACCCTTGGTGCTATTACCATCATGCTCTAACCAACTGAGCAAAACTCTTGGCTTCTCAGTTATCCTGAACCCCTCAACTACCTTTTCTTCCATGCCTATAGATGTTCGTCCTGGCCATTGAAGATTTACTTTAGATCTGTATACAGTGGACAGCACAGGACAGTTAATCTGTGTGGAAGATTTCTCTGATTTATCAGATTCCCTACTGCTACGCATAAGATCTAGGAGGCACAGTGTGAGAAGATGAGGGTGTGGAACTATGGAAGACCCAGAGCTTTCCATGTTGTTGTTTTTTGTTTGTTTGTTTGTTTGTTTGTTTTTAATGAAATGGAGATAGAATTTTTGTATATTCACCTTCCTCTTCCTGACACGAGATTACCTTTCCACAGCCTCAGGAATTCTTTGTAAACAAAGCCAGCTTTAAAGAAATAGACTCATTCTGTCTTTTTAAACCTCTAAATGTTAGGTATAATCTCTTGCTTTGTGATTTTTACTTGTTTGCTTTGCTGAATCTTAATGGATAATGTAAACTAATTTTAAACAAGAGAAACAAACAGCTGAAAGAAGGGATAATCCAGAAGATGCAGCAACACAAACAAAGAAAAGAAAAAACCCACAGCGCTATTACCTTGGAAGATCTTTTCTATTTGAAAAATTATGAACTATAAATTGTATGGTATTTGCTAAGAACCAGCTCAGGGGTTTTTTTGTTGTTTTTGTTTGTTTTTGTGGGTTTTTTCTTTGGTTTTTTGTTTGTTGTTGTTTTGTGCTGTTCTTCTCAGTGCTGTGATGGGGAATCAGCTCGCCCTTATTTTCACACCTCAGTGCTGTGCCCTTATGATGAAACTGCACTAGGCAGAAACACATTTTTTCCTTTGCTTGCTATTCTATTGGAAATCTCTTGCACCTGCAGGCAGGGATATTCACAAGTACAAGGCAGTTCTTTCCCTGACATGTGCAGAACTTGAAGGATGTATAATAAAAAAACGTTAGTATTCTGCTTGTGACAGAGAGTCCCTGGGAGTGACCTTCAGAAGGTGCAAACATGTAACTCTCTGGTATTACACGGCTCCCCTGGGACAGCACTACCCGGAGTGCAGAGATTGCAACAGCGCTCACAAAGCAGTTTTACTTCAAACTGCAGCCTGGCTGGATCTCAGCTCCAGAGACTCACAGCCCACTTCCCAGAAAGACTAATGGTCACCATGCAGACCTTATGGGATGTAGCCTAAGGATTACTCTGCACTGAAAAGTTACTATGGTGATTGCTTGCTTTCTTTCTGCCCCCAGAAAAATTCTGGATAGCCTAAAAGTGCTGAGGGTCACTGAGACAAGCTCTTCATGCTGTGAGATCTGCATTTTATTGTGGCACTAACAGAGAGAATCCTTCCATGAACCAAAGCTTGACCTGAACAGCTATCAGAGTGCTCATACTTTTCTGAGAATCTGGCTGCATCTGTAAAGTCTATGGTGTTGTTACACTTAAGTTTCTTTATCTGTCTTTTCCTAAAAACCACCAAGACTTTACCTTGTGAAATGCACTTAGTATTTCCTAGAGATTCACTAGACTGGGTAGGTCAGCAGGATGATTTTGATAATGTAACATTTTACTTTGTAATATCAATTTTTTGCATAAAAATAGTTATTTTAGAGAGAGACATTTATTCACTTTGTCTGCCTAAGAGTATTTTCAGCATAGAGTACAAATGCTTTAATCCATTTGCTTTTGGAATGCAAACTTACTGAACATAATTCATTTATTAATGAAGCTACAATTGTGCAGACAGGGGTCTACTAAATTGAAACAGATGGAACCAACAGATTTAATATAACTTGCTAGTTCAAAATGAATTAACACATAAAGGCAAATCTTTCATTTAAGTTTCCAACATTTCCTTTAATATCTTATTTAATTAAGTCTTTTGGGGGCCAGCGTGGTGTTGGGAGAAAAGTACAAAGTCCATACATCAGCTGTGAGCTTTATTGCCAACAATGGTATTTTCAGTAGCACAGACTAAGTGCATGAAAAGAAACCACTTTTGCTTAGTACCTCATATAGGAGGGTAAATATTTCAGGACATATATTTTCTGCATTATGAGAGAACATAGAACATTACCAATTATTAGTTCAGTATGCCTGACTAGAGGAATGGTCACAAACAATACAGATGCCTGAGATGCCACCATCTCCTTGTGTGCTGAAGTGCAGCAGTTCAGCCTTGCTTGACAGTGTAACTGTGGCTTTTGGGTTTTGTAGAACTCAGCAAGTAGCTTCACGCAAGTGGTCCTCCATGGGGCTAGTGCTGCATTCTGTGTTCTGACAGACCACTTGAGAGACAAAAGTCTAGTTATAACTTTGAAGATTGAAGTTTACTTCAGAAATCTTCAGCCAAATAAAATAAAGTATAATATATGTCCCTGTACAACTGTAATAGTGTTCAATAAGTCCAAGAGAGAAAGAGGCAGCATGCAATACCATACAAGAACAGTTTTTCTTTTAGATGTATGCACTTAAAAGACCCAGAATAAAAATTGAGAGGCAAAATATGAATGGAAGAAAATTGTTTTGAGAAGCCCCAGGGTTCAGAATAGGCCTGTGAAGCAAGTGAAACCTCATTTCAAATATGTGCATATACAGGAAAAGGGCTGGCTTGGGTCTCACTGAAAAACAGAAGAAAGAGAAAGGAAAAATCACAGAAAGAACATTTCCAAATGCAGGTTTTGGAGTTTTTGCACTGCCTATATTTTGAAGAATAAAAGAGTCACAAGGAGATTTAAACAAAGGCCAGGATGTCCTTAGGGAAATCTCAGTCAAGGAAAACCATGGCACCTGGTAGTGAAGCTTATTTTGCATATTAAAAGAGGTCATGAAAAAAACAATTTTGCCAGTGATCAAAGCCTCTCTGGAGAACTCAAGAAAAGGCATCAAAATGAGGGAGCAGAGCTACTGTCCAGACTAACTAAAACGCTAATAAAAATACTATTCCACCATACAGGTCTGATGTTCTGTAGGTGAAAACAAAAGAAAAGGCCTAGGACAATTATTAACAAGAACATGTTCTTCTTTGTAGAAATGAATAGTTATGAACAGAAGTTTCCAACTTAACCTTAGCCTTAAAGGCAGAAAATAACAGCATTGAAAGACCCTAATCGTCGCAGGCACAGTCACTCAGAGATTGCATACTGTGGAAAATAAAATGTTTAAAAAAATCCAACAACTCAATACCTTCTGCTTAGTTGGTGACACAAAATACATCCCCTGTAATGGCACTTTTTTCAGATAGGCCAACTCTCTTAATTAGATATGGGTATATTTAAAGGTATACTTATTTGATACATATATTTGTGTGTATGTATAAGTGCATATATATGTGAATGCACTTCTTGCAAATCAGGCGAAAAAGTCTACTTAGTTGGTTACATAATGACAAGTACATGCAGCCTCAAGCAGACTTGTTACTCCTAAGTTTTGAAGTGTAGTGCACATAGTCAATGTTTCGGGACAGTGGAGGCCTACCTTATGTAAAGAAAAATCAAAGTATTTAGGATAACAGTAGGAGAGCAGAAGATAATTCTGAGAATGAAAGCATGGCCATAGTGCAGAACTGAATTTTTAATCAATAGGGATGTTTTAAAAGAAGCTAATGTGACAAAATCCTAGTTTGTGTATTTGACGTTTTCAAATATAATTAACATTTTGATAAATATTCATCACATCCCTCAAAAAAGATGAGGTAGCGACTAGTTTTGTCAACTTATTGATATAATTTAGAAAGTCTGTGGGCATTCTGTCTGAGCTCTTCCCAGTTTCTGTGCCATTTAAAGTGAATTGCAACTGTGATGAAGTCAGACATACCTATGATTCTGAAGATAACAAGAAATTCTTTTACATGTTACCCACCAAATAGGAAACTATCATCTTTAACCTTAGTTTAAATAAATAAATATATCACTGTTTGGTTTGAATCTTATCTTCTTAAAGCTTTAGCTGAGCAGTTTAAAAAATAGTGTGACTAATGAGACAGATCTCATTAGTGGTAAGACTACCACTCAGGGCAAGAAAACAAAATAATTGCTGCAGCATGAAGTATAGAAGCTGTAACAAGAGTAGTCCTGCAGCCTTCACTCCTTCTATGGAATTGTTCATGATTTCCATTTTATTCAGGAAGAAATTGAAATGAAGAGTCCAAGCCATCTTTCAGAATAGACTTAAGCAGTAAATTAGATGAATGCTGCCTTCTCGGGAATTTAACACAGGAATTCTCTGGCAGTGTCCCAGAAACATCTATTCTCTTGCTCTGTCAGACTAGAAAACTGGAAGACTCTTATGTAGTCAGGACAAGAAAGAAGAGTAAAAAGGGAATGAAACCACAAGGCAGGACAGCATCTAGACTGCACAGTGTGATTTGGAGCAGATTTAACTGCCTGAAATTAAGAGTATCTTCCTGCTAGAGATTTCCTCACAGCTGAGCAGGGTTACTCTGCAGCTGGAGTCCCTTGGTAGCACATGAATTGCAGAGTGAAGGAAATATCCAAGCCTCTCCAATATTAACAGATTCTCACTGCTTTCAGCATATAGCAGTGGTACTCAAGATGTTCTAGATATTCAAGATCAAACCACTGACACTACACTCCATGGGAGCTTATCATTATTAACAAGTGATGTGTGCACAATACCAGCCAGTCGTGGCACTGTCCTGGGAGAAACTGAGTTCAACAGTATGGAATATAATTACATTCTGATTGACACAGGAGGCAGCTAGTCCTCTTACGGCAACTAGTTATCTCTGCCTGTATCCCATGGAAACATCAGTGGTGGAACAGCTCTTTTTTTGACAGTGTTTCATACTCTCAGATTGAGAGGACTCATGCAGTTTTCAAATAATCCTGGCAACATGCAGCATGTGTGCTCCTTATAAGAACTACAGGAGCGATACCCTTTTGCATCCCTAAAGATGTTTTATTTATGAATTGTTTGCTTTTATACAGACTTAAAACTGGAAAAAAATCTGCAAGTTATAGACACTATAATAATAGCATTGAATGTTAGTTTTAATTAGGAAAACATTATATCCAAAACAGTGCAAAACTATTTTGGTTTGCTTCTTGCAAAAAAACAAACACACACCTAATTGTTAATAAGGTCTGTGTGTTTTTTAATCTTAATATCTTGGATCAGAGTATGATGAGAAATCTCAAAACCTTTACTTTCTCCAAATTTCACCCAAATGAGAATCTAGTTGTAGGAATAAATTCTGAGAAACTTGAACTAGCCATGACCAGCTGTGGAAATGATACCTTTTGAATTATGTTTGCTTTGATCATGCTTTCTTTCTTTTAATTTTGTCTTTGACAAAATAACAATAGTGCTAACAATTTCTTGTCTACAAAGTTCTTTGGTTTAGCCATTAACAGAC
Source organism: Hafferia zeledoni (assembly GCA_035583235.1). Lineage (NCBI taxonomy): Eukaryota > Metazoa > Chordata > Aves > Passeriformes > Thamnophilidae > Hafferia > Hafferia zeledoni. Next base: position 8,260,845 of record JAWWEV010000001.1, read on the forward strand.
ACAACTTCTGAGTTCCCAGTGCTGAGAGCTCTTTAGAATGATGAATGTGTATCTCCTGCCACCAAATGAACATAAGAGAGGGAAGGAGAGGATAGCATGTCCTAGAGATACACAGTATAACCCAGGAGAATTTATTATTGATTTCCTTAGAAATAAGCTACATTTATGTAATGGGAATTGCAGAATAAAGAATGAGAAATTTAATGGCATACTTTCAATTTCCAGCCTGAAGATTAAGTCAAACAAGGTTTTCATTACTTCCAAAATTATTTCTTCTACATTCTCACTTGTATTTTTCAGAGAGAAAAAAAAAAAAAAAAAAAAGAAAGAAAGACTTCAATTCATGTCCTCAGCTTTCACAAGCAAAAGATTAGATGGCAAAGCTGAATGTGTTTTTTTTTTTTTACATCTAAAAGACTCCTTGCTAATAGCACCTGATAATAATTGAACAAGTTCTGAATTAAGGACTTTTTCTATCTTGCTAAATTTGCCGTGAAAACTTGTTTTGAAGTTTTAGTTTTACACCAAATTATGTTTAGATGTATTAAGCTCTTGGACCCAGTGTTTTCCATCTGGATTTTTTGTTCTTTTTTTTAGAGCATAAGTGTAATTACTTGAATGGTGTAATATAATTGCATCCTGAATGTGTAATATCAGGCTTTGTTCATACTGTTGTAGCTCATGGCATCTTCTTAATTAAATTAATAAGAACAAGTAGAGATATTATTCTGTAGCAAATAACGAATACAATAGTTTCCTAATAGTGGAGAAATCATACATTCTTTTTTAATACAATAGTTACATTACTCTAAAGAACATCAGTTTAGACCTCTGATATGCCATTTACAGATTTTAACCATAAGTGATAATCCAGTTAGTGCACTGTATACAAAAGATAAAATAGCACTTACTGTCTTTCCAACATAAAAAAGCATAATTTTCAAAACTAGATAATTCATATGTTCAAAGTCCTACTAAAGCTGTGAGAGAATAAGGTAAAAAAAGGTGATTAAACAGACTGTGCAGGTGTTGCTGTTGGACCAAGAATTCTGCTTTCCACATGAATGGCTTTATCACAGACTCTAGAGACATGTACTTCTGTCTGGCTCTCCAGAAGATTTTCTACTTCATCTGACCTATTTAAATCACAAGGAAATGTCCCTATGACTAAATAAATGATTTGTTTTTTCTATAAAAATATTTTATAAAAAATGGAACAACATCAAAAGGAAATAGAAACAGTAGGACTTTGCAGTGCCTAATACCCTGGCAACTAAAAGACTTTGGTGAGACCAATGGATTCAAGACTCATCAAGCAGGGGAATATATTGAACCAACGTCTTCCACACTTAAGATGAAAAAATTAAATAGACTTCAGAATTACCTTGGCCTTCATTTTATGCCAAAGTTAAAAATAACACCACGATAGTTACTCTCCAAACAAACAAACAAAAAAATCTTTGAATTTAAGTTTGAGAAAAAAACCCAAGAGATTTAACTTAGAGTAAAAATCAGTTGAGATTAGAGTGCTAAGTTCAACTGTTTTTCTCTTTTATACTGTTGAGATAGCTCTCCCCAATAGCTAGTTCCACAGTTTTAAGTATAATCCTACAGTGTCACCCTGTGATGTCCTCCATGAAGAATGAATATGGCACGATAAGAGATGCATTTTTAGCTTTTAGATGTATTATATATAACTGTAAAGAATTTTAATTAAAAGTTAACTGTAAAATCTTAATGTTAAAAACCCCTTGTTTTATGTATATAAATGTCCCATTCTGAAGATACATCATTTTGCAATGCAGCAAAACCAGCCACATTACACTCGTTCTACAGCTGAATATTTAATATCTTTACTTTAGCAGCACATTAATTTAGGTGGTTTTTTTTCCTGGTATTACAAGGTAATATGTCTGCAATTATGCACATGAGCTTGTAGGTATGTTCTTTGTAAGCTCTGTTGGTTGTTTTTGTCTCAGGATAACTCACCTTGACAGTCATGCCTACTGGAAGGAGAGTACTAAGGGACATTATGATCATTGTTCAGTCTACATTACAAAAGTTAAGTTTTAACAGGTACTGTTCCTGCTTAGGCAAGACAAATGTTCTTGATAGCAACCCTAATGATGACACCTGGTGTCTTATTAAACAAATACAGTGAAAATTAACTCTTCAGGCCTTACTAATGAGCATATAAATATGATTAATATGTCCAGTTACCCTCATGAAAAACTTAATTTGTATGTTTATTCATAAGTTGTAGCTATTGCTTTTATATATTTCTTCTATAGTTATCAATAAATGCACAGACTCTGGACAATCTTTGGTTATCAAACCACGACTTAAGTCTATAGTGAAAGAAAAATCAGTAGGTATAATATCACAGAATGAATCTGATTAACACCTGACATTCCCATTTCCAGGAGCAAGTGTAGTGGGTTCATGATAACCTTTCAGACACAAAATGTAATCTGCAGTTATATTCTGTCATTTCACTTTGGCTTTCAGGATATTATCACATAAGGTTTATCATTCTTCTTGCAAACATGTTATCTGCAAGTTAATGTGGCTTTTTTAACAGCCTATCCATGACAAGTAACAAAACTATTTGCCAGTCCACTGTCACAGAGGATATAAATGAAAAGACATGCAAACAGTGTCCATTTCCCACATAAGAAATGGTCTTTGAAGTAGACAGGCAGGGCAATGAATATTATTAAGGACTATGATTCAACAGGCTACTGTGATAGACTACTTATCCTCAAAAGCTGTGACTGACAGCGTCCTCCATGTCAGCAAACATTTACCATGGACTTAACATGACCTAGGCCCAGCAGGAAGGGTTTATTCTGCTGTTTCTCCTCAATAATTGTGATTAATTTTTCTCACATTTGAACAGAAACTGAAATTTTGCTGAATCTTGCCTACTTTTAGCTCTGAACTACCTGCTCTACTTCTAATTCATTCTCTCTTACTCTCCTTTTTTCATAAGTTTTAGATAAACAATCATGTAAAGACCACTGAAGAAAGCATCTTTAAAAAATCACATCATTAAGACTATTCAGGTATTCATGAAATACTGAAATATGGATAATGACTTGAGCATGTCAGTAAAATGATCATCTGTCCCCAATTAATATTGATGTATTGCCGTAGTGAAGGCTTTTAATGATCACATTACCAGGAAATTATTGCTGCTCATATAATTTGTCCTTATAATCGTGTATTTATCATAGATACAAAAGACAAGTTCCCCAAGAGGACTATTAAAGCCCATATTCTGCTGATTCTTAATTGGTAGAGAAGACAGTCTTTACACTTATGTGGGAACAACTGTCTTTTTATCAACACAAGTGTCTCTTTTTAATTACAGCACATATATGCTACACATACTGTATGTTTTATGGGTTTGAGATGCAACAGCACTTCTGAAAAATATCTGCATGGGGTGGAATAGATAACCAGTTAGGCAGGAATTAGCCTGAATAACTTTCTGAAATTGTCCTTAGAGAGGAAAGTGATGAACTAAAAAGAATAATATTTTCTTTCTCAGCCTGCTGTGGAGACCAGTTCTGTATGAGGCTATTCAATCACACATTACTTCCATAGCTCATGGCTACAGGGAACTGGATGCCATAATAATGCCACAGGTATCTAAATGGTGTGTTCAATACACTAAATAGATTTCAGACCACTGAATTTTATAGGCTTAGAGATAAAATGAAGACACCATGGCTAATCACTAAATCTCACTCTGCAAAATTAGTTCCCTGTCTCCATAAACAGATTGCAACTGAATGGTGTATCTTCCATCCAGTATGTCTGTAGATTAATAATATACATGTCCACTTGGTATACTTTTTATTATGATTAAAAATCCTGGAGTCCTGAAGTTATAATTTGTTGGCTATGTAATTTAGGGCATTATCTGAGGGATTCATTTCCCCTGCAATTAAAAAAAGTGTCAGACTTGCGGCCTTAATAGGCCACATTTAGTAATGGGAAATTCAGTGGGTCTGGTTTTGCACTCCTGGGGCAGGCATAGCCACCAATCTCAGAGAATGTTTTGTTTATAAGGACTACAGTTTCACACAGCTATAAGCCAAGAACTTTGAATTGTGAAGACATTGTTGCAGCTGATTTTGTGTGTTTGATTGACTAGTGTAAGAAAAACTTATTGGTTAAGTTCTACTCAGATGGTTGCTTCAATTATTAAAATTAACATAAAAAGCATGTAGTCCTCTCTTAAGTGTTCTATCTCTGAAATTTCTGTTGGATGCACGCTCACTGTGGTTAACTGGGTCCTTTCTCACAGAGGAGGCAGCAAAGGCCATCAGTTCAAACTTGAGAAGGGGATAAAGGCTGCTGTTTGCTGAGAGATACACACACATACGAGGGAGATGCGAGGAGAAACTTGGCAGGTCTCAGCAACATCTTGGGATGCTCCTCTTTGGCATGTCACAGTGGGTTAACATCATAGCCTCTCCGGCCTGGAGAGCCAGGAGAAGACACAACTCTCACTGCTCTGACTGGGGTTATTGGCAGGTGCCCATTGTCAGCAGTTGCCAGAAATTGGCCCCATGTGAACCAGCAGTGACAACGAGTCTCCAGTTCTGCTTTATTAGCTGTTTATGGCAAGCCAAATGATCGTCTTTGTATCTACTCTCTCCCTACCCCTGACATGACTGTCCAGACTGCTGCATAATGAGGCTGTGTGTACCTCGCTCAGCAAGCTCTCTCATGAAATCACCAACTCTCCCTTAACTCTCATAAAGATTGTTTGGAAGATTGACTGCATCTTTTTTGCCTTGGGTTCTGTGCTTTTATTATACAATGCTCAATGCTCTTTTTTTTTTTTTTAATATAGTTCTTTATTATAATTTTTTTTTTAATTATGTTTTTCCTTGGGGATTTTTTTTTTTGTGTTTACCTCTAATTGTGTGTCTAGATTCCCCCCGAGAATTTGAGTGGACTCTGTAATACAACACGTGTCCAGCTTTATAAACTAAGATTTTAAGTCTATTCTGTATTGTACTTCTACCTAGAATAAGTTACTTATTTGCAAATCTATACACATATACAGAATAATTGCCACATACCGTCTCTTTCTCTCCCTCAGAATTTTTCTTTTTTTTTGTGGTTTATTTCTTTCATAAAAATAAAACATATCTGTCCTGACAGAAGTTGCAATCATCCTTTGTAAGAGAATCAAAATAGCTGATAGTCTAATAAATCCCAATGAAATCACTTAAAGCTCAGCAGAAATCTAACCAAGTCACTGCAATTATCATTCTAAGGCAAAATATCATTTCAAGGCAAAATGCTTACATGATGCCTGAAGCTGGAGAATAGATTTTTCCTTCCAAGTGGAAGTACGAAAACATTCCTACATATTCTAAAGTACATTTGTTTGAATTAAATCAGCAACTGGACTGACACATTTTCCTCTTCCTTTTTTCCCCATCTCCCTAAAAAACAAAGAAAACCTCCAAAACCAAATGCAAGCCAACCAAAAACAAACTAATAAACGAACCAAAACCTGAACAAAATCCCAACACTATACTAAAAGCACATGCCCTTTGACTGAAAAATGAAACTTTTAATCCCCAGGCAATTTTTTTTTAAAAAAGTGAACAAAACAAAGGACTCAAGTCAAAAAAAAAAAAAAAAAAAAAAAAAACAACAAGGAAAAACAATGTGACATCATATTACTATCCCAACTAAGACATTCAGAATGTTTGTTCTACTAGGAGGATTTTAATTTTGAGCATATGAAACCAGGAAAGTCACTCAAAGACTTATCAAAACCGTTTTCTTACCCTCTAGTCACAGCATATCCTAGGTCATATGTCCTCCACATTTACTGCTGACACAATCATCCAACATAAATAGTTAAACTCCAAGGTGAGTATCTCAGTTGCAAGGTTAAGGAGTCATGTTTGCTCATAGGCTCAATTAACCCAGGTGTATTTTGTATTATGACCCTTCTCCAGTAGGACATATTGCAGCTGCTGTAATTTTAAATACTTTGAAGTCTGTTTCTTGTGATAGTTTTCTGAGGGCAAGAGACTTTGGATCAAATCCTTGATCTGACCCTTTGCATGGGCTTGGGGAAGCTTAAGGATGACTTGAGTTAAGGGCTGGTACACTCTGTGTACAGTTTAGACAGCAAGAGTCTAATCTTGTCTCTGGGAAAAGCAAAATCAGAAAAGTAGCAGAAATAAGATATGAGACCCTTTTCCACCCCATTTGATAGTATCTCATTCTCACAGGTGCTGTAGACTCAGATGACTTTCGGCAATTGGTATTCCAACTGTAAATTTCACAAGATGTTTTTTAATATACCAGGGTATGAATTGCTCTGGCAGTTAAAACTAACTCAGGACCTAAGTTTCCTGCATGTGCCTTACCGCTGTATTCTTCACAAATTTCTTCCAAGAGGTGAACGATCAGCTAGACAGTCCAGATGTTGCAAACACTCTCTTTATTCATCACATAGAGAAGTGGAGGCTGTGTAAAGATGAATGTGAAGAAACAATTCTCACCTTGGTGTCCATAATATACCTGTTTATGTGGAAGGGGTACCATGTATGGAGGAGGCTGTGACAGCTTCAAGAAGCCTCAGAAGAGTATTTCAAATGCACTTAAGTGAGTCGATGTTTGGGGCAGAGCCATCAGGAAGGAGCAGAGGAGGAGCTATTTACTCTCAACACTGCCTGTACTTGGGAGTTGTGACTGTAATTGCAGTTTTCTTGTCCTTCCACCTTCATGGAGCCCTGGAATAAATTGTGTGAGTTTATATGCTACACTTAATGAAAACTATGTTTCTTCCCTTTTTTATTTCCTTTATTCCCTCTGACCCCTACTCTTTTTTTGACAGGTTTTGCATCTACATCCTCTACATTCTCTACATTCTATTCTATGAAAAGAATATAGTCATCTCCTGTTTTCCCTGTGGCACAGCAATGCAGGGATCTAAGTTCTACTGATCTCAGCACTAAAGACATCACTATGCTTCTTGAGTCAGGTTGGCTGACTAACTGTCTTTCACATCATAGACAAATAAATGGAGAGAAAAAACAGTAGTGAGAAATGTTTTTTCATCTGTCTGTATGGCTGAAAACACAGCTTGACACCGCTTTAACAAGTGCAGAGTTGACTTGAGCTACAAAATTTGAATTCACAGCTGCAGTTTTCCTTGTGTCCAAGAGACACTGCATTAAAATTTTTGGTTTTTCTCTATGTCTCAGAACCTTTCTGTTGCTCTGAAGTGCCTGTAGTAAGTATCTTTTAACTACATATAAAAGATAAATGATGTAAGGATTTAATTTTTTGTTTTGTTTTGTTTTGTTTTGTTTTTAGTGAAGGAAATGGGAAAATATCTCCTATAGCTGTTCTGACATGTTGCATGCCAGTTTCAGCTAGGTATGATTTAAGGCAGACAAGTTATAAACCCTGAAAAATAGAGTTTGTAATGGAAACAACTGACCCTGAACTCCAATGTCATGTGCACAATGCTATAATAGCTGCTACTTGGCACTCACTTTCCATCTCTCACTTCAGTCAACAGATAAAAAAATATGCTGCTCATTTATTAGCTTGTAGATTAGGCTGCCCATGCATGGACATTCAATTTCTCCTTTTCTACTGGCGGCTGCATAAGCTGTGCCTAAGATTCAGTGATCAGAAAGATGTAAGCTTGACTTTGCTTCTTCTAATGTCAAGGTGGCTGCATGTGATTGCCAATTTGCACATAAAGTTTTGTGGGCTTGGAAGACTTCTATAGGTTTGGCCAACATTAAGAAATTTGTTTCCAAGGCCTTATTCAGCACTTTTTCAAAAAGAAAGCATTGTGTGAAGAAATATTATAGCAACATTATTCAATATCAGAGTGGGGTAAGAGCCAGGATGCTTCAGTGGGAAACAGCAATCTCCCAGAAACATTTGCCTAGCTGGAATAGCTTAGGAATAAACCTGTGACTGTTTGTCCTGCTTTTTCTGCTCTTGGGCTATGGGTGGCCACCTAATTAGCAGGGACAGCTCTCTTTCCATCCTATCAGCAACCTGCCAGATTTCCCAGGAGACATTATCAATCTTTCACCTTTGCTTCATCCCTTACAAGCAGTTTCTCAGCTGTTCTCCCTCTCCTTTCTTCGGCCTGCAGTGCCACGTCTAGGGAAGGTGTTGGGCAAGGGGTAGCCAAATGAAATTGCTACTGTAGCTTGTAAGGAAGGAAAGGTAGGAAGTCCTCCAAGTGGAAAAGTGAAACGGTATTTTCCAGTAGGAACACAAACAAAGCAGATGGAGCAACAAAACTGGTGGTGGATTTGAAAGGGTACACAGCACATGTAGGGATACAAGTAGTACAGTGGGATGTTACAGAATAGGCAGAAATAATGGGTGAAAATTAATACAGGGATTGTGTAGATAGGATTTGTCTACTTAGGAAACAGAAGTGATTGCTGGGGTGAGAAAAGCAGACAGTGGAGTGCCTAATTCTCTACAGACTTACTTTCTCTTAAATTAAAACATCTCCCATCAACTAATTACTAGTAATTTCAGAGATCTTAAAGCCTGAAAAGGTAAACATGATGGACATAGTGTTCATCACCATCACTCCTCAGCAGAATATGCAGAATTGTTCACAATGAGGCCCATGGTAAATTTCAATTGAATTTGAAGAAAATACATCAGGCTATTGTAATGGATAGAGGAAAATTTCCTGTTGCAAAACAATCTTTGCCTTTGATTTGGTAAAAGAGGTATTTGGAAATGTTGAGATTTTAAGTAGCAGTCATCATCTGAAAATAATATTAAAAGGGTCTAAATTACTGCAAAGGAGACATTAATTAGACCTGAGGAACCCAGGAATTCAACCAGGAAACCGAAAATCCTAAAGGCTTAAGACTGCTTTAAAAGTGACATGATTTGCAGTTATATCTCTCCATATTTATTACCCCCAAAAGATATCTCTGTGTTGGACAGGTAGGTGAGAAATATTTTATTGTAAAGTTGGCTTTAAGCCAATAGTTTTCTTGTCTGACAAATAAAACCTTTGGGACAGAGTGTAAAAACAAAAACAAAGACAAAGGCAAAAACAGAACCAAAACAACCTCCTAAAATATTTTTACTTTCAGCGGGACAAATTAGAGCTGGGCCAGGCAGAGCCATGTCAAGTATGGGTAATACCAACACCCTGTTAAGATTTTACAGAACTCAGACTTTTTGAGGACCGAGCTGCTTTCACTCTTCTGAGACAGTGAGAGCAGATCATACCTAGTCACTGGTGCACCATTATTGGCTTCAGATGATTCAGGCCATCATAGTATCAACAGGATGCTATGAGACTTGGGAACCTAGGAGGTATATATTGCATTTTATGATGATTTGAGAAACCAAACTGGAAATACTCTGATAAACTAGCTATTTTGACCTTATATTTTTGTAAAAAACAAAGGTACTTGGGATAGGAATGTCCATGAAGAATTAATACTAGAGATACCAAAGGGAAGGATGCTAGCTTGTATTAAGCCTGTTTCAGAACAGATGACACAAATTAAGACTTAAGACTGGCTCTTAAAATTTTAAAGAATATTCTGTGTTGGAGGACAACAACAGGATGAGGAGTTTATCAAGTGGCAAAGATATTATAAACGTTGGGTGGATGAAGATGCCGAGATCCAAGATCCCGGGGAACCTATGCAGCAGCTGAATCAGGACTACAAGGGCTTCAGAAGTTATACTGATGTTTCCCCAGTTTAAATGTTACATACCCAATATGTCTACCCTAG
>JAWWEV010000001.1:8270735-8326188 GCA_035583235.1 Hafferia zeledoni
TTTTCAGATCCTTTGAAAAGCTGCAGTGGGGACAGAGCGAGAACACGCTCAGCTCTGCGTTTGCTGAAGAGGCTGACAAGCTGGCATGGGCAGGGAACGTGTCCCAGGGCTGCCTCTCTGCCTTCAAGACACTTCCCCGAATCCTGCCCTGCCTCAGTGCTCCCACAAAACACACGGAGGAGTTCCTCACGTTTGAGAAGCTGGTGATGCTCTCCATGGAGGAGGGTGCTGAAGGGCTCACCCCGCCGGCCTGGTGGCTGCAGAGAGGACACGTGCCAGCAGCTGACACCGCGGAGGAGAAGTGAGTGGCATGGCCGTGATCCCCACACTTGTTGCCCCACTCTTGCTCTGATCCAGGAGGTGCTGAGGCTTTCCTTGGCTGCTGTTCCCCGAGCTTATTTCCTTCTTGTTATTCCACAGCAACCCAGGGAAGGAGGAAGACAGAGGGAACGTCACCACCTGAAGACGACATCCCCCAGCCCAGTCACACCCCCATAGGCCCCATAGGCCCCACAGCCCCCACAGCCCCCACAGGCCACATAGGCCCCACAGCCCACATAGCCCCCACAGCCCCCACAGGCCCCATAGCTCCCACAGGCCCTATAGGTCCCATAGCCCTCATAGCCCCCATAGGCCCCATACCCCCCATAGGCCCCACAGCCCACATAGCCTCCTTAGCTCCCATAGGCCCCACAGCTCCCATAGCTCCCACAGGCCCTATAGGTCCTAATGCCCCATAGGTCTCCTAGGCCCCACAGCCCACATAGGTCTCATAGCCCCCATAGGCCCTATAGGTCCCACAGCCCTCATAGCCCTCACAGCCCTCATAGCCCCCAAAGGCCCTATAGGTCCCACAGCCCTCATAGCCCCCACAGCCCTCATAGGTCTCATAGCCCCCAAAGGTACTATAGGTCCCACAGGCCCCATAGGCCCCGTAGTCCTCAGAGGTGTCATAGCCCCCATAGGTCCCATAGTCCCCACAGTCCCCATAGGCCCCACAGTCCCCATAGACCCCATAGCCCCTATAGGTCTCATAGCCCCAATAGGCCCCATAGCCCCCATAGGTCCCATAGCCCCCATAACTCCCATATATCTCACAGCCTCCATAGGTCCCACAGGCCCCATCGGCCCCATAGCCCCCATCGGCCCCATAGCCCCCATAGGCACCATATCCCCCATAGGTCTCATAGCACCCAAAGGCCCTATAGGTCCCATAGGCCCCACAGTACCCATAGACCCCATAGCCCCTATAGGTCTCATAGCCCTAATAGGCCCCATAGCCCGCTTAGCCCACATTGGCTCCATAGCCCCCATAACTCCCATACATCTCACAGCCTCCACAGGTCCCACAGGCCCCAAAGCCCCCGTAGTCCCCACAGCCCCCATTGCCCCCATAGGCCCCACAGGCCCCATAGACCCCACTGCCCCAGAACTTTTGTTTGGTTTTTAATAAATAAAGTTTTTAAAATATTGAGGGTGTGGGGCAGTGCTGTGGGAGCCTGTTGGAGGACAAGAACAGGATGAGGAGTTTATCAAGTGGCAAAGATATTATAAACGTTGGGTGGATGAAGATGCGGAGATCCAAGATCCCGGGGAACCTATGCAGCAGCTGAATCAGGACTACAAGGGCTTCAGAAGTTATATTGATGTTTCCCCAGTTTAAATGTTACATACCCAATATGTCTACCCTAGTCATTTTCCCTTAGTCATCCCTATCCAGGTTTCTTCTTCCCACAAACCCCTAGGGCATTTTCCCGCCAACCTGTCCCTGATTGGTCCCCGGTTGGTGCAGTGCACCATTCTCCCTATATGGTTATGTCTAATCCCCGTTCTCCTATTGGTTCTCCCTCTACTCCTCCCTTCACTCCTCCTCCTGATTTGCATGTACCCAATGAGGCATTTGGCCCCTCCTTTTCTCCTCCCATTTCTCCACCCATGTTCTGGAGAGTTCTATGCTCCCCCATAAAAGCTGGTGCACCCCCAATAAACTTGCTTCTCTGCGTGGACTCCTGACCAGTGTGGACCTCTTCCTTGTGGGGCTGTCGCCGGGTCGGGAGCAGGAAGAGCCATCCCCTAGCTTCAGAGGAGCCTGATCCTAGGGAGCCTAAAGCTGCTTGCCTAGCCTTGCTCCTTGAAGCTGCAACCCTTCCACTGTATCAGTGGACCCCTACAATCCACTGATAATTCTGCAGTTCTGTGCATCCAGAGATCTGTTTTTAATCAGACAGGCAAGGCTAACTTCCAAATAATATGTCAAGAGCATTCCTTCTCATTAGGAGGTTGATCTTTTCCCAAATGGCATTGGAAAAATTTGGGTTATCTCCATGCATTTATATACAAATACTGAAAATTTGTAAGCCTCCATAGTTTTAAAAGTGTACATTATCTCTGCGGTATCATTTTTCAGATTAAGTCAATACCTGACCCAAATGACCCTGAATGAAGAAAGAAGCAAAAAAGTCTATCTGAGCATGAACAGCTTAACTTTCAACATTCATCTCCAGTGCACCCTTGAAAAAAAGAGTCATTAAATGTTCCTTCCCGTACAGCAGTAGAATTAATAGCAGTTGGGTTTAAATACTGCTTGCATTGTTTAGCAGGCAGTCTTTTTTAATGTCAAGTTAATGAGAATGTCAATCAAGAAGGACTACTGTATGCTAAAACGTGCAAATGAGACATTAGCATGGTGAAGTTGCTGTCATCTTTACATCCTGAGACATGGTGCCAATTTGTGAGAACTTTTTCAGGAAAAAGCTACATTTCAATGAAAAAGACAAACTTAAGAGATTACTAAATTCACAGTGTTTGTTACTTCCATGGCAGCTGAGGGAAGAAAGCAAAGCCAGAACATGCTCAAGCATAACTTTATTTTGCCTAATCTGCACCAAAAGCACAGTTCATGACATCTTGAACAGAATGTGATTGTAACCAAGTAATAATTAAATCTGGGAAAAACTACCCAGTGATCCCTGAAAGCCATGAATTACCAAAATAGCTTATAACTCTACTTTTACAGGCGCATTTTGTTTGTATTTCATGGACTGGTTTTTTATTTTTATTTTTTAAATTTCGTGTGGAGTGCAAGTGGCAGCAGCACAGCCAGCCTCTGCAGCAAGGAATCAGGAAAGTCCTCTGGTGAAGCCCTGGACTTGATGGAGGCTGTGCAAGCAGTTTTAGCTAGAAAATTCTTTTTCCAGGCTCTGCACAGAGGTATTTATAGTACTGTCATTTAATAATTAACTGTCAAAGATAAGTTTGTCCTGGTGAACTGTGATGGGGATGCCTCATTCACATCCTGCTACACAGAATTTATATTTTTTAACTTAAAGACCTAATCCTGGTTAGGGTTTTTGGGAGAGTGGAAGAGAGTTCTTGGCAGGGAGGAATGGAAAGTGTGTGACTACTCTGATGACCTCTCTGACTTTATGCTCTACAGACAAATGATCTTTAGGTCCAAAGGGCCTGATGTATACCAGTTGCAAAGCTACCTCTTAACAAAAGTTCAAGACGTGAGGCTCTGGTTTGCATCTTCAGAGCAGCAGTACCCAAAAGATATTAGTGAAATACTATACAGCAATTTTTTACTTAGCCTGACCTGATACCTTTCTTGGGAAACTGTTTTACCTTCCATAAAATTCAGATTTACTCAGTTGATGTGGGGAGTTTCTCTGGATGTTTGTTTTATTCTGGTTTGAAAGCTCAAAGGTTACTGCCTTTTTTAATTTACATTTTCACCTTGAAAATCAGTTTCTGTCTCTGACCTATTTACAAATGTTTAAAGGGGATGATTTATTTTAATGCCACCTGAGTTCAGAATGATCCACGCACTAATAACTATCAAAAGTTACCCTGTTGAATGTCTCATTACTTTAAAAAGTTTCATTATTATAAAAATTATTATTTTAATATGGCCTCAAATATAAGATGCTTAAGGCATATGCTATGTACACATTATATTCATCTAATTCATCGACATAGATTTTAATTTAACAGCATTATACCATCCCCTGCTTCAGCCACACATTTTTCTCCTACACTGTTAGGAGTAATTTCATTTTCTTATAATATTGATGAAGAAAATGCTAAATCCCTCAATTAATTCCTTTCTTTCTGTGTGGAAAATAATTTTAAAAAAAGCAGCACCTTCTGTATTTTATAATTCTATTTACATTTCTTGTCTCATCAAAGTGGAAAAGAAGTTTCTTCGAGGCTTTTTAAAAAAAATCAGAATGGTTGCAGGGCCTCATGTAAAAAGAGAGGGAGATTGTCCTTGGAATTTTCTTTCTTTCTTTTAACATAGGCCAACATTTAGTTTAGTTTAGTTAATTTAAGTTCTTCCCTCTTGCATCATGATACTGGGGAGGCTACAGCTTTACCACAACATTTTAGTAGGACAGTGTTTGGGGTTTTATGGGGATTTTTTTAATACTAAAGTAAACAAAGCTTAGCCCAAGCTGCAATCCTTCAAAAACCAATAAGGACTGTGCCAAATAAATGCCACTGGAGCTCCTTGTCTTTACGTCCCTCAAGCCCTTTGCCCCCCAGCTCCTTTGTATGTTCAAATGAGATATATTTCCTGGACACGGGTAATCTGACTGATTGCCTGCTCTGAAAGACTAAAAGCAGTTTATTCCCACCAGGCCAAGCAGTAAAGCTTTTTCCTCTGCTTTAAAACATTGGGAGGCTCTGCCAAATTAAAAAGAACCAAAGTTTAGCATCTTAATATTAAGATAAAATGTAGGAGGCAGCACACTTCCAGTGCAGATGAAGGGTAAAATTGCAGATCCATAGAGGTAAAATAAAACACTTGGAAGATCATTTAGTAGATCTTTTTGCTTTCAGAGGGATGTGTCCCGCATTACTGCCTGAATGGCACCCTGGGACAGCATTGGATGATGCCTCATTACAAATCATTGCCCTTTTGCCTGTAGAAATGCCTGTTAAATGCCCAGTGAATGAGGCAATGGTTTTATATTACCCTCATTATTTGTCAAATTAATACAGTCATATCTTAAGACTCATTCTCTTATGTGTTTTCTATCCCTCTGTTCTCCATGAGCAATCCCAACCCTGTTTCAAATCCTGTAGGTATCTCACTGCCAGTGGGCTTCCTCCTGCCACTGAAATGGTTCAGTTCCACAAATTATCAGTGACTTGGAAAACCACAGAGGCCATTACAGAGTTCATTTGCAGCATCTTTTCTGCTGTAAAATATGCTAGCTATTTTGATGTTTCTTTAACATAGTATTTATTATCTTTTGTGTTTGGCTGTTGTTTGTTTTTGTCTGGGTTTCTGTGTTTATGCTTATTAGGAAATTTTCAAAGATTTTCAATATAAAAATTTTCTAGGAATCAAGAGAGTGAGATTCTAGATTCTTCTTTTCCTTCAAGAAATGTGTAGCACCTAACATGGGAGGCTCTAATTAGGCTTTCTTTCATTTACGCTGAAATATGACAGAGGTTCAGAGACCATAGTTTCATTTTTAACAGAGCTAGACTTGAAATAATATATGGCTTTCAAAATTGAAACCCTTAGATTGTTCTGGCTTGGGAAGCTATCAGAGGAACTTGAACAAAATCTTTCTGGGTTTTGGATAAATTCTTGGCAGCCAAAGCCACGGGAAAGAAGTCAGAGGTATTCCTAACTACAGTGTTTCTATGCATTTACTTAACATTTAATTCAGAGGTATAATGAAATAAAATTCACCAGGCACCTGACAAATATATCCTTTACTGCTGACTTGAAAAATGTGTATCTGTGTGGAATTTAAATAATTTCTTGTTTAGAGATGATTGTAGTATTTTAAAAAGTAGATAAGGTTAAAAGACACTATGAGGTTTTATGCTTTTTAGATAAAAGAGGTTCTATTATTTTAATAGAAGATGAGGTTAATATTATTAAAATTTTCCAACTTTATGATTATAATTAGCTTGACTTACATATTCTTTCAGTAACATTTAAACAGTTGTTTCCAATCAAGTAGATGGTTTGACATAGTGGCAACTGGATCAGCTGAAAATGAGGAAAGTAAAAGGTGTTAGTAGCATATCTCTGTCAGCTAAGAATCACAGAATCATGGAATTCACAGAATCACAGAGGTTGGAAAGCACCTCTAAGATTATCAAGTCCAACCATTAATTTAGCACTGTCACCTCAGGAAGTTTTGATAGAGTTTCCTGTACACACTGAGGAGCAATAGCAGTGTGCCATGAAGAATTGTCTTCAGACCAACAAAAAGGAGCCCTCTTTCTTCTGAGCTTTGTTGGAGATGTGTGAAGCTTATGGGCCACTGTGGCAGTCCTCTTGGGGTTAAAATTTTGGCTCAGCCACATAAAACCCCCATGGGCAGATCCTAGGGAAGGATTGTCCTAAAGGAGCCCTGAGCAGACTTCTATAAATCCATTCAATTTTTAAAAACTTAACAAAACATGAATTTTGACATTGCAAAGTCATTTTGTAAGGTTACATTAGAGGCAGATAAGCTTTGGGAAGAGAAATTCAACATTAAGACTACAAGGATAACTCAGGTAATTATCTGTAAAATGTAATGAGTTTCATCAAGAAGGGGCTGTATCTGCAGAAGTAGGTTCAGAGAAAGAATATATGGGAACTAAAACATCCTTTGAATTGAAACAGAATGCCCCAAGCTTGTCAGTTTTTAAGAGGCATTTGCAAAATGTCTTTAGTAACATGCTTTAATTTTTTTCACTGCCTTGAAGCAGTCAGGCAGTTGGACTAAACGATCATTAGATGGTCATTGTAGGTCACTTCCAGCTGAAAATGGCCTTCTGTTCTACTCTATTCTTTTCTGTTCTATAGCAGATGGGTGAGAGGAGAAAAGGCAGCTCTACTTTTGATCCTGATGGAAGTATTGCAGGCACAATTTTCTTTTCATTACTTAATTTAGCCAAGGAAAAGTCATCCTCCCTGCTTCAGAGTAGTAAAGGCCATGACAGAGCCCCAGTGTCCCAGAGAAGGTTGTGACAGTAGCTGCTGACCTGCAGGTCGACTGTGGATTAACAGCTGCAGAGCTCTCCCCTGTCAGGAAGGAGGCAAAAATACGCCTGTGACTGAAAGCTCATGGTCTTTCCAGACTAGTTGAAATTATTTGAAATTGCCAGTAACATAGGTTGTATCACACAAGAAAGAGATCACTAAAAGATTAATCCATTATTCTGTGCTATGGGAGCCAGAGGATGAAGACTTACCAGATACTTACTATATACTGATCACTTATGTGGTTAGTATTGTATCTTGTTAAGAAATTGTTTTGTTGATCATTTGATTGATATTTTGTTGGTTCTGATCACCCCTTACTGAGTGTTTCAGTTTTCAAAATAGTTTCCAGCTATTTTCAGTGATCTTTGAAATAATCCTACACAGGATAATAAACGACTGAAGGATTTCAGTGGTAGGAAACCTACAATTGATTATTTTAAAGGAGGGAAAAATGCAAGCATAGCCTTTTTTCTTTGATTTCCATCACTGTGTTAAATAAAATATAGGAATTTTTTGGAGCCCATGGGCATTTAAATATTAAGCTGGTGGTGGACTACTTTGGGTAAAGAAAAGCATGCCTACCGTCTTGTTCTTAATTCCACAGTCTACAGCAGATAGACACAGTCTGTGATTCATTAGAAAAGTAAATATATATTCTTTAAATAAGACATGACGCTTCAGTAAAAGGAAGGAAATTTCTATAATAAAAGCTGAGAACTTTAATCTGATTCAAGCAAACATAACCACGGCACAGGAAAGGAGGAGAGACTTCATTCCACTGACAGTTTTTGGAAGGTTTCTGTCTTTGGAGCACATGGGAAGACAGAATGCATTTGCAGCATCCACAGAACAGATGGAAAGTCTGTGATGCAACTTGAATTAGTTGAGTAGTAGCTTTCAGGGAATTTCAGGTAGTCCTTTTTTACGTGTTTCTAGTTTTGCCTTTGGGTGGAATTTTTGCCTGTTTTTTTTTGTTTCACAGAGGCAATAATGGGCATTTTTTTTCATACCATGTTTTGAAGTTCTTGCTCTACCCACAGAAATCCATATGAGTCCAAAGGCAAGATTTTCTTTGTGTTTTCTGGATGCAGCAGAAGGAACTATACATGAACTGGGAAAGTACAGGACCACTTCACTATTTCCATTTGTTTTTCTTTTATGTGCATGTATGATATTCTGAGATGATCCTTTT
Source organism: Hafferia zeledoni (assembly GCA_035583235.1). Lineage (NCBI taxonomy): Eukaryota > Metazoa > Chordata > Aves > Passeriformes > Thamnophilidae > Hafferia > Hafferia zeledoni. The sequence continues at coordinate 8,278,928 of JAWWEV010000001.1, forward strand.
GGGATATGTAAATTGAGAGTGAAACTTGGGTAATTAGGATAATCCTTTCCCATTGCTTCCTTCTCTGTTATCTTCTTCAAGCTTTCTCCTGGCTTGTAGGAATAAAAAATAAATTTAGAATTTAATGGTAACAACCCTGTCTTTGGAGCATCTTTTTTAGTAGAAAGATCCTCCTTTCTGTGCAGCAACTGTTGAGAAGCACAAAGAACTTTCACCCAAGACAATCAGATAGGTAGTGCTTATTTTCTTTATGTCTCTTTTCTCTAATTAAGTACTCTACGTACCTTCTCAATAGCATCCATGCTTAGGTGTGCATAGAAACATAGGTCACATTTAAGAAAAGGTGAAAAAAAAAATCAGAATTGAGAAAATATTACATTTCAGTTTTACAGTACAGACTTAAATTGAGATAAACCTGTGCTGAGGATTAGAGGATGTGTGTGGTGAAACTTTGGTCTTGTTCCTTCCTGACAGCAAAAGAATATTCTTATGAGTCTCGTCTGCTATTCTAGGTACTGGAGGAAAGTATTCTACAGGGTATGCATAGTCTGCTTATTTAGCCCAGCCTTATAATCATTCAGTCACCCTCATTTCAAGCTCTTTTTTCTGTCCAATCTCATCCTCTAGCCCCTGTTTCTCAAATACTTCTAATGCCCTAAACAGCTGGCTGTCATCTCAAGGTCTGTTACCTATTTCAAGGAGTTTCTCCCAGTGTTGCAGCCTGGGTATTTAATTTTCATCTGGTCTAGATCCACTCACTGCAATCCTCTATTTCCACATCCTAGTCTTTTTGCCAAATTTACCCACCCTTCTGCTTCTTATTCTTCCATCCAGTTCCTCACCAGTCAGGGGACTTCATCTTCACAGCCAAAAAATCTCCAAGAAACATTTTTAATTCCTCATCCCATAAATGCCAGGTCATCCCTGTCCCAGTCATCCTTTATTATCCTTCTCTCACCTTCTTTTCACAAATCATACAGCTTTTTCTGTTCTCACTTCCAGTTAACTGCTATTTTCTTCCTTTCCATGAACTATTTACCTCCTCTCTCATTTTCTTTTTGGTAATCACTCCCCAGCATCCTGCAGTCACCATCCCCCCTGCCACAAGGAAAGGATCACTCAGAGGACAGAAGATACAAATGAAGACTTAAGCTTCCACCTTTTATAACTCACAATGCACTTGACTGTCGTAGAAAATTACAATATGGACAGTAAAACTCTATATGAGACAGTGGAAAATATTTGCTCTCCTGTATCACCATTCAGCATTTTATGTACTAATAACATGGAAAGGAAAACTTGTGCAATTTTTCCACAGAGAAGCAAAAACGTGATTGCCGAAAGCCTGCTGCACTACACCTGCTGATACAACCTGCATTTAATTTTCTTTCTATTCATGCTCTCTTTGCCAGTGGGGAAGGCTAAATAATGTCAATGTCTTCTCAGTCATCCTTATCACAAATGATCTTTCAGTGTGGCCTGTGTTAATCATTCTCACCCGTCTCCATCTCTCACTATTAGATTAATAGTTGCCAATTATGCATACTCTCCCCTGCACAGCTATTGTTTACACATTCTCTAATTCTCTTCATTAGACCAGTGAGTGGGCATAATTATAGTTATAAGTTACCCATCCATTTTCTCAAGGACAGTGAGAAATGTAGTACAGCAAGAGTTTGGTTCCATGATAACATCTAGGACTAATAATAATGAAACTCAGGCTTTGCGGAGCCCCATCACATCCAGTAAGAACATTATTCTCTTGCTCATCATGGGTGTTCAATATGCAAATTCACTGCAGTTTTAGCAATTGTAGACACACATAAAGAAAAGAGGTGCCTGCTGCTGCCTTGATCCTCACTTCTTGCCATTTTAATGGGGAAAATATGTGGATGATAATACCTTTGTTTTTTAGCTTGTAATAGCTAAGGCAGATAATGAGCAGTGGCAAGGTGCTCAATCTTTCTCTCAGCAGTTTCAAGAAAAGCTGGAGGGTAAAGGTGATAGAAAGGACACAGAAGGGGCACATTGTTTATTCACTGAGATGAGCAATTAGGAAACTCAATTACAGTTTAGCTAAAAATCTCAGTGAGTTTTAAGGGACAATTCAAAAAATGAAAGATGCATTCCATTTTGTTTCTGGTCCTTTAAGTAAATAACTCTGGTTCATCTACTCTATAGTGTGACTCTGTTAAAGGTGTCTAACTTTCTTTTTTTTTTCTCTCTCTCTTTAAGAAAGGAATAATTTCTTTATTCCTGAGAAGTTACAAGAGTGGCTTATCAAAGACAGAATAAGCAAACCTCTTCTTGCAAACCTCTTCTTTCTATAAGAGAAACCTTCATAAGGGATATATTCCAATGAACAAAAGCCAAAAATTTTGTTCAGTATCTCATTTATTAAAAAGACAGTAACAACAAACATTTGGTCCATATTTCTCATTAGCAGATATTCTCAAATAAAAATAATGAGGCATATTGAACAATTAGTTAGCAAGTGCAAATCTCTCCATAATTGCAATCCAAAATTTATTTACAAATAAGATGCCTTGCCCAGTCCAGGAAAAAAGGGTGAATAGTTTGTAATTAATTATTTTTCATCTGAAGCTCCCATTTGATCAACATGTACAATCATAATCCAAATGTAAGTGAAACCGCACGTAATAACGCTTTTACAAAATTGGAAGAAAATTAACTTTTCATCTTAACTACTAAATTAATGCTTTTTAAAAGTCATCCCAGTTTTATGTTTAAGACGACTATCAATCTATTAACCTTATATTATGTTAAGATTCTGTTCTTTAAAGGGTTTCAACGGTCTGCTCCCATTTCCTATCCAAAAAACAACAGTGGCCCATATGTTTCCCCAGTAAGCCAACTTCAGCTCTGAGCATTTGTCTGGTTTGACTTCTGGGAGGCTCCACAGAACAGACACTAATTCTGGAGTTTAAATTTACCGATAATTTTAAGATAAACTTGTGCATGGTGTAGAAGAATGATGGTGCAGTGAAAAAAACACATGGAAAAATGTTTACAGGGAACCACTATTCCAAAGAAATTAATTGTGTTAAATAGAAGTTAACTATCCCTCTAGATAGTGTCACATAGAGGGGCCAGCTGTGTACCTGAGATCAAAAATATGCATATCTGACCAATTATTTCTTGAAGTTCTGCTCTTCTAGGCTGTATTAGCCTCATTCATTGGCAGTTCAAACAAAATTTTTTTCTTCTGTGCCTCTTTACCCCATTTATACACACTTACAGCTTGTACTTCTGTGGCACTTTGTCTCTTAGTGTGGTGGTTTCCATGATTATATTCCATGGCTGCAAACCCTGCACTTGGCAGTTCTCAGTAAATGCAAAGCCTGGAATGATTCATTGCAGTTGAACTATTTTGGGAGTAGAAAAAAATTAATATAAAATTACAAAGAAAGAGAATGGCTAGAATATCTGCTATGCTGTCTGTAGGGATTAAAATCTGGTCTGCATGAAGTGGTTCATTATTTCTTCTGTGATTCATGGTCTAGACTTTCCTTTAGAAAATTATCACAGAATTGTTAGAGTTGGAAGGGACCTCTGGACAGCATCTAGTTCAACAGCTCTGCCAAGGCAGAGTCAAGAGAAGGTTTAACATAAACTTGTCTAACTGAGTTTTGAACATCTCCAGAGAGGAAAACTCCAAGAAAATGCACAAGGATGGATCCCCACCAAGTCCCATCCTGAAGATCATTTCTACTGATGAAAGCAGATATAACTGCAGGACAAAGGAAAATGTCATAATTAAAAACAAATAAAAAGCCCAGTAATTTATCTGAAACACTAAACTACTGATATTTTTGTTTAAATGAAAGTAGGGCACACAAATAAATTAGTTAATGCCAAACACACTTGACATGCTGGACATGAGTGCTTCATTCTATGATCTAATAACTTGGATTCAATCTGAAGATGTGTGCAGAAGACAAATTGTTCAAAAGGCAAGGAACTGAAATATCCCATAAACTAATTTCTAATTCAGTAAGAAATAAGTAATGACCACTTAAAACTGTTGATTGGGATAAAACTCTGAGTTAAGTAACTAGTTTTGCAAAGTGATATTTTAGGGTTAGTAAAATACATGAAAATATTTTGATAAATGTGCTGCAACTCTTTTCAGTTTATTTGGATTAGCAGAAACTCAAATGACTTGCAGCTCAATAAGGATAGCATTCAAAAGAGGAATCGTGTCTTGACAATAAATCCAGGCTTTCTTTTTGAAATGGCAAGCTTTGTTGTAGTTATCTCAAAAATGTCTTGTGGGTTTTTAGGACTTCTCCCTGAAATTATGCATTCCATTCAAGCAATTCCAGCGGAAATCTATATCAAGATATTACAGCTACAAACTCCCATTTAAATGTTATTTGGGGCAACAAGATCCACAGGGTTAATTAAGAAAGCATTATATAGTCCACTACTAAGCGATGGGCTAACGACTCCAGGCCATAGGGGACAGAACCAGTTACACAAATATAGGACCTGAGAGGATGGTTTAATGGGAGCAGCAATAAAGTGAGAGCAGAAAAATTTTACTAACCATTGACGGTCAATAGCTTTCTTAACACAACATCTGTGACAGCCTGGCTGGCTGTGATCAGCAGCAGTCACCCTGAGTTAAAAATCTGGCTGAATAAGAGTCCCCGAAATAGTTTTACTTTAAAGCAAGTAAATCACTCTGAACTCCATTAAAAACTACCTCTATCCTGTAAAAATTCATGAATCAAATTATTCATCTCAAATTATTCTTTGCAGATGGACTGGAGTAAATGAAATTGTGCTGATTTCATAATGTGAGTATCTGATCTACTAATGCAACCCCTGGACTCAAAGCACATTTTAAGACCATTCCTAGAGCTTGAACAGTTGACTTTGAACTCCAATAGCATCACTTAAGAGACATTTGGGGTTTTTTGATTCTATGTGAAAAGCAAGGGCATTAAAAAATAGAAGAATTAACTTTGATGCAAAATGAGCAGACAGTAATTTCACTTACGTGTTTTTTGGACAATATGAAAATCCTAAGCCTAAGAAGCACTTAAAATATGTTTTCATGAAAATATTGCAATTATTGGCTTTTTATGCCAGTAAGAAATTTATCAGGGTTATATTTCTTGCAGACACACAAGTTTGAAAGTCAAAAGAGAGAGGTAATATTATATTTGTAGTAACAACACTAGTCATGGTATGCTCAGTATCTGTTACCAATTTTAGGGGAAGGAATTGTATCAGATAAAAAACAGTGAGCCATAATAAGAAAGCAAAACCTTTGATAAAATAGAGATTGAAGAATCAAGTATTCTCACCACCATAGCATCATCACTCTTTCCGTCCCACCAGTACATATGGCAGAACTCAAATTATGTCAATCACCTTATCCTGATGCCTTTTTCTAGTTCCTTTATTTTCAGTTCAAAGGATGCTGCTTCAGACATCATTATGTCTGTGTTCCCCACTAAGAAATGTTTGTTTAGACGGACTATAATTGGATATTCTCAAATGATTTCTCAACATCTGAGAGATCTAAAAATATGTGTATTTCTCTTTCTGTATCAAGGCCTTCTTTAAATACCCTAAACAGATGCCAGAATTTAAATTTGGTCATTTTATACAGCTAAACTGTAGGAAAGAAGAAAGTATTACATTCAGTAACATTATAACTCGAGTGAAAAAAAATTCTCTCTCATTAAACTGTGCTACTTTATAGGAAAACAAATTTCTTTTACATTGACGTGAGAGACTATGAGGAGATGTTCATAGATGCACACATATATACATGCAGTGTTTGTTTTCTTAAGTTTTGTTTGCTTGAAAAGCAGGCAAAGAGGTAACTGAATTTACTTTTTTGTTGTTGTTTTGAATTATTCTTAAGGAAAGTAACATTAAAAACATGAATTGATGGTCTAGCTCTAATAGTTAAAACTTGCATCTAATTTTGTCTACTTAAGCATAAAAATGTGAAAATGTTGAGCTGAGGGTAATCAAGGATAATAACTAGTTGCATCCATGTGGTGATGCATCAGAAATATGAAAAATATACAAAAATATGTTACAGCTCTTCTATTCCTTTTAAATTATTGTCCCTGTATAACTATTGTTATAGGCATATTTGAATTATATCTTCTTCAGATCACAATATCACAACTGGTTAAACAGAAATACAAGCATACTTGCAGATCACATGCACAAATGAGTGAAATAACAGGATTGGGATAGTGAATAAAACAAAATAGAGAGTAATGCCAGAAAGTTATCCTGGAGCACACCCCAAAATGCTTAATGGGTTCCCCCAAAGGTTTACCATTGCAGTTAGAGGTGTTATAGTGCTTCCCCTTACCTACCTCCTGCCCTGCCCACTTCTCCGTTTCAGATGTGCTACCATTAAAAACAGTAAGAATATTTTATGGGCTGATTTATTATTTATTTTAGCTGTACTTTATCAACTTCCAGGCAGGAATCATTTGCCTGTGTTACAGACAATGTCAAACAAGTGGGATTTCTTTCTCCAGTGTCCCCCTATTAAAGTTGTGACCCTTGTGATCCCTCTAAATTTCAGCTTGTGAAGAATGGAAAGGTTAAAGGAAACCTTTGCCTTTTACCTTTAACATCTGCAAAGTTCAGCCAAAAGAATGTCAGACAGAAATGTTCAAATTTTACCAGATCTTCTGAGAGCTAAAATTCCTCTAAATTCCTGAGATGTGTAAAGGGTATAAATCTTTACATGTCATTAAAAATAATAATGAAGCACTGATCATGCTTTTAAAATGAGGAAGTAAAGCAGCTGACAGGCCTAAAAGGGTCCAGATGACATCTAAATTTACCATAAGCCTTATATATTGATAATACTTGCTGCTGCCACAGTGACATCAGTGCTGGAGAGTGTAGCAGCAAGATCAGTGCAGTGGCATTGCAGCACCAGTTCTAGAAGTAAAGATTTAAACATGCTATTGCATTTTTGTGGGAAGGAAGATTGGCATCTCAGTATAAACACTAGCAAATATAATATATTAAACAAAATGGAACCACTCTTTTTCTTGATTTCTGAAACTCTTCTATAAAATAGTGCATGTTGTCTGTCCCATGTAAACCTTGAGCCATCTTTGATTTTGACAAATATTCTTAATTATGTACCACTTTTTTGTTTTAAAATGCACAAAAAATTACAAAAAAAACCAAACCAACAAAAAACAACCAACGAAACCTCTCACAGATGTTTCATCTTATAGAAGCAAATAGAGTCAAAATGTTTGCCAGCATCTAGTACCTGATCTTACTCCTACTGAAGTTAGAAGGAATATTGTCATTCACTTTTTGGACTATTGCTTTCAGTTAAGTCTAGATAGTTAGTCAAATGAAGTAGTCATTCTTTATACCTGTCTCCTAATGAGTAAAGCAAAGAATTGAAAGGTAAAGTGTAAAAGAATATAGAATAATCCCATTTCTTTCAGTTAATTCCACTGCAATATCAGGGTTCCAGGGATAGAAGGTTATCTACTTGTATTAGTCAATACCCTAGTTTATTTATTTTTTGTGACTTCCATCATCCTCTTGTAATATGTGTAGGAAACCTTAAAGATGGCTATAGTTTCATTGAATAAATTTTTCTCTGTGTTAAATACATGGAAAATAAATTAGGCTGTTTACATTATCTCTATGACCACTGTGTGTGTTGCAGACATCCTATGAAACACTTTACTGAAATATGTTATCAAGTCTGTATTTTATATTTTATGTTTTACTCCATGAATTTTATTAATAAAGCAAAATTTAATATAAAGTTCAATGTACCAAAGCCCAAACATGAAGCAAATCTTGCAACCAGAAATCTTAATCCAAATCCAATAGAAAGCAGTGAAAAACCCTTTTAGAAATCACTGAGTGGCATCACTGACCTATTGCCCAGCAGCAAATAGCAAACAGCCCAATTTAAAGAATGGATAGTGCCCTTAGCGAGTGGGCCAGAGATGTCCTCAGGTGGCTGGAAGCAGCACTTTCATCAGAGAAGTGCTGTACCCCAGAAAACTGCATCTATTGCCCTGGCCTAATTCTGTTCTCACACAAAGATTCAAGAAATCCAGCCTTTGGGCTGGCTTATTCACAGGTCCCTTCAGTAGTCCTGGCTTGCATGAAAACCTGCTATTTTAATGCTTCTTTCTTGAAGCAGCAGCTCAAAAATTCTTTCACTGGCTCATTCACAACAAAAGTAATAGTAGCAGAAAGCATATACATATTTCCTTAGTTATCACTTGCAAACATCTGCAACTGAAAAGCATGAGAATTTGCAGTTGTCGTATATATATTTTTTGGCCTTCCATATTCCACCACAAATACTAGCAAAATACTGTTTTGGACATCTAATAAAGAAAGCTGTGATCCCAAGGCACCATGTAACAAGTTGTTCCTGACTCTGGTTGTATTTCTTGTCATAATATCATTCTGTTGGGTGCAGCTGCTGAAGCTCTTGCACCAGAGGCACATTCTGCCTTCTGTACTTGTGATTTGTGTGTCTGACACAGCTGGTGGCAGACTGGAGGAATGGCACATGCAGGGTTTGCACACAGATGATCCAGATAATATGTGAAGTGTAGAGGCAGACATAAAATATTGCACAAAGAAGAAATAACATAAACATTCAGTAGCTGTGACTTTGCCATACCCCTTATTTGAGTTGAAGGAGGAATATCTCTAATTTTATGTGTGCACAGCTCCTAGAAAAATGGAATGCTATGCCATTTGGCCTCTAGATGGTACCAGAATATAAAGGTTTAATAAAACATTTTTTTTTTGTCCCTGGAGTAAAACCTTTTTTTAAAAAATCTTCCGAAACTCTACAAGTCTATTCCTCTTTCTTTTTTTCCCCCTCTTTTTTCCCCTCTTTTTTTTTTTTTCTTTTTTCCCTCCTATATTTTTATCCCTCTTTTTTCTTTCTAGTAGAGTTCTCTATCCATCATTAATTCCTGGTTTGTTATCAGTATTTTCTCTTGCTTCAGTTAGGTTTGTTGGCTTGCTTTCTACATGTGAACATGTTTTGGTCATCTAAAAACAGTTCCTAATAGCCACATTTGTATATAAAAGAACTCAGTTATCACAGTTAAAATTAATTTAATGTTAACACTTTAAGCATTCATAAAGTAAATTACTTTCTTAATTTTATAGACTTTCTCACTGTGAGACACTTCCCAAAGCTCACACAGTAAAAACTAAATAAAGAGCTGAATTACATGGCACATGATTCTGGGATAAATGTTTTCAAACCAGCTTTATGTTTGTTCCATTTGACTCTTAAAACATCTTAAATTTTTTTATTATCATTTCTGTCACATGGAGGCCATCTTAAAATTCTCAGTACCCAGTTCATACCATTTCTGCTTTTGTTTCTTTGGCTTTTATCTGTCTCAGTATGAAGCCTTGTTTCCACCAGCAACTTTGGGCCGCCCTTTTGAGTCAGACAAGTTACACTTTTCATCCGTCAATAACAACTGCCTTAAAACATGTACAAGTCTGTGGCCAATTTGCTTTCAGAGTCCACCAGTCCATGTCAATCTTTAACAAGTGAGAGTGAGATTAAAGAAAAGTGAAGCAGTCAACTTGATGTGCTAACTTTGTTTCAATCAGATAATCATCAAATAAATACATATTGTTTTGACTGTAATACAGTGACTGACTGTCTTATTGCTTTATTTTCTTTTACCAGAACATCACACTTTAGGTGTTTTAATACATTTCACTCCCTCAAGTGGGTAGCTTGATAATATTTTTCCTCAGGACAAAAAGATACTTGATCATCCTTGTAAATCTGATCTGACATACTAAGTTATCCACTTACTCTGGGTGAAGTAGGAAATGCACTGGAACTAAAATGAAGTTAAAAGAAAAATATTAAATGTCCTCAGATTTAAAGGCTGTATATTTGAACGAAACAAAAGCAGTTTTAGGTTTTGGTGGTAAAGTGTTCTTCTCTGTTGTTCAGCTGTAAATCAGGAGGAACGCCACTGGTTTTAGTGCAGTCATTTCATGTTTATACTCTTGTAAATGAGAATAGCACCTGATCTGTCAAACTCCAGGTACGGATCTTCATCTCCCACAGTTTTTTGCTGCCTTAAACAGGCCAGCCTGAAAAGACTTTGAAATTGAACAGGCTCATGAAAGTCTCCACTACAAAATCCATTCACTAAATAGAAGTCAGCACCTTTTCTTTTTTCTCCTCTTTCTCTTCAGGGTAGGAAATTGATCTCTCTACCAGCCTAGGGCTCTCAGAATTCCTCATTTCAACATACCTCTACCCCTTCTTTGGAAAACCTTAATTTAAAAGTCCAGAAATTGCCTTTGAAATGTTCTTTTTCCTGAGCAAAAAGTTCAGGGATATCATATGTATTTGAAGACAAAAATACTTAGATTTTCTTATAATCTGCCTATTTTACAATAAGGTCCAGTACTGCTTTAAAATAACATAATAATTTCAGATAAAACAGTTCTATGTATATTATGCTGAGGAAAAAAAATGCATAATATGTGCTTAATTTGCTAGTGAACCAAAGTGCCCATTTCTTCCCCCAGCTGTCAGATCCATTCACTCCAGCTCACAGATCAGCTGATTCTTAATTGTAGGATGGCAAAGAGGCTGCTGGATGAAAGCTAAGGATGGCATATATCCTAGTTATCCTAGAGGTACTATCTTACTGTCATGAAGCTAAATCCAGATGGCAAAAACCTCGACAGTGCCTGTATGTAGGATGTCTGAATACCTCACAGCCCAATTAGAGCTTTCACCATGATGACATGTCTAGATGCTGAGCAAAGCAGGACTTAGGGGGAAGCTGGCAGTGTGCACACAAGGTCCAGGCATGCACAGCTGGGTGGCACATTTTGGAATGTGTCTGATGTCACAGTTTGGCACTGCAGGAGTGCTGTAACCCAGCACCTTGCTCCGTGCGACACTTGCATGTGTTTGCCTGTCCAAACTGAAGGGTGCGTGGGTATCCCACCCTGGATGTATGGATGATGTTCAACAGTCTGTGAGAAAAGTTTACAAAAACATCAGAACCCGCAATCTTGTTGAGCAGAGCTCATTTGTTAATTATTTATTTTACTGCAGATTTACTGTTTCCCTCTCTGAGGCTCTAGGAACATAAAACCAAATTAATGAAGGAATTCAGGTGCCCCAAATTGCCAGTAGATAGATAGATAGATAGATAGATAGATAGATAGATAGATAGATAGATAGATAGATAGATAGATAGATAGATAGATGGATGTAGAATTTTTAAATTTTAGTCATATCACATTGCTGTTATTACATCCTGGAACATGTAGGACAATTTCAGGTGTTACTAGCTTTGTTCCTCTGTGGAAGCAGTTTCACATTCATATTTTGATTGCATTTCCCACCAGGACCAAACAATTATTTTGCTAATAACTTTTTTTTCTGTTCCTCTACCTTTTTCCCAATTAGGGAGCTACTCTCTCACCTTTTCTTATGAAAGCAAGGAGCAGGCTTACTTAAAATTGTAACACCTAAAAATCAGAAGACATTCAAGAAAACCTTCCAAAGAAACAAAGGAACAGCAGAACATTTATGTCTGGTAGGCACAAGGAAGCATATCTGACAAATGTGGAGAGTGTACAGCATGTGCTTTATCAGTGTCACTCTTTGGCACATGCTGGTGGCTGCAGAAAGGATCCGAAATATGTACTTTGCTGTTAAAAGGCAGCAATACACAAGCACAAGCAGATGTAGACATCACTTTGTTATTGCATTAGTCTCCTTTTTTTCTTTTTTTTTTCTTTTTCTTTTTATTTTTTTTTGTGGTAATTTAAAGTGCTGTCTTTGGTTTCACATGTAAGATATTGATTGTACAAGAATACTGCACAACTTTTGTCACTCAATAGTCATCCAAACACAGATACTGCAGATTCATTTTAGTGTTACGTTTATGGACTGAGTAGCGATGTAAACTATCCAATCCCAACAACTACTAGAAAGCCTAGGGCATTTCCTCCCTCCCCCCTCCAGTGGGGAGTGTATTATAGATTTCTGAGAAAAAACAAACAACCCAAGCAGGAATAAAATTGGGCCAAGGAAATACTCGGCGGGTGTAGAAGAGTGATCACTCAGCAGATACACACAATGGCCCTGATGATTGATACCGTGTTCAGGTGGTACAGGACTAGAAGACATCAGAAAAGAAAACCTCTGGGTACTGTCATACTATAAAGAAAAGATATACATGTAGGATTGATTGTGAATGGCTGTCAAAAGTAAGAGGAAGCTGGGGCTTGGAAAGTGACAGAACAATGGGAAGCATAAATAGGGATAGTAAGTTTAGTCAGAAGAAAGACAGCTAAGAAAAATTCTTTTAATGGTTTTTATACATTCCTCTCTTTTTATGATTGACAGTGTATCTGAAGTTCTTTAGCCACATTCAACATTTGAAGGAATAAGCAATATTCTTTTACAATATTTTTTTAAAAATCAGGTCACAATCACACATATGATTACATTACTTGATTCAGAATGTTATTCAAGTCTCTACAAAATCAGAAAACTAAGGTGTGAAAATAGATATGGGGAAAAAGCCGTTGGAATAGCACTTTTCAACTTATTTACAACTTTATTGTTAAAAGGCTTTTTATTATGTTACTTAAGAGATTGTCCGTTTATCTGAAGTCTCCTTAGTCTCTTCAGGGAAGAAAAAAGCCCTGAAAAATAAATAAGAGAAAGTTTAAGAAGCACATCTTTCTATTTATTTTTTCATCTATATAACTTCATTTGATTTTTTCACTCTCTTGAAACTCTGCTGTATTCTTTTTCTTCTTTAATCAAACAACTTCCAAACATAATGAATAATACCTCTCAGCTGTAAGCAATGCTTCAACGGCAGATCAATATGGACACACAATAGAAGACAAAAGATTTAGTTTAGAAGTTTCTAAAGGATTAGTGATAAAATACTTATATTCAACTCAATGAAAAATGCTAACGATGCTGTCTATATATCTAGCATTATTTTCACGGTTGCTTTTGCCTTTGGACTAGTAGTAAAGACTTTCATTTATCAATTTGCATTTAATATGGCAGTTGTGATCACTTGGGTCCTAGTCATTACAAGGCAATTGACACAAACTCTCTGCTAGGGGCCAATACTGACTCAGAAATCCCCATGAAGAATGTCTTGAGTGCAGCTAGTCTCCAGGAGTCCCTTTTTTTGGGAAATCTGTGTGTTTGGAGTTAATGCTAGAAATAACCCTCTCCTAACTCCTCATTCGTAACTTTGCAGTTGTTCATGTTAATATCTTTTTATCATATGCTACCTTTTAATAACCTTTAGTTAAATGATGAAAGACTTTACCCATATATAAAGATTTTCTCTCTGTGTTGGTGAGTAAATCATAGAAAAACTTATACAATATGTATAAGTACTTGTGTTGTTTTTCATATACCCTGGTGACATACATGACTTACTTGAAGTGTCTCATAGACTTCAGCTTCTTTTAAAATTTACATTCACTCTTGAAATAAATCAAAGAAAATTAAAATGCAAAACTCACACTGAAAGGTTTATCAGTGTGTTACAGATGACTGTGTATGTTAGGACTATTTAAAATGCACTGACAGTTCCACTGATAGCTCTTCTACCACTCACGGATGGCAAGACACCCAGATGTGAGTCTATCAGGAGTAATCAGCATAGTTTCATTAAGTTCTTCTTGGGTTCAGCTTTGAAAGTTCACTTTTGACCGCTTTATTTATGCAATATATGGTAAGTATTAGGGGCGGTCCCGTGGTGTAATGGAGAGCACTCTGGACTCTGAATCCCAAGGACCTGAGTTCAAGTCTCAGAGCAACCGTCCCCTGGCAGTTCAATGCCTCCCTGCCATCCAATCCTGGCCGATCTCGGATGCTCAGCATGTTCAGCCCCAGTTAGTACCAGGTGCTGTGACAGTCCTGAGGACTTCACTGTCACCGTCCAAGCTCGCTCGGCCATGGCAGATGGACCTTAGGACTTAAACGGTGAGCCAGTTCTGCACATACTGTGCCTCACCTAAAAAGTCCACTGTGCAGGCTAGAAGGCCATACATACATGGTAGGTATTAATTATTGAATAAAGACAAATCTCTGCCTAATTACTAGCTCTCCAGACTCCTGTGTGAGTACTTACAGGGAGTGAGAACTGTTAAAATAAGAAAGATTTAATGGGTTCAGGCCCTTAAATGTAAGTTACAATCCTGAAAATTATCTTTGCCAATTCATTCTGGGTTTGATCACAGCGCAGGATTATAGTATTTTTACTTCCCAAATTGAAACCTACTTTATAGATCTACTCATGATGAGCACTTCACTTGACACAATAACTTATTAAAAATCATAAAAAAATGAATGATGAGAAATATATGGCAATTAATAAAAATATACTTCTATTCAGCAACAAAGATGACAATATTCACATCCAAACTAAGATGAATAAATTTATATTTTCATTAGTAAAACTTCAGAAATTACTAGAAAACATAAATAATTTTATTTTTCTATTAGTCACATGCTGTACGGTTAGAATGACAGGAGATAGAAAGCAGAGGAAAAAGGGTAGTGATATATTTTATGCATTGTACAATGGCAAACCTCTGATTTCTGGTTTTGGAGACCTCATTGGTAGGTGTAGCATTCTCCAGGTGATAATGCCTGTCCTTGGACACTAATGCAGAATGGCAACCAACTATGTGCATGGAAAATAGCAAGAACAAGTCACACGATATATTTTTTTTTTATTTGTTTCTGTAAAAGAGCATGAGAATGGTGAGTATATTTTTTACAGAGTCCTTATCCTTGCTGAAAATTGATTTAAGGACATTGTGGATATTAGTACTGCCTTTACTAAGCACCAGCATTAGGACTGTATTCAAGGCAGTAGCAAGAAAATCTCTGTGGGTCTAAGAATTATGTTGCTGAGATATGTTTATTGGGCACAATTTTTTATTGGTACAAAGGGAATCCAATTTCCAGGTTCATTACCCAAAACAACACAGAAATTTGAAACAAGAAAACATTTTAGGGCTTGAACTATAGATCAAACTATAATTCATAGTCCGCATTCCCTCATGGATTGTGAGGATAAGAAGGGGAAGGAAAAAAGCAATTTTTCTGCCCACTTGATCGATGTTCTATTTGACCTCTGAAATGCCCTCTTGCCATAACCTTTTAAATACCATCTGCTCTTTTTGTGAAGAGTGTGATGGGAAGGAGTCACTTCCAGACAGCAATTGATTATAAAAGCATTAATCAAGCACATGGATTATCTGTAGCATGACATTGTGTGCTGGAGTTAAGCAATTTCACCTTAAATGTGATTGGAAAGGTTAATCCTGTTTCTCAAGACTAATTTAGACTTTGTATCAAACAACTCAGGACATGGGAAAAACAGTTGCAGCAAACAGGAACTGAAAAATTGTCTGCTTCCATTAGGAAGTCTTGTAAACTTTGGCTCTGAAAACGGGTAAGCAGTAGGTCCATAGGTATGTCCTTCAGTTTTTCCTAACTGAGTGAATTGTTCTCCATCTTTATGCATGTCAAGATAAATTTCTTTTTCAGTATTTAGTATTCTCAGTTAACATCACCTATTGAATTAATTTCTGCCACTGAGGGATTGCAAAGTCCTTTTCTGTCATGCATTTTCCCTCAATACGTTTAATACAAACTTCCTGCTGTGCTTAGGTGGGCGGATCCCAGTGTGAAGAGCTTGGAGGAAGCAGCATCCAGAGGTGGTGGCATGCAACAACTGGATGAAGACCCGAGTCCCTGCTTTGAGTGCTCTTCCTCATTAACACTCCTCTTCACATTTTAGGGTAAAATGATTAAGTTAGCTCATGTAGGTATGGCAATTGCTGATAGAGAATGCTGCAATAAATACGTGTCAAGTATACTGTAAGGTTGAAGTAATTTACTATTATCTAGGGCTCCCAACAGGCTATGCTATGAAAAATTAGGATATTCTGTTCTTTTCTCTGTATCTGTTGTCACCATCTTCAGATAGTGCAATTTGCAAATAATGAAGTGATCTGTCATTGCTATTTCATTTTAAGTAACCAGGGAGCTTGGCAGGGGTGACTCCAGACAGCTTGGGGAGGTGGCAAGTGAATGTCTCTGACAGGAGCCAGCATAAAAAGGCTTCAGTCCTATTGCACAGGTTTTGGGAGCCGAATCACAGGAAGAACATGGAAGCTCAGACTGCCACTAAGGTCTGAATTCATATTCTGCTTGGTTCATTTCCCTTCCTGGAGTGCTCTTTGCCATTTTCTCATGTCCATCTGTCGAAACTTATCTTGCTTCCCCCAAAGTCACTGGGTACAGCAATGGTTTTCAGCCTCCTCTGATCAACAGACTATATTGAAGAATAAATTTACTGAAGGGAGTGTCTTGTTTTACTCTTCATGTCTGCCTCCTGTTTAATTGTTTAATTTCCTGTTTCTGCAGACAACATCAGGGCACCATGCAGCCTGTAAATTATGAGCATGTATCACAGATGAAAGTCCTCACCTCAGAGACATAAATACCACAGATCAGAAGCAATAAAAATCCAAAGAATAAATGCCAACACAGCACCAAGAGTGTCAATAACCTTTTTAAACAGAAGCCCTGTATCCCCATTACATTATCCTACATATAAACAAAAGCGATATAAAACTTCTTGTTGAGCAAGACTAAATGTTATAATGCTGCTCCCAAAGAGACATGTGGAGTTCAGTGCCATTTACTGTTTCTGTTGATTGATTTTTTTTTCTAAATTGAAGGCACTCTGCTACAATAAAAACTAGAAGCTTTGTGCTTGTGCACATAAAGCAGATCAGTTACTAGCACTTCAGGTTTCTCAGATGTGACAAGAAATCATGGTCCCAAAACACCCATTGCTGGAATTTCTCTTTGTTTCTGGTCTCTGTTTCAATTTAAAAATAATCTATGTGCATGTTCAACCAGCAGAAATAAAGCACAATTTAAACATATCAGTGTCACTGCAGTGCACCCTAACCCAACACAACCCCAAAACACATCAAAAAGCTGCCCCCTCCCACCCCCCAAAGAAATAAAAAAAACAACCAACCAATCAACAAAAACAAACAAAAAAAAACCAACAAACCAACAAATCCATGGTGTACTTTTGTGTTATTACTAAGAAGGAGGCAACTCAAGTGTCATTTCATCCCCAGATCAGATCACAATTTGAGAAGCAATTGAAATCAAAAGAACTGATGATTCCCATGAAATGGAATTATTTTAGGAGTCTGATTCATAACTGTTCTTGAAAAAGCCCATTTGAAGTTGTACAACTGTAAATAGATAACCATCAAAACAACAAAATGCAGTAGCTTGCTTTGAAGTTAGCTTTTATTATAACTCCATTTAAGAGCCCAAATCCCTTTAAGAATAAAGAATATGATAGCAGGTATTTTGCCTTTTTGTGGTACAAATCACTACATAACATTCAGGGCAATAGCAGGAAATCTGTGTCCTCAGACTGGCATGAAAGATTCTGAGGTAGTATAGCCGAGAACTTGACAAGTGAAGTTCAGTGTCTTTCCTTCCTGAGTAGACCTGTCTGCCAGCTGAAATATGTCCCAAATTCATGTGACTGCTCTTTAGGCTTTAACTCAAGGTGCCTGAGATAGGAATATCATCAGTGTAAAGCTGTGCAACCTTACATGCCCCATCAGGTGTGGTACTCCGTTCCAACATCCATTCATTCCATTAGAAAAATCCATTCCAATACACGTTCCAATGTTTTCCAATCTTTGAACTGTCTTATGTCCAGTATTATTTGTCCTCCTGACCTTTCTAATTACTTACAAAGCAGCCTAATGATGATAATTCATGACCATGTGTGGAATAATTCTTTTTTTAAGGATATCAAAATGGGAACATTAGCTACAGATCAAGGTACTGTCTTCCCCAAAATATTTCCATGCCTTTAAAAGTAATTAATCAAGACTTTAAATAGGAATAATGCATTTACAATCACAAACATTTTATTTTAATTTAAATATTTGAAATATTTATTTCAGTTGATGTATAAAATATCATGTGAACCTCTGCTTGTGAGCACTGTCTGCTTACAGGTACTGGCAGAAAACAGCAAGTGCTAACACATATCTGGCAACTGCAAGGGAATGTGTGTGGGTGTGGTGGGGGGTATGTTCTTGCTTTTACTCCTTTTTTAGACCACTTCTGATGTCTTTTAGAACTGACGCAAGCAACACCAAGAAACAGTACTTCATAATACTTTTTTATCTGCTCTTCAGAACGCACTCTTCCCACAGAGTTTTCTTCAGTTCCTCAACACAGGCTAACTATATTGGAAAAGACAACCAGCAGAGCTGCAGAAATACTTCCAAAAAGGAGTGTAATTAGAAACATAAACTAAGGAGCAATGAATAGCTGCATGAGAGAACTACAAATTCGTTCAGTTTTCTACTGTTCATTTAACATCTTGCAGGTCTCTGTTGTTGAAATTACCATTCTTCACTATTTAGGTTGTTGACATGAGGAGTTTAAAAATGTTCACTTACTGTCACAGTCTGCTCTGTGGAGGCTGCATATGAAGGGACACAGGTAAATATCAGAGGACAGCTAAGCAGATTGTTACCTCATATTTCTAGGCCTGGGTAATTTTTATCCTTTTAAATTTGACTATTAAGCTATGGTAAGGTAAAGCAAGATAGACTTGGAGAATTATGCCAGATTGCAATAAGATGAGGGGGGAAAAAGAGCCAAAAAAATGTTGCCATCTCTTGCAAACATAATTTTAGATCTTATGCCAAAAATAATGCATTTAAATAAGTGCCTGTCAAGAAAGCAATGTTTATTCAGCCATTTGAAATTAATGACTCTCAGATGCTTGCCATAAAATATAAAGCTGGTAATATGAAAAAAAGTGTATAAAGTAGAGAAAAATGATCCTAAAAATAATGTTTTAGGTTTCCGTAACCTGAGGGAGAGTTTACATACTAAAAGAGAAAAATACTAAACCAAGACCAATAGTCCCACTTCTTTTTTACTGCAGCATAAGTGTTAATTTCAGGGTTTCTCCAACTTTAATGGGCAGGAATCTGTGGAGAATCCCGAGTTTGTGCCAAGTCTATCGTGTGGCCAAATTGACACTTGGTGAATAACAGGGGAGACTCCTTGAACTGAATGAATTTGGGTCAATACTTAAAACTATTTTAAAATAGCTGTAAATTTTATAATTGCTGGAAATCTTTTGACTGCTGATGTTGTGACAACCTTCTTTTTTCTTACACCTTGAGAACTTCTCTAGTTCCAACACTTGGCAAGATGTTTTTGCATCATTTCATGGTTATTTGTGGTAAACTCTTGACTAAAACAATGTATTAGTAATTTAACCTAACAGCAAGCTATAGACTTTTTACTCATATAACATAAGCACTATGTAGTTGTTACCTGAAAATCTGACAAGCTTTTGGTTTTCCACTTAAAATGTACAAATACAAGTTAATACAGTGGGAAATTGAGATGTTAGTTAGCCCCACCTCTGCTGTCTAACACAGTCTTATCCAGGGCCCATCCCCTAGATGAGAAGAAATGTATATACAGTTATCAAATGTGTACCTGTAATTTCTAGGGTTAATTTACATTCCAGCATAGCAATTTCAACTGACTTGATATGGCAGGATTGGGATGGCACCAAACTACAACGTTCAATGAAGCATTTGTCAGCTGAAACACCCTTACTTAGAAGGTGAACCACAGCAAGCTGGGGAGGGAGGGGGGTATTTCACAAGCAATCACAGCAGACTAAACCTTTCCTCCAGCTTTTCAGTAGGGTTGCCACCATTCTGGTATTAATATTTCAAAAGAGAAGGCTTTTTTCATTTGCATCTCAACTGAAATGTGATGCAGAGGGAGTTGTTGGGGTTTCTCTTTTTTTTTTTTTCCTAACCAAAGGAGCTTTAAGATTGATACAGAGTGGGAGAAATGAAATGGAGAGTATGCCAGATAAAAATGCCAGAGGCCAAATCAAACAAATGTCTGTGCTTGGCACATAGATATTACAGCAATAGAAATATAGATTTTTCCAGCTCCAGGGACAGCTTATACATTTGCATTAAGTCTTGGGATATGATACATAACAGCACACAGAAGAGAAGCACAGCTTTTCTCCTTGCAGGAGAGTGCCTTGTCTGTTTTCTTTGAGTCCCTGTGATATTTGCATTCTCTCCCACACAGTTCCCAAGCTGGCACCAAGGGGAACAGGAAGCTGTTTTGGTCTGATGGATGTTGGGAGCCCCCTGGCTCAAAACACAACTCCTGTTCACTGCCAGATATCATGGGGATGAAGTAGGCAACCAAACTAAGCAAGACTAACTATCCTTGCCCTCTGTCTCTTGACCCCAACCCTGTACAGGAGGTGGGCAGCATCACCACCATCAAATTCAAAGGGAAAGGGTTGGGTTTGTGGTGAATTCCATTGTGTTGGAGCATGCTAGCCATGTTTCAGGATACTTAGAAGTGCAACATGGAGACTATGAGTCCCCAAACTGCTTTAGACTGCAAGGTATGCAATTTGACTGAGGTCATACAGCCTTTGACTGTGCATACTAAGAGAAATGCAGCTGCCCAAATATATTTTGTGGATCTAAAGTGGATTAGCATTTAGGTAAGATCTTCCTATCAACATTTTTTTTTAAAAGCATCTAGACCTATAAAGTGTATGCACACTGAGAGACTGTATCCCTTGAGAACAGAGTAGACCAGAGGGTTTGGAAGTTTTAAGCTTAAAATTGCCCATTCTTGTCTATAGGCTCTTGTCAGGCTTAATTGCAATTCTGAACACATTTTTCTTTCACTTTCAAATCTATTTCAGTAAATTGCATTCATAGCACCTTATTAAGATTAGTAAAAAAAACCCCACACACTGAACCAAAAATGAATTTTAAACAAACCCCCACCCCAAGTGTTTTGTTGAAAAAAGGGGGGGAAAGATTGAGGTCATCAGACAGAATACAAATCAATTGTCGGTGTAGAAAATGATATGCTCTTGTGGCTTAGTGAAATAAAAAGTGATCTATCCGAATACCTGAAAGAGAATGCTGAGCTTTCCCTGAGCTAGCTAATAGTCAGACTTTTCTTGCTAACAATACCTTCTTTTTACAGAGACTTAAACATTATTTAAACAATTATATGCTATTAAGTAAAAGATGAATTACAGAGAAAATTGCACCATTAGTAAAATTTAAGTTCTTAACTCCATGTAATAAAAGATGGTAACCTTTTTGTAATGGCATTTCAATTTACCATTTATTATAAAAGTCTAATTTGGAAGGTAAAATGAATTCTGGTTCTAGTCTTATTACTCTGGCTGTTACATTTCTATGCAAGTTACAATTCATAACACAGCTCCAGAAAAATTAAGGAAGACTGTTTTAAAATAATATAAGATCCTTGCTTGAGCACTGAAGTATATTAGGGATGATATCCTTGTCTAAAAAGGTAAGGAAATATATTTATACATAAAGAATACAGAGCTATATTGATATATAAAATACATTTATCAGTCTTGTTTTAATAGAATCATTGAATGATTTGGGTTGGAAGGGACCTTAAAGCTCATCTTGTTCCAGCTCCCCTGCCATGGGCAGGGACACCTTCCACTAGACCAGGTTTCTCAGAACCCCATCCAACCTGGTCTTGAACACTTCCAGGGATGGGGCATCCACAGTTTCTCTGGGCAACCTGTGCCAGGGCCTCACCACTCTCATACTAAATATTTTCTTCCTAATACCTAATCAAAACCTGCCCTCTTTCAATTTAAATCCATTGCCCTTGGGAAAAATAAAAACCAAAGGCATGGAGTTCTTAAAAGGTTATCAGAGTACAGGTCTTATTGGGGGGAATCCCTGGAACACTGTGGCAGGCATCACGAAATTAATCGGTGAGAAATGTGGTTTTGGCCAAACAGCCAGAGGTGAAAAAATTGTAAAATAGGTAAGCTCTTAATGTTACTTTTGCTGTAAGCTTTGAGACTTTTATTCTACCCTTCTGAAAGAAAAAAAAAAATTGCAAGATTAGAAAAACTATTGTTCATAAATAAAAGGAGGAAAAGCACAAACCAGGTGGCAGCAATAATGGTGTGCAGTCTGAGGCACCCCAAGTCTACCCATACCAAGAACCATAAGAGTATTTCCTTCTGTGTCCTGGTGTCCTGCCTGCAGGTGGGTGCACCTGTGCCATTGTGGCTTCTCTCCCTCAGCCTCTGGACTGCCAGAGGATGGAGAAGTGGCCTTCAGAAGGATCTCGGCTGGTTTTGCCTTAGTTGTGATGGATCCAAAGGACATTTTGACTTATTGGGGATAAAAGGTGTGGCACATCACTGTGACACCTACAGCTGCTCACAGCACATAAGGCAAGCTCTCAGCTGTGGCAAGGAGCACACCAGACCTGCTTGTAACCAGTTCTCAATCCGTACCTCATGTTTCCTAACTCCTTCCATCACTTAGACAGCCCAAAATACCTTAAAATCAGATATAAAATAACTACTTTTTAAGAGTTCTAGGAAGAACAGGTTATTTCTGAATCCAGTGTGTTGCTAGATTTCAGCGGGTTTGCAGGAATGGAGATATGTTTTTAAATTGACTCACATTTGTCTTTATTTTCACCATTGCTGCTCTCTTGATGCGCTTCCTGCATATTTTGTAATTGTCACATTAATAGCACCACATTAATAAGAACAAATCTTTTATTTTAAAAATGACTAAAATTTCTTCATGTGAAGCCTGAAATTCATGTCCAGTCAGACAGAGAAGGAACAATGCCTGAAACACCTCAGTCCAACAGTTGTTTCTCCACGAAGCTGTCATCATTAAAAAGTTAAGATGAACACACAGAGGTACCTGAGACACCACAGTATGTAACAAGAGTTCTGTTACTGGACCAGGTATGACCTTTGGTATTTTAAAGCTATACGGTGGAGGGAAAGCATACACCTACATGCTGTACCATCTGAAAAAGCTGACTTTTTAATGCTGGCAGGTATTCCTTAGTGAAATCTCAAAAACATGGCATAGTGGTTTAAAATCCAGCCAAAGAAAATTTTGGAATAAAAGGAAGAAATGTGGGGTTTGCCTGCCGGGGAACCCTCTGTTTCTCATACTCTGCTTTGCTTCAGTGTTCATAGGAACTCAAAATATCACAGAAACTAAATGTTGGATGTTTCTTTATAATATTAAAAGCCATCTGGAGTTGAACTGCCATCTCTATTCTGCCTGTTATTCAAGAGAGCCTTAGCATCTGTCTTCTCTTTCTGCTTAAGTCCTTTAATACACCTAGCAAATATAAACTTACAATACTGTAAGCAGATACTAAAAATTATTCATGATTTTTTTGTTTGGTTTGGTTGGGGTTTGTGCAGGCTTTTTGTATGCATTGGTAGTCAGTTTGAGTTTTGTTTGGTTTTTTTGTGGTTTGGGGGTTTTTGTTTGCTTGCTGAGTGTTGTTGTGTGGGTTTTTTGATTTTTTTTTTTGTTTTTCTTTTTTTATTTTATTTTTTTTTAATTAAACACCTTGGAATCAAGCCTTGGGAATAAAATATATGCTTAGACTACAGAATTCAGTCCACTGGTTCTACAGCTTATATGGTTAGGCAAACAACTGTACAGGATCTTCTCTGAAATTCAAGAGAAAGCTCATTAGCCTTGCACAATGAAAAGCAATGATCTCTGCAATCACAGGTTATGCAATCAATGGCTATATTTTACAGGATAATTTTCCTTTTTTATGAAAAGAGAAGAATTCCTGATGATGGTGTGTTTATGCTGCTTTTTGATTTTGTTTTGTTTTGTTTTCTTGTTTGTTGTTTGTTTTTGTTTTTTTTACAAGATACATAATCATCAGCTACCACCCTGATATTGCTATCATTTGCTTACAAGGGCAAATGAATAATGCTTGCTCCATTATTGCTTTCTGGACAATTCTCAGTGCTGCTCTATTCTTGTAGAAGTCAAGATTTAAAACAATAAAGCTGACTTTGTCCTTAGATTAACGGAACACATGCAAGAATATAAAAAAGAATTTGTCTCAAGTACTTGAGAGCTGATTTTTTGGGTTTTTTTGGTGGTTTTTTTTTTTTTTTTTGGTGGTGGTGGTGGGTTTTTAAATATTTTTAAGTCTAAGTTTAATGTGGATAGGGATACTCCAGAATCTTTTAAAACAGAACATAATAGACTTCCTCATCAGTCCTTCTTAATTTTATAATAAAACAGAAAAAAGGATGTTCATGCCAAAGTATATTTTTAATCATTTTATTGATTAAATATGCCTAATTTTAATACAGCTGAAAACATTAGGCAGAAATAGAAATATGTTTACTGTGTCTAGTCAGTTGTAACTGACTAAAGAGATTAAAAATCACTGAAGTGTTTTGCAACATCTGTGTGTCTTTGCAAAAGAAAGCAAAACCATGTTGTGCAAATATTCTGGCATATTTGAAGATAATCTGATTTCTAGTCATTTAAGAAATAAAGATTATATAGAGAAATTTTAGATTGACAAAAGTATTTTTAGCCATAAAACAAACATTTGTATGTATTTGGGTACTCGGGACAGGTTACAAAATGATAGGTCTGGAAAAGATGCCAACTTGTTCACTCACTGCTCGTACCGCTCCAGATTAGGAGTACAAAGTACAATGCAGTCACACTCCAGTGACCAGATGCTCTGTTGATACCAGACATCCCAGACCACCTGTTTTCACATCCCTACACACACTTTAGTCTGTCATTCAAAATAGTCTTGTGCTGCAATTTGGCATTGGATATGACTATTGCTCTGGCAGTGAGCCAGACCAAAGCACAACACACTCTATCTGTCAGAAAAATCCAAGCAAAATCTCAATCCAGAGAGACAGAGAGTAGAAGGAGGAAGATAACTGGGGGAAATAAGTGAAATGGTTAAATATCTGCAGTTAGTACATAATCCATTCTTGTTATAATTTTACATTTTCTAGTTCCTAAATGTCTCAGCCACTCTGTCTCTCAGAATTCTCCAGGTGATCTACAAAACATATGCTCTTCACAATGCCATGAACATGCTAGAAAACTGGAACAATACCAAGGGAGATACCAACAGTCTCACCCTTTGCTAATACAATTCCTAGAGAGAAGAAAATCTACCCCCTCCATTTTTACCAGGTACATAATGAGGAAAGTCTTGGTAGCAGTCTAGGGTCTTTGAATATAGGCAGCATTTACACTTTTGTACTTCTATCTGTGAAATTTCAGATAGTTGGATGGATGGATGGATGGATGGATGGAGGGAGGGAGGGAGGGAGGGATGGATGGATACAGAGTACAGTTGAGGAGCTTGGGAATAAGTAAGTCTGAGACATGCAGAAGGCAGAGTCCTTTTGTCTAGGACTTCTGCATCTCAGCTGATGAGAAATTCCATTAATCCAGCAATAGGGACATGTGGCACCTAGAAATCCTGAAGAGATGGAAAAATTGTTCTTTTCTACTTCTAAGAACTCTGTACCCCTTCTAAGAGAATATAGTGTCTCATCACTTCCTTCAAGTAGAGCAATGGGCTTAGATGAAAACACCAGTAAATCCAGACATGGCCTAATCGGTCTGGCTTCACTTATGAAGCTGTAGTATAAATGTCAGAGCTGTGCAGAATAGTTGCACTTGCTGAAAATTCATGAGGCAGAAAATTTGAGCTGATACATCTAGACCCAGAAGAGGATAATATAAACTTTTACAAAACCTTATTTCTCCTGGCATCTTCTGTTTTCTTGTTTTGTGAGAATACAGCCATTTCATATTCTGATGTGCTTGTGCTCCCAGCAGCTTCCCTCTGCAGCTGTGTGGTGCTGGGGTCATGGTCTAGCCAGACAAGCAAGCTCTGTCTCTTTGGTGTGCCCAAAGCTGAGTGACCTGACCCTGGTTATCTGAGGACACCAGCACTTTAACAGAAGAAAACTCCTGAGACAGGAAAATCAGTGTGTGTGTGTGTGTGCCTGGATAACCCAGAAAGAGGAGCTGCTCTTGTAGTGGTAGGCACTGGGAGTGAGGGACAGTGGGTCTCCTGTATGACTACAGGTCCCCTTGCACATCCAGTAATTTTCAATCCTTGTCTTGTGATGATCCTTTACATGTTTTCCTCTGAGAGATGAACTCCTGAGCTTCAGAATCAAGCAACTTCATTAGCCTAGGAGTACTGAAATCACTGCTTGTCCAAAGTAAAAAAATAATTTCATTTTTCCTTTTATTTACCTTTTTCTATTAACCCCATAAACATCTGTTTACCCAGTAAATCAGTAAGTGGAAAAAACACTAGAAAAAAAGTGATAATATAGTAGCATGGGAAATTGCTGCAATAATTTTTTTTCCCTTATTTCTTTTCATTTGCATTGAACAGATTTAGTTTAATGTGTTCTTTGTGGAGTCTGGGAGCTTTCTGTTTCCTCTCTACACAGAAATAAGTTTTACCTTCTCTAAGCCATCATGGGCATTTCTGTTAAAACTAATTAATCATGAAAGATTAAGGGAAACTAAAAAACCCCAATAATTACATAAATAAAGTATGTAACTTTATTCAGCAAAGCAAAAACCTCTGCTTACTTTTGACATCAGTTTGCCAAATACGTTATGAAGAATATTTTACAGTTAAGGTAAGACAGGCATTAGGGTTATTATAGAGCTGATTCTCATATATGCTTACTTCTCCAGCAAGAATTGGCAGTCCCCTGGGGGAATGTCACCTGCAAACACAGGGCTTCAAAGTTTCTTCTGTGAATTCCTGTGAGTCTTCTTGCTGTGACTCATACACAGAAATACTGAACACACTCCTAAGAGATATTGACTCCTTGGTTGTGGGTTTGGGGTTTTCTTCTCAAAGGAATTAATTACCATTTTAGCAAACATTTCACTTGTCTGCAGTGAACATTCTAACATTTTATTAAAAATCGCCACTGTACATGAAAAGTTAAGACATTTTTAAATAGAGAAAGTGCTATGTATAAATGGAAATGGATGGTGATATATTTTTCATTAGTGCTCAGGAAAAAACTAATAATAAAGTGTTGAGGTTTTTTGATTTGTTGGGTTTCTTGTTGTTTGTTGGGGGTTTTTTGTTTGTTTGTTTGTTTGTTTTTTGTTTTTGTCTCTTGGCTTTGTGAGTAAAAAAATCTATTCCCCTATTCCTCAGTTTATCATCAGGATCTAAGATATAAAAATTTGCTCAGACAGAGACACCCTGTAAGATCTGCAGAGACTTCAGCCTGCTGCTGCATACAGCTGCCTAAGTACATGTGCTCAAATTGTAATCCATCCACAGCTCTACCTTGGAAAAGTCAGTATTAAGTTGTTTAAGCATCCAGGGGTTTTTGTTACTTAACATTTGCTTAGGTGACTCGTGGCAGTGTTTTCATGCCTGGGCCTCAGCAAGCCTTAAGAGTTTGCTTCCAGATCAATTCCTTACCAGGCCACATGTTAAAAACAAAACAGAAAGCAAAAACGTATCCAACCTTAGAGCTTCAAGGGACTACTTTCATTTCTTTCTTCTCTCTCCTGTTCAGGGGATGGACTTGAGGGTCTCTTGCAGAGCTGAGGCCAATCAGCAGGTGAGCGTCTGTCAGTGTTCCTCCATGAATCTGTATATTTTTATAAAACAATTACAATTTGCTGAGAAAATAGAGACTCTGATCTGGCAGTTCTCAGCAGGGAGAGTTGAAAGATTAAGAGATCCCAGCCCTCACTCTCATCATATCTCTACAACACTGCACATTGTTGAAGCAACAAGTTCACCCTCTGAATATGACTTCAGGTCTGTACTCTTGATGCCTTAAGATTTTTACATATTTGTATATTTTTATATAGCTGTATAATTTCTCACACTTAAGGTAGCCACTGACCATTTCTAAACACCTTACTCATGGTTTGAAGGGCGGTCCCGTGGTGTAATGGATAGCACTCCGGTCTTTGAATCCCAAGGTCGCGAGTTCGAGTCTCAGCGGGACTGTCCCCTGGCAGTAAATGCCTCCCTGCCATCCGATCCTGTCAGATCTCAGATGCTCAGCAGGGTCAGCCCCGGTAAGTACCGGGTGCTGTGGACAGTCCTAAGGACTTCATTGTCACTGTCCAAGCTTGCTCAGCTGTGGCAAATGAACCTTAGGACTTAAGTACCGGGTGCTGTGGACAGTCCTAAGGACTTCATTGTCACTGTCCAAGCTTGCTCGGCTGTGGCAAATGAACCTTAGGACTTAAACGGTGCAGCCAGTTCTGTGCACGCTGTGCCTCACCTAAAAAATCCACTGCACAGGCTGGAAGGGCACACCCGCATGGGGAGAGCCCTTCCCAAATCTAAAAAAAAAAAAATCATGGTTCGTGCTGTGTTCTTGAAATTCTGTTTAACATTCTTTTCAAGGAAGAGATTTTAGCAAGGACGTCTTGTTTGGGACACAAGCACCTGTAAGATATATTGTAGTTGAAGCAGGATAGAGGCCTAAAATCCTTGGAGAAGCTCCAAAGGGGCAGACCTGGCAAGGTTTCTGGGTAGAGCAATTCTCGGGTTGGATATATCCATTAGATATGATTATTAATTAGTGTTATAAATTTGTAAAATCCCTATATTGGGTGTGCACTTATGTATTTTGTTGCACCTGAAAGCACTTTCATTAAAGGCCTGCTCTCTATTTTATCTATACTAATACTGTCTGGAAAATTATTTTCTCCCATTTTAGACAACACTCTGAATTGAGGTTCTCCCAGATGTTCACAAAGTGATCAGCATCCATGGCATTAAGCATTACAGGCCACAGCTACTTAATGTTTTTTTCCTTTAATTCTGTCGTTCAAATCTTTAATCTGAAGGAAAAGGAGGGGAAAGCTACTTGTCCTTTTCCCCATATTTTCCTCATCTTGCAAAAGATTATGGGAAAAACATTATGAACTACCTCTCAGTATTTTATTGTTATTGCTCTAGGTATTAAAATTTCAATTTGATGATGGTTTATATAACCTGATTTCAAAGACTTTTTTTTTTTTTTTTTTAAACAAACCTTTTATGGGATTTTAGGGATACACTTGCAGCTTTTCAAAGAAGAAAAGCCAAAGTTTCCTGGCCAATGCCATTCATCACATGAATCAAAGTCACAATCAATAATGAAGAAAATAGAAATGCTAAAATTGGTACCACAGTCCCGAGGTGAGAGAAGCATGTCATCAAGCAGAACAGGCTGCTGAGAGTCAGGCTTTTCCTGAGTGCTTGATGAGGATACTTAAACAATTACAGTTGCAATCACAAGTAAATAACATTATTCAATTTCATCTTGATGCGTGTTTTGCAATTTCTCATGTAGTAATTCCCATGAAGCAGTCACAGATCATAAAACTAATAGGTGGGGAAGAAAATGTTGTGGATTGTCTAATAAGACTGGCTATCAAACTAATTATGAGTCGTTAGACAAGCTCTCTCAAGGCTTTTGCACAACATGTTTAACTGTAATGAAAGGGTAATAAAGTTCAGAGGCATTTCTATCAAAGAAGATGGCCTTCAAAATAGAGATGTGGGAGATTCTATTGAATACTTTAAATTAGATATAGATTAGTCACAAATCACTGAGAGAGCTTAACAAGAAATCAAAATCAACACTTTGAATATGGAAGCTCCTTGTCAATACACAGATCACTAATGTGTGACATGATCAACATTTCAATATATTCCACCCCACTCATCTAATGATACTTTGGATGAGCTCAGGTCATATGTTCACTCTCTGATACAGCATTCAAACACAACTAAGTACTCCAGCAAATATTATGCTACTAGAATTATATTTTTAATCCATTCTGTCACTCCAGACTATTACCAGTTAAAATATTTGCAGTAGAACAGTTTACATTTTCTCCTATCATAGAAAAATAAATCACAAATGTAGTCTGACCTAAGGTTTATTTTAATCACCATGGGATTTCTGATTGTCTTGAGAGAGCTTTGGATGAAACTATTTCTGCAGCTAATTATATATTGTCATTTAGATGGCATCATCATTCAAAATAAATTTTCCCCTCAGTTCACCTTAGACAGCTTGCCTATATTTCTTTTGCTCTCCAGCTCTATGATAAAATGATCCAGACCTTCTGAAGATGGAATAACTACCTCTACACCCTTTAGCTTGCAGAACAAGGTTCACTTGTGATACTCTCAGACACCTGGTTTGACTCTTGGAGATGGCCCTGTGCAAGGCTAAGAGTTAGTCTTGATGACCCTTGTGGGTCTCTTCCAACTTAGCATATCCTGTGATTCTGTTATTTTGTGACAGAATGTTTCTCTGAGGATTTTAATTTATATGGCATCTTACTCCTTTTTTTGTTGTTTGATTTTTTTGTTGTTTTAGTTTTTTTAACTTAGAGTAAAAAATAGAGAAACACTACATTTATTAATTGTATGATCATCTGAATATCCAATGCCAGATCAGATTTTTATGTCTTCAGCAGATCCTGCTTTCACAAGAAACAAGCAATATAGGCTATGTTTCTGCAAAGCATCTGAACAGATATTTCACATAAAACAGCCAAAATACCCCATTTAACATAGATGGAGTTAAGGTGAGTTTATTCACAATGGTTTTTCCTTATGTCATCCTAGATTCTTCACTTTCCAGAAGGCTTTTTAGCAGAGGGTGCAGCTTTAACTGCATCCAGCTTCACAGCAAGAACAAAAGTGTTCAGTAGCAGAGCTGTACAAGAAAAAGGTCACTGCCGCATCAATCACATTTGATTACATAATGTCCCACAGAGATTTCTCAGATCTGATGTCCACTTTTCCTAGAACACAAACCTGAACTCTTGTGTACTACACCCTCTGCAGGATAAAACACACAGCCTGTCAGGGGTAAGGGGGAAAAAGGAAACCTTACATGGATATTAGAGAGATTATTATCTGCCGTTGAAAGTCTAATTGCTGATTTAGGCAGATAATCTTCAATTATGTATTTGTTAAACAATAAGGTGAGGTTCATTCCCTTCAAACATAAAATGTCAGATTGAACTATTGCTAAATGAGTGGATTTATGTTTTCTGCTGTGCGATAAGCAGGAGTCAGGCTGGCTGGGTGCTGAAGCAAAACTGAGACACCTTTCTCAGTATGTAATCAGTGTGCTGTCAATATATCACTAATCCAAACTGCACAATGCTAATTAAACTTACATCTTACATAGCATGCAAATGATAAGTGTATTTTGAATGGCACTCGCTACCTTTTTTTCTGAAATTCTGAGTTTGTAAGTGCTTCATGACTGACAGATTTCTGTAAGTATAAAATTGTGTATCAGAAGGGAATAGTAAGTAAAGGTAGAATTTAAAAGTGAATAGAATGTTTTTGACTGCCATTAGTTTAGGGAACAGAGTAACACAACCCCAGATCTGAATTTTCAGACTTTTCTTAGGCAAAATAAGTATTCATAACTGACAAAAGTAGACTTAATTTAGAGATACACACAATTTAATAATACTTCAAAATGTGAAATAGACTTATATTGTCTGCTGAAGAAGTAACAAGATTATTAGCACTTTGTCTTACACTTCAGCACAGTCTTAGACTCTCTGACCACTCTATTTTTCAGTGTTGTTATTAAGAAAAAAAGTAAATAGGAACCAATTACCTTTCTTCGACTCACCAGCAAATACTGATCTCTCAGTTTAGCTTCTAGCTAACTTGGTTTGTGCAAAGAATGAAACATCCTCTTATAACCTGGGCCTTCCAAGATGATGAGCAATCAGAAACCTAGTTCAAGAATTACATCTTTTTGGCAAAAATACTTTTCTTTTTAGTAGGATGATTAGAGACTATCTTTATTTCATCAAATCTGTTAACATGTTATAAGTACAGAAACAGTAGTTTTGCCTCATTGACAGTGACAATTTGAGGAGCAGTTATCTATGAACATTTCAGCCACTTGAATAACAGAACTACTACATAAACACAGTTTCTCTTAAGCCGGTAGAAGCACTTTCCTAAACTAGTATTTTTGCAAAGTTTGATTTTGCTCCCTTTCCTTACATTCTCTGTGGGAAAGCTTAGACTTTGTCTCATAAGTCAATTATAGTGAAATGCTCAGGGTTATATTCCTTTGCATAAGACCTTCTCCATAGAGGAAGTATTGTGCCAAATATTCATCTTCATCTTTATAATTCACTTTTCCTACTCAAAGACTGAAATATGCAAGTAGCAGAGCAACAAAGAGGAAAATAACTAGTATGAAAGGCATCCTTCTGTAGAGTAATGGATACATGGAGTAGGACAATTTTTTTCCCAGGCGGTTCCAATAAATTTAGATGATTTACAGCAGGGAGGAATTTGGTTCACTGTCTTCCATGCACTGATGAATTCTTTCAATGGGAGCTTGTCTTAGCAACTGTAACCACAGTCTCATGGCAGCGAATTGAGTCTGTGATAAACTTACTATAGAATATAGTTGAAATGAAGCATTATACCTCTCCATACTAGTTTGTTATTATGAAGGTGCTTATCTGAAATCATCATGAGGCAGAGAGTTCAAAAAAAAAAATCTCATTTTTGGAAGTGGAGAAGAAATCAATGAGGTAGTGCTTTTCATTTCTATTTCCATTAAGAGGCATCTGACCTTAATTGCCAGATCTTTAAAGAGAGACTCTTAAGAAGGAAAATGGTCACTATACAATGTGGAAATACATTATTGCATAATGGTATCAGTTTATAATAATTAAAAAAAGAATGACAATGACATTTCATTCTGAGAACACACCTTCAACTTTTTTATCAGTCATTTCTTACGGGAAAACCAAAAATTCCCCCAATCTTGTTTTTTGAAGAGTGCTATTGATCACCGAACTCTACACAGAAAAAAAAAAGCTATAGCAATCACATCCTGTCTTTGTCATCCTATCCCTTTCAGCTTGTTGTTTTTTTTTCTTTTATTTTGGTTTAAAGCTCTCTCTGTGTTTATTCTTTTGTCAATTTTTAATACACTTACTTAGAAGTTGGAGTTTTCCCTTGCAATTCTACACTATAGCCTGTCACATTGTTCTTGTAATGTCTCACCATGCTGAAGAGCTTTGTGATCAAGTAAGGAGTGAGACACCAAGAAAATAAAATATCTCTGTAGTAACAAATATTAGATTCATAAGAGAACTCAAATATTTAATTATTTCAAGAAATTATCAGTGAAAGAACCAGGGGTGTGTGTGGGTGTGTGTGAAAGCACACAATAAAAAAATTATCCAAATGTTTAAAAAAGGGTATTTGACATTTCAAAGTAATTCTTCAGTGAAAGAGATGGCGGGGCAGGTGTGTGTGTGTGTACAGTTATCTTCCCACCACTATTAGTTGCCTTTTCACTTAGTGTATTAATTACTGAGTGTCTATAAAATTCTGATCAAGAGAAGGAAACAAAAAACCAAAACACCACAGCTTCCTTTACAGGACAATTCAGAGAATGTTTTGATTTACTATTTTCCATGATCTCTTTACTGAGTACAGAAAGCCTGAGGAAACTGGACAACTATTTTACATACCTGGTGACACAACTTAAGCATTCCCTCTGAAATGACAAAAACTCAAAATAGGTTCACCCATTTCAGCAAGTGCTTATATGCTGAAGTGATGGGCATATTAAAGAAGCAAACAGCAAAGCATTTCTCATGAATACCAACTACTCCGGAAAAAAAAAATCCACTGTCAAAACCAAAGTTAGTTAAGATTGTAATGGATCTTTCTCTGGGATGATAGGTACTTGGCACACAGCTTGATGCCTAAACCATATAAATGTGTATGTGTGTGTATAATTGGGTATGTGAATATGTAGAGGAAGGAAGATTTCATATGGCTGTCTCCATCACAGCCTTCTTCCATACATGTTTCTGGTTTATATCTTAACTGGAAAATCACATTGTAGTTTCCTTGAGTTGTGCTGGGCACTCAGTTTTTACAATCCTGTCACACACTTTCTGGAGTAAAATACATACCTCCTGTGATATCCCGCTTCTAAAAATGGGCTGCAGAGGTCTAGGATACCCTCATACATTCTCTTCAACAAAGGAGAAGAGGAAGATGCTGAGCAGATCTTAGATTTAAGTATCACCCAAAGGGTACATAGATCATTTTCGTATAATGCAGGATGACTGAATAACGAAGGATGTTACTCCTCTAAGGAAGTTTCTCATGTATGAAGATTTCCCAGGGTCATGCATGTCAACTCTCCATTTAGCAGCTCAGGTAGGTGAGAATTTGCCTGCTTTCAGAGCTCAATATATGACCAATCATTTTGTTCCAGATTAACTTAATATTTTGAACCAAAAGAAGGTCAAATCCTCTTTCATATTACTAGCATTTTGGTGAAACTTGGCCTTGCTAAAAACCAAATTCTTTGTAGGAACATCATCATTACTCGTATATTTTTAACTTTTGGCATATCTGTCACAAAAAAAAAAAAAAAAAAAAAAAAAAAAAAAAAAAAAAAAAAAAAAAAAAAAGATGTTGAGATATTTCCAGATACTGTTGAGCATGGCAGATGTAAGGGAAATGATAAGACAGCTACAAGATTTTTCTTCCTTTCTTTTCTTCCCATAATAAATCTTGGTCATTGACGTTTCACATTAGTGTAACATTTTCCCCTTTTATAAAAAAAGGATTTAAACCAATGATTATCAAATTACACTCACTGCCAATGAATCTGCTGTTGATTTATCTGGATTGTTGCTCATAGAAGAACAAGATGAGTTCTAGTAAGATCAAGGTTAAGATTAAGCAAACAAGAACTGTTGAAGCTAAGGAGACTGCTTGAAGCATTTGGCCAATGTTGGATCTCTTGCTGCAGTGGTGTCCTTTACAATCCATATTTGTGCAATCTCTTTCCCATTAGCTCAGATGGTCTGTCCAGTGAAGTTTTCACTGTCTCATGAAGTCAACACACATTAATTCTCCATCCAGCTTCCCATTTGACAAATTGCTTTTAGTAATTTTATGCCAGTGTCAATACTACATAGTCATTAAATGTTTTGGTTAAAAAAGAAAGAAAAAAAAAGAGAGGAAAACAAGAGAAAATAAAAGAGGAAAAACAACCTTATCACCACAACTGCTAAATGAAGAGCACAATATTATGCCATGGTTACATTGTCAATAGTGAATGACTCTACAAACTAACATAACACCATGTAATAAGTGAGTTGAAACTGAACTGCCCTAATGGGATGTGCTTGCAAAGGTTACATAGGGACTCCTGACAGCTCAACCACCAGCCTGTGACTACAGGGCATTGCTGGGAATCCACAAAGGAAAGAAAAATAACTCTTCTTCACTACCCATGACTAAATAATGCTAAAAAGCAAGCAAGAAAAACATTTGGTTGTGGCAATTTACGAGGGTGGCTTTACCCATTATGTAAAAAAGGCAGCACAAGGTGAGGTTATTAGAACTATGTGTATTTTGTGCAGGTTTGCTCAGCAGCAGATCAGTCCTCAAGGCACTAAATGTCAAGCACCTGTGCTATAAATTATTTCTCAGTGTCTAAACAGAATTTCAGAGATATTCCCATCATTACATTTCGATTTAGTGCTCAGCTTGTTCTAGTATGATTTAGGAACACCAGTTTTAACCATTCACCTCCTTCTGCAGGTAGAATGAAGAAACGAGAGACAAGTTCCATGCAGAAAGAAACAGCTTAAAGGTCTTTAAAATAAATAATTTTCTGTGTTTTCAGTCTTTGAAGCAGAGGGTACTGTAAGCCTATTTTGTAAAAATGTACACCAAAATCCTTCCCCTGTTAGCAACTGTAATGGTTTATAATATTTTTTTGCTTATCTGGAAGTTACAAGTAAAAAAAATATTCATCTTAATCCTAGACAGCATATCTGAAACTAAAGATTTGGGGATTTTTTAAGAGAAAAAAAAAAAAAAGAATAAAGTGGAATGGAAAAGCAAGAGAAATACAATTGCATGAGTATAAAAATTATGTTTGTAGTGCATAAGCAAACTGTTCCTCACTGATTCTTACACCCTTTTAAAACCATGGAAAGAGTGGCCCTGCTGCTGATGTGAATGAACCCAAATGAAAATTACAGTAAATTCAAGTTCTAATAGAACACAGTCCAAACTATAGAAAAATCTGGTTCATGTGTCCAAGACAAATAACAAAATACTCTTCTCAGCATTTATAAATAGATGATGCTTCTAAATTTCACTAATCTTGCAATATGAGTGATACATACATGTAATATCATGCATTTTCAAACTGCATTAGAGGAAGATTTTTAAGGAACATTGTTTCGTAAAGTGAAGATCAAGCATAAAATTTAAAAAAAAGGTGCTATTGATACATTCAATTTAGAGGCTGGATTAAAAAAAAAAAAATATCTCAGTACCTTTGACATGATTTTGAAAAATAATTAAGAATTTTCCATCCACATCAATAAAAGAGACGACAAATCAGCAGACAGATAGAATGAAAATGACTCTACTTTTTCACAAAATTTAGATTAAAAGAAAGAAATGGGACTAAGGTTCAATTGATTTGAATTATTTTGGAGCAGGGGAAACAGATTCTATCCACAAAATTCCCATTCAGTGAAAGGCCAGTAGTCTGTTGTCTTCTTTAATGATGAGCTCCAGCTTCAGCTTTTGTGACCAAAGCACTAATGAAATGAGGCCACCTTTGAAACAAATAAGATTCAAATCATTTAGGCCCAAAACACTGACGAATAAAATGCTATATGGAAAAAAAAAAAACATACAACCAAAGAAAATTTTGCAACACTGGTAAGGTATAGTAGTTGTTGAAAACATATATTTTATTTCCAGATGTGATTTGAGAGCCACAGAAAAGAGAGGGAGGTTTGGGGGGCTCTCAGTTTTACCAGAAAAATAAGTGTAACAAAACACAGCTCACACTCTACAAGCTCCTGGAGCTTTGTCTATCTAAATAAAAGTTAAAAAAAAAAAAAAATCGCAACATTTTTTATCTCTGTAAAGCAAGTTTTTTGATGCAGCTGCACAAGTTGCAAAACACAGAGATCTGTCCCAGCAGTTTCAAACCTATGGATGAAAAGGAAAGTTAAGATTACACTGACAATTAAAATGGATGCAGTTTGTATACTGAAATGTTTGAGTTCTCCTCCAGTCCCTTCCAAGTCCCTATTTTCACATAGCTGTATTCTAATCTTATATTTTTATTGATTGATTAGATTACCTTTTTTCCCCCTCTAGACAGTTTTAAAATATACACATCTTGATAGCTTGGATGCTTAATTTGGAAATTGGTGAAGGAGACTCTTAACCCCTCTCCAATTATATCTTATGATACAGACTCTCTGGAGATTTTCAATAAAATGTTCTTTCATTATCACTCAAATTACATCTTCACGTTTATTGACAATAATCCTGAAGAGTGTGAGTTTCTGCTATAAATCAGCTTTCATCATCAGGAGTAAGGATTTCATGAAAACCTGCATTAAAAATGTACTGCAGCAACTGTAGAATTTTATCTCTGCAGAATGCTATTGAGTAAATGACTATTATATTGCACAGATCACTGTTATAATATTGGAAAAAAATAGCTTCTTTTACCATGAAACAGCATTCACGAGCTGAAATGATAAGCTTGTAGATTTAATGATGGGTTATTAGCTAAACATGGGTTTAGAAATTCATTTAGGGAATAAACAAAACCAAACAACCCCAAAAACAACCGAAAAGCCAGATTGTGATCTGGATTTCAGCAGGTATTTCTAGTGTTTTGCTGTGATGGATGAGTACTCATGGATTTACATTGCTTCAGTGGTAATATTCTGTTCAATATGGACTCTTGGGGAAAGAGACACACAGAGACACAAATATTTATGTTGTTTTCTACCATGAACTTCTGGGTTTCATTACCTAATTCCATGCTCAGAGTACTTTTAGGATGTTATTGACAAGCTTCCACAATCTGCTCAGCTTTGCTCAGGCTCAGAGTGACTTGAATTCATGAAATTAAAAATTAACATCTTAGCTGAAAATTTAGGAGTTTTTAGTTCTCAATTGACATTTAAGTAAAAACATTTAGCACAAGTAAGTGATAATTTAGAAAATAGCTTTTGCAAAAATAAATAAATAAATAAAATTAAAATACAACTCCCCAAATACTTAGCTGTGTTAGGAAAGAAGTTGATTTCATATTTGAAATCAAATTTGGCTAAATTTTGTACAAGCACTCTAAAAAATTTGAAAGATTTTATCTGACCAAAAGCAAACTTTTTTTTTTTTTTCATTCACCTTGACTACTTTTGTTCTTTCAATTTTTACTCCTCAGACATCACATAACTCTCACTCTAGTGTCAAGTCTTTAAACAAGTTAATTCCACATTGTTGAAACAATGTAAGTTGGAGAAAAATGGGTCTTGGTTTCAATATGAAATTATTCATTGCTCATTATTATGTATAATAGCCCTGTTCTTTATTTTGTCTAAGGAAAAGATGTTTATTTAAGTGAGAATTACAAAGAAGACACATGTAGGTCAGATCACACCTGGTACCTAGTATTTCCCATGACAAAGTGTGGAGGCTTTTAGGTTTCTGCCCTGGCTCCCAAGGAAGACCCTGGATTGTCTTTCAGAGTATTCTTGTTGTTGATCAGACTCTCTTAGCAATTCCTGGTGGCCAGCAAAGTAACCCAGCCTCAATCCAACCCAGTTCTCTGGCTCTTTTCCCTCCATTTCTTCTATTAATTGGAACTTGAACAACAACTCACAGAGTTGTGGCATTTTACAAGATGACCAGCACCAAAGTCATTCTTTTATATGGGAGCAAGTGACAGGGGCCATCTGGCTCCAACTCCAGCCCCTTTAAAAAGGTGCAGACTTCACAGTCCTGCTGCTGCTTCATCTGGCCTCTTACACATGGTAAGGAACAGCTGCTAAAGGGGGAGAGGTAAGGCAGAAGAAATCAATTATATTAAGAAGATTCTAGGGAATGTCCAAGAAAGTATTTCTTCCAAAAGCTGGTGCAATATAAAACATGACTAGCTTGTCATGCATGATAATTGCAATAGGTATCCATCCCACAATTCATGTTTAAGTCTCTTAGTTATTTCAGCAAATACTTTCTATGAATGAAGCAGGTAATACTGGATGGGAAACTATTGTGACCTCCAAGGTGCTGGTGCCTGGCAACTGGCAGCCCATTGTGTTCTCAATAGTCCCTTGGGGAATTTTTATTTCTACATGGTAAAAAACCCCCACATGTTTAGCTCTAAATTCAGCTAGTAATTTTTTCTTTTCATGACTGACATGTCTTCCTCTCTATATAAAGAATAATGAAGAATATTCTCTGATTTTACTGTGTGGCTCACAGGGGTGTTTTTTACACTATTAATGAAAACTCACAAGTTTGCAGTTTGCAATCAGCAAAAGTCTTGGATTTTGTTTTAAGTACTTTTCTTTTTGTAAAAATGAGTTGGATATACCCTAGAAGATCAAGAGTCAGAAAGAAAATTAAAAAGCAACAAAATCCATTTAAGAATAATTTGAGCTTTCAGGGCAGTCTCACCAGACCCTGCTGCTCATATCTGGAATTCCATGTTCTTGAGACTAGAAACAGAAGATTAGGAAGTTGCAACCTCTTTTTACTATCAAACCCAGTAATAGGCAGACAATAGCTAGGCACAGGATGACTGTCATTTATGTTAGTTCACAGATGTAACCTAAACTCTTCATAATTTCCTGAGGTTTACCTGCATTCACCTGGCTGGAATATTTTTTAAAGATGCAAAGTGCCTTAAAGATGCCACTCTTTTCTCCTAACTAGCTTTCCTCTAACAATATTTTATGATATTATCAACACAATTTACAGTGAGTTCCACTCTCTTTTAATTCATGGATCCCTAAATTTTGAAAAGAGGGAGAGGGAAGGAGGTGTTTACAGGGAGGGATGTGTTCACTCCTTTTTGTGAAAATTTTTATTTGCTACTCACCACTATTTGGCCAGGCCAGCTGTTCAGAGTTCAAATCCTAGCCCTTTACCTTGCTAGAAAAGAGGCTGTGGATGATGTACCTTAATGAACCCACCTGGACTGGTCAAGACAGGGTTTGTCAAGACACAGTCCAGAAATTCCATAGCCCAAATAGGGGGTAGTGCAAAATATTTTATCCCTCTCTGAACACATGAAGATGTACTAAAGAGAGGAGAAGTAATATTGGGGGAGGTCTCTCATCTCATGAACATAATATAGAGAAGAGATGGAAATGGCTTCAGGTAACATCTGGCCACATTTGCACAGTCCAAGGGCTATGAGGTTCTACATCCAAGAAGAACATCTGGCCCCGGAAGGCAGAGCATTCATAAAAACTAAGATCACTTTATGTTTCATAAAGTAAGTCAATGAATAGGCTAAAGGAAATAAAACTCATCAGCAGGAAGATGAGGTGAAACGCTGTTGGGAGGATTTGAAGACAAAGAAGAATCTAGAAGAGGAATCAGCCTCATGGGAACGAGTAACTGTTTCTTTGCAATGCTACTTTTCATGTATAGTTGTTGAGTATTGAACAGATAATTTTATTAATTCTTCTCCTCTCCTTGAAAAATGCGTGTAAATCAAGCCATCAAGTTGGCAAGAGCAGATATTAATCTGTCTGAGAAAACCAGGGGTTGAGATGCTCCCAGTGCAATTATTAAAGTATAACTTTGTCTTTCATTGGCCTTTCTTAAAGGAGAACAATTGGAGTGTCTCAGCATCTTATAATATCTGTGTCCAAGTGACCAAGCACTCACAAAGTAGCTACAAATTGCCTCTTGGGATTGCCCTAAAATAATCTGGGTTTGCTATGATGTTTGCACAGACCAGTTTTCAGCTATGCCTGAAGCCAAAAAGATCAGTCTTTAGCATATAGTCTTTAACTCTCCATTCTTATGCCAAAGTAATTTCTACCATAAAATCAGCTTACACTAAAGAAATCTGATATGCATGCTAGTTGATGATCAAGTTATTCTTCTTTAAAACACTTTACTGAGGAAAAGAAAATGATATGGTAACATTGTAGCAGCAAGATAATAAACTTCAGACACCTCTTTTTGTTGACATAATGGGATTATGTGGTAATTACATTAGTTCAAACACATGATACCAGAGTAGTGGAAGCAGTATCTGACCTCTCAGGTTGAGCTACACAAATGTTACTTGACCTTTCTTCCCAGACATTTCTGTGCCCCTGGATATATGTTAAAAAGAACCAAAGAGAAATTGAGTTGTGCTGTGACACAGTTTTTTAATCAGATATCATTCCACACAGAATCTGGGAAAGACATGCAATTGATAAAATAACTAGATTTTTCAGCAGGTTATCCCCCAGAGATTTGAAATTGGATGTTAAAAGCACTCTGAGCTGATGAACTTATCAATTTGCTGGTTAGTATCTTGATTAACTGGGTATTAAAAATCATTTTACTAAACTTGGAGAAGAAAAGAACCAGACCAAACCAACCAAAAAAAAAAAAAATCAAACTGTGCAGGAACCAAATAAGGGGCCTGAGGTAACAGAATGCAGTCACATGATCACAAATGTATATCGAAATGCAAAGAATACATCAAAAACAGGCAAAGCATGGGACTACGGGTCTAATAGTTTTTCACTGGACTGTGCTAAATGCACCAGTTGTACTATGCCTTTTTATAATGCTGTAAAATATTTCAAACTATTTTAAGAGCTTCATTAATAAAACACCTACATGAATTCAATTGGAAAATACTGTAATACCCAGGGTTATAGTGTATGGTTCCTAGAAACTGTAATTTTAAAAGGCTTTGCATAAATTGAGCAGAACAGGGAGGGTATTGGACTACTATGACTGTGACTAAGCAAAGCACTCTTATTTCATGTCTAGATTTAAGTGTGATTTTAATTTCATGCCTCATTTTAAGAATATCTGAAATGCTTTGGTGTATGTATATATGTGACAATACTATTGTTCAGCTGATTTTTCTATAATATGTTTGTTTTGTAACTTTGTGTGTTAGAAGTGGCAAGATACATTCAGATTAACTCTGCAAAGGCTAGATTGGCTGTGTGAGACTAGAAATAACACACAGGTTTGCTAAGCCAATCAGAAAGAAACTGATCAATAATGATATATTGATCAATTTTCATTCTCCTGCAACAACATCAGATTGAGTGATTATATCTACATCAACCATTTAGTATAACAGAAACAAAGTAGCAGTAAAAGGGCATCATTACAGAATCAATTTCTTCCTACTTTGAAGCTAGTTTTCTCAGAAAATGCTGCACTTACCTAAAGCAAATTTCATTATTAACATTCCAGGCTGTTTCATACAAAGTTAAAAGTTTTGACAGTATTAAAATTGAGCTTCTTAAAGGTCTCCCTTAAAATACATTTTTCATATCCTTTCCTCAGAAGGAACCAAATGAAATTCTTTCACCTTTCAAACAGAGGATGTAAAGTAGTCATATACAAAATAATTCTTCAACTGAGGGTGCTGAATACTGTTACTATTTTTCATCCCTTTCTCACTTTTTGTTTCAGGCTTTTTAAGCTGACTTTAGGTTTTCCTGCTATTCAGAGAACAAAGGAAATATTAAAATTAAAAAAAAATAAAAGAAAAGGAAAAAAAAGAAAACTTCTGAATAACTTTTTATTTTTTGCAGTGTGTCATAAACCATACTAACTAAAATTCATTGGTGGATATGTTAGGATTTACTACTCTACACTTCTGTTTAGGTCTATGATGGTCAAATAGTGACCAGAATCATTAGACAATGCTATTTGCTCTGTTGTTCCCATATTTTCATGCAGCCTATCTTTTCTTCTTCTCTTTTTCTTTTTTTTTTTTTTTTCTCCTTTGTGTATCAATTAATTGCATCCACACTTCAACAAGGAAAATATTTTCTTGTTAAAGTCGGGGGCTGCAAGGAAGGGAGTGATTCTCTGCACTGATAGTTAACAGCACAGTCATTAAGAGGTCAGCAGTCGAATGACTAGTCATGCTTTGCTTAATTCAAACTAAAATTTTCAAATTATATTCTTGTTTGATAATATTCCTAGCCTGTTGTTTTATGCATCTACCTAATGCAATCTTTCTGAACCATTTTAATGGCACGGCTAGTCTATTACTAATAAAAATTATAACACAGCAGAGAAATGGTAAACATGGAGAATAAATTTCAGAGGTACAAAGCTGAGATGACTACTCAAGAACCTTTCTAGAGAAAAATCCATT
This sequence comes from Hafferia zeledoni, assembly GCA_035583235.1. NCBI lineage: Eukaryota > Metazoa > Chordata > Aves > Passeriformes > Thamnophilidae > Hafferia > Hafferia zeledoni. The sequence goes on from JAWWEV010000001.1 coordinate 8,322,199, forward strand.
TTCCTTTCTCCTCTTTCTTTGATATGTCTCTATATACCCAACAGCTTCGTTCAATTTATTTGTAAATAAGAGAAGGCTACTGAGCCTGAAGACCAGACTCCAGCACTGAAATGCTTGAGACATGAAGATGGTACCTGGCCTACAGATAAAGCATAATTAATGGTTAGGGACTTGCATGGGTTTAAGTGGTCACAAAACTCCCCTAATTTTCACAAGATATTAAACGTATCACAGATGGTATATTATTATTTGGTGATGGCTGATAGTTAGGGTGCTTTGTATTGTCTACTAAAATGGATTCTTTTTTACTTCCATGTACAAAACAATATAAAGCCATAATAAGTATCTTTCCTTGCCTTTTAGAAGTTCTCCCCATGAAACAAGATCAAGATATTTTACAGATAAAAAGGTTTTTGCAAAGAAAGCAGAACAAAAATCTAGAAAACCATGCAGTACATGCACTGCTCCTATGCCATAAAGTTTCAAGCTTGTGCTGCCCCAGCCAGCACCATTTTGTGGATTTCCTTTTGAAAAAACAAACATGTTCCCATTCTTATTATCCAATTTACATTCTTCACTTTTGCCCTGATTTCACAATTTGTTATGAGCTGGCTGATTTCACTGCCGTCTGTCTGAATGCAGCAACCCAGCCATATGCAGAGCATCACAGAACTGGAGCCTAACAGAGAATGACACAACTCGGTGTAAAATAAAATGTGAAATTCAATGTCTATGCATCAGAATAATTGTTCTCCACATATATGGACTAGAATTCAGCCATACCTGCTGAATACTAATACAGTTTGGGGTTTGGGGACATTATACTTGTTTGATTTCTTTGGCAGTGTATGCAGAACAAAATGAACTACCAGCAAAAAATACAGATTGCATTTGAAGATCATATATATTCCTATTATAAATTAGTTTTGTTATTTTTCTTCTAAAATTATCAGCATGAATCCATGTTCTGCCAAAATTTTCATAGAAACAAGTGCTTTTATTCAATGCTGAGTTTTGCTAGTGCCCCTGGAACACATTTCTCTCCTTTTCGTCCCAATCTGTACATTTTCCTATGACAAAAAAGGCAACACCTTCCTATTTATAGATATGATTATTTTTTTCTTTCTATTATAGTATACATTTTCCCTAAAAATTTGAAACATTTTGTGGCCTCTGTCAGGTGGTGGGCAAAATGGACGAAACGTCTCTTTTGCAGTTGGTTTTGATCGTGGAGTAGTTGCACATAAGGCTGTAAGAAATTAAGTGTTTTATTCTCAGCAAGGCAACTTTATTGCCAACACATCCTTGCCCAAGGTGTAATAGAAGAATAATCAAGTCCATTTTTTTTGAACTGTTCTTTTAACATCTTCCTACTTAAGCATGGGAGATTAGCTAACACTGACTTCTGGTACTTTCTTTCTGGGATGAGCAAATAAAAGTCCCTGCTGTTGTCACTTCATCCCATCCTCCCATGATAGATCAATACTTCACTGCCAGCCTGTCAGGGGAGGACAGCAGCAATCTGGACTTGTATTATAGAGCTCTCAGGAGAGAGATGTTAAAATAAAAACAAAAAAAGCGCAAAGCAGAACTACATACAACTGCTTGTCATGCCAGCTGTTATTTAAAAATACCAATCCACTTCACAACATAAGACCCTAACAATAAGGAATTAGGAAAAATGTTTTAGTGGAGGTAGATCACAGATTCTGTTCACAGATTTGTTATAGTTCCAAGAAACTGTGGTTTACATGTGCAACATTTGTAATCTTACAAAAGGTACCCAGTTTATTCACATTGAAATCAAGGTCCGCTGCAAAATTTCCCTGCTCAACTACAAATTATGAGAGTTTGAGCATTTCACATAAGCAAGAAACACTTTCCTGTTTCCCCCAGCTATCTAAGGTACTTTTAGATTCCTTTTGCAGTCTAGACAGCCTTCTGCACTCAAAAAAGTACTTTAAAATACTCAGTATTTTGTGGACTCTGAGCACTAAGTATCAGCAGGGAATTTGCCAAGAGCAAGTTACAGAAACAAAATAAAGATATCTAGAAACAAAAGATACCTAGAAAACATAACTTATCAACAGATTTACTGTCAGCCAGTGAGATCAGCACATTCGCTAAGGTGCTATTCCTTCAAAAATCTATGTCCTAACCCAAACTCAACTGACAAAGAGGTTGGTCTGACTGTCTTGGAAATGAATCCTTCTTAAATTACAGATTGAAGTTGTGCAGATTATGCTTTTTGTCTGTGGATCCTAATTATGTACTGCAGTTACAAAAAGTAAATTAAAATAAATAAATAGTTTTCAAACACAAATTGTTCCTTTAATCTTGATGCCCCTCATCAATTTCCATAAGTAAGGGTCTGGCTCTGAGTTTTTGGAATCTACAACTAACAACGAGTCATAAGTGTTAAACACTTGTGGGAAATATCCCATCAAAAATATGTCATTTCTCCCTTAACAGAGTAAGTAAGACTTTAAAAGTTAGACAAAACTCCCAGGAATAAAGTAAATTAATTAAATTTAGTCTGCTCCTAGCTGAAATTGATTCTTCGTATTAGAAAAAAGAATATGAAATATCAGAATTTTCATTAACAATATGTTAAGCTCTTTAAAGTCCACAAGTTGACACATGTAACAAAAATTCAGTTTCAGATTTTTTCATAGCTGCATTTGTTAGTGTTAAAACTCATTAAAATTCCCTGCACATCTCATGGACAGCATGCAGACAGTATCAAAAAGAATAAACAGATCTATGAGAATTGAATAAGACCCGAGAAAGGAAAACGCTGATTCTGTAGTTGTAGAAAATTTATAAGTATCTCATATACAAATGTTTTCTATATTACTTAAAAAAAAAAAAAAAAAAAAAAAAACCTCACAAAGCCATAAAGACTGGTGCTCATATTTGCTGGTAAGTCAATCTTTCTTTCAGACATCAAGAAATGACCTCTTAAGACCCAAAGATTTATCAAGTCAGCAGTTTATTCCCTTAGGCCACCATCTTCAGCCTCTTCCTCTTCCAGTCACGTCTATTGAAGGACTTTGCAAACCCCCATGAGGAAATGGACTAATCTACTTCTTTCTAAAGGACAGAATGATGCCTATACTGACTGCGCTTTATGGGATGAGAAAGCTAATAAAAGGAAGGAGACTACATCTATTCGTGATTCAGTGTGATATTTGTATTATAAGAGACAGAGTTGGAGTGCTGTGGCTGTCAATCAGAAAAGGATCATTGTTGCCCAGCATCAGCAACCACTACCCAGAAATTTCCAAGAAAATTCATCCATCTTTTTACTTTATAAGCACAAAACATGCCTGAATGGATTTAAAAATACAGGCTTTAATCTTTCTCTTCTCCCTCCTGCATCAGTTGATTCTTTAACAGGTATACATACACATGACAATTTAAAGAAGTGAAAAATTCAATGGAAACTCTCAATATATTTTTTATAAAGTAATTGTTATTCATTTGCATTGTATAATTCTCCATAAGCTTTTTTCTGTCTGCTTTTAAAAAGCCACCTATTCAGTTCATGTTATTTGTAAATATTGTCACTGCAGAAAAGGAAAGGACAACACAGGCACTGAAATACCTTCTTCAATATATATGAAAGAACTTCTTACATATTCAGATAACCTGGTTAGCAAATTATATGAAAGGAAAAAAAGAGACTCTCTCTCTTTTAGCCAGTCACTAATTTCTAATAAGCAAATCCAAACAAACTTTCTACCTATTAAATTAGTGAAAAACTCTGTGTTATTCTTTTCAGGCAATTGTATAGGTAAGTCTGTTGGTGGCCACAACTTCATGTGAATGTCTCTTTTATAAGTGCTCACTTCCTGTACTTTTCACTCTGGTATTAAAAAACAACAACAACAACAACAACAACAACCAAAAAAAAAAAAAAAAAAAGCAAACAAAACCCAAAAAAAAAACAACAAACCAAAAATTAACTTTGTTCCCCTTTCTTCATAT
>JAWWEV010000001.1:8326288-8353337 GCA_035583235.1 Hafferia zeledoni
TTTTTGAGTCCAGCAGGTTAATTGTGAGTCTGGGAAAGGGGGGTGGGAGGGGAGAGGGGAAAGCGGGGGGTTTAGCTTAGAAACTGGGTGATGAACTGTGGCACCTGGATTCAACCCCGCAGCCTCGGGTGAGGGGCAGAGCGGGGGGAAAGGCTCCTCTCCCGCTGTCTTGTCCAGTTCTGTACTGAAAATGTGAATTACGGGCTGGAGGGGTGAGGACTTGCCCTTCTTGGGGTTCCCTGAGGCTCCCCCCGGACACCCCCCGGCCGCCTCCATCCCTCCCTTTGTCCTTCGGGATGTCCAGGATTACCTGTAAACAGCAGAGAAAAGGAACAACAACAACCAAAAAAAAAAAAAAAAAAAGCAAACAAAACCCAAAACAAAACCAACAAACCAAAAATTAACTTTGTTCCCCTTTCTTCATATTCCTCCACCATGGGATTTTTCTTTTTTAGTTGTAGCAGAGAGCATCTAATTTTCAGGTTCAGAAGTGCTCTATTATATACTTTGCTGGCTGCTACTGTGCTGAAAAAGTGTTACCATGGGAAAGGGTAGAGATCAACCTGCAGGGCTCTGATAAGCAATCCTTTCTTTTCGAAAATTCTATGTACCATGACAGTTTAGGAATAAAATGTAAAAATACATAAATCAAACCAAGTTTAATTAAAAAAAAAAAAATTAAAAAGGTTTTGCCTCACCTAGTTCAGATTAATAAATAGAGGATCTTGAAATAAATAATATTAATAACATATATATTGCCATATATAATATGCCTCATTCTCTGTTGTAAAGTTTAGAAAAAAAGGTATGACTATGTAAGACAGTTTAAATTGAAGTGTTCTTGGACGCACTGCAGGGAAGTGCAAGGGAGATCATTGCCAAGGATGGACAACTTAAGTGCACCAATTGAAATAAAGTGGCAATGACAGACAAACACAACAAAGAAAAGATGTGGCAATGAAATCACATTTAAATGGTGCAGCAATACTTCAACAACAGAATTATATTTCATGAATCATTATAGGACAAACTAGTAATGGTGATGTATAAATACCCACATTTGCTTTCGGTTCTGGATCGTCTACCCCTCACAGTCACAGGCTGTCAGTACAGATGCCTGGTAAACTGCATGGAACAAAGCAACAACTCCTGAAACTTTCCATGGATCCAGGACATTTTGGAAGTCTCAGTGTGACCCATGAGACCCATGGACCACACAGTGGCCTTTTGCATTCCCACAGCAGTGCTGTAGGTGCTAAAAGCACCAAGGGCATCCATTTGAGAGCTTCAAGCAGCACCTTAAACCAAACTGATTGAACTCATCTGCTTTGTCTAACAGCTTTGCTCTGAAGTATTTGGGGTTTCTGCTCCCTTGAAGTTTCAGAGAACCCCGGAAAACACATTCATGGCTTTCTACATTTGCTTTGTCAATTAAAGACAAGCAGATTAAATTAGAATGGTCAAAATGAAGCCTTACCAGACTGCTAAAAGGAGTGTTGTAGCTTAGTGTGAAGAAGTAAAAATATCCTAGCAATATGAAAAGCATTCATCCAGGCTATGTTCCAATTTCCCTACTGAAGTACTAGACATAGCAGAAGATGCCTATTAATACACAACATGCATGTTAAAACCATACAAACCATCTGTAAGTGCCCAATTTTAATTAATTTGCTGGATGCACAGAAAATATGGAATTCTGACAGAAGTGTTTGAGTCAGTCAGGTTAAAAGTCAGGATTCGCTCGCAGACACCTAAAATAGAATTACTTGATGATAGGAATACAAAGTGTATTTGTAATGTTGCTTTGTGTGCTGGGGAAGTTTTTAAGAAAACTACTGCACACAAAGTTCATTAAGTCATAAATTCTGGTCTTGTTTGCTGTCTCAGAACCAGTATAAAATATATATTTTAGTTTAAACATCTGACCAAAACATCTGTTACCTGTTGTTATATTTTGGAGTTTGAAATCCGCCTCCTTTTCAACAGATCCCCAGTATGTGTTTTGCAGTCGCAAGTGTAAAAGTACATAGCAGATGCAACTTATTATTGGATTGCATGACTTACTATTGTCCAAATCTTTTTTTAATTCATCATGGAATGTAGGGATGCTTCCATAATCCAGCCTTTAACACAATTAAACCATCTAATGAGACAGTCATGCCTTACAAAAATCCTTTTCCTGTGTTTTGTTCCATGAGAGCCGCAGTCAATAAAAGATCTGTTTCTACAATCTTCCCACTAAATAGCTTTCTCAAGCCCATTTCTGCATACCCACTATTGGCTATAATGAAATTGGTTGGATTTACACTTTGAATGCAATTTTGTCTGCACCACCTGTGTAAGATCTGTGTTTACTCTGGTTTGCTTTGATCAGAGTCCTCAGTATAAGGTAGAATGGGAAGCTTACATTGTCATTAATAAATTTCTGCCATTGTATGCTGATTTTAGAAAGAAAACTAAAATGTGTATTCAGTTAATGAAATACCTAGCTTTCATTAGGAAATCCAGGAAAATATTTCAAGACTTACCTTGGCCCAGAAAGTAAAATAAACACTCCCATAGTCACTTTCTGGATTTTTCAAAGGACTGGCAATTACAATCTGAGCGGTAAGAGGAAGCAGCCTCCTAAACTGCATCTTAGCTGTAACTTCTTCCTCTGTTCTGGTGCATTTCCATTACAATACTGTTTTTCAGACTTGTTTCTACTCTGTATCTACCTATCATATCTACTAAAATGAAATCTTGCTTTTATGGTGACAGGGAAACAGTTAAGAACATTAAAAGCCATCTGCAGCATCCCATAAATGTACTGGAAACATAAAAAAGTGAAACCAGATCCCAAGTCATGTCTGGGAGCAGAGAAAGATCTGTTTTCAGTGTTCTCTGAGGCATCCCTCCAAGTACCACCAGAGTGTCACTATTGCCACAAAATCACAGCAAGTTCTCACTCCCTCCATGGACTTCGTCACATCCATTAAGAATGGAAATTTCAAATCCACCCATTCCTCTGCAGAGGGTACTGCCACTGACTTCAATGTAAGAATTTTGTTTCAGCAAGCCAAATAAAAATAATACTTGAAATATAGCCACAACATCTTTTGCTTGATTTGCATTACACTTCCCTAAGCACTTGACTAAAGGACTGAGTCTGGGAGTGATTTTTGATTTTGTTTGGTAGAAAGATACACACTAATGAAAAAAAGATGAAAAAAGCACAGCAATCAGCCTGAATGCTGGAAATTGCTTTCAACCTCTTTTCTCTTTGTAATTGTTCATATAATTTAGAATGAAAATTAGTTCTGACTCTTTTAACGTTACTATGTAGACATTCAAAGGCCTATAAGCCATTGACAAATTGTCAGCATTTTAGACATTAAATTTTTGTTGCCAGTTTCTTAACAGCTTTCTACTCTGCTTTTCAGCTAAAACTGCCCAAGATAATATTTCTAATAGATCTATCAGTAAGCTAAGATAATCTGCTTTACCAACTAACTCCAAATTGGAAGCTACTGTACTTCCTTCATCCATCTAAACTATTGTCTGACTTGGTAACTATTCCTGTCCTACTCTTTCCCCATGTAAAATTAAAAAAAATATGTTATCCTGCCATCTTAGGCAGGAGATAAAAGTACTGGGAAAAAAAAAAAGAAAAAAGAAAAAAAAAAAGAAACAAACAAACAAAAAACCCCAACCCCAAACAACAACCTAAGTAGTGTCAACTTGAAAGTGTTGCTGTCTCTGATGCAAGATTAGTAACTTCTGACTTCTAAAGGTGAGTCGGGACTGAGAGTTTAAACCACTGCTGGTTTGGACAACAGAGGTCAGGGAAGGATGACCCACTACCAGGAATCAGGCAGCAGCTGAAAGGATGGTTTCTGCCACCAAAAACTGTGGAGAACTGCATGGGAATTTGGCCAATGTGTTTAAAGTGGCTCTGACGCCAGTATGAGAAAGTCCTCACACAACCAGACATTAGTGCAATGGTTAAGATACTGCCTGAGTTCTGTTTTTCTGTGGTGTTTTGTTTTTTTGTTTTGGGGTGGGGTTTGGCGTTTTTGTTTTATTTTTATTGGTTGTTTGGGATTTTTTCCTGAAAGATTTTTATAGCTAATTTTACTCCTGTGCATGCTGCATCTCTCTCCAATTGCCAGCCACTGTATCAAATCTAGTTTGCTTCCCCATCTCTCATTCACTTCCATTTTCATCTTGCTGATTCCTCCTTTTCAGTCCCTTTCAGGGCTGGGCTTGTTCCTGTGTTTTTTGTGGATTACTGATCTCTACCAGGGTCTTCCCTGCCAGTGAAAATATAAGCTCCTTTGTGGTTACATTTTCAACTTTCTAAGCAGAAACCGTATTTTTTCCACATTTAAGTCCACATTGGAAGTGGGATTCTCAGCTTTGCTTCATTCCTGGCTGCAGTCTCACAGAAGAGGTTTGAAAAAGCTTCCAGATTTACATCTCTGGAATTCCACATCTGTTGCAAGTCACTCTGAAGCTTCATAATTAGCAATTCAGAGGTTTGAGCTCCTGTGGAACAGATAATCCAAAGTGGTTGCATTCCTTACAGGTATGCAGCAACTTTCCAAAATTTTTGTCTTTCAACTGTAACTTGTCAACATATCAGCACCAGATAGAGAAAAACTAATTTCTATCCTACTTAATATCATTTCCACTGGCTTTTGTAAGGGTTTTCTTTTGGGACATTTCTAACTGATGTTGACCCCTGCATTCTGGAGGGTTTGTCCACTACTCTGGAGGCCTTTCATCCATATTCTTCAGTACTTTCATTTAAAAATCCACTGCTCCACTTGATTTTTGTTCCACTCGTTGGTAATGTATTGATTCATGGGGGAATCTTTCGTACAAACAGAAAATTTCTGGATGTTTTACAAAATAATATAAATGGGTTCAACCAGAAAGTTGCCTTCCAAACAGCAAATTATCTTTTGCTAGTTGGTGGCCTAGACTCTGTCTAGGAAATGGAGTGGCCTCACTGCCTTGGCTGAAAGCAAGCATTCAAGACACACTATTCAGGTCTGGGGGGAACACAGCTGCACAGAAGCAGCTCTTGTATAATTGGAAACACCCAAGAGAAGGTTTAGGAAGCAATTTCTTCCTGTTATTTGCTGTCTTTTAAGTGAGATGAATGTCTGGTTCTAAAAGTGTGAATTGACTTCGCATAAGTAACTACACCAATGTAGTACACACTCAGGATGCTGGCAAGTTAATTTTGAAAGAGCTAAAGAATTAAATCACATTACTGTACAAACACTGTGTTTTAGAAAGGACAAAAATAGTGTGTTTTTAACAGGTTTTAAGTGATTTAGGATTTAAAAAAAACATTGTTTTTCCATAGGATTTGCATTATTTGTGACTACAGCTTTGCAGGTATTCTGGTCCCCAGTCCCAAATAAAAACAAGATATCATTTCAAGCTTTGAAAACTGCATGATTTGACACATATTAAGTAGGTACTTGTCACTAATTCTGGATTTTTTAATTTTTAAGGAATATGTATGCATACTTTTTTGAGAAATAAAGAAGGACATGATAAGTTTATAAATGAAATAGTTCTTTTCATGCAAACTACTATGGTAATGCAAATTAATCAATCAAATTGCTAATACAATAAGAATTCCTGAAAAAACTGTGTTCTGAAAGTTCAGAGGGTGTTGTCTTAGTTCTTCACTACCTGAAATTAGATGATTTTGCTTTGGGACGGCAGTTTATCAACTTCTAAGTCTATGGTATAGTTGACCTGAAATTGTTCTAAATGCTTTTCTATTAAAAGTATTTCTCTCACATCAGTGTGTGCTAATTTCAGGTTCTGATGCCCTGTGATGGAACCTCTGACTAAAACAGATTTTTATGAAAATTTTTTTTAGTTTAAATTGCATACAGGAAGAAAATTCCTTCTACATCAAACCTTTCATTTTTATTGAGGTGGCTTATTGATTATTTTCTTCTTAAAACTAACAGCTTTAATGATTTGATAAAACCAGACAGAATTGTGAGGTCTTTAGGCATTTCTTTCCATTTGCATTAGTTAACTGATAAAACATTAAGCTTTTCTTCAGGGGTCCAAAATGCCAATAAAGATGTCCTTTACCAAAAGGAGTACTGCTGAAATGGGATACAGCTGGCAGTTCTGGTCACAGACAGTTTTCCTTGGAGGCCTTTTCATTGCTTTAACACTAATCTGTGACAAAAAGGCCTTGTCAAATTCTTATTGCGTTTAAGAAGCTTTTGTTGAGGTTTGTATTGATTTGGAATAAGGCAACTGACAACATTGCAATAAATTTTTACTACTTAGTACTGATCAATATAGATTTTTTTCAACCTTTCTCAAGAAAATTGCTTTCTATTTCTTCAGATATGGCCAAGTTGCTCCTAAGTTAATTATATCTCATGCAACAGGTCACACACTTTTTCTACTTCTAGTTTCTGACACAAAACAATTTTTAATAATCTAGGAAAATTTTTGTGCCTACAACTAAAAACCTTGAAAATTTGCTGCCCTTAGAAGACTATATCAGTATCTCATTAAATGTGCACCATGCACATCAGGTAAAATGCTTTTGCTGTATTAAAAAAAAAAAAAAAAAAAAAAAAACCCAAACCAAACCAAACCAAACACACATTTCTACCACTACAAAGCCATAACTACAACCTCTTCAAGGTTTTCCTCTAACCTGGTGAGCAGCTAAGGGGAATGTGAGTATGCTTTAGTTCACTGAGATGAGGATGTGACATGAGAGCTTATGCTGCACTTCAGCTGTAACTGGAGGGTCCCAGCTGGGTGTAAGAACAGGCTACATGTGTTTGGCAGACAGTGACATGCAGACCTCTGCCCACTGAGGTATCTGAACCACAAGTAGTATTGAAGCCCAGGCTGTCTGTACATGAGATGTGTGGAGCTACAAGCACAGGGGTGAAAACCTCTGTGTTGAGGAGCTGATATCCACCCTATCCATGCTTCAAGGAATTTACTTTGGCTTCAGTCTGGTCCCGTGGACTCTATATGTATTCAAGGATGACAACTGCTTGCAGTGCATCTTTTGAGTTAGTCTTATCATAAAGGAGAGCTGTTTGTATTCACCAAAGTATCAGTGCAAACCAAAGCACAGACACTGGGTATGAGCAGGACATACTGCCCAAAAGTACTCTTTTGATCCATATGAAAATGCTGCTGGGAGGCATATATGTAGGTTAGTAAACAGCTATTTCAGGCAACACTCAGATGCTAAAGGGCCAAAAGAAGGGAAGGAGGGATCTTGCATTATGGATCAAAGTGCTTAAGTTGGCTTTTGGTGCCTTAATATATGCTGTTCTGATATCACTGAAATGTCAAAACCATATAATCTAGTGTTAGTAACCTCCAGGCAGGTGTGGCCCCATGGTGTAAGGGAGAGCACTCCGGACTCTGAATCCTGAGGTCGTGAGTTTGAGTCTCAGTGGGGACCAATCCCAGGCAGTTCAATGCCTCCCTGACATCTGATCCCATCAGATCTCGGATGCCTGAGCAGGGTCAGCCCCGGTCAGTACCGGGTGCTGTGACAGTCCTGAGGACTTCACTGTCACTGTCCAAGCTCGCTCGGCCGTGGCAGATGGACCTCAGGACTTTAACTGTGGGGCCAGTTCTGCGCACACTGCGTCTCACCTAAAAAATCCACTGCTCAGGCTGGAAGGGCACAGCCACGTGGGGAGAGCCCTTCCCAAATCTTTGTTCGCGAAGTTTGGTGATACATACAACCTCTGGGTTAATTTATACAAATCCTCCTAAACTGCAGATGCCTTTACCTTTAAGAGCACAGTGATCTGCAGGACAAACACCTTAAAATTCTAAAATCTTGAGAACAAAATGCTGACATTTTGGTCTTGAGAGTAAGTGATCTCCTCTCTCCACATTCCTTGATGAGGCAGATGCCTCACACAACTCTCAGATTTGAGCCATCCATTGCAAAAATGATTCTCAATGGATATTTTTTCTTCTTGAACTCTATTTAAATGCAGTTAAGTTCTTTGGGGAGAAAATGGGGTCTAACAAATATGCAACCAAATTAGAAACCACTAGCAGAAGCCTTTGTAAAAAGTTAATCCAACATAGCAAAATAAATATAACTTCTTCTCCTCATGTGTGAAGAAAATATGAAAAAAATAATAAATTATCGCAGAGCTTTGATATGCTCAGCAGGAATTGTCAACACTCTCATTGACTCATGAGGGAAATTTAGGCAGGTGAGCATAGGAAAACCCATTCACAGTCAGCATTTTAGCAGAATTCATGACAAATGAGTCGATTAATGGAAAACATGTTTTATTTGCCCATCTTCGAGCACTTATACTATGCCTGTATAGACTGCTTTTAGAGAGTAAAATGAGCTTCTTGCCTTGACTCAGCATCAGAGAATATCTGATCAAAGAATTTATGTGATACTACAATTAATAATGAAAATATACAGCAAACACTACATGGTATGTCTTGTGCCTTATAGGCATCTTTATCAATTCATATTTTTTAAAAAAAAGCATGGAATTTTATTTCTTTAGGAAAAAAGCATTTTGATTGAACACATTCTTAAAATATCTCCCTTGCATGGGAAATATCTGCCAAACATTCCCATTCTAATTATTAAAATTACAGTGTCTTCAGTGACTGTGGTTGTGTCACTATGTGTTTATCCATCTGTTTTCTGAATTATCCAGTTGCATCTAATATTATAATTTTAACTCAGATTGAAAGTGTACCCTGAAGTCCCCCTTTCTTATCAGACAGATGCTAATGTTTGCTTTGGCGTGACTTTGGCATGACTATCCAGTTGTGAAATAAATAGGCTATTTAAATTACTTTTGGTGGGTTTAAATAATCACAGTGGCAGTTGGGGCAGGTGTAGCTCAAGCTACAATTCAATATTTTTTAAAGTGTCTGCCACTGATGAAGTAATTCATGGCAGAGTGATCAGGTTGTCATGAGGACCTGTTTTCTTGTTAACCTTGTAAAATCTGTGGAACTGATTTGACAAATCAAACAAAAATTACTGCTTGAGATACAGTTTGTATATGTACTCTGTTATAGTTCTATTTCACTGGAGTCAGTTAATTGAATTCTTAGAAAGAGTTTAATTTCAGTGTTATATGAGATTGCAATTAAAAGTGACTTTTAGGCAGTTCTTGGTTGAAAAGTGTAGCCATTACCAAAAATTAGGAAAGACATTCTTGTTATTATCATTTCTCTAAGAAAATGAAATGAATTCCTGAGGAAGTTTATGATACTTCTCTTCACCTATATGCTATAAGACATCTTGTAAGGGTACATGCAACACTTTGCTTGTCACAGTTCGCATTGTTTTGTTAAAAAGAGGCTTTAACCTCTACCAATAACTATCCAATCCTGAATTCATGTGCATAATAATGCACACAAAAGATTGTGCCAAATGAAATGTGCTTACTGGACTGAAAGCATTAGTCAGTAAATAGTGAGGAGTGAATTCATTATGTTGCTACTGTGCCAGCTATGAATTACATATGGAAAGTAGAAATAAAGAGAAATGGGAGGGGGAGGGGAGGGGAAGAGAGGGGAAAGAGAAAATGGTAAATGAGTGTAGCTGTTTTAATCTTCTCCAGTTTCTTACATTGCTGAATAAAACAGGCAGTTAAGCCAAGTTCATTACAGTGAGATGCTGTCCTTTTGGTATTAAAGAAAAAGCATGACTGCTGTTGCTGTAATCAGAAAAGATGTGGAAGGTAGAACTGCCTCAGCCAACAGGGACATTTCCACATTATTCTCATTGCTATAAATAATAACCTGGTAGCGTCTGATGGCATTTAGGAGCTCTAAAGAAGCCATGGATGGAGGAATAGCAGAAAGAAAACAAAAAGGCCATCATCGTAAGGATAACAAGTTCTCAAGCACAACTATTTTTCCCTGTAAGAACAATCTCCAGCTGAATGTCTATTTTTAGTATTTTTCTTATGCAAGGCATACAAAATAACCCAATTTAAAAATAATTTTAAATCTCAGTGAAAATGAAAACTCATTGATTTGAACAGACCCTTTTCTCCAATGTTTTGCTTCACTCACAAACCTCTTGGAGTTAAAAAAGGGATGCTTTCTCTCAGAATTTTATACCAAGAAAGCTGTCTTGAGTCAGTTTTTGTTGTAGAGCAACCATTGTCTTGAGTTAGAGATGCAGCCTAGTATCACACAAAAGTTTAAAGTATTTTCAAATACTTTTTTCATGGTGGCCTGGAAAGGTCAAAAGCTACCAAGAAAAGGTTCTCAGGTGCTTCCAAGTTTCATGAGAGGTTTTTTTTTTATTTTTTTTTTTTCCCTAAGACTCTCTCAGTAGTAGATATTACATGCGATTGAGAAGTTAAGAAGAAAAAACAACACTTGAAACACCATCATCAGAAACAGGATTTATCAAATCTTTCGAGTACCATAAATCTGTGTCAAAGAAAATGAGACACCACCCCAAAGATGTAAATGTAAGCCTATATTTCTTCATATAAGTTGTTAAATAACTCTCTAAGACTCTAATCATAATGAAAAGAAAATGTATTAACAATCTGCCATTTTACCCACAGGCAAATCATAATGATACCCCCGCTAATTAAACCAAGACTTCATTAAAGTGTTTCTCATTCTCATTTGCAATATTTTATGATAATTATCTGCCTTTTATATAACAAATTAAATTAATATTTTTAATAACATTTTTAACCTTAGCTTAGGTAATTTTGAATGACAATGTAATGAGCACACTTTAATGCATATTTTAATTGTCCATCACATTAATTATTTTATAATGAAATAATTTGGGTAAATTATTTTCATTATTTGTTCTTTTTGCATTGGAATTAAACACTCTATATGCTTCATGAGCAATGTTAACACAGCCTTTAATTAGTTCAGCTACATTAGTGTATTTATAAAATACCAGCATTGAAGGATTTTCCAAGTGACGTTTAGTATTTCTATTCCTCTTATGCTGTTCAGATTGAATTAGGTTATGGTAGCGAAGCAAAAGAAAGGTTGAGTCCCATTCTACCATCAAACAAGCTATGACATCATCTCAGCAAAACAAGATCACACCACAATTAATAATGACATTGAGAAGAACAAGATTTGAGAAAAGAGGATGACACGGTGGTGCCAAGCAATAGGACAAGAGACAATAGGCAAAAATGATGCACAGGAAGTTCCACCTCAACATGAGGAAGAAATTCTTCACTGTGTGAGTGACAGAGCATGGAAACAGGTTGCCCAGAGGGTGTGTGGAGTCTCCCTTGCTGGAGATATTCAAAAGCTGTCTGGACACAATCCTTTGCAATCTGCTCAAAGATCACCCTGCTTGAGCAGGGAGGTTGGACCAGGTGATCCACTGTGGTCCCTTCCAACCTTACCCATTCTGTGATCTGTGGCCCTTCTATGACTTAGACCTAAATCACCTACTTTACCTGGTCCCATTTTTTGGGTCACTCGTATCTGAATTGTTTAACTTCCAAACCTCAGAAGCTCCTGTGCTGAACTGAGGTTTTCTGAGCCAGATGTGGCTCACAGGCCAGAAACTGGTGAAGTCTTACAACACAGTTTTCTCTCAGGCTCACTGAAGTATCTTCATCACTACCCCATCATCTGAGCACAGCAGCTTGTCCAAAGCATATAGAGCTTAACACTGTACTAATCAACTGATAGTGTAAAGTTTCATTTCACCTACTCAAATATTTATTGGGTAACAAACAGATAATTGAGAAATAATGCATTTTGTATAATCACATTTACATCTTCACTTTTTAAGAACAGTTTAAGAATACAGATGGAAGAGAGACTAAAAGAAATCCTTTTTTCCTGACAGATAACAAAGTAGCTGTCACATTAACAGGATTAGAATAACAGGATGTGAGCTGCAAACTGATTCATGGAGAGCAGGGGAAGCACGTAGTGCATGCAAGCTCTAGGTAGTTTCCTTGGAATTTGCATTATTAATAATCATCATCACCATCATCATCACCTACTTATCAAAGGTGCATTTCAGTTTTTATTTCTTGACCCCAGCTGAGTTGCTCAGCACAGCAGAACTGATATTATGCTAACACACACATTTTCAGAGTGCAGTTCAACATATTCCTCTAAGTGGCATACAAATAAACTGAATTTTTACAAATTCACTTAGATAAGTGTCAGATATTTCACTCACTAATTTTAGAAGTCAAAAAAATGACTAAGTTTCCATAGGCATATAATACATGCTAAATTTCAAAGCAGTTGTGTAACTCAGATAACATAAATTCTCATTAGAGCTATTTCACTTTACACTACACTGAAAGGCTTTTCCTCATTGGGCCAACCATTTTTTATTGAATGTTATTGCACTAATATAGAAATGGTGTAGATTAAGTTTGCTTTGACTTTGCCTCTTTAGTATGGGTAGGTGACAAATGGCTTCTGCTTGACAGCATTCTTAATGTTACTGCTGCAGCAAGTGCTACCAAGCCATTTCCTATTTTCTTAGCAGTTTCAAATCCCAAAATATTTCCAGTAGAATTTTCTCAAAGTTGATTTATGACACAACAAATACATAATTTCACATAAGAAGAAATTTCTGAAGAGAAGAAGGTGTGCCTGCAAATCTCTGTGGATATTATTTAGGTGACTAAAGGACTGTACTTGATAGAAGTACAATAGCTTCTCAATCACTGTAAAATGCATCTTGCAGAAGTTCCAGAGTCTCATGTCAGAGTCAAACATTTGACTAATGCTGGTATTTAAATATGTCAAGACATAAGCTATAAGTATTTGGATAGATTTGACCATAACATGCACTGATCTTAATTTCACATAAAACTGTCAGTTTTAGAGAAAAGCATCCCCATATTCACAGGCATAAATAGAAGAGGTCTTAGAAAAAGCCTAGTAATACATATGATCAGTGTAGCAAAAAGCAAAACATCTTGTCTTTCCACCTTCATGCAATTAGACAGAATGGAAAATTGATCCAGCCCTTCTTGAGTGAAGGACTGCTTCACCATAATTCTAGACTGAAATGGGAGAACTGCTAAATGGGGTTGTGTATATCTTACAATTCTGGGGTGTCCTGCCACCTGAAAGGGGACACAGCAGAGGTAGCTGGAATCCACTTATAAGCACTGAAGTAAGATTTCTACCTGCAGTCAGAGACAGTCCCACACTGTATCAACTGGAAAATCATTTAGGCAGGAGCCTACATGATTAGTTAACACTCAGTGGATGGGATTTATCTTGCTGGTTTCCTGGCATCATTGTAGAGACACCTCTGCCTGGGCTGAGGAACTGGCTCCCTCTTAATGGAGGAAAGCATTCAGATGATGCTTTTGATCTGCTTAAGATATTTATTCTAGGATATGTATGGATATGTGGGTAGTGATGGTAGTTCCTTTTCAGTAATGAAAAAAAGTGGGTGACTAGAAAGCTGCAGATATCTAAGTTAGACATACAAAGTTAGGTAGCTCCCACACACACTGTCTGTTCCTGGATTTATGAAGGTACGCGTAAAACCTCTTCATCTCTCCTTAGGTGCATCAACATTCAGCCTCAAACACACAACACCAACAAACCAGTGAGAAGGTTGTGTGTTTAAGCTTGTGAAAGGTATCTCTGATGAACAGCAAGGAAAACTTAGAAATGTGGTATGAGGAGGAGAAGGAAAAAACAGCATTATTACAAAGAATTCAGTTTGGGCACACACTAATTTTATAAAGATCCTCCCTCCTCCTCCTCTGACCTCTCAGGATTATAGGTGTCAAAGATCCCAGGACTTTTATGATCCCACCATCTCCTCTAGCTCCAATTTTAGCTTCCGCTCTATATCATTTAGAATGACAGATTTTAGACCTTTTCTATTCTTTCTCCTTTAGCACAGAAAATGGGATAAATTGTTCCCTAAAAATATAGGCAGCAGGGAAAACTATCACCATCACTTTTTTCCCTCATTTTTCAGAAATGAGGAGTGAAGAGATATATAAATTCATTCAATGTTGTCTAAACTCTTAAAAACTATAAATAAAAACTGGTGTTTGAGTATTTCTTGGAAGAAACAATGCTAAAATCAGCTTCAGAATTATGTTTCCTTTAGGTTAGAGGTAACTTTTGTTTGGTATTGTTATAATATTATATGATATTATGTGTGTAGTTTATGATTCTAAGCACTTCTGTTTTAAATTTATATTTTCAGCATCTAAATTAAGAAACCAGAAGAGGATATGACCCTTTCAGAAACACGCAGTATGTTATCACCTGATGAAGACAGCCATAACTCCATTTGAAATATGGTATTTTGTCCCACAGAAAAATAAAACTGAGTACACATGAATGTATCTATATATGTGTATATAGATATATAGATATACAGATGTTTCAGAAATTTCAGCATTGTAATATTTTTATTAAAATCAGTAATGAAATCCATTTACTCATTGAGATAAAATGAGAATATTAACATTTTTGGAGTATGATTGAAAATATAAACTTCTGATGCTGTTCTACATTGATGAATAGATAAATCTAATAGGTAAATGTGTACACACATTGCATCAAATGCAAATGAACCTTCAAAAAGAATAAAGAAAACTAAAAACACTATGTAATTTTGCATATGCACCTATATACATTAAAAAAAAAAAAAGTATTTTGCACAAGAGAACTTTCCAGTAGCCTGACAATAATGAACTATTACTTAGACAGTTTAAACCTTTATTCTGATATTACTTTTTAGTGCTTGTGTACAGGTCTCAGCAGCTGTACATGGTGCAGGTTGAATAAGGTACAGATTAAGTTACCTGTGGTTTATAGGGTGCTTTTGATGCAAGATTTATACATAGTGCCATAACAGTAATGTATTCAATATGCAAGATGACCTGCTCATAAGTATAAACTGCCTTGCGAGCTATTCAGTGAAGTCATTAAATACATACCTTTGTAAAAAGTGGGAATCAATATGCTTAAATCCTGATTCTTATACTCCAGGAATTGTCCACCACTACAGACAGAATATCGGGCCTGAAGGACTTGGGATACAATCCAGAATAGTTCATCTGTTCTTAGGCAGAGTCACCCCATAATCATCCACCCTCATTCAAGGAGAGGAACATCTAAAACATTTAAAGGAATAAGCCTTTCACAAGCCACAATTGTAAAGAAAGCTGAAGAAACATGGGCTACATTTTATTCATGTTCCTATCACTTTTTATTATACACTTAAGTAAATCCATTCTTCTATGAGAAAATTTAGAGTTGGATTATTTATGAAAAATAAAGAAAAAAAAAAGTTGGAGCAAAAGCTATTTGAAGCTGACTATGATACCCACCTCCATCAAAATTACAAGTATCATGGTGCCAAAAGAGCAGTGACAGTATGAGGCCCTGGTCTATTGGAACTGAGATTTCATGTATTTTCCACAAGTCAAATCTAATATTGAGGTCTCCAACACTAACAAGCAGGTTTCATTGTAACCTGATGTATGACAGTCACTTACAGAATGTGCCAAATTCAAACAAACTGTAACACCTTGTAACATTTACTGATAGTCAGCAACTGCTACTCATTCAAGTGCACTGAACAACTTATTTTTAAATTATTTCCATATACTGTGTCAGCAGAACCTGAAAAAAGTCTGTTTTGATAATCTAAGTGGACTCAGTTAAATCTGAGGCATAATTTTGATATTGTTTTTATAACAGTGTTTGTAATAAACTGTTGCTAAACATGATGATTTAAGGAAATCTCCTGCATAAAATATCGTTCAAATTTACCTTTTATCTGAAACTCTTGGAAAATTATTGTGCCCTCTAAGACTAACCTATTGTCTCTGTCTTCCATCAAAATTATCACCAGGAGAACTGAGACATTCTTGTTTGAACACAAGTTCATTTGACAAAAATAAAACACTAAAACTCAATATAAAGACTAAGATATCCTATGGAAGTTTTTATTATTCTGAAAATATATTCTTAACTTACTTGCCTCTCTATTGTTACCATGATAATGACTCATTTTGTTGGTACTCATGAACACTGGATTAAAACAGAAACCTTTTCTTTCTCCTGAAATAGCATATACTATTTTAAGGATTTTGCAAGAGGGTTGAAAGTTGTGCTGCCTATGAGATTTAATATGAAATACTATTTCTAATACAGAATTAGAGAAATTAACTTTCAAAGCAAACAAGCAAGTACACAAAAACATAGTTAGACACAAAATATTTGTATCATTTGTTTCATTTATAGACTGTTTGTTTATTATTTTTTAATTTTATTTTCTATATCTTGCAGTATTATTGAAATCCTCCCCAAACGTTATACCTGGTTGTTATGAGAATTTCTACATTAAATTACCGGGTTTTAATCTTCTTGGTCCATAAAATATTTTCTACAGTTTCATTCTAGTCTAGGTATAAGTATACAGTATTTTCCTGAAATTACAGAGGTGTCTCAATGACCTACTAATGCTCGCATTTGCAGTAAGTCAAACTTTTATTAATATTTAGTCAGCCCTGGTTAATTATAGCTTGACACCTTCCTTTTTTAAAATTCACAGCTAAATTCAAGTTATCAAATAGTTCTGCAAGTGCTATAACAAACAAAACCTGATTGCAACAATTTGGGTTTAGTTGTTTGACAGGATCGCTGGAAATTACACAGAGTTTGATTGGAAATGTTCCCATATTTGTTAAGTAAATGTTAAATAAAACCTCTTGCATGTTGAACGACACTGACTTCATGCAAGAGTATTTAGAACCTGGGACCTGTTCCTTGTTCCAGTATGGAACTTGGGCACTTTTTCATACTTAGAAAGTAATTTAAGTGGTCAGATTTAACACAAAAACAAAAAAACAATTCACTACACATAGAAATATCAAATGTAGAAACTTCAGTCTGTACCAAGCTTTCAAATAGTTGTTTCATTTTTACTATTATTTGATTGTCTAATGGAAGCATTCTTTTTTAAACTGAATTTATAGATGATCATGTACAGTTTTGCATGCATGCACTAACACATTTCCTTGTTTGGTTTGTTTGGGGTTTTTTTAATTTCACATGTACAGTAAACTCTGCTGTATTTTAGGCAACTGATCATCATGTGGCATCTAATAGAGGAGCTAATGAAGACATGCGACTTGGTAAATGTGGTCATATCCATGATGTGGAAAAAGGATTAATCCAGTACTGGACTGCAGTGGTCAAAGGAGAAAAAAATTGACACAGTAACTAATCAAAGAAAGAAATCCTTATCTGTGAACTCTTAGTAAGTCTCATGAGAAAACATATTAGTAATTTTCCATGTAATACAATCCTTAACCACATAACAAGTGTATTTTATGCTGCCCAGTGATTCTTGCTTTCTGAAAAGTCAGTGGCAAAACTTCTATTCAATAGTTTGGAGTAGGTAGAAACATCCTACAAACTATAAATTGCACTTCTTCTTGAATTCTGTTCCACAAAAATCTGCTCCACCTTGATTTCTTTTCCCCTTGGATTCTGACTTCAAAGAACATGAACCAGGTTTCCTTTCCTTGCTTATACAAGATTTCCCAGGGAAGTGGTAAAACTTCATTGTAAATAGGCAGCTGTCTGCAACACTAAGAAAACATTTGTAGGGATCAAGCATCTGAAGTTGAAGACCTCAGGGGGTCTATTTGCTTTTTTCCTCTTGTGGGAGTCAAAACATCCACGAACCTACTTATCACTGATGTACAAGTTTAGGAATAATAGTATATATATATATAGCCTCACTCAGAAACTTCTTGGGTAATTTGCACAGTTAACACAGAAAAAACCTCATATTTTCTTGCATCAGTTTCAGAGGAAGAATGATTACACTCAAGAACCACATCAGGATAAGAAGATTTAATCTAATTAACAATTTCCTTTAAACTTAAATCTCCTTTCTCTAGCAGATTTTATCAAGAGCAGATTTTTACTTCCTAGAACAGATTCATTACTTGTATTATAGTAACATTTTCTTTTCAACTCTGCATGTTTGAACCATAAACCAAAAGCACAGAGGAACTCTTTCCCTTTGTTTCAAGCCCTGGTATGCCATCTGAGAGGTCTCAATATACATGAAGTCCCACTTTGCTAGCATAGATTTTGCTCTAATACATGCAAAACTTCCATTACGTGTGTCTCAAGCTCAAATTGCAGGAGTTTTGTGACACTATTTATACATTAAAAAAAAAAAAACAAAAAACAAACTCATACACAGACCTTTATGTATCATTACTTCAAAACTGTGAATGAATCCTAGCTTGCTAAAAATTCTGAATGTGAATTGCTTTTCCATACTTTTGGAGCATGATTGCTTGTAAAACAGCATCATTTTTAAACTCTGGCATAGCTTATGGGGCTTCTTCACAGCGTCTGCTCTCCAGTGTCCAACTCTTTCTCTACTCTGCATTACTGCTCTAGTCTCAACTCTTCTGTTTTTCAATCTTGTTGAAACTTTGAAATACTCCCAATAGCTCTATTTAATTATCTATGTGCAAATAAGATCCATAAAACTGAGGTTGTTTAGTCTGGAGACCTTTTTAACTACGTTTGAAATTCTGTGTGGGAACAATTGGGAGTTTTCTTTCTTGTATTTATTTCCATAGGAGAAATATATTTTCTATAGGAAAAAAAGTATTTTACACCAAATATATAAATAAACCACACCATATTTAAATGTGAAGGCATCATCTTTAGACAGAAATCTGTTTGCATTTAAGTGACTGTTAAGACATATATAAAATATTACTATATATCATTGTCACTTTTCATTCTCTTTATTGGTTCCATCATTTCTTCTCTTGCCTTCCTGACCATGACTCTACACAAAAGGCCATCAAGTCCACAAATTGAGGAAACTGAAAAATGCGACAATGACCTTTTTTTGCCTCATGGATAGAGGACCCAACAGCTTCCTGGGCTTTTTTAGGAGAGTATTACCAGCAGGTAATACTTGATTCTTTTCTGCTCAACACTGGTGAGACACTCTGGTCTACTGCTGGGCTTCCCAGTAAAAGAGAGACAGGGATATAGTGGAGTGAGTCCAGGGAGAGGTTACAAGGTGACTGGAGCATCAGTCTTACAAAGAGAGGCTGGGAGAGCTGAGACTGTCCAGTCTGGAGTGGAGAAGGTTCTTGATGTGATCCATTTGCATAAAATACCTGGTGGGGTAAGTGGTGTCCAGTGTCAGGACAACAGGCAATGGCACAATCTGGACTCCGAGGAACCTGACAAACATACGAAAATACTTTTCTGCCATGAGGGTGGTTGAACACTGGAACAGTTAATCCAGGGAGGCTGTGGGGTCTCCATCTCTGGAGATATTCAAAAGACAACTGGGTACAACCCTCAATAACCTGCTCTGACTGATGCCTTAATCCCTATTGGACCAGATGACCTCCAAAGGTGCCTTCCAAACTCATCTATTCCATATTGTTACTACTGCAAAAACAGAGAGAAAAGATGTTTTATCTCTTCTATTTTACAAAAGAAAACAGGAGCAGTCACAGCTAGGGTGGGTGACATTTAAAAGTCTCTGATGAGCTCTGATATGTGCTTGAAAACACCACCTTTTGGTCTCAGAATAGTTTACCACTGCATTTTGTTCTCAGACTAATTTACCACTGCAATAATTCCATACGTTATTTTAATTTACTTTTAAAGTGATGTTCTGCAGCAGATGCATATATTCAAGTCCACTGTCATGAAAATAAATTCTACTTAATCTTAAAAAAACAGAGTATATTCTCTGATGCTATTGTTCCAGGGTTCTAAATGCTTTCTACTGAGATGACCTGGTCAGGCTGAGAGATAAGAAGGAAAGAACATCAGTACATTCTACTTCTGTTCTATGTATCATTTCCAGATGTCAATTCATTAAAATGTCCATGTAAAGCATGAACAGATATATGGGGAGGCTTTATTAGATGCCATGAATTTCCAAAATTCCTCTCTGTATCAATTATTATTGTGCATTCTATTCACAATAGGAAAAAAATTCAAGTTGAGAAGGAAAAGTAGATGCAGCATTACCTTTTTGCTAGTTTTATACTTCAAAAATTCCTAGAGCATATAAAGTTTTCACAAAGCAAATAGTTTTATTAATAACAGTAATCTTTTACTACTGGTTGAAGAGACTCAATTGAACACACTTGTTATTTCTGACAGCTAGACTTTTGAGCAGCAAGTCTGAATTCTGAAAATAACTAGCCATGCCACACATATGAAAGAATTGTCATTAGAAGCCTGCCTTTCACTTCCAATACCTTAATCAAATACAGCAATTAACTTATCTGGCAGATCTGCAATCATCATCTTTTCCAAATAGGTAAACTCACCACTGCGCATTTTTAAGCTTCAAAATTAATGTATTCCAAGAATACACTGAAGAATAAAGGTACTTTGTAGCTGTCTGATTTTAGGCATCCTCCCATCATCCTAAAGAGTAATCCCCTGGAGTGATTATGTGTGAATAATTTAGAAAAGTGCACAGTGCCTGAGGTTTATAGGCATAATGTAATCCAATATTTGTTCAGTGGTATGCCCATAGAACTCCAGATAGACTGTAATGATCTTGCTGAGGGCATGGCCAATAGTTCACATGTATATGGACCAATTTTTCACCTGAGAGCATTGTTTTTTCTTCATAAAAACAAGAACTGAACTATAATGACCACCCAGCTTCTTTCCTAGCAAGCATTAATTAAAAACAAAAAAAAAAAGACAGAAAGATCACCAAAATATAACCATATAACCTAATAAAAAAAAAATTTAAGAACTGTAAAAGAGAAACTGAAAAAAAGCCCGCAAATAAAAAACTATATCATGTTCAATTTCCAGTGTCTGCAGCACTTAGAAGTTCAAATGTCATTGACTTCTAGAAAGAGGGTGCAAGTGCTCAAGTTTTTTTTCAGAAAGTGATATGTGACCCTCTATGTCACATAGGTGACGTGTTCGTGTATTTATTATTGTTCATTCTAAAACAAAATCTACACTGGTATGTTATCACCACACCGCTAAAAATAGCTCATTTCTTTCTCCCCTAGGTCCCTCTTTTGTGGAACAGCACCTTTTTGCATATAAAACATATTTCCTTAAGAAACAGCACTGAGACTTTCATCTCTACAGATGCCGGAAACACTAAATTAAATCTGAGTTGTTTATCAATTTGTGGGAAATTAACATTAAAGGGGGACAGCAGAGTCAAAAAGCAAATTTATGTTTGTGAGGTTACAATCTAAAATGTTTGTGAAGGCTGATATTTTTCAAGCTGTATTTAATGTCTACATTAAATTTTCTTTGGGTGAAATATTTTGGTTAAGTTGCTTGCCAAGGCTTTCTTTAAAAATAAAGTACTATGTCAAAAAGCTTTACAGATGTTTGGTTGTTTTAGTTTGTTTTGTTGTTTTGTTTTGTTTTTTTTTCCCTCTGTTCTCATTTCTTTTGACATATTTTCTTGTTCTTTAGTTGATCTGGAACAATCAATTTCACTTATAAATCTAAAGAAAGAGAATTCAAGCAAAATTTTACAATCCAAGTTATTACTGAGGAAGGAAAAAGAAAAATAAATCTCTTAAAATAAGTGTCTGTAGTTCTAGTTTACCAGAAACACAAGAATTACCTCCATAATGGCAAATATAATTTGTTAAGGTCGGGGTGTCTGTTTCCACCACATGGAAGAAACTCTAATGAAAGCAAATGAAATAAATAAGTGTAAGCCAGGTGTCAGTCACATCCATGGCCTTCTTGTACTAAAGCAAATTTAGATCTGAATCTTTTTTTTTTTTTTAAGAAGTATTGGTAATTTTAGTCTAGATTGGTTATTATTGTTAATATTTCACTGTTCATTTGCATTTGAGGATTTTGGAGCTTAAGACCATGTATGTTCCAGAGTCATCTTCTCTATTCCAAAGCACAGGAATGTTCAGAGAAATTAAGTTAACTTTTTCCATTAAAAAAAATTGACAGAAAATCTGTATTCAGGTTAAGATTTTAATAGCTCATCCCAGTTTTGCTTGTGATGACTTAGTGTTTGCCCTGGAGACTCATATTTAGCTTTTCATACCATTTAGTATCTCTGTTGAAACTAGGACTTAAATTTGCCCCATCATCATCTACTGAATTATGACTGCTGTTGATTCTTTGTCTTTAGGTTATCTACAATAATCTTTCAGAAAGGAGACAAGATTTTAATAGGCTGGTTGGTGTTTTCTCTGCATAATCAAATTTTATTTAACACTACAGCTCCACTATGACAACATGCTTAAATGGATTTCTTCAGTATTGCTTCATACTTTCTACATTCATCTTAATAAAACTTTAGAAATGTTAATAGAGGCTAATACATTTATAGATGCTCCCAAGGTGCCATTTACATGCTAACAAGGAGATACTGACTTTGCTGGTTTATTCCTATAGAGAGAGTATATATTCATCACAGTAAAACTGTTTCAAAACAATTATTTCAGAAGAGAATCAACTAAGAGACATATCCAGCCTTCCTTTTTCACATTGTGTAGTGCATTCTGAAGTTGGTTTTGTCTCAGTGTGCTGGTTTTAGCTGGGATAGAGTTCATTTTCTTCATGGTGGTTAGCAGGGGGCTGTGGTTTGGATTTGTGCTGAACACAGTGATGATAATAAAGTTGTTTTTGCTGTTGCTGGGAAGAGCTTGCAGAGAGACAAGGCCTTTTGTGCTTTTCTCACTGCTGTGGTGGTGAGGAGGCTGGGGCTGCTTGGGAAAACTGGGAGGAGACACAGCTGGGACAGGTGAGCCCAGCTGAGCAAAGGAATGTTCCAGACCCTATGACATCATGCTCAGTACATAAAGTGGGTGAAGGATGGAGGACATGGGAGTGTTTGGAATGATGCTGTTTGCCTTCCCAAGTCCCTGTTACATGGAATGGGGCCCCACTGTCCTCGGAATGGTGGAACACCTGCCTGCCCACAGGATACAGTGAATGAATTCCTTGTTCTGTTTCGCTCATATGTGTGGCTTTTTCTTTCCCCACTGTCTTTGTCCCAACCCACAAGAAAAAGTTTTCCAGCTTTTTCCTTCCTTCCAATTCTGTCCCCAATCCCATTGGTGGGGGAAGAAAGTGAGTGGCTGTGCGGGGCTTGGATGCCAAATGGGGTGAAAACACAGCACTGAGGACTTAGTAAAGAATCATCCTTTTGGAAAGGATATTTGATATTTTTTGATGCCTTCTTAGGTTACCTGTTATCTAACTAGAATCTAAATGGAACAAACACACTATTTGACTTAAAATTTCCTGTTAGCATGACTAGTGACTTGCACTACAGCCTGCAGTGGGGCAGACTGTCTGCTGTTCTACTTGTCTTCTCTGAATTAGGAAAAGCTTATTTTCTGTGATATCACAGAAGTAATTTATCAAACCATTATAACTATTACAGCACATTCTGTATTTTTCACCCAGTGAAAAAGAAGAGTAATATCTCACAAAAACCCACAAACAAACAAAAACAAACAAACAAAAAACCCCCACCAAAACAAAACAAAACCCCCCACAAACACACACCTATTTTCTTTAGGGAAATATGTCCTCATATTTTAAGCACTTACTTCAAAATAAGGTAGCTCTTTGCTTCAGAATTTTATATTTTACTTATGCATCATTTTGTATTTTAATATTTTATATTTATTTAATTTCTGTTAAGGACAAGAGTGACTAAAACAAACGGACGAACGTTCTTTCTGAAGAATAAGTAATAATAATTATTATTAAATGCAACTGTAAGTTTTCCAGCTCCGAATCACCTATTTTCAAATGTGTTATTTCTAATATTTAGAATCCATTCTTATGGTTTACTTAAAAAAATATTTTTTTTTCCTTTATCTGCAAACAGATGATGACAGATTCCCTTTTCTCCTTCACAGAAATTTACTTTTTTCTTCTCTTCCTTTGATGGCCTGAAGGCATATTCTATTGAAAAGATAATTTTTGAACTGTCATCAGCTCATTTCCCTTCTCTTCTGTTAAGAGATTTTAATCAATACATGCAATTCCTTGTGTAACAATGGCACTTGCAGTTATAAAGGGAATCTCATGCTGGATTATCTACTTTTGCTTTATATTCTGACCAGAAAGAAATAATTCCAGCCAAGAATGTTGGTTGCTGAATGCTTTATTAACTCTGAGCACTATCCCTCTGCTCAGTAGAGTCACCAGGTTCAATCTACCACACAGCTGAGCCTTGTGCACCACAAAGAGAGAGAGAAACACCTTATTGCCCCACCCTGAAATAACCTCCAAAGCCCCACATCAGCTCCTAAAAGCTGCCAGCACCCCTAACAGGCAGACCCCCAAGGAGAGGGGCTTTCATCCACAACCCCTCTATGCCACAGGGATGATGGAGGATTTCAGATGCTGGCCCTGCACCATGAAGACAGGTCAGCTTGGCAATTTTCCCTGCTTTTAACATAAGACACCTTTTTTTTTTTTTTTTTTTTTTTTTAATTTTTTGGGGTTTTTTTTCTTGTTTCCCAACAACAAAGCACACATGCAAGAAGACATAGCTCGAGATTTACCCCAGCCCATAATTTCTCAGTGGCACTGAATTCAAAGTTCAGATCCCAATCTGACCTTCTTACTATGGAGATTAGTGAGTTGCAGCTTAATGCCAGTGTGCAGCGTTGGTTGGATTTGTCGGGGCTCTTTGAACATCTTACTGTCTTCAAAAGGAAGCTCTGACCCTGAAAATCAGGTCCACTAAAATGTCACTACTTTATGAAGAAATTAGATACAAAACATAAAAATGCCTTCGAGGGTACTTTCAAATCTGATAAAGTCCACTCAGGAGCAGCTGTAAATGGACTGGATAAGATACATAAAAACAGAAACTGTGTATCCTGGTCCATTCAGTTACAGCTCCTAAGACTGTTCAACAATAATCACTTCTTTCTCAAAGGTATGAGTAATGCCAGTTTTGAGCATGGATTAACGAAAATATGGGTTGATCCTTCCCTTGAGGAATGTTTGCCTAAGAAAGCTTATTTAAAGACCATGTGGCAACACTTCAATCATTCTCCTATGCAAAGTAAATTGAGTTCAGAAAGCTAATTCCCCCATTGTTTGGGTTACTTTTCAAAGTGCCTGCTATGTTATAAATACAAAAACTCGGATTCAATACAATTTACAGCTTCTGGGCCTTGAATTAAAAAGTAGTCAAACTCCAGCTTCCCTCAAAGGTCAGCTTGTACCTCTGGTTTTCAAGCAATGCAATAGAGCACAGTACACACCAGAAAAACAAAATAAAAAAAAAACCAACAAAACAACAACAACAAAAAAAACACAAACAAAAACCCCCACACCAAAACAACCAACCAAACAAAAACATACACAAAAAAAGGATCAAAAAAGAACATGCAAAGCCCCAGAACAAACAAGCAGCACAACCCTTTGATTAATATCAAGCAGAAACAAGTTTTTAGTATTTTGCCATACGACATAACATTTCAAGAAACACCAATGTATTTTGAATTTTATTTTTCTCTTGCTTCTTTTCTAAACTGCTTTATCTGTTTGTTACAGTAGCAGACAGATAGTTCTCACAAGTGTCATCCCATCACTCCCAGGGAAGAAAAACCTTGGAAAACATTTCAAAGTTTTGTTGTCTCAGATGTAGAAAATACAAATCCATTAGCTATAATATGGTTTGAGTAGCACACAGTAGGATAATACTTAGTATGTTTCTGGTAAGATCTATGAATAACTGCAATATCTTGCTGTGTCTCTTGTGTACATGAACACACTATCACAAGAATGAGAAATGTAAAGAAAAAGGTATACTTGACAAATTTTGTCTTTTCTAGA
Source organism: Hafferia zeledoni (assembly GCA_035583235.1). NCBI lineage: Eukaryota > Metazoa > Chordata > Aves > Passeriformes > Thamnophilidae > Hafferia > Hafferia zeledoni. Next base: position 8,352,143 of record JAWWEV010000001.1, read on the forward strand.
AGGCTTTCAGCAATATCTCAAATCTGTTTAGATAAAGTAATTAATGACATTTTTAAACTTGAAAGTAAGACTGAGAGTTAAACCAGTTTCAATAGATTTGCAATAATTATCATTACAACCGCAAGGAGTGCTAAGACGAGCACTTACTATTCTGCATACCTACACAACTTCTTTCTTTGTACAACACATTTTATTAAATCCTTGATTCAACCTTCTGATCATTAGCATTATAAATCTTTGAGCATGCTACAGATGAAACTCAGGCAGAAATTTAATTAGCCAAGATGTTTAAACACAAAATACAATAACATAGTCCAGAATTTGTAACAGCTTCAAACTTGAAATGTAGAGCTCAGCAAAGATTGATTCTCTGCTTTCATTGTTTTTGACAGAAAGCTAGCTGGGGTCTTGTTTATTTTATTCAATGGTAACATAATATAATTGCAATATTTTTAAAAAGGCATCTCAAAGTCAACACAATATGAAACTGTAACAAAGGAGAATTAAACATAGATCAGTCTGAAGAGGACCCAGGCCAATTTATAATTTATGTGTAGAGTAAATGAGCTGTAAACACACACAGACACACACACTAAGTGCTCCCAGGTCTAATGAATGAAATTGGTGAGTTCGTGCTGTACTGCCTTTGCAGAAACTTCCTGTGTTCTCATTCTCACAGTACGAGTCTCATTTTTCATAGTCCAACAAACTTACTAAAATCTGGACTGCAGTCCTGGCTGACATTGAGCCCCCAACTCACACAGGTGTTGTAGCCCCTGTTTGTCCTACACAGGGACAGGGATCTGTCCTGTCTAGTGCTCGTCAGAGTCACCTGCAGCACAGACACCCTGCCCTCCCCAGGGACCACAAAACCAGCCTGGGGCACAGCACTAACTCACCTAAGAGAGCAACAGATATAGATCAGACTTTTTATACCTTTCCCACCCTGCCCCACATCTGAAACCTGCCTTAAATCCTGCAACATAGGTTTTATTTTTCGAAAAGATGAGAAAACTGGTGAGAGTCATATTTACCATCCCTCCTACAAGAAACCAGAAACCAGATTTCAAGCTATGCTACCTTATCAAATGACTTCACTGTTTGTTTTTTTTTTTCAGTTGTGGTTTGGTTTGTTGGTGGGGTTTTTTTGTTTGTTTTTTGGGTTTTTTTTTTTTTTTTTTTTTTGGGGGGGGGG
>JAWWEV010000001.1:8357771-8372199 GCA_035583235.1 Hafferia zeledoni
AGGCTGGTGAAGGGACTGGAGCACAAGTCCTATGGGGAGAGGCTGAGGGAGCTGGGGTTCTTTAGCCTGGAGAAGAGAAGGCTCAGAGGTGACCTCAGCACAGTCTAGAACTACCTGAAGGGAAGTTATTGCCAGGTGGGGGTTGGTCTCTTCTCCCATACAGTGAGCAGTAGAACAAGAGGACGTGGGCTCAAGCTCTGCCAGGGGAAATTTAAGTTGGATCTCAGAAAAAAATTCTTTCCAGAGAGAGTAATCAGGCATTGAAATGGCCTGTCCAGAGAGCTGATGGATTCACCATCTCTGGAGGTTTTTAAACTGAGATTGGCCGTGGCACTGAGTGCCATGATCTAGTATACAGACTGGGGTTGGACCAAGGGTTGGACTTGATGATCTCAGAGGTCTTTTCCAACCCAAGGGATTCCATGATTCTATATCTTGAGCTGGAAGGGACTCATTGGATCATCAAAGTCCAACTCCTGACCCTGCATGGGACTGTCCCTTGAACCTCGATTATCCAAGTGACTGGGGACATTCTATTCCATTATTTTCCTCCCCTGTAGAACTCAGAGAGAGTCATAAGTGTGAATAAATATTACCTGTCCAGTTTTAACTTTGACATTAGGATGCAAATGTGTTTGTGAGAAAGAGTAAAGATTTTTATTTCAGATGTGGGTGTAAAGTCAAAGTTTTTTCATCAGATTTCCTGTGCACCCTGTGGAAAGGCCCTTCAAGGCTCTCCTCTTCCATGTGGAATATGAATCTGCAAAACATCCTGCCCAGAGGAAGTAGAATTTTTCTTTAAAAAAACCCAACAAAGTAAAACAAAAGATGCAAAAGAATAACTGTATTAAAAATTCCCTCAAATCTTCCTCCTTTGTAAACAAGCAATCAAAACAAAAATAAAGAGAAAAATAAGCAGCAGAATTCCACTAGACCTTTTCTTTAATTTTTTTTTTTTTTCTCCATACAAGGAGACAATAAGGAGATAAAGTAGAAACCCAGGATATTCAAAGATGAGGGAAATAAGAGAATATATGAAAAAAAGTCCTGGAGAATAACATGAAATCACTAAAATAAAACAGTTTGGTGTAAGAAGAGTTAAATTAGAAATGTTATCAGAAGTACTCACATAAGTAGATGGTGTCAAGATGGTCTCTAACAAAGAGACCTCTTCTCTTAATATCCACAGAAGGAAGAGGAAATTAAATTAAACCAAAGGGAAGAATTTCAAACAGATAGCAATTGCCCTTTTGTACAATACATAATTAGCTTTCATTAGTTATACATCCTTCTTCCATCTTTTTCCATAAAAATAATAAATAGGTTCAAGCAACACAAACAGTCTGAGGTATAACTATCCCTTTTATGAATGAACACATCTCCTCTAGTAGAGACAAAAAAGATTACTGTGACTGGAAGGAGTTCCCAATGGGGCAGAATCATCATTGTCCACTCTGAGATTTTTGCTATAACCTTGGAACCCAATGATGCTGCTCTCCGCCCCTGAAAATACAGACCTGAACTGATGTGAACAGCCTGAAAATTGTCTCCATCCTAAAGGTAGCCTCACAAAACAAAAAGCAGCTAAAATCTGGTTCTTCCTACTCATAACTGAGTTCACTTGGAGCTGAATAGAAGTTTAAATATGGATTTTCATAATGGCCATGAATGTTCAGTCTTGAGACACATGGGTTTCATAATCAGTATGTTGTGAAGCTGAGTCAGTAGTGTTAATTATTTTAAAAGCCAATATTAGGATTATCTGAAAGTGCAACTTTGAAATAAGAGTAATTTGAGCAGCAATTTAGTAAAGCTAAAGGTCAACCTCATGAACTAACAAAGATTTTTTTAAAAAAATTAAGTCTAAAGACTGGAAATAAGATTTTTAATTACAACAAAACCGTAACTTAATGGCAAAACATGGAGCAGGCAGGGTGCTTGTTATTTAAATCTGCAGAAAAGTCCAAAGTACCTGCAAAGGTCTATATGCCTTGGGTTCTGGGAGAGCTGATCCCTGTGTACCTTTTGATGAAGTTGTCTTGAGCACTGCAGTCTAGCACTTGCTTTTGATGCCTGCTAAATCCTCAAGTGTTTTTTTGAATACTTAGAAATTTTAAAACCCTCTGCAGCAGAGAGAGAAAAAAGAAAATATTTCACCACAGCAAGTGGTGAAAATTCCTTTTCTATAGTAATTGAAAAAAGTCTAGGGCAGTGAGAAGAGGGAGGATGGAAAAAACCATTTGCTTCATATGTTTTCCTGTTTATTTTCAAGCAAGTGATAAAGTTAGGAAGATTTTTATTTTTATTTTTTTAAAAATATTTTATACCCTGAAATATAATTATTCTAGGACATAATAACATAGATCTAACTTAGTGCTTATCTTTTGAGTACTAAGACGTGTTACATTTTTATCTAAAAAACTACTTTATTGTATAATTATGAGCTGAGTTAAAGCTTGTTGCTTTAAATTGATTTCTTTGCCTTGCATACATATATGCATGGGACAACCAAATACATAATATGACTTGCTGGACAGAGCACAGAAGAAAAAAATTAAAAAGAGGGTTGGACCTCAAATTCCTGAACTGCTACTGGCACCAGACAGGGATCAGATCAATCCTATTTTCAGTGACATAGTGAACTACAATCTCAAAATCTGATAGGCACATTCTCCCCAAATTCTTCCCCCTAATTTCATAGACCTTTTTTTCTTTCCTGGACCTGACCTGTTCCTGTGTCCAAAATAAAACCCCCAGCACATTTTCCAGCTGTGATATTATAGTTTACTGTTCTGCACTTCCTTTGGGGCTCTTTCTTTTCTAATTATCACACTAAGTAGATCTGGCTTTCTTGCTCACAGCTTGATCACTTTTTTCATGTGTGATACCATCTGCCTAATAGGTTTTCTTATCAGGCTTTGGAGGGAGGAGGGGCTGCCATTGTAGATTCTGCTGTATGTCCCCAGAGATTTTAATCCATATTTTCTTATCATTAAAAAAAAAAAAAAAAAAAACCACAAACCAAAAAAAAAAAAAAAAAAGAAAAAACCCCCAGTCTTCTCATTTTAGAGCTGACTTCAGCAACAAGTTTTTTTATCCACATGTAACAGAATATGCCTTTTCTGCAGCATGTTCATACAAAGCTCATAGACAGTTCTATTTTTTTCTATTTAAATCTGCACATCCAAGTAGAGAGAGTTATCCCATGCATGCCCTGAAAAAAGCATTTTTCCTTTCTTCTGTCTACTGGCAGAACAAAAATCTCACCTAGCACAGATCAGAGTTGATCTGATTGATTTTACAGATATTAATAATGAAATTATTAGAGCAGACAATCATTTTATGATGATTGTTTCTGTTAGACAAATTAATAATAGAAATGCTCCAAGAAATTAAATACTCAGCTGCCAGTGGGGAGCATAAGTGCCTGGGGCTGAATTGAGATGAGCTTGTACAATTCCACATCCCTTCTGGAAGAAGGGCCCCGCTCTTTGTGTGCAACAATGCCCATGGCATAAGAGCCATAATATCGCCATCTAATTTATTTACTCTATAATTCATTGATTAATCATTTCTTTGCATTCTTTGATACAGAATACTGCACAGAAACATTTTCTAATACACACAGAAACATGTCCTCCCCAGTACCACTGAGTTTGTGTAGCAAGAGAACTGTAGGAAAACTAGAGAGACAATAACAGCAGAACAAATTTGTTCTGCAAATTTTACTTTCACAGGGGATTGTCTTAGTGTTTGACTTTGTGAAGGAAGTTGTAATTGATATTTGAAGGTAAAACACAACTTAATTCAGTCTGCGACAGAAAACACGAATATAAATAAACAATATCTTTATTTTCTGAGGCTCATGTTAAAAAATGACACTTAAAAAGTTTTATCATACTTTTTCTCACACTTTATGAAATACTGCCCATCTCAGATTTCATGGGAAAGTATGTCTTGATTTCTAGAGGACCAAAACCATGTTGACATGAAGCCATCAATATGTTGAAACCTTTGCATAAATGGCATGATGCTTATATAAAACCTGTGTTAAGAGCCTGGCTGTGACCAACTAGCTTCAAAGTGAGGAGTCCTCACCCTTTTCACTTGAACGTTCTATTTTCTGTTACACCCTAAAACCTACTAGACAAAACACCAGATATACATATAACTCGATGACATGCCAGTGACTTCACTGATTTTACCTCAGCAAGAAGTTAGCCCCGAAATTTTGGGACACAACAAAACACTTATACAAGGGGGAAATGGCACTTAGAATAATGCCAATTTATCACATTAATGGGCAAGCAGCAAGAGATTTATGGAAACCTTCTCAGCAGGTCTGATAGATGAGATAAGATATTCATAACTATTCAAGTATTGGTTGTGTGGCATATGTCTCACAGCTGCTGGCTTTGATTAGGGTTATAACATAGGTTAAGTTCTTACCTTTGACCAGTAAGTGTGTGTAGAGCCATCATTTCCTGTTTCAACTGGTGTTTTCATGTTGGAAGAAATCCACTTAGCACACTTACCACTGAATCTAAACCAAAGTTACCTCATCCTCGTTGCTATTTAAACCTAAATCAGCCACCTCAAACAGACACATGGCAAACAGGATGATCCGCCATCAAGACAGCACAGGGCTGGTGTAGAGCCACACAGGAATGTGATGAAGCTATTTCTTCACCTGAAGGGGGTATGCAGTTGTACTTCAGTCACCTGAGTGCACTGCTATATCAGCTGAAATATGCTTCAGTGCACTACACAATTATTCTCCCACCGGGACAATGCCAGCACAGGGAACCTGGATATAGCCATAAATATATTAATTGTACTGGTAAACCTTTTTAGCAAATCAATACTGTCTTCTACATTAACCTGGATGCAAAGCAAAGAAGGCAGTAAATCTCAGTTATTCATTAGTTCTGTCATCAAAAGTTCCATACATAGCTCCATTTTCATTACTGTTGCTTTATTTGATATCTCTGTGGATATTGAATAGACTCTCATGAGTACTCTGGTACACTTGACTGAATTGTTTGACTTTCCACCCGTGTTTCTTTAGGGACTAGAGCCTGACACAATTCAATATCTATTACCTGTAGATTAGACTGAATACCTGTGAAAGACATTCCTTCATTTAGCTTTGACTTAGAGAAGCCTGTTAATTTTAGAACTGCCCTGTGAGTAGGACATCTGGTAGGAGACAGCACAGCTGTTCAAATATTGGATACCAAGTTGTATATAACCTTATGGTCAGGTCCACATCATTCTTGAATTTATCCACCATCATGCAAAAAATATTCCATTCAGTGAAGAAAAAAAAAAAGCCTCAGCTCTTTTCTGTCTTATCAGGAAGACTGGCCTAAATTTTGATATGGGAAATATTTCAGACAGCATCATTAAACCCACATCACCCATTTAAACATTTCTAATTATCTTAATGATGGTGAATATGAAAGAAAAAATAAATAATTAAAGACATTATAACTACATGATATCTCTATAACATATTGAATAATAAAAACATGCTTGATATTTTAACATTTACTAGCTTTGGTAGAAGAAATTAAGTGCTGACTTTGTTTTCTATTTTTTTTTTTTTTTTGTGCGATTTTAACACTTATTCATGCAAGTTAATGAGCTGTCCAATCTAAGAGAGTACCAGAATCAGATCTCAAACAGCATTAGCAATCAAAAAAACATGTGATGTGGACTGCAGGCTTCAAGTTAATAACTTAGACCTCAAGTGTTTAGCAAGCATGTAAACTACCTGAAGATGAGTGGGCACTCCCATGCACGGTGACATTCCCTGCAGTCCCTCGACTTGAACAGTCTGGCGGCTGTTGCTGCCAATCCAGATCCAGAAATGTGGTAACTTCTCTGAAGCTGAGTCTTCTCAGGAAGTGAATCAGAGCTACTCACACAAGCATACAGCAAAAATGCTAAGCAAGGATCTCTGGTACCAAAAATAGCAATGTGTCACAGTAATCAAGCCTAACAATCCAGCCAACAGAAGCAGAAATTTATCAAACATGTGGGTTTACATTTTCAAGTTTTGTTCAGCTTTTGTTTTTGTTTTTGTTGTTTGGGGTTTTTGTTGTTTGGGTTTTTTTGTTTTGTTTTGTGGGGGTTTTTTTGTGTTTTTTTGTTTGTTTGTTTTGTTTTGTTTTTTGAAGCAGAGTGTTGCTGGCTTCTTGGTTTGGTTTGGTTTGGTGTTTTGTCATATTTGGGGGTTTGTACACCAGGAAATATAAAAGCCAGGCTTGTTACACTTCTCAAACTGTAGCAACTCACTGGCTGCCACAGGCAGAACCTCATCCGAAATATAAAGGGCAGTATGAGAAGGAGGAGTTTTCCTTCTTTCCCATTGAAGCTCTATTTAAACGTGAAGCAGGGAAGACTAATCAGGCCAAAGATGGGAATTCTGTTCCTGTGTGACTGGGAGGCACTGGTCCCCTGGGCTGCCATGTGCATTTAGCATCAGAGTGTCGTCTGAGACAGCAGAACTTATCATTAAAACAGAGCAAAGGGGACAGAGATGCCAGGACTTCTCTCCCTGTGCAAGCCTCTCCAGAGTCATATACATACCTTCTTCCTAAATCCCCAAAGGATTATCTAAGTCTTACATCCAACTTGAAGCTCTCTTCTATCATGAATATTTTTGCAACTTTTTTAAGAAAAAAGATCACTTATAAAATGCAAAAGCTAAAATACCCATTGTTATCCTAATTAATATTTCTCCTGCCAAGTGGAAGAGCACATACAGCTGTGTGGAACACACTCAAGCCCTTTTCTAGTAGAATTATTATAATCGTCATGTCTGTACCAGTGAAAGTTTGCTACACAAACTTGTAGGTTTGAAAATCTTTCTTAGAGTCAGCAACACAGGCTCTGACTCTAGTCCTGGCATTACTTGTAAGCAGATTGATGATTGGACTTGATCTTAGAGGTCGTTTCCAACCTTAGCGATTCTGGAATTCTATTATAACATCACAGTCCCTCTTCCGGGGGAGGTTCTGCACTACATGTTAGACAGGCATTGGAAAAACATTCAATAAGCACAGAAGTGTTGTCACCTAAGAACTTTTCTGAGGAAAAAATTATTATTTAAAATAGAAAGAATATAAAATTTGTTTATTCTGTTCTTTGACCATATTCAAAGATTGTTTTAAAAAAGGGCAATAAAAATGCTGGTTTAATTCCATTTTAGTTAATGGACTTCATGGGAGAATTACTGATGCTAAGTTTCTTCAATACATTCTATATATTATTGGTAGTTTGATCTGCTAAAAGGACTCACTGGCCAGAATTACCATCACACACAAATGGCAGATGTGTTACCATAGAAATGGAACAGCACCACAGAAAAAAAGAGATATAATCATGTGTGTACCTTGAACAAAGACACACTATCCATGTATGGGAAACCAGCATGCTGGGATCACTTCCTAAAATGTTGATGGGATTGCCTCTAAAATTGCTGTTCATGATATCTGCAGTGTTTACAGTGACTGACTCTAAGGCAAAGAGTGAACAGGAAACAAAAGAAAACCTTCACTGAGACTCCCTGCAGGGGGATACACATGGATGAAATGGGGAAAAGCACTGTATATAAACTAAGAAAATTGCAAAGGTAGAAGAAACACAGACTGATTTAAAGAATGAAAAACTGAAGAAATTGTGAGCGAAGTGAAAGGGAACACGAGAACTGAAGGGAGAGTGGAGGATGAGAAACTTAACAACAGAAAATATAGAGAAAACAGATGCAAATGGGAAAGAAAAATGAGAAGCAGTACGGGAAAGTGAACAGAAAGAGAAAAAGCAGAGATAAGAATAACAAGGAGAAAAATCCTATGAGAAAATGATTGAAAAAGAGACAGTGAGAAGAAAAACAGAGGAGGGAAACGCGAAAATTTAAGAGGAATTGGAGCATCAGTTGACACTGAAGAATCTACGTATCCAATAATTTGAAGACATAAAGACTAGAAGTATATTACTTTTAAATATTAATAACAAAGCAAAATTTTGTCTCACTGTACCTTTTTTTCCCCCCAGAGTTCACAAATAATAACACAGTAAGGGGAGTTTGCAAAATTTAACCATACTCTTTATTTCTGGAAAATTACCATCCATTTTTTATATAATATTTACCCATCTCTTTCAGTTTTATTCAGTTTGCTCATGGATGTGTCATCATTAGGGTAAAAACCCCCAACAAACCACAAGCTAAATCTAGGCCTGAGATTAAAACCCTAAACCCATGATAGCAGGTGCCTGGCCAGTTTTTCAGACTTATGAAGGACCCTAATAGGAATTGCCAGCAGCATTAGCATTTCTGAAATTCTTTTTGCTTATTTACATGTCTAAATAAATGACATGGCTTCTCTGCAGATATTTATTTCCTTTTTTCTTAAGTTCAGGTCTAAACCTTACACAGACAGTTCTTGGTGAGGATAAAAGAGGACAGACAATTTTGACATACATAAACAAATATGCCAGCCTAGGGTTTTGTTGTAATTAAAGTTTAACAACTTTTTAACTGTTACTTTAAACAGTAGTATTTATTCTTACTTTGGAAAATGAAGTTGTCTGTATTTTGTGAGGGGGGGGAAGCTTACAGTTGTTTTATATTTTAGCTTGACAAGACTCTCAGTTCTTTTGCCAGACTAGAGGTTTTATCCATCTTTTTTCAGAATGTTTGCATCTTTCTACTGTGTTTCATGATGAAAAAGTGTCAAAAGAAGACCTTTTCAAAGAATTGAAATAATCCAAACTTTTAGATGGCATAAATTTACAAACAGTTTAAAAACAGTAGCAGAAGCAAAATCAGTAATTGTTTTATTTGATTTTATTTAATCCAGGCTATTTATCTAAAAAATTCCCAAATTAAAAGTAAACAAAAAGTCCACTCTCTTCTATTATTTCTACAAAAAATCTATTTCTCCTCCTTTATAATGATTTACTCTTGTTTTGACATAACACAGTGTGAAAATTAAGTCCAGAATATCAGACAATGAAAAATTCAGGATTAAAGTATTATCTACCTGAAAGCCTGACAAATGATAAATTAGGAAGGGAACCAATCTGTTAACTTCTCCCATCTTACACTCAGGGACAAATCTCTGAAGGCACTTCCCCTGTTGTCAAAGTTTCATTAAGACACAGAATCCTTCCCAGGGTTCTCCAGGTGCCACTTTGATGGATGTACCCTATGCGATCTGTTTCTGGGCACTGAAGTGGGTTGCAGTACCTACTCTACAGCTGTCAGGTGTTTGTTAACTTGAGCACTTAAACAACAAAGCCCAAGTAAATACAGGCTAAAAATGCAGAGTAAACAAAGGCATAAAGCTGTGCAAGAAAAACACCACCTGGAGAAGTCCATAAGTCTAGACAATTAAGATCGCCATAGGGAGAAATTAATTTTCTGCTCTCTTTCCACTACACTTATAAGGCTTCCAAAAAGAGAGTTTCAGCAATGACTTTTTACAATTTTTACAGTTTTTAGAAAACTGAATTCATTTGCAGTCTGGACTTCATACTCCAAAATCATAAATTGACTATTGTTCCATTTTTATCTTGCTGTAGTCTCATTATAAAACCAAAAACATACATAATAAAATTGTTTTAAAACATCAGGCCTAACTGACAAGTCATTTTCCATAGGTATGAAAATAAATTGTCAGAAGAAAAATCAGCCTAAAAGTTATAAATCTTTTTGTGATGTTAATTATCTTACTGGTAACATAGCCTCTGTCAAATTCCCAAAGAGAATATAGTGATAATGAAGGTTTGACCTTCTGCTTGTATAACCAAATATGCAATAGTAATATTCTTTTTCTCCCATACCTATCACTTCAATGTTTATAATTGAAAATACACGTGCTCATTTAAAGAATGTGGTTACATTATTAAAGGTTGAATTAAAAGCCTTATAGAAAGCCAGTGCATCAGTAATATACTTGTCATTGCAATTCCCTGTGAATAGAATTCCTTGCAAGTAATAAATTAATTCGTAACCATTGTAATCAACAGCATCCCAATGAAATCACAAATATACTGGGCAGAATTAACAACTCTGGAACACACAGAAGATATGTTAGTAGCCTTGTTATTCAATTACTTGGCAGTAGAAAGAAATTATATGAATATCCAAAGATGCCTTAGTAACCTGTAGTTTTAGAACTAACATGGTACAAGAGTATGATTTAATTAAAGTTTACATTTGAACAACAGGTTACTTTGGAGAATGATAATTCTACTTAAAATAGCCTTTAAACTTATAAGCACCCACTGAAAGTTTCCAAAATCTGCTCAGAGAACATGCTTGTGACCCATGCCAAGGAAATACATTTATTAGTGTCACATAAACTATGTTTAGTATATAGATCTATTTACACAAAAGCAGTTAAAATCTACAAACAAGTATAAACATATTCATTTCAGCTTTCGGGAAGGTAAATGTAGATACTTTTGCTGAAAGTACTTAGCAATCATTTAGCAAGTATTTGGTATTTGATTTCCAAAATATTTAGCTTAAATACTCAGATGCAAACAGGAAACAGGTTGGAAATACTCAGATGGAAACAGGTGGAAAAGGATCTTCTCCTGTTTCAGGTGAGTACACCAAACATTTGCTTCTGCAGTCCTGCAGCAGAACTAATATTGCAGGCAGTTAAAATTCCAAGCACATTTTTTTTTCATCACTCTGAGAATTTGGAGGCTGCTTTTAATTTTCCTCATAAATTCACATGTGCTGAGGTTATCCCTATTTATGTTTTGGCAAGTGTTATCTCTTACCTGAGAGAAATGTCCCCCTGCTCCATGCTTGTCTTTGATACATTTCAACATTGCTTTTGTTTTGCTAGGTCCTTCCTTTGCCTCTGTAAGCAAGGCTCCCACTCCCTCAATCATTCTGATACACTTTCACTTAATCTTCCTGAACATAGGCAATAAGAATTACACATGGTGCTGCAAGTGATATCTCTTCTCTCTCCTGCATAAAAAAGCAAAAAAAAGGCTCTATTTATGCTGGAAATAGCTCACTCAGTACAACTTCTACGACGTTAATACTATCAGGGAAAACAAGCTCCCTTTGCTGTCAGTGACTTCAATCCAGAGATAGGGATCTCTGATGAAAGTCTGAATGCTGGACAAAACAACACCAGCCACTCCAAAAGCTTTTGTGGACAAGCCCCTGAATTCTGTGCTGTTTTCCTACTCTCTGCTTGCTTTCTGTCTTTTGAAACTGTAGAAAGAATTCATCTAATTAAGTACAGGGTTGTTTTTGTTTTTTTTCCTATCATCACTCAACACTTTGTTGTTGGTGAATCTTTGCTGAGCTTGGAGAGGGTCTGTATGCTAACTCCATATGTTGTTCATTCTATATGTTTCATATCATGCTAATTCCCATGATTTTATGTGACTTTGAAAGTATTCTGCTCTCAAGAGATTCAAATTAAAATTGGTTTTCTGAAAGTTGGCTAAATATGATGTTTATTTTCTTATTTATTTCTATACTCTAATGCCACTCCACACATTCCTACTTTAGTACAAAATGAACAAATTTCATGGGACATTAGCATGTATTTTATTGTCTGCTAGTCTGGAGTAGTTTTTTATAACGTCTGTTCGTCTTGCCAGCTTTCTGTTTTTACATAAGAAAAGATGATGCTACCCACAAGAATTCTGTAAAGAATTACTTTGAAGAACTGCTGTTTCTTCAAACATTTCTCCTGGATGAAGACACTTCAGAAATCTGAGCTGAATGCATTGCCCTCTGAAATTCACGTAAGGTAATATGAAATGCTATAAGCAAAACAGTTCATATTTTCCTCCATTTATATACATACACATATAGATCTGAAAATATATATAGATAAATACTTGGAATAATTGAACCTTCAATTTTCATTCAGAAGCTTTTATTTTTAAAAATGTTTTTTTTTTATTTTATTTCTTCATAGTGATATCAGCTAAGGAAGACTTCTGTTTGGCATGCTGAAATTATTTTGTAATATTTATTTATATAGTAAAAAAGGACTATACTATTAATTGCCTATGGATTCATATTTGTATCACACTAGTTAATTAAAAACTAAAGCTTACATAGCTCTTCAGAAGCTACTATAAACATTCATTAGAAAATATTTATTGGGAAAAATCATAGTTTCTCCCAAGAAATCAACATGCAACAGTTGTCATTGAGCTTCCATAAGACAAAAAGATATTTCATGTGGTGGGGGTGGCAGCAGGGAAATCTCATTAATCAGTGTAAACAGGTGTTTTATAGCCCCTGGCTTCCAAAAATCCTTGCTCCCAAATATACTGAGCACTGGCTGGAAATTCAGTTTGAGTTGACAGATCTCTTCCTGGCCCTGGAGGGAAGGGGATAGGCAACGCCCCCATTCTTCCAGCCTCACTTGTTCCCTGCTTGCTGGAACAACTTTGAAATGAGAAATGGGGCAGGGGAACTCTAAGACAGATAAAACTTTCCATTTCCTGAGCACATACTCTAAGCATTATGAAATCAGATAAAACTGATTTACACATATAAAATATATGTGTTGATAAACACAACCACCACATTTTCTTCACAGTGGTGTCATTTTAAAGGGAAATGTGATACATGGTTATAGCTGTAAATATCACATGAAGAAGGCTGGGCTGCCTTGGCTCAGGCGCCCATGAGTGAGGGTACACTACACAATTATTTTTTAAACTTTTTTTTATTTTATTTTTAATTTCTTAACTTATGGTGATGGCAGGGCTAGGCCATATGAGTAAAATATCACCTTGGATTATGAATAGTGATCCTGGCCAAGGACTTTCTTTTTCTAGGACCCTGTTTCCAGCTGTAAGCAGCAGATTTTACTCAAGGGGCCACCTGACTGTGATGCCCAAGACCTGCAGATAGACCGACCCATCACAGATTTGCCTGGGCTAAACTTCCAAGTTGCTTAATCCTCAACCTCGGGTACCCTTAAGGCCAAGCAGGTGTTGCAGCACTCAGCCAAGTAGATTTCTGAACCTTTCAGTGCCTAGCACTGGGATGTAAGTGTTGGAGGATATTTTACCTTTAGCAAGTATTCACACACAAAAATGATCTGTGCTTCATGAAAGGTTCTCTTACTCATGAAAGAAAAAAGCTGCAGGGTAAAAACTGTCCTGCTTCTTTGAGAATGTGCAAAGTGTGATTTTCTGCAGGTGATCATTTTTGGCAGAGCTGTAGCCACTGCATGCACAGCAGAAGAATTTCCTTAGCTGAGGCTCAGACTTTTTGCTATGTGAATCCATCTCTCTTTTATCTTCTTTATACTTCACTGTAAATATATATTTAAATGGCCTTTATCCATATCTCTAGTATTCCCCAACATTATTATCTTTGGAGAGCCTCATTAGATGGTTGGAGAAATGATGCCATACACCCCATCACATCTTAAAGAAGAAGCACATTCCTGTTGTAATTTATCCTGAGAGAAGGGTGGATAACAGCAGTGCTATGAAAATTATGGCACCTATTTGTCCTAATGATTAGTCATCACAAAAAATTGCTCATAGTCTGAGTCATAACTGCCCTTAAGTGTAAGCATAATGGTTCTGATTTGTAAAACACCCGTGGCATTTATCCATGCTTTTCCTACTGTTTATTTTCAAGCTTTTATACATTTACTGTAAAATAATAAAATCAAATATCATAAAACCTGCTTTGGAAGACCATTCACACAGCAGTCTGAATAAATTATCTGAGTCACATGCAGCCTTTTGAAATTCAGTAAGGGAGAAAAAACAATAAAACTGATAAGAAAGCTAGTCATTCTAGGAACATTTTGTTCTATTACAGTCCATCATGGTGGTATTTTGCACGTTGATGTTACCCAGTTTTAAAGGAGTGACATTTTTATCTAGGCAGTAAGGTTCAGTCAATTTATGCCAGCAGATTTTTCTGCCTTCTTAAACAGGGACAAAAGTTTGAATTTAAGCTCTGACTCAAGTATGTCAAACATAACACACTTCAGATTGAGTCTGCTGCAGGGAATCAGAAGATCTAAATTGTGATAAAATGGGATCAATTTCACTTATAAAGAAGAAAAGTTACTTTCTTAAACAGAAATGAGAAGAAAGAGAGAGAGAAGAAATCACTGAGAATTACTTTTTTTCTGAAACTATCGTTGGAGTCTTGGAAAAAGACTAGCAGTTCTAAGGATGGTCCATGATGGGTGTGTGTCACAGACACTTTTCTTTATGTTCTACAATTCTATATATAGAAGTCAAAGAGGAAAAAAAAATGAAGGAAAATACTGTACAGTTGCACCTATCCTGGGAAAACTATTTAGAAAACCATGGTAAATTGCTCTGAAATTCTGGCATTACTGCTTTCCTCAGTATAATAACATTTATATTTTGGAGGATATTTTAATAAGAC
>JAWWEV010000001.1:8372299-8437539 GCA_035583235.1 Hafferia zeledoni
AATTGCTCTGAAATTCTGGCATTACTGCTTTCCTCAGTATAATAACATTTATATTTTGGAGGATATTTTAATAAGACCTTAGTTAATAACACTGGATTTGAAAGAAAATGCAAAGATGATGTTAACCTTCTTTTTCCTACATGTGATCCCTTCACCAAGACTGATCCTCAGCATCTGTAAAGTACAGTCAATTTGCTTAAAATGTTACAAGTGGTCGCATAAGAGACTCTGAATACAGGAGTGAATAACAAGTCAATGCAATTGAAACATAATATTATTTTTAGAATATTTTTTCTGCAAAACAAGAAAGTTGGTAAATTAGTGACAGAAAGCTGAAAGTTTTGTTACTAGATTTTCCTCAATTTTTATCTGAAACTAAACACTCCTTCAAATATATATTTACTCAATTACAGATTTAGCTCTGGACAATGTTATATTATGCATTTACTTGAATAATATGTGCATTTTGGAAATGGAAATAGAAAACTTAGGCTTACTCTATGTTTACACTTGCAGCAGGTGATAAATGCACACATTCAGCACAGGAAAAGATTAAGGGAAGAGGGGGATTTTTACATATAAATACATAAATTTGTAAATACATAAATAAGTAATAGAATTATAATAAAACCCACAAGTATAAGGAAATTTCTGAATGTAAGGATTAAATTTATTCCTGCATGTCTAATTTCCTCACTAGGATAAAATTTGGTCACAAACTATTGAGTGTTTGAGGACAAACAATACAGTGAAAATAGACTTCTAGGTTCTTTTCCATACATCTGTATGCACACAAATTTATCCACATGCGTATATAAATAGAGTTATTGCTGTGGCATTCAACAGTTTGTTAAAACAAAGCTGGTTTAAATATTCTCTCTAGAACACCTGTCTAGCATGCCTGACCCCACTGTCTGAGCCACTCAACCTGACTTGTACTGTGACCAGTGACAATGTCAGCCATTCCCTGGAAGGCCAGTCCCAGTCTCACTTTGCAAAGACTTGCTGTTCCCATAATATAACATAATACATTTCTTGTATTATATGTTGTAAAACTATGGCATGCATCAGAGGAGATGGTAGATATTAACACTAAAATGTCTGATAATTCCATAAACCTGTTCCTAAGTAAATTAGTAATAACAAATAAAAAGAAATAAAATAAATTAAAAAAAAAATAAAAATACTAATCACGATATTTATAACCACTTTAAAAAAAATTTAAAAATCTGGAATAAATTACTTAGAATTATGATTTGGATAAGATAAAATCTATTGATTGTATAACAGAAAAGCATAAACTAAGAAATTGCAAGCAAATTCTTGTTTACAGAAAAAGAACAGGATGACTTCTTACAATTACCTAATGAAGGATATTAAAAAATGTTCTAAAAGCTTAAAAAAATAGACTATAAATGTCCAATAGATAACAGAAGCAGCCATCAAAAAAAAAAAAAAAAAGCTAGTATATGAACCGCAGGAAGCTACAGTAGGTGTCTGAAGCAGTTGATGATTTCCAAAAGAACAAAGAGAATGTGAGGGGTTGTTAATAAGTCTTTTCAGAGAGCTGGACTTGAGCCACATAGTGCTTGGTCTGCAAATACTATGTTTAAAAATCAATCCTTTGCTTCACAGGAAGCCAATGTACTTTTGTCAAAATTAGAGCAACATGAACATCTGTCTTGGAGCCAGTTAACCATCTCACTGCTTGTACTTTTCTGGTTTTGCCTTTCCTCCCATAAGAGGAGTAAAGTGAAATTACAGACATCCACGGAAACCCAAAGGTTAATACATTTACAGGAGTATGAACACACTTTAGAATCAGTGATAGAAAATTCAGGCAGTCATCAGTGCGAGACAGACCTTAAGGATACAAGGTTTCAAATCAGAAACTGAAGCCTGAACAAAGTTAGAAGCAATGAAAAACATTCAGGAAAGTGAGAAAAAAGCAACATGAAATGTCATTTCACATATTCAAGGTTACTTTTCAAAATATTTCAAATGTGTTTTTAGAAAGCACTAACCAAAACATGTTGATGGTAGCATTTAACTTGATATCTCTGCCTTCACTTAGATTTTCTTCCAAACACAGGTTTTGAGAGAGAATGTTTTGGTGGTTTGTTTTTTAGGGTTTTTTTTTTTGTTTTTTTGTTTTTTTTTTTGATAATGTCATTAAAGGCGGGGGCAGGGGGAGGGGAAGAAAGAAAGAAATGGTCTGCCACTGCTACACCCATTGTTCAGTGGGTGACTCCTCTCTTTCTGGAGGAACTCTTGTACACAAGAGCATGGTCAAGTGCAGCTCTACCTCCTGAATTCTGCCCTGGGGACCATCTGGCAAAAATCCTGAACTTGACTTATTTCCTCCCATGGCATTGCTATTTCCTTCCCTGGGGAAGGATTTTGCCCTAGTTATTTGCAGAACCGTTTGAATGCCATGTAAAAAATCTCATTACAGTATCATCAGAGGGAGAAAGAGTTGCAAGCAAAATATTCTTACAACAAAGCTGTCACACTTGGGACTGGAATAGACTGGCAGATTGCTCCCTGCCTGAACCTCACCTTGTTAACAGGTCTCAACCCTCCAGCAAGATGAAGATTAAATATCTCAGCCTCAGTGGAGCAGACTCAGCATGAATATTGTTCACCACTGGGCATCCAAGCAGAAGAGATGAGATGCTTCATCTCAAAAGCACATCAAATTCTTATGCAGCACTGCCTGGCACAAAGTTTGCAACAGGCACTGCCACATTACCAAAGGCATGCTTATTTACCATTGCCCAAACCTTTGTAAATGACAAAAATTTACACACCTGGAATTCCATTTGTTAAGGACCTTTCAGTGAAGTGCCATGTAGCAGGTTTCATCTTGGGCTAGAAATAATATTTCAATCTCTTCAGAGAAATTAACCATAAGAGCCTTGTATAAGAAAAAAAAAAAAAAAAAGAAAAAAAAGAAAAAATCAAAGAACAACACAAACAAACAAAACAGATAAAAAAGACCCCCAAGAAAAAAGAATTATAGATACTGGCTGACTCAGCTGCCCCTTGAACCTAAGAATAGCCAGATAAAAGAACTTTATGGACATGCAAGCTCCAGATTAATCGAATGATAATTTGCAATTTCATTTTCAGTTTGCTGCTATTAAGTAGCTCTGTTGTTGCTCTTTTTCAAGAACGCTAAGGGAATAAAAAAACCAAACGTGGATTTTGGAGGTTTGCATGACCCTTTCCTCTCACAGGAGGGACTGAATTGCAAAGAGTGCACTGAAAACCATCAAACTCCATTTCCTGCCATACACACTTGGTAAAGTAGCCTTTACAATACCTTGATCATAGGTCTTTCTGACATGGAAATCACCTTCTGCTCTCTTTCCTATACAAGTCTTTTGGAGTAACAAAGAAAGGCAATGAAACAAGGAAGGTGAACATACAAATCCCTTGACTGCTTTAACATAATGGTGTTTTCTTACAGCAAGACACAGTATTTTCATTTCTTCCCCGAGTGGTAGCTCATTAATCATTTTAGAGTACTCTTTCTTGGCTAAAATTCCTCCTTATAACACACCTTGTGGGAGAGTCCCAAGACTCTAAATCTTGGTGCATTAAGGGTCAATAATAAATGATATTAATTTTTCCTCTACACACAAATAAAAGGCACTTTAATAAGTAGAGAAGGCAATAAACTAGACTGAAAGGAATGTGATTATGACAACTTGTCATGGAATATTAAATAATGTAGCATTGATATAATTAAGGATCACAGATAGGGACACATCAAAATAAATTATGCTAATTATTTCATTTGAGAGTTAAGAAATATTGCATATTTATCCAGACCTGTATTTGTGTCCTTATTTCCATATTTATAGCATTTTAACTATACTAGGACAATGGCTATTTCCATCTTGCTCCTTACAGAGCCTCCCTGCAGTGCTAATCAAATCCTGACATCTGACTCTAACACTAAGAGTTTTAAGATAATTAAGCACTTTAACCTAATGAACTTGCATTTTAATCCACTGTATTTGTTTAGAGAAAACCCAGGAGACTAGTAATGAGATATGGAGTTTTACACACACATTTATAGTGAATGTTCAGATTAAGCTCAGGTCAGGAGCAAGACGGATCTCAAACTTCATCTTCAGCAAAGTGATGGCAGAGTACATTACATAAGATTAGATTTTTTTTTGCTCTAATAAAATACATTAGTTATTTCAATTCACTGCTTGCATATAGCTCCCCAAACTAAAAACTTTCCTCCTTGCAACAGGCCAAATGCTGAATGGAAATGAAGCCTGTGAAAGAATTTTGTAACTGTACCCAGAAAAAGGGTAAGACATGCAGCTGAGACAGAAAAGGGGAGCTTGCAACTGCCATTGCTAAGTCTTTGGACATCAGTCCCAATGCCTGTTTTATAATCTCTGCATTCCTTTACACAAAACGATGATGTCAAGGGCTAGAGGCAGCCCCCTGGCATGCTCAAATCTGTGTTAGTGGGCAGGTAAAGAGATCCACAGGGAAATGCATTATCTGGCTATTCACAGCAAGACTCACCAAGGGAAGGGGACACAAGCTGGCTATGTTTCCTCAGCTTCATAAAGTTTTGCCTCTCAAAGAGGTAAAACAGTTCCAGGAAAGAGATTGTTCTACTATCCATGTCTATCTTTTCTTCAATTTTTATTTTTTTTTTTAATTTTTGTACTTTTACCCTGCATCCCACCAAAAACTTTAAGAATGTATATATTCTTTTGTACCAGTGAAAAAAGTCAAGGCTATAGAACAGGAAGGTTAGAGATTATCTGTTTTCCAAACAATTACTGCTCTGTATATGATTCAGAGAGAGGAGTTAAATCTTATACCCCATAGAAGCATCTCCTAGCCAAGAGGATTTGTTTATTCCTGTATGAACACTCTGGAGATTTCCTGTTTGAGTTTTTTTTGGTTTTGTTTTTGTTTTTTTAACAGTAGAACACATTTCATTATCATGGCTCTGTAGCCCCTTAACACAGATTGAAGACATTGCAGCTGTGGGGTGGGATGAATCCTGAAGGACAGATTGAGACAGAGACATCCACACTGCTGAACACTCAACAGCCTGACAGCTGGAGCACTTCCATGGGCAACAGAAAACTGGTTTAAGTTTCTGTGCTCCTTCAGCCTGTGCTTTGTGGTAGCTGATGTACCTCTGATGATATGGAAACAAAGACACCAAGGTATAAATGCACAGTACAGCTTCTAAGCATTCAAAAGTAAGAAGCTGTTCCCCTCTTCCTAAGCATCACAGCAGTTCTCAGGCTACCTCTCCTGGTTTTCTTCTTTTACAGTTACATTTTCCCTATAGCTATGAAGAGTGAAAGATTTGGGAATTGCTGCATTTGCCAGCTTAAACTGTCAAGTAATTTCCTAATTTTCCTTAATGGACTGAAAAAAAAACAAACACCAAAACCAAAAACAAACAACAACAAAATACAACAAACAAAAAAACCCTAATGTAGTCTATGAAGAAAATAATGATGAAAATGTGAACTAGAAATTCTAAATGCCAAATTTCCCCTCTTGTAGCATACTGTGTGGTCAAAGGTGGGACACAGAGAGAAGAGACCTTACTAATGGATGATCAAACAATAAAAGCAGTAACACACAAATTGGCAGGGATGGGGCTCTGCTTGCCTTCAAATCCGATAGGCTCATGACACAATCTGATTTTCATTTCCTTCAATACATTTTCCTTGACTGAAAAGGGCTTCAGTAAAATAAGTCAGAAGAACTTTTTTCATTCTGCTTAAGAGATCATAGCAAAAAATACAGTGAATTTAAGACAGTTCATTGTACTAGTATCAAGTTTTTTTAAGTTCTGAGATGAGACTCATAATACCTTTTGCTCTTCATTTTCCAATGTTCTTTATTTTTCTAAAAGATTAATATACACTACCAAATCACTTCCAAATATTTGTGCTCAATACTTCATATGAGAACAGTTTGATTTGTTTCTGTCAATTTGCCTGGGTACAAATCTGTTGTTAAACACTCCCTTTAAGTTTTGAAAACAATGAGCAGAAAAATCCACAAAATTATTCACAAAATTAACCACAACAGCGGCAAAACAGAGAATTAAGTATTTAGACATATAACTTTAAAAGCCAGTGTTAACTGTTTTTTGGGTTTTTGTTTGGTTGTTGTTTTTTTTTTTTTTTTAATTGTCAATGCAGTGACAGATTTTGGTAGAAGAATTGTAGCCCACTGAGATCACTACATAGAGTTAAAGGCTTCTGATAAGAGCACTTCTGTGGATTATCCATTTATAGCCCAGCTCAAATAGGTTATCTAGTAGAAATATAATCAAAGAGCTCTCCAGTCTGAGTTGCAGATTTAGCTAAGCTGATTTTTTTTTTTTTTTCTCCTCACTTTTAAGTCATGTTTTTTTCTCATGTAATCTCAGCGTTCTGGTCTCTCTGTAGGTTGCCACACACCATCACCACTGTCAAGTGTTTTCAAGGCTAACCCAAGTCAGCAATCCAATGTGCATGTGAAAAACTGATGCTAAGAATCACACGCCACTACATGTCCCCATAAAACATGCATTAATTTTAGAAAGAAATTAAATTACATTTTCCGTATTATATAATCATCTCGTGTTTCCAATAAAAAAAAAAGAGAAGTGTCTTCCTTTTTCCTGATTTTTTTTAGTACAAACTCAAGATGATTTCAAGCTAAATATGAAAAATTGCATCCAATTTAACTTCTGAAAACATACATTCTAGATGAAGTGGTTGTGCTACTGCCATCTGGTATTTATGTACATATGTTTGTGTACACAAATACATATATGTAGGGGGTTTGTAACTGTAAATTTGAAATACATTTTCTTATGTTATCTCTAGTTGAAACATACAGATGAACATTGTTTTTCATAAAATTTTGTAACACTTCCTTTTTTACAACAAATCATTCCACTAACAAAACTAAACTATTGCATCGTGAATTTTACATTAAACATGGAATTAAGACAAGTTTGTGGTACACTTAATCAGAATCATTTCTGGCCTACTGTAGAGAAGGTAACATATTTAAACTGCAGATGAAACTTAACTTCTTACAGATTAATGGTGTGGCAAACAGTTGTTAGTTTCTATTTGGTGGTGATCCCATGAAGCCATTAGAGGTCCAGCTCCAGCCAATAGTCACAATTCAGTGGCAACGGAACTCCAGAAAAGACAAATGCAACATATCCTTGTGACATTCTGCACTGAAGACCTAATGAAATATTAATCACTCAGGCTCCACATGTAAAATGTAACAAAAAGAAAGTCAGAATAATAAAAAAAAATAGCACAGCAGGGGTGCTGTATTAACATCAACAAATCACTTTGAAAAGATAAAGCAAAGTGCAGCAATCCTAGCCCCACATGTTTGTAATTTTAAAACTCTTGTCATAGCTAAGTAATAGCATGGCCTCAGCAGGAGACACCAAAATTAAAGGTAAAAGCTCTCCTATGGGGTGAAGGGAAGACGTAATAGTGCCAAAACAGCACTTAGCTTTTTTTTTTTTTCTTTTTAAGAGATAGCACAAAGACAAAGAACTAGATTCATTACAAAGATTCATTTGATACAATTATTACTGCCTTTATGACACCTAAAAGCCTCTGACTACCATGTGTTGTTGCAGAGATTTGCTATGATCTAGACATTTGGTCACTCATACGTATGTTGAGTCTTACCAGAGCAGTGTCCTGCAAGTGTCACTGGTCTTCCCAGCTCAAGGGGTCTGTTGAATGAAACAGTTCCAGAAACTATGATCACTCACATTAAAAACAAACAAACACGAAGAAGAAGAAGAAGAATTTAAAGGAAATAAAAAGAACACAATGGTTGTGAAAATGTTTGTGTACAAGAGAAATTTTAAAAATGAGAGACAAAATAATAATTTGCATCTTAGCTCTCTTCTCCAAATGTGCTTCTAACACAAAATATTGCAAGAACAAGTTAGCACCAATCTCACTTTGATTACACTGATTGTGTACTTCAGCGATTAAACTATCTTGGATTTTCTGGAGCCTTGAATGTGAGGAAAAACCTTCAAAATAGCTTTGGAAGATCTCCTTCATCTCACTACCTTCATTAGAATTTTTATTAAATATTGCACAACTATTGCATTAGCTAATGGATTATATCACAAAATAAAATATACATGTAATAATATATATATATATAATGTATATGTTTAACTGTATATAAACATTATATATTTTACATTTCCATAAATATATTTATTTAGAAATTACTATATATTTATACTTTATAATAAATCTATTTATATTTATACTAAATTATACCTTTCTAGAGAAAGGTATCTTACAGTAGGAGAACTGGAACTAGTTGATCTTTAAAGTTCCTTCCAATATGATCATTTTTTTCCCAAATACCTGCCTTTCTGACTTATCAGTAGTAAGGATACAGTAATTATGGCTCTGTTAAGGCCACCATCTTATTCCTTGTTACCACCACAGTTTAGTCCACAGGCTTCTTCCTCATATTGTCTGAGTAGCATATTTGGATTAAACGCTTGTCATTGTTCTCAAGTTTTACTTAGATCCTAAAACAACTTATGTACTTAGAAGATTTCAGCCATTCAACATCATCAGGATCTCCAGTAAGCAATATTACCCATTATCTGTGAATTTTCCCTCTTAACAAAAAGCTACAGCAGATTTTTCCAGATATGATAATCAGCTGGTAAATTAGATGAGCCAGTGTGTTTTTTCCAGCTGCAAAGTTGCATGAGAATATTTGTACATTACTCCCCTGCTTAAATACTGATGCCAGTTATAGAAAACACCATTAAGTGATAATTTCACAGCCACACATTGTTATACTGTGGTCATCAGTTCTTATCTTTATATCTTTACATGAAGAACCACTAAAGAGGAACAATTTCAGTCTAGGATTGTTGCTGGTGCTCATTGCTGCTTGAAAGTTCTTTACTTATTGGGAAATTCCAGCTACAGTAGTCATCAGTGCTATAAACAGTCACACACAGACACCTTTTCACACAAAACACAGATTGCTAATTGACCTTGTAGATTTTAAAAATTGTTATCAGGTTGCAGACCAAACCTATTCACTGCTAGGAAATTTAAGATATATACAGGTTGTCTTTAACGTGAAGGAGGGAAAAAGCAAACATGGGTAGCACTATTGCTAAATTATGCATTGGCTTAACCAAAATCTGGAAGAGAAAAAAAAAGTAGAAAGAAACAAGAGAGTTAAGTCATAGAGGTTGATACTTTTCTATTGTATGACTTTATATTGGTTGCTAAACTCTAACGTAGGAAGAGTGAGACAAGAGCTGGACAAGTAATGTTTGAGGAGCATCTTGCAGTGTCCAGTTAAACTGCACATGACAGTGAAATTCCCCTCTTTCTCTGATGCCAGCAGGCTCAATCTATTTTGCAATAGCTGATTACGAAGCTTTGTTGCATCTCGTGCTAGACTGATTTTTGTGCCAAATACATGAATGAAATGGGAGCTATCAAAAGAGTGAAAGAATATCAGTTAGAAATCAGTAAAATAAAAAATCATTACCACTCCCTTTTTCTCTAAATTGAAACTCTTCTACTAGCAGCACACCAAAGGCTCCTGCTATCTGTCAATACCAAAAGAGAAGATTTTGCAGGCTTCTTGTAGCCCACTAGATGCAGTTTTTTAGTACTTCCTAATGAAAGGCCCCAGACATTTTATCCACCTGACAGCACAGGTGTCCCTGGGCTCATCCCTGAGGTACAGTGCCAGGCTGTCGTGGCATTTGCGACTGGCAGGACAATGGTGACTTGCTGAAACCCCTTGCACCCTGTCCTGCTGAACCTTTGGGGCCTGGAGGAGGCATTCAAGGGAAATCACAGCAGCAGAAGAAGAGTGGGCAGTAGCAAAGTTTTTCCATAAAATTTTTAACTATATTATCAAAGAGATCTTTCTGCAATAACTAAATTATTTGGCTGCAGGCATTAGTACCATTGTTACTGGACTCAAAGTAACTGATAGTATTTTTTTTTAGCACTCTGTTAAAACTTTAATTAGACATACAATAAATTCTTATCTCTGCATATTAAGTGCCACAGCAAGGTTCTCAAATTAACATCCTTTCCCACCTTTCAGTTTCATTTATAGTAGCTCTATTTGCCATCTACTATTGTACTGCTCTGTACCTCCTTTTCCTTTTGCAAATGTCAGTCATCTTTCCTGCATAGAAGACTGAGAAAGCAATTCTCCTCAATCAGCTCATGTGAGAAAATTGCACTGTTGGTGTTTATGAAAATAGACATGTCTTTTATCAAGTTCTTTGGTTTTGATTTTACATTTTTAAACTGAAAATATAGGCCCATGCTGAAAATCCCATGACATAAAGATTTAAGAGAAATTCACTGCAAGGCTCACTGTAAAGAAATGTATTTTATAAACAAAGAAAAATATACTAAATGTGCTACTCCTGTAAACTAAAGCTTGCAGGAAAGAGTTTTTCAATTTCTTTGCAATGCTTACTTAGCATGTTCAACAGAAAAAAAAAAAAAAAAACCCACAAAAAACACCACAAATTTAAAAAAAACCGTAACCCGGTTCCTAGATTTGAACCAGAATTGGACTCATTACCTTACATGTGATTAAAGGCAAAATTTTTTAGGCAGAATCATAATTCACCTATAGTAGAAGTCTAGGTGGTGAATCAGGTTTTGTGATGCTTTATTCTCACAGACTATGCAGACTTCACCACAGTGAGTCTGAGTCCTCTGAAATGGAATAGGCTCAGTGAAATTAAAGATTGGCTGTTTTCCTTGGGCAAAGATTCTAGTTTGTTGGTTTTTTGGGTTTTTTCCAAATGTGTAATAAAATTACAACAGCAACTTACAAACAAAAAAATTACATATTACTCATACTCTTTTCTTTTTCATAAAATACATTAATCCATTATGCTCGTCATATTAAAATTACATACATCAGCATAGAAATTCTTTCTATGCTAGAACTCTATGAACAGAAAATTATCCATAAATTCTTACAGATACTTTTTTATGTAGTGATTTACACCTACATTTAAGTGTTTCTTACATATTCTGTAGATACAATATTGTATTTAATAATGGTTATGAATCTATGTAGTTGTTTACCATCGTGTGTTGATATGATTGGTTTCTAAGTACCCATCTTCTGATAAAGACTGAATAATGAACATGACACCCAAAGATCTCTTAACTTAGATGACATGGAACCCTCTCAATTACGAATATGGGAAATTTCATAAACAACAGTTTTAGACTGACCAAGGTTATACAGCTGGACCATGATGCAATTATCCAGTAAGACAAAAAAGAGATATGTTGCTATGAATTAAAAAATGCCTCCCAGGTACTGGCAAATTTTAAAGCCTGAAATAAACAAAAGAATATATCATTGTTGCTATATATAATAAATTCAGGTTTATGTTAATAAAAATAGTAATATAGATCAGAACATTTTGCTTAAGGCAAACATTAGAAGAGTCTCAAAAATGTAAAAAGTAATACTTCTACTAACACCACCAAAATGAGTAATCAAGTGAAGAGTATGCAAAGTATTCTCTTCATTTTAATGTATAAAAGGTATCAAGTCTGATTTTGTGTAATAGCTGTTTGTTGACTCAACCTGGAGTAGGTCACTGTACTTAAGAGGAACCAAGACAGCATTTTTTAGCCATGAATGGTCACGGTGGGGAATCACAAGTAATATTTTTGAAATCAACAGGAGTTTGTTTTCATTTCATTTCTCCATAAACCTAGAATTCAATATTTTCTCAGTTTCAGTTACCATCTAAAATTGGACATTTCAGTAGAAGAAGTACATTTTATTGTGTAAACTCTTCAGAGGGATATTCCATACCACATGGCATCATGCTCAGCATACAAAGCTGGGGAATAAGGAAGGGGGAGATGTTTGGAGCAATGGTGTTTTTGTAGTCAAGTCACCATTACACGTGACAGAATCCAGATTTCCGGAGAACAGCTGAATACCCACCTGCTGACGGGAAGTGGGGAATGAATTCCTTGTTTTGCTGTGTTAATGTATGGCTTTTGCTTTTCCTGTTAAACTGTCTTTAACACAGCCTATGAGTTTGTGCACTTTTACCCTCCTGATTTTCTCCCCCCATTTCAGTGTGGGATGAGTAAGGGAGCAGATGGGCCGTGCTTGGTTGCAGGTTGGGGTTAAATCACAATAGACAGGCTCCATGCTGGAGGGATCAATGGCAAAGCAATCTATTGGTCACATCAAGGTTGCAGGAGTAGAAAACAGATAAATTTGTCTCTTTGAACTCCAGTTTACAGAACAAAGACAATGTTTACCAATGCTCACTCGCTTTTCTTTTTTTGTTGTTTGTTTGTTTTTTTTTTAATTTACATTTTCTCCGGAATCAAAGCAACTTCTCCCTCTCGTGTCACAATACAAAAAGGCTGATTATCTTGAGATAATATATGTGTGAGACAGAATATATGGTTCACAAAGTGTTATTTTAATAATTCATTCTTGGGTTGTCAAAGGGAAGCCATGCTTTAGAAGTTCTCTTTTTGCGCACACTTGTCAGTATAAAGCAGGTAACACTACATAGGAAGAAGACCAACTGCAAAGTGGGGTCTTCTGGGTGCTGAAACCAGGCCTTTTTCTTGTCTCCTTGTTTATATCAGGAATTCACCTGCAGTCCAACCAGGTGAAGAATTGTAACAGGCTGCCCATGTAAGTGGTGGAGTCACTATCCCTGGAAGTGTTCAAGAAATGATTCAATGTAGAACTCAGTGTTGTGATTTAGTTGATAAGTTGATGATCTGTCAAAGCTTGGACCTGATAGTCTTGGAGGCCTTTTTCAACCATAGTGATTCTAAGTCAGAACCAGATGAACAGCAAATTTATAAACAGACTCGTGCGTTTCCAGTGTCAGATCACAGGTTGGAGGTTGCAGCCACAGCCATGAACTTCTGATAGAGTCTGTGCCATCAAATGCCCAATGAGGGCTGTTACTTCTTTCTCACTCTGAGGCAATTCACCAGGGCAGCTTGGGGCTTCTCAGGATCTCTTGACCCAACAGCAACTTTTTGAAAAAAGGTAGAAAAAGGGCAAACACCGCCACATGGATGCTGGGCCAACTGGTGCTCCTGGCACTGGAGTCTGAAGCAACCCCAGAGAGCCTCCTCATAACTGCTGCTGCTAACAGGCTATAAGTGCTATAAAACCCTCTCAGGATAGCAAAGAAGGAACACTCCAAAACAAAAGAGACTTTTGCTGCTTGTTTCCTGAGTAGACAGACCGTTGTTAACTGTATTTAGGACATACTTAGCAGAAGGCAAAAGGATTAAAAAAACCAAGCTAAAACAGCTGTTGCTTTTATTGCAGCAGCTCAGTCCTGCTCCATGTGGTAAACAAGGAATTTTAAAAGAAAGAATAATAATAAGAAAGACTACTGACACAAAATAGAACAGTTAACTGGCACAGCTTCCTCTCTTGAGCCATGACTCTAACTTGATAATAAAAAGAAACTGTAAAATAAAATCAGAATTGTAGCCTGGAACATGTGAGATCACATTCTAAAACATTTATAGAGAAACTTTTAATTTTTAACCATGTAGGTCCTAGGTTACTGAAAAAAACAACAACGTACAAAATTAGCAGATAAGGTATAAAAATGGTTGTTTCAGTGAATGGCTCTCTAGAAAATACTGTATAGTGGTGACTAAGAAGTAGTTTTCCACACTAGTACTTCACAGCTCATTGAAGAGCTTTATTATCAGTTATTAAAAAAAAAAAAAGAAAAAAGAAAAAAATTAATTTTTTTTGTAATGATACATTCACATAAACTTAGCATTCAAATTTCTATTCCCTATAACAGTCAGACTTTTTCTTATGAATATCTTAGATTTCTGGGACCAATTAAATGGCAATCAGAAATAAAAATGTTGCAGATGCAAGGAAATGAATCTAAGTGTCAGTCTATGGGGGAAAAGCCAACAATAAAACAACAAAAAATGCAACATAAAACTATGACATGAGGCTAAATTAGCCAATGCAGAAAGTAGAGAAACAAACAGCAGTCAAAAAATGAATGTGGGACATGGGCTAAAGCACACTGAAGTCTATAGAAAGACTTCCTTTCTATTTTATTCATATGCTTAATAGTGAGAAAAGTGAAAACTTATTCTGGATATATAATTCAAAACTATTTCCCTAATCCGAGTTTGAATAAAATCACAAGGCATGTTTCAAAAGAAAACACTGTTTTATTTAAGATAGACAAAACTTTTCTGAAACTCACTAATACTTGGGCTATTAAAAACATATATATGGAAAGGTACTTAATAGTAAAGAGACCAATTAAGCTGCCTGACCTCTTGCAGAAAACAGATTGTTTCCAATATCTGCAAGTACAGTCTATTCCATGGAATTTTGCCAGCAGTGAGAGGAAAAATTCCAGTGTGGACCAAATAAAGTAATTTAAGTAATTTACTTTTACTGTTTTTATATATTTGTTCCTGATTTACTACAAAACCTATGCACACAGTTGGAAGGGATTTTTTCCTGCTTAAGGAACTGTGAGCTACAAAAACATGGCTTTAAGTTTTAAAAGCTTTAAGTTTTAAACTGCTTACAGTTTAAGTCTGAAACCTGTCTGTTATTTTAAAAATCTGTATTCGTAAGAGAAAAAGCTGACCATGTAAGTTTGAATTATTTGCAAATCACTGAGGATTGCTGAATTTTCATTCTGAACTAGGTGAGCAAAAACAGGTATGAACATTCATCAGGAGGCAAAATCTCCAACAAAGACCAAGGATCCAAGATCTGGCATTCCTCAAGGAATGCTAAAATGGCCTGTCTAGTTTCAGTAATTGAAGTAGCAAAGTTGTCCTGTTTAGTTGTAAAAAAAATATTGAAGTGAAAAAAACCCAAAAGCCTGTTGTCAAATTTTACTGTTTGGAAATTTAATTATTTACACACCTAAAAGATTCCTATTCTAAGTTCAGAGTTCAAATTTGGATCCAAAGGCTTCTCATCAGTCACACCAAGCATCTGCTCCTGGAGAGCCTGCAAGCTGGGAATATATGCTCTGAAAGTCAATGTGCTACATCCAGGTTTTTAAGGATAGTGTGATACAAGACTTCAGCTCCAAAGTAGATGTAATACTTCAGAGTGAGATCAGATTTATGTCCAGGACACCTAGGGGTTCCCACTTTAGCTAAAAATCAAACAAATATTCTTATGTCCAGTAAAAATTAAATAAAGACATAAATAAGTACATCTATTCTGTGTGTCTATGACAAGTACTATAAAATTAATATTTCTCTTTTCCACTGAAATACAGGAATGAAGTCAACAGTGTAGAATTATTTCCTCCTACTAATACCAAATCACAAGGCAACAATTTGTTTCTGTTCAATCAACATCAACTTCTACAGGGACTGCAGCACATAGAGTGAGGCCAGACTCCTCTCCTGGCTCAACTTTCTACCATGTGCCATGAGACTGTGTTGGCTGGAATTGCAAAAGTGTATGTTGCAAAACAAAAACTCACTGATTATTAAGTGTCTTACATGTAAAGAACCATAGTTTTGCTTGATCAAGAATACCTATTCTGGCCTTAAAATTGGGACAGGTTGAGAATTGGTGTATATAACCTTAGTTCTGCTTTTAAAAAATACAAAAGACTTTTGGAAAAATACAGAACTCAGTCTTCAATAAAGGGATAAAACAAATTCACCATAACAATTCTTAATTAACAACAATGGGATATTTATAAATAGGTTTTCCAAGTTATGTATTATACCTTTGAGAAAAACCTTTTCTTGTGGCAGCTTAGCCTCATACTGATGCTCTCAATTCCCCTCAGTGGGATGGGGGAGAGAATTGGGTGTGTGAAAGTGAGACTGCTCATGGGTTGGTATAAAGACAGTTTAGCAGGTAAAGCAAAAGCTGTGTGAGACAAAACAAAGGATTCATTCCCTGCTTCCCACCAGCAAGTAGAGGTTCAACCATCCCCAGGAAAGCAGAGCTCCATCATGCATAACAGTGACTTGGAAAGTCAAATGCCATCATTCCCACTGTCCCCTCTTCCTTCTTCTTCACCAGCTTTCATTGCTGAGCATGATGCTGTATGGTATGGACTATCCCTTGGCTCAGTTGGACTCAGCTGTCCTGGCTGTGTCCCTTCCCACCTCCCTTTGCCTCCCCAGTCCGCTCACCAGCAGGGCAGGACAAGAGCAGAACAGCCCTTGACTGTGTGCAAGCTGTGCTCAGCAGTAAATAAAACACCCCTGTATTATCAATACTGCTTTCAGCACGTATCGAAAACACAGCCCCATACCAGCCACTGTGAAGAAAACTAACCCTATCACAGCCAAAACCAGTACAGCTTAAAACAAAAAATAAATCACTCTACTAAGTAACGTATACCTTCTTAATTGTAATGAAATTTATTTTCCCCTATAACAACAGCAACAAGAACAAGTTACAGAAAAACAGATGGGGAAATTAAATCCAAAAGTTATGGTAAACATAATTAACATTGTGACATAAAGTGACAAAAGGCAGGAAATTGAAAGCTAAGGCTGACACTCTATCTATAACGCTCTCTGTTTTTCCATGACATGACTTAAAGCCAGAGTTACAGCCTTAACTTCAAATTTCCTGTCTTTTGTCAGTTTGTGTCACAACCTGCATCTTACTTAAACATAGGTTTTGTGCATTTAATTGTATATTACCCTTTTATTGAAATGAGAGTCAGGAGTAAAATCAGAACCTTTTGAAAATAGTTCTTAAAAAAACCTTGCATCAGTTTGAAGCTGTCCAAGTCTTGCATTTGACCTTCACTACATGTTTTCTTCAAATAAAAGTTGGCAGTAAATCTTAATTTCCTACTAAATTGTGAAAACAAACATCTTCTGTTTTCATATACAGATATTTCCTTTATAAAGTACATATGATCAAAATAAATCTCTAGGAGAAAATAGAAAAATCAATTTTCATTGGAGAAACTATTTTTCTTTAACGTAATTGTTATTTATTAGATCTGTAGACCCATCTTATATTAATAATGTTATTTTCTAGTGTATGGGAAAAAGTTGATAGAAACTGTTTCCATGGAGTTCAACATGCATGGGCCTCAGATTCCTTATATAAACACAATAGTAACTTTCAAACAAAAAAATATTACTGTTGCATCATTTGAAAGCTGCAGAAGAAGGCGATATGTGGTTCTAAACAATATCAACAGTTTCAAAGCACTACAAAAACTCAAGAATGTGTTTATAACATTCTATTTCATTCCGAGAAATAGAAAAAGAAAATTAATTCCTAACATATATCTTGCTGCTCGTAACTTTCTATTTTATTCCAAAAGCTTATGGTTTTCCCATCTCTTTCTAGATATTAGGTTAACACACAGAGATGATAATTTAAAAGATAAAGAATATAACATTGTTGAGCTACACTACAGACTGCATTTACAATTGTTTGGTACAGGTATATATATTTTCTAATAAAAACTCACAAAGATTTTAAGTGTACTGAGGCAACCTAATCTTTATTTACTGGTAAAATATTTCACCATTTTAAAGTAGCATATAAAGTAACAAAGTAATAATATTGTCTGTGTAAGAC
Organism: Hafferia zeledoni; assembly: GCA_035583235.1. NCBI lineage: Eukaryota > Metazoa > Chordata > Aves > Passeriformes > Thamnophilidae > Hafferia > Hafferia zeledoni. Next base: position 8,389,964 of record JAWWEV010000001.1, read on the forward strand.
CTGAAGGAATCGTATTAGTTTTAATTCAGCCAGAGAATAGATAGGAAAGAGCATATTAGAAATCTCTTTCTGCAAGCCAGTGACATCGAATATAAGGATGCTAGATTATTTTATATATGATTAAAGGGGCACATTTATTCAGTGAATTCATTGGAATGACACCAAGAATCTTCCTTGGGGAATAATTTTACCTGGTGGCACAGATCATTCTCTGATATAAATTCCTCCAGCTACTTTGACTTGATTTATGATCACTAGGAACGAGGCCTCTTTTTCTACAGAGGAAAATTTTTGTTCCTCAATGACAACTGCCAAGAAAAGCAAAGGAATCTTAATTGCAGCACTTGATAAGTACATTTTTTCTCTAAATTTATTTATATAGTCAATCCTTTTTAAATAAACATTTTCTGAAGGCCTAAAGAATGTTGTACATATTGTACTCTACCAGTGTAACAAATTAATATACTTCCTGAGGCAAAAAGCTCTTTGACATTAAATGAAATTCATTCACATCACATCTCTGCATAATCCAAAGGACTCTTCCTCACAGGGTGTGTCTAATAAACAGGCAGGTCTAACAATGTGACCCCAGTGCATACCTAGAGCAAAAGATGAGTCTCTGTAACTCATCCCATTACCAAATGAACATACACGCCATGTGGCTTGGGCTTGACGCCTGGATTTTGAATTCCAGGACCATTTACACTCTCTGAAGGGGATCATGTGCACAGTAAATGAAGAAATAAATAAAAACAAAAAAACCCCAAACCCAATTATGCCTCCCAGCTCATTTGTGTTCACAGTATAAACTCCCTATTGTGACACACCCATGGCCATGGGGGAAGGATTCTACTGGCCAATGGAAACACCAAAATCTGGGCTTGCCTCTCAGGCTTCCTGTAGTATCAATGGAGAAACAGAAACATTAGCTGTTCCCTTCATGCACAGCAACCATCAAAACCAAGTTAGCTGGCTTGCAAAAGGTGGCAGTTCATCTCTCTTCACTTAAAGCCAGGTCAAGGTGCCAGCTCAGATGCAGATGATAAAAATCTCACCGTAGGTAACTGAAAATAAACTTTTTTTTTCTCCTAAATGTAAATAATGTAAAATCAAATGTGCAGATTTTTGGGACTGTTTATCTCATCTTTGTTTTATCTTCCAAAGTCCTGTTCTCTGATACATACCATAAGAAGACTCCTACTCTTTATCTGCTTCTCCATGACATTTGAATACCATTGTAGAAACTGATATGGGCAGAGATTAAGCAAATTACTCATTTTAAATAGAAACTGCAGTGTATGTGAACTCGCTTTTTCCAGTCTGAAACAGAATTACCTTTGATTTTACATTAAGGACATAAGTGACTTATATGTAAAACCTATGCTTTTCCTCCCCACAGGCTGCTGTTGGATAACTTGCTCTTTAACAATTTTTGCAAATCTTGCACGTGGAGTAAAGATTTTTTGGCAATGGTTTAGAGGCTTTCTCCCCCACAACTTCTTATGAACTCCATCTGGCCAGAATGAAAGAATCTAAGTTGAACAGTACATCAAATCCCCAAGTGATATACTCCTAAATCCATTGTTTCTCGTAATGTTTCAAAGAATTATGTTTGAGTAAGGAAATTGAGGGCTTAGTAATATATAGATAATTAACACAGCAGATGTTGTATAAGTCTAGGCTGCAATAGAATTTCTTTCTGAAAAGAAAATAAGTATATTAAGCAACAATAGAGACATTTTAGTGGCACTGTTTTAGGGATTTTTTTAAACAGTTTAGTCTTAAAAATATCTTATTTCATGTCTGAAATGAAAATATCCAGCAGTCCTCACAGTCTGCTCATTGCTTTCTTTTTTGTTTCACTTTTTTTTTTCTTATTTTGTTTAAGTTCAAAATTAATCCATATTTTCTGTGATTTATTGGGTAACATTGTAAGAAAAGCAAGACAGTAACCTCAGGCAAACCATATGTAGTGAACAGGTTCCAGAGACACTTTATTGCTTTCTACCAGGAGTAGGTTAGCACTGGCAACCTTCCTTCTGAATAGGTTACAACAGCTATCAGATACATCTGTTCAGCATTTTACTGCAAAGAGAATGTAATGCCAAAACAATGCTAAACCTCAATTGCCCATTTCCTGAGATTACTGCTCTCAAAAAGTTCATATGAAGTTTTTGTCTCTGTAATTTTAACATCTGACAATATTTTAATTTCATACATTATCTATAAACTTCTGCAGAAAATACAACTATAATTAGTATAATCACTGTCATCTGCTGGCAGAGAAAAGAGATTCCAGAAATAATTTATGCTGGTTTATTTGTTTGTTTGGGGTTTTTTTTGTTATTTTGTTTTAATGTGGAAATCCTACTTTGTTATGCACTTACTTTGTCTGTCTTTCTTAACAATTTTTTATCCTTTTCTAATAGAGAAATCATTTTGATTTTATATTGTAAAGTTTAGCTATTTTCAATAATGTTTTTACAGGGATTTTATTTTGCAACTGACTATCTTAATAGAGATTTCTACTCTCTGTTGAAAAAACACAAGCCTGCATAGCCTTATAATATACACCCCAGACAGTTTTTAAGTGCTGAGACAACAACAAAAAAATTAAAAATGCAGAAAATCATCACGTTAAAGTCAATCTCACAACATTTGTCTTCCTCAATGTCAATGTCATCCCATCTCTATAGACGGTCACAACAAGGACAAACTGCTCTGAGATGTAATGACAGTGATGCCCTGTACAAGAAAATCATGAAATCCTGTTCCAGCACCTTCTTCACTTTCTCCAGCCTCCATGGTTTATTTACAGGTGACTATTCTAAGTGTTATTATTTAATTATCTCTATGCAGTCAATTGTTCTGCCTAAAATCATGGAATCATAGAATGGCCTGGGTTGGATGGGACTTTAAAGATCATTTAGAACCCTCAAGTCCTACTCCACTGAGCTCTCTCAGTGAGTTCTTCTTCTCTTCTGTACTTATGTCACACTGGGACTTGTTGAACCTCATGAGGTTTTCATGGGCACACTTTTCAAGCTTGTCCAAGACCCTGCAGATGGCATCTCATCCTTCAGGTGTGGCAACTGCACCACTCAGCTTCATGTCTTCTGCAAACTTGCTGAGGGTGCTCTTGATCTCACTATGTAAGCGACAAAAACATTAAGGGGCCCAACCACCAAGACAGAGCCCTGGGGGACACCACGTGTTATCAACCTCAACCTGGACATAGAGACACACTGACCACACTCTCTGGCTGTATCCATCCATCCAATGTGCAGAATGCTCAAAAAAATGAGCAAAAATAGCTGAAGAATCATCAGAGAAACAATCTTACTTTTACATTCCTGCCTTAATTCTATGTCCAAACAAAACTGAACTGGTGACTGAAGATGAAAAATTACTTGTAGGTGAGGTTGAGTCATTTTTCAAGGAACAAGGCACTAGTTTTAACAGTGTTTTCAATGTTAAATTTAACACTGGAGAACAACTAGCTCCACTCACTCTGATAATGATGAGAGAAAATTTTTATGTTCCTGTCTCCATCAGACAGTGAACATGGCACTTACTTGTTTTATCGCATTATTCCACTGTGCCAGATTTTTCTGGAAGGGTGGGGAATATATGATCTGGCATGAAATACAAAATATATGTATTATTATAGATATTTCTTATTACTACCACTTTTAATAAGTCAAGACTCTGAGCTTTGGTGAAGGCAGTTTTTATGGGTTTCCAGAGTTACAACAAGAGGGATCATAGCTATTGTTCTTGTAAATGCAACATTTTTTATTCCCATGAAGATTTACAGCTCACTCTGTTTTAAAGAAAATATTTTTTGTGATCCAAAGATTCAACACTTCCATAATATCTCCAATTAAGCATAAAATCCTCTCAAAAATATTCTGCTAGTCCAGATGTGTATGTGATGATGTATATAGAGCTGAGTTTCCACAGTGCTTAGGAAAGGAGCCTGTAGCCTACAATCCCTCAGTTGTTGAAAAGCCAGGGGACAAGCAATATTCTGAAATGGAAAAAGGAATTGAACAAAGCTTCCTCTTTTCCTGTTTCATCTGTATAATGTACACAGGAAACCAAATCAGTTTAGTTTGAATTCTATGCTAAATGTACAAATTGCCCACTTTTCTCTTGCTATTACCTAAAATTTCTTCAAAGTATATCCAAAACTCATGTATAGAGAAGACTGACTTTTAAATACATTATTCTTTGCTCTCTTCAGCTATAATAGCATTTTTGTGCTATATAATTTTTAGGTCTAAATTTCTGTAAGCCCATTGAGAAGCAAAATAGAAAAATGCTACATGGTGTATTTAGTATAATGTGCCAATAATAGCAGTCAGTCAAGTAAGCAAAGAGCAGTGGTCCAGAAAGTTACTAGGGTTATAGCAACACAAGCATCCTGCTGTTCTCTTTGTGGACATAAATATGCCTAAAATCTGAATCGTTCTACTCTGATAAAGTAGTTGCGATAAACATTTGCTTTAAGTCAATCTCTGTTATGTGCCTAAAATATATTTTGCTTGACAACTAGAATTCTTAAAACTGATTCACTTGTCACAGCATTCAGCAGTACTACTGCAGCTGATCTGTGTGAAATAAGAGCTTAGGACACATTTCTTACTGCAGATCTCTAATAAATTACTATGTGTTGACTGATATCTGAGCACACTCTGAGAATTACTTGCGTTTCTTTATCACCATGAATATATTTCACCTCTGATTCCACTACCCAACCCAGTCAAAGTTGTAACTATCTTTATCCATCAGGTAGATAAATATCAGCCTCTGAATCAAAGAAGTTAATAGGCATTTTACCACTATCCCTGAAATGCTCAAGTTAAGTCTATTTCTGTTGCAGCTGAAGAAACATCCAGGGAGGATTGTTTTGCTCTCCTGTGAGAAAATATCCATAAACCTTCCAACACTATAATTACTAGCAAAATCATACAAAGCTATTAACACCTTCATCTTCTTTCTACATCAGTGCAACTCAAAGCTGGTATTAAGTGAAGCACATTAAACAGGCACTCTAATCATAAAGAAGTAAGTTGTGCTTAAGCATGTATTTTCAAGGTTTTCCTGATTGATTTCTGCACATCTTGGCCTCAGAATTTAGTTGGGTCAGGACATGCAAAAATTTCACAGTGAGTTTTGTAATACTCAACATGGTTCCCAATTGGTGACATTCATCTATAGTCTAGTCCAAAGCAACTCACACTCATAAAACTGTAATGAAAACCAGGTCATGCTCCACTCTGAGTTAACATAATTGTTCATAAGTGAAAGGACAGTGACACTGTCCTGCAGTCACACACTGGATGGTAGCAGTAAAAAAAGAGAGAAGCTGTCCTGAATCCTAGCCACTGAAGACCAAAACAATGCTACAAGTATTAGCCTAAAAGAAACTAAGCCAAAAATTTCACAATTCAACAAGAGATAGTGCTAGAGTGGCTGAAATTACATTAGTGATTCCTGCATTACTGTACATTGATACATTTTGAAAAATACATGTGTGATCTACTCTGGCTGCAAAATTTGAAAAATGTACCTTTTTATTTTATGGGAAATTCAGAAGAAGTTAAATCTTTTGCATCATGAACAGAAATGCTTTCTTCAGCAGCAAATGACTATCTGGCAATAGCACACTCGAAATTTCAGGTTTAAATGCCAGAACTGTTGAAAGTTCATTTTGTGAGCTGAGGAAGGAAGTAATAGATACTATATATGATCAGCCATGGACTTAGCATACTATAGGGCAGTCTGATTTATTGCATATATTTATGACTTCCTTTTTTTCATAAACACTGATTATCTTAATGTTAAGCAGAACACTTTGTGAGTGAAACATATCAACAGACATGAGCCTAGTCTAATCTCAGCCACTGGACAAGCTGTTAATAGATATTCAAATCTCTGAGCAGCTACATTTACTTTCCCCTGCTAAGTATAAACCTGTTTGGTATTCACTGCAGCTGGTGTTACTAGAATGATGCTAATGATAGTTTACCTGCTTTCCACTCTTGCATAGCTCAATTCCTATATTTAAATCAGAAATGCCAACAAGAAAATTATAGAACATATACCTGATCTAAAGTTAATCTTCAGTTCTGGAATCACCCACCTGAATGTGGAAAAATATTCCACCCTTTAGCAGATGCAATTGCTGTCATAAACACTCATATAGATACCTTCATTATTTCCTGTCATTGACTTTTATTCCACAACCAAAAATTCTTCTGTTTATGCAAATAAGAGGTTGGTTTTGTTGCTTTCCTTTCCCCTTCTCTTTATTAGATAAACTGGCTTGTTGCTTTACATGGTATATTACTTTACAGCAATTTGATTTTCATTAGTTATTTCAAAAACTCTGAACCTTATTAACCCTGAGTCTATCAGATATTTGTTCAAGTTTACCTCTCTGTTGCTTCCAGCTCAGTTTTCTTGCTTTCACTATTCTCTCTCTTCTAAAAAACATGAAGTTTCTCACCGGCCTTAATACTCTGTCATTGACAGGGATGTTGCTGTGACAGAATCCCTCTCCAGCATCTCAACCAGCTCGACACTATCAAATGACAAATAAATCAAATTTTTTTCTTTGTCATCAAACCAGGTTTTCATGTCAATTTTGGTGAGATACAGAATTCTTTCAATAATATAGTTGAAACTACCTTCATTCAACCAATGCTGAAGTAGCTGATTACTACCATATGGATAACCACCCGCTAAACCTAGCTGAAAAAAAAACAAAAACAAAACAAAAATCCCCACAGACAAACAAACAAACAAACGGAATTTTCAGTTTTCTGTATAACTGTGCACTTGAATGAGTACAATTTAACTTTGGAAAAGTTAATCCAGATCAAAGGAACTTTCAGGTGGAATACTGAAATCAGTTTGGTTTTATGAAAGCTAATCATTACTACATAAAGAGGACATGAATAAAGACCCAAATTTCTAGGCTTTTGATTCTTTACAGTGCAAAAAAGTGTCTTGAAATTTTAAGAGAATGTGTAATTTCTCAACCTTACCTGTTACATTCTACTCTAAGTCCAGGAGGCCTCTTGAACCATCAAGTGCACAGAAGAGCATGATGGAATACTGGGCTTTGTAATAAGAAATTTCTTCCATTTCAAATTGTGCTAAACTCAGCACTGAAACTAAAATCTTCCTTAAAACACCATTGCTTGAATCATTAGTCCAAAATCCAAATGAATAAAACAACAATACAAAACAGGTTAATGTTCTCAATTACAATTAATTTTAGGGTTTTACAGTACGCTAATAAACTTCTCCTTCCAAAAATTCTAGTAAGGTTTTTAGATACCCAATCTGTTCCTGAGATCCAGGGTAATATACTGAGCTATAGAGGTGTTTCAGCCTTCTCAGAGTCAGCTTTTTATGACTGTTACAACATGAAATATTTCTTGGTGTGCACACCACAAAGCAATACAAGAATGATGTTAGACCAGTGAAATTATCATCAATCCTCTTCTCTATGAAATCCAGTCAGACCTACCTGTTAGTCCCACACCTCCAATACAAGCAGAAATACAGAGAAATGAGTGAATCATTAGCACTGCACCACTGAGAGGACATAACCCATACCTTAAATATGATAATTTTAAATTTATGAGAAAGATGCTACATATCTGTTATTAAAACTCCAAAGTTATCTCTCTACAACATAAAACCTACAAATTTGCACTACCATGTAGCTAACATTAGTATTATTTATGCCTGTAATATTTCTAAAATTAAAAAATAAACAAAAAAATTTTCTGCAGTTTACAATTGTCATTTTAATGTAATCTTTGTGCATTCTTTTTCAGTTTCAATGTTCATTATACTGCCAACACACGAAAAAGCTACAGAGCTACAACACACAATTTATTTACAGAAGACAAGCATATAGAAATATATATTTATAGCATAGCAGTTTGGCAAATTTCTTCTCATTCAGCTATCTGAAATAAATAATATTTTGCAATGCAGTGAAAAAAATTATTAATTCAACATGATGATTGATTACTGTGAAAAAAAGGCAAACAAATATAAATTTGCATCTCAACAGTAAATTTTCATGACAATTTTGCAAGGCTGTATTACGCACTAATATTAAAACAATATGTAGTAAATAATTTCCGACTCTTCCCATTAAATTAAAGTTGAGTGAAGACAAATACTTTCCTGACTTGAACTTATTGACATACTGGATCACAAGAATGTACTAATTTTTTTATATATATATAAACCACCATGTATATTCATTATTTATCCACAGTATGTGCTTCACTATTGCCAAAGGAATTTGCCTTCAACTGTAAAACTTGTGTTTAAAAAGAGAATTAGATGTGGATAATAAACCATACAGAGAAAATGAAACAAATGGTTAGGTAGCTCTACTCAAGCAAACTTGAGCAAGATGTTTTTTTCTAATACTAATTCCTAACATTTTTTTTTCTTTCTCTCAAATATCCATCTCTCTTCTCAGCCAGAGTTTAGTGCAAAATTCTTTGGTTTCATATAGCAATGGAGAAAGATTACTTTTCCTCCACTTAAAATTTCTCCTTCTGCAAGTTCTGGTATTCCTTTGCAGAAAAACCTGTTTACAATTTTGTTTTACATATCCAATCTTTTATACCCCCAATGAAATGATCAAAGCTGAATATGAAAAACCTCATGGAAAGCACTAACATATAATAATCAAAATACAAATAATACAAATTTATACAAGGATGTAGAGTATCAAACAGTTTATCATGAAAATGTATCCTTTGAATGACATTTGGAGTCTGGGATTCCAGCCAAGAAGAAAAGGCTTTTAGGTTATGTTGTTTCAAGATCAAAAGATCAAAAGTTTTTTATAATTTATCAAGTAAGAGCCAACAGATTTACAGTACGTTTTCTCCTGTCCTTTCAGCCTTCAAGAAAATATTAGGCCAGAAGACAACAGGAAGCATTGGGGAAGGGGGAATATAATGTAATAAATATTTAGAGATATAAAAGTATTTTACAACATTCATTTTACTGAATGATTTTGTAGGTTGTTGGAAAATAGGTAGCTCAAACAAGCAGTGATGTCTTGACAATCTGTTGTTTCTATTCAGACAGGCATCTTTAGGAGTGCAGCTAAGTATGTGGGGGATAATTAATTTTATGTTGTACAACTTCATTTCATCTTGAAAATGGCAACATGAAAGATAAAATAAGAAGGGCAGATGAATAAAACTCAGGTCTACTTTTGTGGTTTTACTGAGCTGAACTCACGTGTCCTTTGTACTTCCATTCATTAGTTCATGTGGTTATGCTCAATGCAAATAAAATATAATTGGAATTTAAAACCCTTAGTCTGTCTTATGTTTTCCAAGATAACTTAGTAATCCATGCTAGCACATGTGAATGAGGACTTAATGATTTTTGGGGCCTCTTTGAACACACCATTTGTTCCTTAGTAGACTGAGGAACACTCTGTTCAAGTCTTATATTCCCTCACCCAACCTTTATATATATGCATCTGGCCTTAATATAATCTTCTCACTTCCGGGTTAGACTTTCTTGAAAATGGAGAAATCATCAGCTACCAAGATCCAACTTCTTTTCAGACACAATAGCAAGGTCAAGGGGAGCCTGATCTTAAAACAAACAAACAAAAAATAGTGGATAGCACCATTTTTAATAATTACGACAGCTTTCAAAATAATAATAGTAACTATACTAGAAAGGAAAAACTGAAACCTTTAATGCAAGTAACTTCTTTACAGCAGCACACATGCTACAGTCATTTTAAATGTCTTCTTTTGCTGGTTACCATTGCTTTACTCTTGGATGGCTATAGATGAGTTTGTCAGCCAAGAAATATGTCTACTCATTATATACTTGATGACAAGGCTTAAGGCTGAAACTGAGAGTTAGCAATAAGAAGTGACACAAGCGCTGGAGTTTGATCAGAGGGGATTCTGCTGAGGACAGTTTACAGTTGCTTGGCAGCCCAAGTAATCATCTATACTGCATAGAACATGTATACATCATTCCCATACCAGGAATGTTTCATAGGGACAGCTCAGGAACACGTGGTGTGAGCTGATCCTTAATATCTTGGGGTTTGTGCAAATTTTACACTCATGGTGACTCAGCATGAAACACAGATTTTCTTTCTTGTTATGGTTATAAACTCTCTGGTTTGAGGTGGAAATGATAATCCATAGAAGTGGTGTAGGAGATGCCAGCTCTTTCATAGGCTACTCTGTTTCTACTTTCTCTCTTTCCTGCCCAAACTCCCTCAGGAGCTCAGAAGTAGGATAATGGCATCTTCTGTATTTAGAATGCACATCATGCAAAAATGAGCCATAAGAGCATATATTTTTGCATACTTTACTTGGATTTATTTTTTATGTATGCCTGTATATTTTAAAATAAGATGCTGATATAAAAAATAAGTTCACGGTGAAGATAATTATGAGAGGTTTTTAAACTTTAATCCTATTCAGGCACATGCAAAAAAGATTTCTGTCTGCAGTATTGTCTTTACCTAGACAGCAGGCTGTAATTCTTCATGTGTTGCTGTCATTTATGTTAATGAAATATTTTCAAGTACTTTTCTGTCTTAAATATATGTATGCAGAACAAAACACCAACATACCTGGAATTTTAATTTAGCGATACACATTAGCTCATTTGTGCCAGAAAATGACAGCCTACTCAAAGCACAAGATTTACTTACCCCAGGTCTAGGATGTCAGAAAACATATCTCAAAAATTAAGGTATATTCTTTTAAGTCCTAGTTCTCTCATTTAAAAATTACATGGTCATTTCACTATGCCTTAGGCTGGCAAAACCCAAGGTTTGCAAAGATCACCTCTGTGTTAAAATATGTGATGGAGAAACCACACCTTCAGCCACAGTTCTTACAATTCTCTTGGAACAAAAGCAGTTTTTTCAAACCATAAGGCTTTGGCTGTACATTAACAGGTTGAGAATCTGAAAGAAAATGAGCTGCAGTACTGGAGAGCAACTGAGGAGTATTAAAATGCTCAGATTCTGCTCAAGGCTCTTCTGCCTACTTTTATATGATATACATGCATAGGAGAGACCCTATGTCATACTAGAATATAGTGAATAAATATCTGTTTGTGAAACGTAACTCCCATTACAGAATATATATTTATATACAAATATTAGCTGATTTATTTAGCAGAGGAGGAGAAACATGAAGGAAAAATCTTCAATAAAAAGAACCATATCCTGCCATTTCATTTAATCTTTGTTATCTGACACTTCTATTCTTTACTGGCAACAAAGAAACAGACTTACTAAAGCCTTTTTAGATCTTGTTAGGATTTTTTAAATGTCATTCTAAAGGGTAAAAGGCAAGTAATGCTATTGACTAGTGAATGTGGTGCTCTGTGTCTTTGTTGCATGATCTACAGTGTTTTATTTACAGTTCCTCTGGTATGTGCATTCAGCATAAACTTAAAGTCTGTGATAGATACATTCATTGTAGCCAAAAATAGCTACAGCCTGAATCAAAGAATCATTCAGTAGTAAAACAGACTGATAGTAGATATTTCCTTTACTTTCTGTCTGTTCTACCTAAAATAAAAAAAAAAAAAGGTAAATAAATCACTGTTCTTACACTGGCAATTCTGTTTGTCCTTTTTTATATTTATTTTTCAATATTGGAACATATATTTTGAGTACTGTAGAATATTTTTTTTTAAAAGAATAGGACCAGTAAGAATTCTTTGGAATTTCTTTTTCATCTACAAGACATGAATACACACACACAAAACACTGAATATTTAGCCTGAGAAGTCCGTGAAAGTAGTGCTAACCTGAAATAGGTTCATATAATAGGTCTTCTCACTTTCTCTCTTTTCAAGGTAATGCTCTACTTTTTACTTCTTTGCTTTGTTTCTGTTGGTTTGTTTGTTTTCCAAGGTTCAATATGTCCAACATATTAGTAGTGTCTTTGTGTGTCTAAACTTTTCAGAAGGTGCTAGAGATGCAAAATGCCTCCTCGGCCATATCTGTGACATGTTAATGTTTAGATCTTAAACTCCATCCAATAAGTTGTATTGGTCAGGTGTCTACAATTCTAACATTGAAGGAGCTATGCACTGATTGAGAATATATGTAGACCAAATTTAATTAGAAATTTTTTCTTTTAAAGAAAATTTGATAGAGAATACATAACTAAGAAGGATCTTTCATCAAGTTAGAGTCTGGTTCCATTTCTCAGGTACTTACCTTTCTGAACAAAGCAAGAAAAACATCAACAAAGGGGCTCTGAAATATAGGATCTAGCCGAAGAGAGCAGGAAAATACATGTCACGGATTGCAGAGAAAGCACTTATAGATTTCAAGACTCAAAATAGAGGATCAAACTTAAAAAGTGAAGGTCTGTACGAAGAGCACATGAAAAGTAGTTTTATTTGTACAGATTCTAGACATAATTCTGCTGAGTTGGCAGCTTAAGGTATGACATCCTCCCTCTCAAAATAGCTGCTAATTTTCTTTACTTTTCCTCTTCTTGATGAACAAGGTAGATTTCCCTTACATAAAATCCCAGTGTTGTGGAGGCTGATATAGATGGCCTCTCACAGTTCAGCTAGGATTTTCTTAATTAGGTGATTAGAGGTAGGTCCTTAACATGCTACCCTCATTTTTAAATCTATTGAATGAGCTCTATTTTTTGTGTCAGATCACACTTCACTGGCTTCCACACCTAGGCAAGAGTTTTGCTGTGGGTTTTTTGTTTGATTGGTTTGGTTTGTACAGTTGCAAGTCTTGACTTAAAATCATTATCTAAGGTGTCAAAGAGTGAAAGGACAAGTCTTAAAATATACTTAAATAAGATCAGAGGAGATACTTACTTTAGAACATGAATATATCAAGTAATAACCATTTACTGAAATTCTTATGGTATTTTTAATCTCTACAGCCTAATAAAATTAAACTCTGCATTTCTGCTGGCACAAGATCCAGTGGTAAAAATAATACTGTACCTTGAAGTGTCCTTTCTCCTTTTTGCAGATTATAAAGGGGGAAGGGAGGGAAGCCTACTTCTTTAAAGGGAATTACAGAGTTTAAAACCCTAGCTCAAACAAACCAGATCTCCAGAGCAGAAATCTCTGGCTGTTTGTCAAAAACTTGAACAGCTACACAAGGTTAAAATAGCGAGGTAGGAAGGGATTTAGTGTTGGGGTTTGGTGGTTTGTTTTGTTTTGTTTTTTGGTGTTGGTTTTTTTTTTCCTGTATATTGGATTGGATATTGAAGTTCAAGGCCTAGACTTTTTCATTTACATCTGCAGTACCTCTGGTAAAGAAAAAAATGTGCTTTTTTTTCTCTCTCTCTTTATATGACCATGTACATACTATTACATTTCAATAAACTAGTGTTTACAAGCAGGCAGAAAATACTAAGAAAACAATGTTAATAACAGTCCAGTATCAGATTCTGTATTAAATCTTCACTTATTACATCTTGCTGTGGAAACACAGCAGTTTAAGTGTTGAGTATTAAACAGTTTGTGCTATAAATTTCAGATGCATTTATATTATATAGTACTGTGCAAATCATAATCTGAAAGTCAGTTTCATTTGTGCAATGTGTACTTTAGTAGAAGAAAAACAGTTCAAGCACATATGTCTTCCATTCCTATAAGGATATTAAAGGATTATTTAAGTTAAATGAAAAGCAACTTCTCATGAAATTTGAGCTATAGCATGAAGAAAGGATCACAAGCAATACCTGAGCTAGCTAAACACTTAGTAAAACTCTAACTTTCTCAGGTTTATAACCAATTTAAATATTTTCTTTAACATTCTACTGGGGGCCGGGCACACAACTAGATTTCCTCATGAAGTACTCGGAGCAACGCTATCACATAAATCACTTAATCTGGTTCTGTTAAGGAATTTCAGTTCAGTCAGTTCTCAGCTACTGATGACTTCAGCTCACAATTACTTCAGCAAGCAGTACAGCCTTGTTTCATTTGGCCATAGGAAAGGAGTCTTTTCCCTGGGTTTATCTGCAAATGAGAGGCAGTGGGGAATCTGGAAAGAGAAGTGGAGGTGCAAAGGGAGGAGAACATTTGCTTCATTGCTTGCTCTTTGCTTCTCAGGAAATCTCTTAGTGGAGACAAAGAATGGTTCCTTCAAAAATCTAATTTCCATGGGAGGCACAGAGAACTAAGCACTATGCTGATATGGCTGCATTTGAAGGGAGCTCCAAAAAGCAATTCAGAAATTGCTCTGCCTGTTGCAGAGATGGACAGTGTAAAAAGTACTTTTCTCAGGCAAGCATACAGCATTCTATCATTTCCTTTGACACAATTCAATATCCTTCAACTTCTGGTGCAGAAAAAAAAAAAGAATAATACAAATAATAACAATAATAAAGAAAATTTTTAAAAAAAGAGAAAAACGGGGGGAAATGGAAGAGGGAGAGAAGGCAAGAAAAAAGGAAAGAAAGAGAAAACCCTAGAACTAGCAAGAAAAAGGAAAAACAGATAAAATCTGCCATGATTTTCTGTCCTTAGTGCATCAAAAGATCATGAACCAGTGGTAGTGGAAAAGAAATAGTTGTATCAAGATAAGTCAGCAACCAAACAGCCAGCCCCACACAAATATATTTAACATTTCCTGTGGCAAGACAGGAACTAACCAAAGTGCTGACTGACGTTATCAGGCAATCACAAATTTGTTCACTTAGTTTAAACATATTTAGTAAAATACTGATTTAACATTTACCAACGCATAAATTAAATTGACTAACAGTGCTGGAATTGCAGCAATTCTGGAGCAAATTCCCCAGAGACAACAATCAGGCCATGAGGAATAAGGGAGCAAAGAAAACACCCAGTCACAGAGATTTGAGAGGACATAAAGCTGCCTCTACAAAGCAGGGATGAGACCAACTAAAGAAAAGCTGTGTTGGAGACTTCCAGCAGATAAAAACTGATTTCTAGGAGGATGCCCACCCTTTTCTTCCAGGCTACCCCTACAGCCCAGCTCTGGCAGTTGTATCTTGCAATGCTTATTCTATTAAAAGAGCACTGATATATGTACTTCTACTTAACCTCTTTCTTCCCCAGATAATGCCATTCTTGTGCACCTTTTTGCCAACATCCATTTTTATGAGTTATTCTTCAGCTAGTAATTAAAAAAAAAAAAAAGGTTCCTATTTTGTATCATCATTGATTACTTAGAAAAAGAATGTGCATAGACAAAGATTCTGAATGTTGCCTCAGGTACAGGATACAGACAAAAAAATAGAATCCTAAATAAAATATATGTTGGCAAACTTTAGTAGTAGGCTGGTTTATTTATTTTGAAATAGTATCCAGGGCTCTTTACTAGAAAGAATAATACAACACTTAGTTGAGAATCCAGTCTAAGTGTTAGATCTGAAACAGATCACAGAAATATTTCTTTTATCCTATACAAGACTTGTGATATTTTGGGATTAACAGATAAATTCTAGCAAACCGTGCTGTAGAAATTAACACCTTCCCATTCCTCTTTGCCACAATTTACCAGTATCACAAGAGAGTCAGGAGAAACTCTCAGTGACAGAGTATTTGAGCTAAAACAATACATGTGTTTTCTCCTGTTAACATTGCTGAGGGGCAGAAGGCTCTTGGGACAGAATGCAAACCTGAGGTCAAAAACCAAAACCGAAAAAGCAAGGTTTGAGAGTCCTTGTAAATAGCAGTAGATAAACACATTGGTTCAAGAGCCACTTTGCAATAAGGTAAAAGTATTACATATATTAACTGTAAGTTCAAATGTAGAGCATGAACTTAACGAAGGGCTAGTTCCCCTGAGTAGAAAAGAATGCAACATCTTGAGATAACTACCCATCTAGTAACACTTGAGAGGCAACACAACAGCTGACCCTTTGCTGAACTCACCCGACCAGGTTGTCAAAGTCACAAAGAAAATGAGAAGGTGAAGGACTTCAAACTAGTTTGAAAAGCCAAACCTTTTTTGGAGAACAAATTAAGTTAAGACATTAGTTAAGAAATTGCATTCAGGTAAAGATCATTCCTACAGTTTATAAAAACCTCAGATTCCTATGTTCCAAGGCAGGGCAGGGGTAGACTCAACTAAAATAATGAATGTAGATATTTTGGCAGTGCAAACCAGCCAGTGTTAGTGTACTGTGGTCCCATCATTAAATAATACTTTGATGCACCTGAGCAGTCAGCATTTTTGCCACCAGCCATGAACTCCAAAAGCAATAGCTGAAGTTTAAACTGATCCAGGGATTTGGCACTCCCAACGATGATAGAAATTAC
This sequence comes from Hafferia zeledoni, assembly GCA_035583235.1. Lineage (NCBI taxonomy): Eukaryota > Metazoa > Chordata > Aves > Passeriformes > Thamnophilidae > Hafferia > Hafferia zeledoni. The sequence continues at coordinate 8,406,293 of JAWWEV010000001.1, forward strand.
AAGTGGAATTGCATTGTCTGTCAGGATTAGTGACAAGCCCAGACCTGACCCCCCACTGAGGTATGATCTAAATTAGAACAAAAGTATGAATAGTCCTGCAGAGAAAAATGCAGCACAGTAAATATTGTTTTGATAGTACATTTCTTTATGGAGGACCACCTTTAGTAACACTACAGATCCTATTCATAAATTAACCTTACCTATTTAAGGTTTATTTATCTCATACAATTTAATCTAGGAAAAAATTACTTGTCAGAACAGCCTACACTACTCATGGCAAAATTCCTCGTCAACATCACTGAACTTCTTTTATCATCCTAGTAAGACATGTTCTCAAACAAGTCTTCTTTACCCTAAAGATTAGGGCTGCTGATAGTCTTCATACTGGAGTTATCATCATTTTGTTTAGATTCTTCTAATCTGACTTGTTTTATTTTCCTGACAAGCAACTACAACCGAGGTAGTCAGAAACTCAAAATCTTTGTAGTAAATTCCATGGTCACAGGCCTTCTGTGGTGGTTTCTAGGATTTGTGGGGTGAGGGGGGGCAGGAGGTGACAACAACAGTAAAGTGAAGGTATTGGATTCAGCAATATATATGACCAAATCCCCAGCATTATTGCCCCTAATGACCAATAAGATGACCTAATCTCATCTCCCTTAGTGTCTCAGTTTAGCAGCCATCTATTTTAGATAGGTTTTATATAGGTAACAGAAATTTGAAAGCAGCCACTCCCTTGCAACAAATTTGTTTCCAACTAAATCACTTGCCTGTAATAAAAGGTCACACACGCTTAATGATGCCAAGGGAGAAATGTCTAAACTGAACATTAGATACAACTAGTTTTCATATCATGTAACGAAAAATATACTGGCTCCATTCTTGGAGAAATTCCTTTGCTGAATGGCTGTGTGCTACAGTATTTCTGACAGCCAACATGCTGCAACAGGCCAGGGAAACGAAGCTGGAGTTAGGGAAATACCATCCAAAGGCTTAGTGTTTAGAATGGCTAGGCCAGACAGCAAAAAGGCTCCTCATCAGACTATGGAAAAACAAGAACAGACTGCTAGAAATGCTTTTGTCTGTGTTCCTGTCCAAGGGCAATCTGATTCCCAGAACTCTTCTTACGCAGCAAAAAAAAAAAAAAATCACAAAATCTTTTTTTCTGGGGAGTGTCTGGTTGAATATCCATGAAAGTCAGTGAAGATTTTGCCAATGACACTCTTATGTATGGTTTATGCATTCATTTAACACCATCTAGGGTGTGTTTTTATACCTATATTGTTATAGCCATAAACATTTATACACGTAAATATATTTGGAAACACATAAATGCTTATAATCATTATATAGACATACCATGATAAGAGGAAGCTCTGTGGTACAGCTTATCCTTTGCATGCAAAGACTTGGCTGCCACTGGGCATTGGCAGGGATGGATCTCTGAAAGTTGCATCTCCTTCCTGCAAGTGCAAGGCAGCACTGCACAGAGCGACCTGGTGACTGACTGATCCTCCTGGGTCTACAGAGCCTGTTTCACAGGAGAAAATGACAGCTTTAAATGGGGCAGAAATCTCTTTTAATTCTTTTTCAGTGGCAGTTGGCCCAGTAGGAAAATCAGGCAACACCCTTAAGAGAGCTACAAAAATCTCCCACACAGAGGGAGATTGAACTCATAGAGGTGAGGCTGCAGCCTGTTACAGCTCCATCATTTCTTTTGTTTAGAGGTTCATGTAAAAGGCAGCAGCAATCAAAAGACAAGAATACAGATCTCCACCTTTCCTGTTTGAATTTCCTTCTTACTGGGACAAAACACAAAGTCCTGCCCTTGGCCTAGAGCTTGGGTCATCTCCTGGAAAGCCAAAAAAGGAAAAGTAAATCCTTTGAGAATGAGGAGAGCACTGAACCTGTCTTCTACTATATAAAAGACAGATGGCTGTAGTGGAATTTTTCTGTGACTTTGCTTTGCAAAGAACCCAGTGGTAGAGACATACATTTATTATGCTTTGAGCAGGTCTGTGGGATAGGTCCTGTTGACAGCCTTCAGCAACGATAAATTTGCTTTCTGAATAATCCCCCGTGCCCAGATCCTCCACTTGCTCAGGCTGAGCAAAAAGACCAACAGCACTGAAGAAACTCCTCAGTGTTATGAGGCAAGGAAGTAGAAAGGTTTGGTACAGGTTGGCAACAGGACACACAAAGCTCCTATTGCACTTTTGTCATTCATTGTAACAGGATATCGATTGACTCTTGAGCTTACAAATAAAGGACTGACTCACTTAAAATTAATAGCAGTTCATTGCAGATATTGACTCTTAGCACTATGTTGATGGCTGTGCATCTACTATAAAATAACACTAAAACCTAGTCTATGGATTCTGCAAGCTTAGGCTTGGACTAAAGCCATATTACTGAAGTTCCACCTCTAGGGGAGCAGATTGAGGTATTTTTCCAGAAAATTTTAAAAATAAAATAATTTTCAGTCATAGATCAGATCTGATCCCTGGTAATGGACCTACAGGGTAAGTTATGGTCCACATTCTTGAAACTTAAAAAAATCCTCTTGAACTCTCTTCTCTAAAAGCTTAATCAGTTGTTAACTGCTTTGTAAATAAATCTTCAGTACCTGGATTGCAATTTTGCTATCATTTGTGACTGAAGACACTGATAAAACAGCACAGAGCTAATGAAAACAGCCACACACCTGGGCAAAAGGACAAAATTCCCAGCTCCCACCACAAGCAGCAATTAAGTACTGCAGTGCTGATGTACGTGTCCCTGACTCACCCCATCTAAAAACAATACCAAGGGTTCTGGCAGATCTTTTGTAGCAACTTACAGTGGTTATTACAATATAAATGTGAGCAACTGACTAAACACAGAAGCCAGTTGCTGACAGATGATAGCAATAATTTTTCAAGCAAATCTGTGAATAGTTGAGTCTTGGAATATAAACTGTCGAGCCTGATTTCGTTGACTGACAGTTTTTGGTATTTGAGTAGGTAAAGAGCTGTGAAAATTCTTCACTTCATAAGCATTTTGAAAGTGGTTTCTGACATATAAACTTTTGGCAGCAATTTTCAAGGGGGTCATCTAAAATGACTGATATAGTAGTTAGTGTGATGCAGGCATAGCACATTTAACAGTCACTGAGCTTCGAATATGACACAGTGTGATACTAATTGCAGCACTGCAAGCAAGGCATAAAGGAGTTGCGCAGAGTGCTTGACATATACTTTATGACTTCGAAAAAAAGAGAGGCTTTAACTGGTAACATGGTACAATACCTCCACTTCATTTTACAGATGAGAAAATGCCATTTACTGACATGACCAGGACCATTAAAAAAGAAAAATACGATAAAACCCAACTTATTTTAGCTTTTTTTTAGATCCCAGGTCACATTTGTTCTATTCTGAAATGGCACAAAGTTATTACAGCATATTGTAGTTTGGGTTTTCCTACACATTATGAAATATGGAAGCTGAAGCAGTAAGATTTGGATTCTGGGACCAGGTCCCATGCCAAAAACTCAGTGGTGTGAAGAATTGCTTCTGTTGCATGTTGTTTTATTATAGCAATGTACATGATTTATACTAGGAGAGACCTTGGCTCTGTGGTTTTAATTCAGTTCCACTGACAGATTTTCACTTGAACTAGTCAATGCACATGAACTTAGTGAGCTGGTTTTGTGAAGAGTTTTGCAGCTCCAAAAAGGCTAATTGGATTGAAACTAAATTCTTCCTGGAAATATCCTTTCTGAAGAGAACCTGCTGAGACCTCCTATCGTATTCTGTACAGGTACGCAAAGTCTGAGACAAGAAAAACTACCTTGGGCTTTAAACCAATAGATGGAAAATATTTCAAAACTGACCTTCCCTGCTTTTACAAAGGTATTGCCAATGAGGCTTCCACAATATTTCTATATTTTAGAAAACTTACAGTGCATTTTCTGAAAAATAATAATAAAAAAAATCAAATACTTGCCCAGAGCATCTTTCGAGGTTTGTTTGTGGGCTTTTTTTCCTGACTGCCTCCTAGTGAATTTACTGTTTAAGCCTCCAAATACTATTCTGATTTTTTTTCATCTTTTAGATTAAGTAATACCTTAAATCCTAGATTAGTGGATCGTTTTGAGGCCTGAGGTCGGTTTAGTCAGATCTGGAGGATGTCATGGTGGTAGACAAAGTACACACTTTGTATCTTTCTGGTTTTATCTTAATTCTTCATGCTTATGTTTACCTTTAGTTATTTGAGGTTTAGTAAAACTGTGAGCACTCATCTTCTCTGCTTATGTTTTGATTTTATTTTTAAGCTACTTTCCTTCTGTGCTAAAATTCCTGTTCAGTACAGGGTTGGCCCAATCATTTATTGCATGTAGGATATGTGGTTATCTTTCAACCAGAAGCTCTGATGGTAAAACCTGAGAAGCAGCAGCTCCAATTCTAGCTCTTTCACATGGACACTTCTATTTGCTCTGCTGGAAATCTCAGGGGTAGCGTTTAGTGCTTGCTGTTCTGCATGACCTGTGTGTAGGTGGCACATGTAAACCCATGTAGTACAGCTCCAGAGCCTGGCCTGAGGGTCAGGGAGCAAGGCACTGTTCACATTGATAAAGTGGCAGCAGATCACAGAAGCATTTGAGTGTTGATGAGACTTCAGTTTGCTATTAGGGGATTAAAGCCTTGACCAATGTCAAACCAAACGCAGCAATGGAGCAAGGTTGAAAGGCAACTGCATCAAATGCCAAACAGCAGTGGAATAGGCAACTGAGTTGGTTTGAAATACCTACTGTTGGTGTTAATTTGTAAAGAATCTTCAAGGTCTTTGCAAGGCTTCATTAATTTTCATCTTGAAATGCAGTCTCCTAATCATTCATGCTGGCATTTTTTCCTTGAATTAAAACATCCCAGATGTGGTGAAAAGTCAGCAGAGCACAATCTTACCTCTGTCCTTTCAGTTAGTCCTTCTCAGAGCAAGTTTTTCTGTTATTTAGTTTAGCCTTAGAGCTATTCTTCATTCACAAGTTTGGAGACATGCAAGCCCTGCTGCATCTCAGTGCCCTGCCAGGCAAGAGCTGGCGGTTTGACACCATCAGTGCACGCTTATGCCAATTATTAAAAAATAAAATAAAGACATAAGCCAATAAAACATGTAGGAACTGAATGGAAGACTGGACCCTGGTTCAGAGAGTGAAGAATCAGGACCTTAAAACATGCCCCTGGGAGCTCTTGCATAGAAGTACAGACTTGGCCAAGTCCTTGTGGACAAAGTGAGATTTCAAGCTCTCTTTCCAGCAGAAATTAGAAAATTGTGCACTGTCCTCTCTGGGTGACAAGGAACCTCATGAAACATATGAACATTTGGGGTTTGTGTCTTAACAGAGCTTTCCAGAAGGCATAGGAGATGCCTGGGTGTGGTCTAGACCTGGGGCCAGAGCAGTTGTGCAAGGACCAGAGATGCCTCAGCAATTGCAGGCAAGGCACAAATGAACTTTGAGATGATTTCACTTGCCAGACAAAGTAAATATATTCAAATATGCTTTATCCAGCACACAAATTTCTGTTTCATTCTTTAAAACATTTATATCCATGATCAAGGTCTTAGCATATGTAAACCTGATTAGAGAGGAATACTGCATAATAAACCAATTTTTAATGATGTTCCTCATTACAAACTGAGCCTATTCGTGCAACAGTAGCAACAAAGAGCACCCAAGCATGTGTCAGGACATTGTGTAAACAAAATGCCCCATCCTTCAAATGAAATCCCAAATGAGGGTATGGACAGAGGAGGAAAAACTGAACTTTAGGGAATTATAGGTCAAATATAGTGTTTCATACTGTTTTTCCACATACACTTTATTTTCCAGTGCTATGAAAGTAGCTAAAACCCCCCACAGTTATGTTCATTTTAACATGGAGAAGGATTTTTTTTTTTTTTACACTCTAGGGTAATCCATTAGGTTAGGCTGTATTTTAATGATCTGTTTTACTCAGAGTATTTGAAACACCACGAAGACTTGCCATCCATCCTATTAAGCCCAGTATCCAACATTAGTAGCAGAAGCACATGGATAAGCAAATCAAATGAAAACTGTGAAGAAAGTCGCATAGAAGCTGCATAAATAAGATTCGTGTATCAGAAAGGCTCTTGGGAAGAATAATTTCAAGATTGATTTAATGCAAAGACACAAGCTGAACAAGCTGAATGATTTTTTCTCATTTTTCAGTTCTCTAGAATGAGGAACAATGTTGACTCATTAATTTTCCTGAAGTGATAGACACATGGAGAAAACTGAAAAAAAAAAAAATCAGCTAAGATGAATAAAAAAACCAGCCATTAATTCAATGCAGACGAAGGGTAGATGGATGATGTTACCCTTGCCAGTAGAAACTAAAGTTAACAGTCTAGTCATAATATTTAAACTTAAATAATAAAGGTGCTTTAGTCATTTGGGTTTATTTTCTTTTTATAAAAAGCAAGATATAAATTTTATGGAAAGTGAGAGAGAGAAAATTAACTGAAGCAGTTCTGAAGTTGAAACCAATAAAAAAATTATACCATGGGACACATTGAATAAATATGTCTATTAGCAAGTTTCTCTTACAAACTTTAGTGAGATTTGCAGTGTAGACAGTTTGTAAGAGTCTTCAGAAGGCAGGTTGGTCATCTGTCATTGACATAACAGAAGGACAATGCTGTGGCAAACAAAGCTTTGGATTCACTCAGAAACAAAGGCCTGAGCCTACATGAATGGCTATGTATGTGTTTCCAATCTTCACACAGCTTACAAAAAAAGCCTCAAGCCTCATATACTGTAGCACAATTCAATAATAATACCATTAAGATTTTTAACTATTTTCTAATACAACTTTTGGTTCATAACCCAGGGCTGGAAATATAAGAAAAATCAGCTTCTTGCAGATTCTGGGAGAAGGAACAGAACTTGACAGCAAGAATAGGTGAATCTAACACAGGTACATATAAAAAGAAACGTTTTCAAGGTAGATTGACCTAGTTGGGGTCAATCATTATTTCAGATACGCATGGTTATACAGATATGTCTTTAGGGGTTTTTTCATACTTGGGATCAAAAAGAATTCAATCATTAGCATCCACTTCAAATATCTAGAAAATAAATCCTTAAAACTAAATATATGCATTTAATATGTATTTTTGTGTGCTTTTACAATACGATTGCTGGCTATTTCTTCATAAGATCTTCTATGTTCCCTTCTGCCCCTATTTTAAGATACCGTCTTCCCTGATGTTAATTTACCTCAATCTGGGAAAACATTAACAAACAAACACCAAGTAATTACTTATGTGAAAACACCTTTTTTTCTGCCTATGTTTATGGTTGTTTCCACTGATAGACACATAGTTTTACTAACTGTTACCCAGTTGCATTTACCCAACTGAGGGTAAGTTATTGACACAAATTTACAGTATTGATTTCCAGATTGTAAATTAGTATTTTAGTAATAGTAGGAATATTAGCAGTAGGAATTGGAATAGTAGGAAAATATTTTAAGACATCTGCTTGGAATTTCTGCCTAGTCTTTTTTTTATGCACATCAAATAAAAGAAATAATTTTTTTTAAATTACAATATCTACAATTTTTAAGAAACTGACTAAGATATTTTCTTAAAAACAAACCCATTGTTATCAGTAGCTGGAGAAACTAACCTTATTGCAAATTGTCCTTGGAAACAAGGATCAGTAAGTCCAAGCTACCAGAGTCAAAACCTGGACCACTTCCCAAACAAGTGTCAGAATTTCAGGCTGCTCTACAGTTCCTCATACAAGACCAAAGTTTTAAAAATGCTTGTGTGCCTGCCCCACTATCAGGCTTTCAGGGTTAAGTTTAGCAACTTACCCATGGGTTCCCCTGCACAGACTCCTGCTGCCCCTCTTGCCACGTTTCCCATCTGCTCATCAGCCCTGTTTGAGCATTGCAGGGGCCAGGCTTCTCAGTCACCACAGGGAGCATCAGAAACCAACCCCAAAGTACGATTTATTCTATTAATTATGGACTGATGGGAGATGCAGTCTTTGTTGCAAGAGCTCACTCAAAGGCTCTAACCTGAAGCTATGGCCTGTGAGCCACTATGCTCCAAAATGGATTAAAGTGTGTCCCGTCCCCCCCCCCCTTCCCCAATTAACACCTTTTTGGCTTCCAGTGTCCTTAGGAATAAGAAGCTTGCTTCTCCTTTTCAACCTAAACTGCTATTTAGCTTAATTGACCAGCTAAACTCTAGCCAGCAAAACCATTCACAAAAGAGAAAACCGTATACAAAAGTTCCCTAATAATGACACTTTCTTTCAGCAATTAAAAAAAAACAAACAAACAAAAAACAAATCATTTCTTTCAAGTACTGAATATAAAGAGTTGGTCTTGAACTAGGTAATGTATCAATAGAACAAAATCCATTTTCTTGGTAGCTTCATCATTTTTAATAAAACTCAAGGTAATGACAAAAAGCACAGCTTTAGGCTCACTTGAATTAATAGACAATGAGAAACAAACTCATCATGCTGTCAATTTTTTTGTTTGTTTGTTTGTTTTTGGGGTTTTGTTTGTTGTTTTTTTTTTTTTTTTAATGAGCAGTCAGCCAGGTCCCTATTTCATTCTTTTTCTTGTTTACCTGGCAACAGATCAGTGTAAGGGCTGGTGGGACTAACTTTCTCTATTACTGACTAACCTGCCAAAAAAGGAAGCAATGTCATATCACATCAATAAGTCAGTAACAATTTCTTTATGGAAAACCAGATTTCCAGTCCCACAAAACTACCCCAGGAGAGTTCACCGACCAGATGTCATGTTTTGTCAAGAGTTGCCATAAATGCTGAGCAACAGTCCTTAATCCAAGGTATTTCATCAGTTTCAAAATCTCTACTTATTAGATTTTTCTTTTCATAATATAGAATTTTTTCATAAAAGCATTTATACTGCTCAGGTAACTAGTTTAATTCTGTGGTAGGATCTGTACCTTTGGTGTATCGAAGAGATTTTTTTTTTCCTGAGATGGGGTTTGTTTTTGCACTGTGAATGCAAGTGAGTAGATACAGGCACAGACAGGCAATAATTATGTAGCATTTCATCCTACTATTGATCTGTGCTCAAAACTCCTATTGATATGCAGGATCAGACACATCTTTGCCGGATGGGATTTGTCCACACTAACCCCTTGAAATTTCAGAGGGCTATGTAAGGGCAACACTTACTTCCTTAATTGAAAAAGTAACAGTAAAATTTCATTGTAAGTTGGGATTTGAACAAATCTTCAGCAAGATAGTCCAGGAACAAATTATGCAAGATTCCTGTGTACCTTTATACACAATACCCTCTCCCCACCCTAACACAGTAAGAAGGATTACAGAGCAATGTCTATCCACATAACACTGGTCTGACTCATCAAAACAAAGGAATATTTTATTTTCATGCCTATTTACTTTGTCTTGCCTGTCAGCCTGTCAAACAGCAACCATCTGTGACTATAAGGAAAACCAGTCCCTTGAGCAAAGCACTGAAACACAGTGAGCAGAGAAGTAGTAACATCAAAATGATGATTTTGAAGGTCCCCATAATCTAACATGAACCACCTGTGAATTTTCTGGATTGAAATGAGAGTAGGAATACTTCAGCAGGTGCCTTTAGGCTGAGAGACCAGCACAGCTGAAAAAAAAATAATTGGTCCCTTTGAGTTCACATGACTCCAATCTTCTGTTTAAACAGTGCTGTCTTTTTGAGCATGCTTCCCTACAAGTACCGAGATTAGCCTTTTTCCAGGTTGTTATGGTGCTGGTCTGTTGCAGTGACTAGTTCTGTGTTGTCCTCAATGCTCTTTTCTATTAAATCCCAAAGATGCCGGAAAATAGGAGCTTTTTCACCTACCCCTATGTTTCTGCTGTGCCCAGAACACACTTTGTGCTGAAGCAAAGACATTGCTTCCCATATCAATGTACCAAACTATCATTCCTGGTGTACTGCTCTTTTTATTGGTACCACCAGCTGAAGTATTCTCTAAATCATATTGTCCCAGTCCCGTTTACATTTCCTTTTATAGCCTTCCTCCTGTCTTTTCAAATTTATATCCTTCCCACATTCCCTCTTAAGAGTCCTTTTCTTCCTGCTACTCATGAGGAAAATGAAATACCCAATAACTTATTTCAGTGGATTATGATTAGTTTAAGTATGAACAGCACACCATTGATAACAAAGGAAAATGAACATACCACTGAAGTTCTCTAGCCTGGCAAAGAGAGAAAGAGGCACTCCAGGGTGCAGTTCCCTACCATATGATCCCTTTTGACTGCAATGCAGTTGTTTACATCGGCTGCACAGCACCAGACACAAAAACTGCAGATTCTGAATTCCTCCTGTGCATTGTTCTGCCCCAAGGGAACAGCCAGACCACGAGAAAACTAAACAAGCAACAGAGTCCGAAGGCCAGGATCACCTTCTACTAAGGCAGGACAAGTAACCTGTACTTCTGAGGCTCTGTCTTCAGCAACCTAAACAAATCAATTCCTCCTTCCCATCACAATAAATTTTCCTCTACCAAGGGCCCGTATGGCACCCCTGCATCAATGCCATGTGTTTATTGGAGAGTGATTTCTGTTCATGAAATTAATAACAATTAAAACAAAAGTACCATCTACTTAATAATAATTCTTCAGCAGAGAATCTGAGAGAGTTCTTCTTGACTATACTCATACCACTTTTGGACTACTTAAAGATACATATAGAGTCTGTGCAATGGGGCAGCACAAATAAAGCAGGTACTCAGATTGCAGGAGATCAGAGTGTATTAAAAAGCTTTAGTGAAGAGTCAGAAGCATGACTTTGGAAATGGCACATCATACATCACCACAGAATCAGCTACTTAACTCCCAGACTCAGCATACCTCATATAGAAAGAGTCCTGTGCATTCAGTTTTGAGGACGGTTGATGTTTCTCTGCTGTCTCTGCTTAGACACAAAGTCTCTCTCTCTCCAGAGTAAAACGACTATTCAGTACCAGTGCCTTGGTAATTGCAGAAGAGTGTTTCAAGTCCTATTATTTAGCCTTTTTCTCAGCCATAATCAGCTGTCCCCAAGCTCACAGGACTAAACACAACATCAATGACACCAGCACAATGAGACCCATTCACAGCCAGTAGTGATGGTTGGTTCAACAAATAAACAGGCATAGGCTGATAGATACCATTATGCTACTTTATACATTATTTACTTGGGTTTACACATGCAACAATAACATTTCTCTGGTAAAGTACAACCCAACTAATGCCTTTTTTCAGACAAACAAAACAAAGCAAATCCTGCACACATTTTTAACCAACTGTAAATGTCACTCTGAAAAGCCTGATATATGGAGAAACCCCAAACCCTGAGGGTTTGGGGTTTTTTCTGAAGCAAAGAGGCTGGAAAACTAACATTGGCCTCTTTTTTTCTTGAATTCTCAAAATTGCCATCTTAGACTCTTCGATTATCACTCTACTTTCTAATTTTCAGCTGCACAGTCAGAAATGTTTTCCTGGTTTTTCCCTTTCCCTTCAGAAATGAGAGCCTGTGTCACAGAAAGCCCTAAGATCATGATTTTTCAGAGATTGAATTGTCTTCCATATTTTAAAAAGTGTTCTATCTGAAGCCAGGATTAAGGTCTCAGGGAGGGCAGGATTCAAAGGATCCAGTGTCTGCGTATCACTCTGGGCTGGTTTTGTGCTGTTCATAAGATTTTAGTTGCCATTAAGGCAGCAGGTTTTTATAGTTGGAACTCACAACTGGAAAAGGAGAAAAAGAGAATGTGGGAAACTCAACTTCTTAAATGTGATTGCTAGGTTAAGAAGAAAACTGACTTGTTGCACCCAAATGGAATTATAGTGTGTATTTATAATGAAAATACATTTATTTTAATAATGTTCTTAAAGTGCATTTTTATAAATCTTAAAAATCATCAGGGTTTTTTTTAAAAAAAAACCCAACTCAAATAAAATCTCAGAGTCAAAAACAAGTGAGCTACTATTTCACCCTCTCTAAAAGCTATTTTCTTTCATCTTTCTGAATACCTTTTTAACCAGCATGGATCATGTCTGCACTCAGCAGTGACACGGAAACAGAGGCTAAAAGCTCTGGAATAAGAAATAGCCTGGGTTAGCAAATGGCACTGAAACTTGTATCACTGGAGAGAGCTCGAAAAACTCGAGCTCCAACATCAAAATCACATGCTGTGCTATTAGCAGCCCAGGTCACTGCCATCTCTGGCTCAGCTCTGAGGTGTAAACGTCACATAGCAAGGCAAACAACACCCCAAAGACCTTGTAACACTAAGAGGTCAACTGGTCAGCACAGCGAGAAAGAACACCCACTAACTTAGAAGTGCACTGCAGTATTTTAGAAACAAGATTGTGCATCTTTTCCTCAATCCTGTATTTTCACTGAACACTACTGGTAATGGAAAGGCAGTTGAAGGCCAAAATAATCAAGAGATCACCCCAATATTCTTGAGGTAATATCACTGTTTCTAATTGCTCTCTTTTGAGAAAATACAGTGGCAGAGGGAGGGGGTTTGCATGCCCAGGCTTTCTTTTCTGTCCATTACAGCCCTCCTGGACAAGTACAGCAATTCCATAATACATAGGCACATAAATACTGCAGAGTGAAAAAGGACCAAGCTAACTTTCCTGATGACATGTTCTAGATGCTCCTCAGCTGCAATTACAGCCCTGTACCAACACAATCTTTGTTGCACAACACTAAATGAATTGATGATTTTTGTGTGTGTGTGTGTGGTTTGGGGTTTTTTTGTAGTTTCTGGGGTTTTTTGCATACTTTCCCCACATAATATTCAAAGTACACTCAGTATATTTAGCTTTTCTGAGTTTCGGAATGGTTGTGGGACAAGCCTGTGTGACACCAAGCACTGGAGAAGTTTAAGAGCAGGCAGGAGAGAGCTCAATGAAGGAGTAGTAGCAGAGCATCTGCCTACATGAGCCTCAAAGGCCAGTGCTACCTCATTTTCTAACTTCTTGGTTGTTGCCATCCCAGAATTTTCTTTTACAGGACAGCATTAACAAGAAGCCAAGCTGCTTCAGGAAAAAGTACCAAGAGCAACAAACACCATAGAAAAGGACTTTGCACTGGAAACAGGCAGACAATGGCACTTCAGAAAACAAATATTGAAGTTAATGTACTGTGGTTATCAATACAATTAAGAATAAGTACAACAAAACAGAAAAGAAGAAAATTGTTTCATCTGTTGAAATCAGTCAATTAAAAAAAGGAGGGAAGTGAGGCAGTTTTACAACTCAGTATCACACTAATAAATCTAACTACAACATACAAAAAGAAATAATAAGATGCAATTTGTACTTGGAATACAATGATACAGTTGTGTGAAATATTTGCTATATTAAAATTAATAGGAAATACCAAGACCTGTATTTCACACAGTGTGTACAAAAGATATTTACATCACACACCCACTGACCAAATGTGCTTGTGAATTTGCAGCACTCATGGTGGATTCTTGCTTTGCTGTGGTATTAACCTTATGTTTTTATCTTGTATTGGGAGAATTCCATACACTTTGCCATTACTACTTTGTGTACTCTTACAAATTTGATTAAAATCTAGAAGCAAATACCAAACATCAAAGAAATAGGATAAGGCAGGTAGACCTGAGGGAAGTTGAATGGGTATGGAATCCAGGCTGCAATATTCTGAAATTTCTGAAGTGATCACTGATCCAAAAGCTGAAAAACTATAACTGGCTGATGAAAAGAGACAATAATTAAGGAGTATCTACCTCTCTTTTATTCAGGAAGGGGAAAAGAATGTGTTTCCTTATCACATGCAACACATAACATCATTCCAAATAATATTGATGGCAACTTGTTCATCAGTATTTATACCTTTTTTTTTTTTATTGGCTACTTCTCTAGAAACTTACCTTCTATCGCTATTCCACTGCAGCTTCTAAAGTCTTTCAAACCCTTATGCACTGATTCTTAAACATTATTCTTCTTTCGCCATATTCCTTCTATCCAGTCCATGTAGGTGCAGTGCTGCCCATCTTCATAGACCTTTGCAGAACCTCTGAAATTAATTAATGAAATACTGGGGAAAAAACCAAAAACAAACAAACTGCTTAAGACAGACAAAGTTTGCTTTTTAATCAAACATGGTTTAGTTAGTGGGCGACTAAAGCAAGTAAGTTACTATTAGCTGTATAAGAAAAGGTTTATCTTAATATTTAAAATGTGTGTTCTCACCCTATTCTAATTTCAAAATTACAAAGCTGAAGACTTCTGTTGCTGTCCATTAATTATTTACCTGTTATTAAATGAAACATTGATGTCCCATTCATTAGGTTACATAGGTGCAACTTCAGTAGCGGTTTGTCTGCATAAATAAATAAATTATATGTTTTGACATTATTCCATGCTTTGCCTTCATATTCACAGTTGAGTAACAGGCAGGAAAGGGCCCTGATCCCTCTCTGTCTGGAGAATACAAACAGCTTGAGAAGCGCATCATCTGCACGTGTTACTGCAGCAGCCTTCCCTTTGTTTTCAAACTCCACTCAGAATCATTCCAAAATATCCTTGTCCAAACCTGATTTCTGGCAGGACCTACAGAATATAATATGTCTCCTTGGCATTCATTCGCTGCAAGAAAGCCTCAAAAGGACAATGAATGACAGCCAAACTGATTATCAGCTTCAGGGAGTGAAGGTCAGTAAGTGTAACATCTGCCTTGCTGGTGCTGGCCTACATATTCATGTGGAACGTTCTTCTCATCCAGAGGTCACAAAACCTCACAGAACGAACAAGATCCCACTGGAACACCCTGCTTTCATAGACATGCAGGCAAAACATTTTTTTCCACTTATTCAGTAATTTGTTGTTTTGGGTTTTTTTCTTAAATTTGACTGACTGAAGGAGCTACATCAGTCAAAATTACTCTTTTTTTTTTTAATTTGATGATGCAAAGATAAGGAGGAGGACAGCAAGCATGGCATATATATATTTCTTCTACCTTTTACAGCACATGCTGATTCACTAAGAAACAAAAAATTGCTAGAACTCTCAAAGTGCCTTTTCTACCCCCCAAAAAGGGAGGGGGGAGTGGGGCAAAAAGGCTGCCTCAAAGCTTTTTGTATCATTATGTCATATAAATTAACATAGCTCTGTCATGGATTAATGCTGAATACCTGTCTCCTATGCTTATAAAAAGACAAAGTTTAAAAATTACAGTTATAAGCCACACAATTGAATCAGTAGTTTTTGCAACAAATCTCAAATTCTTTGAAAGTGCACTGCTTCCCATGTAATGTAATCTACTCCCACCATGAAGAACTTGAAAAATTGCATTCTAAAAGTGTTTTTAGAAGCTTTACCATGTATTGCACTACTTAATGAATCCACACCCAAATTTTACAACTTGAAAAGATAATTTTGAATTCAAAGAGACAAAATACAAATGAGCTTCCAAAGATATTTTGCAAAGGTCAGACTCTTTGCTCTGCAAATTTGGAAACATGACACAAACAGGCATAAAATAATTTATAACAGGAACAAACAAAACTGGGTATTTCTTCAGCTGATACCCATTTTAGTTTCAAAAAACTGTTTTCATAGTTTGCGACAATCTTTCTGAAACTTGCTAAAGGATACCTCCAATAGACTATACAGAAGTCATTCAGTGTGTTGGTACATTCAATATACCTTAAGTAAATTAGTTTTCTTGATCCAACAGCCCAGACAGGCATTTCCACATGGCAGGCAGTTGAGCCAAATTGTTCAAGTTAGAACTGCTCTGTACAGGGCACATTTTCCACCACAATCCCAGAAAGAATTCTCAGCATCCCAACAGTGACAACACCATGTAAGATGCCTTTGGTAAAAACAGGAATGACTACAAAGTTCTCACTATATGTAGTTTTTCTTATACCCTTTCTTTCTTGAGTTATCACCACATGTACTTCAATCCATTTCATGCTTTTGCAGTATTATTACTACACATCAAAATTATGAAAAAAATATCATTATCAACACAGGACATAAAATACTTTGGGCTTTTGGTGAACACTCTAGAAAAGCTAAGATATCACACGTTCACTAAAACTGAGCACTTAGCAGCTAGAAACTTTTCCTACTCAAGTTTGTCATAGTGAAGAAACAGGAGGAGTCCACCCAAATGTCATTACAAAAACAGACTGAAAAGCATAAGCAGAAGAAGACATAAGTAGTTGTGTAAGGTAACTCCAGCAGAAACGATAAAGAAATCAGTATGATAGAGATGGGTGTAATTTAATTCAAGCTGTGCCGGAGGTGAAAACAAAAAAAAGTTAAATTCCCTTTCTCAGTCCGATTTTATATTCTTGCAAGAAGTTGATATTTTCTGGTTTTGTACTGTATTAGCTAAACACAACACAGCCAAGAGACATTAAGATGAGACACAGAGATGAGGTCACATCTCCATTTGCTGTGAAGGAGGCACAAAAATCATAGTAAGACAAACTGTTTCTATGCAGTCAGTATGAAAAACAGAATACTGTTTCTTATTTGCCTACAACAGTTTCACACATACACCATACAGCTCCTGAATGCCCTGGCTGAAAATTAAGCAGTAAGGTTTACTCATTAAAAAGCTGTAGCTTTGCACTCACAAGGTCCCTAATGCACTACCCAAAGTTGTACAAAAAAAAAAAATATTCCAAGGGGAAATATTTTTGTTCTTCATTTACAGTAAATTACATGAATGGTCTGTTCCTTTAATCTTTATCCTTCAAATAAATAAATGAGCAGCTTTAATTAATTACTAAATAGTAAGTGTTTGTTATTAATGATAATTCTCTTGACATTGTCCTGGATTATATCAACAGTTTATCAGAGCAAAAAATAATGAAAGTCATGATTAACAGTTGTGTTTATTATAGTAAGTTCTAATTAGTCTATAGATACCATGCTCCACTGTTGTAGCTGCTTATATAAATATAGCATAAGAGAAAGATGTATAACATAAATAAATTGAAGGAAGCAATTGCAGGAGTCATCATGGCTCCACAATATTTCAAGAATGCTTTATTTAGCAAGCACTACCCAGCTGGAAAGGCAGCAAAAGAAGAAAGGGTGACTACATCAGAGGAAGAAAAAGAAAGGAGAAGAGAAAAATGTTTACAAGTAGAGCTGAAGAACAGAGTCAGGTGAAGGACAGAAAAGTGAAACAGCTGCAAGAAGCAGAAAAATTTTCCATAGCAGAAGTGTCCAAAACCTGTTGATTGCTCTGTCTTGTAGCTGATGCCTACAACCTGACAGCCAATGAACTGCACTTCTATTTGATGAATTCCACTAGTTTCTATGCCAAATACTGTGGGGTTTGGGGCTGGAAGTGAGTTTTCATAAAAAGTTCATATGAGATTTAAGTGTGCTAGAGGGAAGATATTACACATAGCCCAATTCCTTAGTAATTTCTGAGATAGGAAAAATGTAGCTTTGGCTTGATTCCCTTTTGCCCACTTTGTCATGTGAAAAAGCACATTCTAGTTTAGGTTGACAGCTGACTCGCTAAAGCCAAAAAACAGGCTTCAGGTTAACCACAGGCACAGACAACACAGCTACTAAGACAGCTGGCCTAACATATTTTACTGAAAAATTTATCATACAGAAAATAGCTTCTCCATCAATTTTTAGAGTGAAAAAAATTGCTTTGAACAAGCCTCTAAAAAGATAATAATTTTATATCAGTGATAATCCATTGGAAAAAAAAAAAGGTATTTCATCTCTTTTCATATAAATCTCCATTTTTCAATGCTGAAAAAATGTAGCTCCTGCGTAACATGAGTAAAGGCATAGAAGATGTGCTCTTGAGCAACAGTCCATTGAAAATGAAAAAGTAGATGAGTTCACCACTCTGTTAAATAAGAAAGCCCTCACCTTCTGCCTGAGAGAACTTGAGCAGTCACAGTCATTTGCCAGCTTTCAAAAACCAGTTCGCTTCCATTATTTGAAATTAGATTTTTAAGTGTTTCTTTCTATACTCATCACTTCAGGGACCAAACTCTATGTACTCCAGCCTCAAGATTTTATGTTTTAGCTACTTTTCCTTTAAAACCAGCAAACTAAAAATATTCATTTGTTCACACATTTCTAGGACTGGAAACTTTATTTCAAAATCCTTTTATAATAATTGTTATATACTTCTTTGTATACCCCAATAATTATTTTTCATCCCCGAAACACACGGGGAGCATAGTCTCTTGTCTGGTGTATGCAGCAGAGAGGAAGGAAATCGTGCTCTCTCCCAGGCCTTTTGGGCCAGTGTGATGTTTGCCAAGCTAATACCAAGTCTTATTTGAGCACATTTTTTGTTCTGAACCTCCAGACTCTCACTCACATGCTTAACCTTAAATATTCCAGAGGAGCTGGGGAGATTACCGCAAGTATACACTCACCTGCTGACTCATGGTCAGTGTAGGAGATGAATGTGGGAATGGGGCCATGTATCAGATAAAGAAAGATATGTCGTTCATTCTTAGGGTAAGTAACGTTTTCAGACTTACAGTCTGATTTTGCTTTAAAGTTAACACGTGGCAAAACCCCAAACTTTACCTTTCAGCTAAATAATATATAAGGAAAAATTACTCTAAGCTAAGTATCCTATTAAATCTAGAAAGTCCTTAGTTGAGTCATTTATATGCAGTGCATTAGGCCAAACAAGTTATTTTGTTATGGTTAATTTGGAAGGAAACTATAAGGCCTTCATATTGTGTGTCTGCTAATAATTACCAGTAATGTGATTAAATTCATGTTTAATGCTTATCTAAATTAGCTCATTAGCTTGTATGGATGTTTGAAAACATCCAAAGACTGAAAAACATTCAGTTTTCATTACAATCCTGATATTGATCTCACAGACTGTGGCTACCACATTCATTGCTCTCTGTACATATAGTACTGTAAAGAATATCACTTGTTTCAAGACAATTATTATGCAAATCCCAAGACCTTGCTTGCCACTCCCTGGTGGCAACAAAACCTTGTTTGGCTTGAATAATCATTTGGGAGCCATTTACACTATGAATTAATATTACAGATTTTGTATAGCAAGGAACTTTATTTTCTTTCATCACACAGTAACAGGAAATCGGAAACATCAGTCAGAAAAATAAGTTCAGATTCCCTGCAAATAAATTCTGAAGCCTCAATACCATTTTCTGAACTATATGGTACTAGATGAAAATAGCAGACTTCTCTAGGTCAGCCTTGTTTATCCTTCCTATTTTTCTTATTCTGAGAAACTTCTCACTATAGACTGATTTCAGTGGTATTAACTTACCTCAACTTTGTTGCATTCCTTCACCCTAAAGAGAATATAAGAAAACATTAAGAGAGAAATATTTTCAGAATCAATAGCTATACAAAATTAATTGATAAAACAACTTACACCCTGCAAAACCATAACAGATGCATAGTTACATGCATACTATACACATACTGCATACTATACACTATACATGCATACTTATAACACTTCTTTTATTAGTGATGTGAAATTAAATACCTATATAACTTTGAAATTATTATAGATTTACAAAGTGTACTAATTTTATTTTCTCTGTTTCTTTTCATGTAACAATTTGGTTTTTCCTTCTTTGTGATTTTTTGAAGATCTGAATTTTATGCTCATTTTTCATGGGACCAAAATTTAATCCACAAAACCCAGACAAAAAACTTTTTAGAGTTTCTTTGCAGCAATTGTTCAAAAAATAGATCATTCACCATTTATCAACATACTATAATTTTTTAAAATAAATTTAGCATAATATATATTGTAACTCTACTTCTTGGAATGTACTGAGCACTGTACTACAAAAAAACCCCCAAAAAACAAAAAAACCCCAGAAATTTCATGGCATTCATTAAAGCTACAAATTAAGATATAATTAAGTAGATTCCTGCCGGCAAAGCACTGCGACAAATTGATGGAGAAAAGCTTTTTGCTCTAACTTCTCCACAGCCAAGAGAACATTAACTGTATTAATAGTGCTACATTAAAATATTTAGCTGTATAAAACTGTCATAATTCAGAACCGCTGACACATGAGTTTGTTACTAGATAGGCCTCTAAACTTTTATTTGCTCATTCTCCTGTCTAGCCATTTCTACTAATTTCATGAACAAATTTAATAACCAATTCTGAAATCCATATTGAAGAAAAAGAATTCCTAAATCTCTTCCTCTTTACTATCACACTGGTGCCCACATTTCAATATTTTTTTCTTCAGAATGGCTGTCCTATGTTGCATTTATTCAATAGCCTGAATCATTTCAGAGCCAAAATACAAAACCAAAAAAGACTGTTTTATGCAACGCAGATCCTGTTGTCTAGTAACCATTATACTTCTTGCCACTATAAGTTGAATGTGATCCACGTAATCATGAAAAAAGAGAAATTAAAGACAAATTGCCTTCAGCAGATAGAGAAGTAATTTCGTTGTTTTTTTTTCTTTAAGTTTCAAATGCAGGACCATTTCTCATCTGTGAGAAACCTCCTTCCTAAGTGGTCATCAAAACCAAGGCTTGCTATCATTGCTGTGTGGGTAATAGCACTTGAGATACTCGAGAATGCCTCAACTTTGGCAATCAGGAGCAGCCTCGTATGCTTCTTTGAAACACTTCAATTCAAATGCAGTGATTATTTCCAGAATTAGTGAAATTTGCATCAGTATCTTCTTTTACCTTCCTGCAATATGAAGTTTTAGAAAACAGAAAAACCGGAATCTTGTGGTACTTACCTGGAAAGGATAATTTCTATCTTCTCAGGAAAACCTTCTCAAGCAGTACAGAATTCATAGGACCCAAACCTCTCCTCAAAGAAAAGAGTCCGTCAATTTTATTTGCAGATGCAATTTTCACCTCAAGGAACTTGGGTATGCCCTCTTTTTGCTATTTGTACAGTGTAATCACTTATAAATTAGAAATAGTGTATATATGTTATCCTTCAAATAAATTATTCCAAGCCATTCTGTTTGCATGGTTATGCAGCCAGGAAAGCATATAAATAAAAATAATGTATTCTACAAAGGACGTAAAGTATATTGCTCTCACTCAAGTTTGCATTTGTATTTGGGAGGAATCATAGAATCACAAAACCATTTGGATTGGAAGGCACCTTTAAAGGTCATTGCATCCAACCTCTCTGCAATGAGCAGTGACATTTGCTCAGAGCCCCATTCAGCCTGATCTTGAATGCTTCCAGGAATGGGCAATCTGTGCTGGTTTTCTCACCTTCATTGTAACAACTTTCTTCCTTATATCGAGTCTCAATCAACCCTCTATTCATTTGAAAACATTATATCATGTCCTATTACAACAGGTCCTGCTAAAAAGTCCATCCCCATTTTTCTTATATGGCCCCTTCAAGCATTGAAAGGTCCCAGTGAGCCCTGTCTTCTCCAGGCTGAACAACTCCAGCTCCCTCAGCCCATCTTCATAGGAGATGTGCTCCAGCCCTCTGACCAACTTTCTGGCCCTTCTCTGGACTTATTCCAACAGGTCTTTGCCCTCCTTATGTTGGGTGCCCCAGAGCTGGATGCAGCATTCCAGGTGGTGTCTCATGAGACCAGAGCAGAGGGACAGAATGACCTTCTTAAACCTGCTGGCCATGCTGCTTTGGATGCAGCCCAGGATATGGCTGGAAAGAGAGAGTTGTCTTTCATGCCTGCATTAATCAACTATCATAATAACCAGCAAATGCATTACAAGCCCACAAAGCAATGCCCAGCTGGGACCTTTCCATCTGCCCTTGCCTCCTGCCATCAGGGATGATTTCTCTTGGAAACCTCTCATGATGCAGGGGTCCAGAAACTCCCTCAGGCTTGCCCTGCATCTCCCCATCAGCTTCTGGGGCTAAGGAATTGGGTACCAAAGTAAGCATGATCACAACTAGAGGTTATCTGTTAGAAAAGACTACCAAAGTATTTTGTAGCTTGAAGAAAAATTTCAGCTACAACCAGATACATAATTTTTCATTAATATACTACTGCACTTTTGAAAAAAGAAATGTTTTGCTTCCTCTTGGCTAAAGTATCTATGTCATGTTGCCTGGGAAACTTTCTTAACATATGTGAGGGAAGTTGGCTGTTACATATATTGAAAAGTCTGCTTGGATTGATCATGGCATAGAAGGATGCTCAATATATTGTTGTGAAATACCAGGGAAGTACATGGAGGCACAGGTTAGTATTTTAGAAGAGAAAATATTTCAATTCATTTTAAAAAGATGAAACAAAAAAAATCGTATTTCTGTTTATTTGAAACACTTCCCCCATCCCCAAGAACTATATAAATTATATATTAAGAATTTTATAAATGAAATATTAATATGGTTTTAAGAAATCTTTAGATTTTTGTGATAAATGTGAATCTTGATTTCTTGTCTTCTCTGAAAACAATGCACCTTTTGAAAAACTAGTTTCTAGATAGAGTACAATTTCACTATTCAAAATGCTCAATAATTTTTATCTTTAAAGATAAATACTTCTTCTAGAAAAATCTTAATAAAACTTTCTGAAAATTATTCACTGTATACCCTGGTAATGTAAAATTAGTTGACTTGACTTATTTCCTTATTTGTGAAATATTACATTTCTATTGCCGAAACAGGATTGTGAGGAGATATATTTTAGAGGCTGACTCCTCTGGTTAGTTTTCAATTCCATCAGCGCTCAAGTAAGGACCATTTGTACTGAACTGCCAGAGAACACATCAAAGAACATTTCTTGCTGTTACCAGCAAGAATATTTATCTTATCCCTGTATTGAAGCCTGGAGTTTACCTTTTGAATAGAATATCTTGTTTTCACTTCTATAGCTTAATCACCTACTATACACTTTCACTACAAAATGAGACCTTAGGCTCACTACTAATGAATATCCAGTAATTCATAGAAACTATTTTTTTCTAACCATGTGCAATAAGTACACACATTTTAACAGCAGAAAAAGGTTTAAATTATTTTTAAGCATGTTTGAAAATAATTTTTTTTTTCAATTTTTTTTTTTTTTAATCAGCTAGAACACCAACATGTTAAACATTAAGTAGTTTCTTGTTTTATTTCAGGAGACAATTACATGTTTTATGCAAATAAGCAGATTTAGGGAGGAAATATGATTTTTTTAATCTAAATCACAGGCAAGTGAATGATAAGAAAAGGGTTGAATTATATATGAAATAATATAGAGAACAGAGACAATATAAGTAACCTTAATTTTGGATCCTTATACAGATGTAACAAATATATTTTTCTAAACATTATATGTAAGGTAGGAAAAAGCATTTATGCCTTTACTTAAAAAGGGTTTTGGTACAGCTGACAAAATCATTAAGAAAAATGTCTGCTCTGTTAACTGCTTATGCTTCTGCAAACATGATTGTAAAAGAAAACAAGAGACTTCAGAATGTCACACTATATCTGTGTGGCCGGTGGCTATTTGGCTCTGAGCTGGCATGCATTAGCAGATCCCAAAGATGTGCAGCTATTCATTTGAAATTCAAAATGTCTGCTGAACACTATCACTCTAAGACAAACAACCTGTTATAATAAAATATCATTCAATAATGACTTTGATAGTTTAAAAGTGTTGATTAACAAGCCCTCTGTCTCAAAAAAAAAATCAAATTGTGGTAATTATTCATTTAGAGAAACTGCAAGAACCTGTATGTGTGACTACATCACCTAGCCCTTCTGTCAAGTGAGAGGAATCAATGTTTTCATTTACTCATCATCAAGGTAGGGCATGTACCAGCAATATTGATATCTTACAATTCATTCGTGTATCTATATGACTAACATATTGCACAAAAAGCATACATCCCATAATAGATGTGGCAAGCAAAAAACCAAAACAATCCAAAAACACACACAAAAAAGCCAGTCTGCTATGGTAACTTTAGCAGGAATCATTTAATCTGCTTTAGCTCTTAGAATCTCACTATTTTGCCAGTACACAAGCAGGTTTTCTTTTTGATTATCAAAATAAGTAATGGGACCTTCAGCTGAGAGAGCACCTGCTGGATTCTGCTGCACACTCCAGAATGTTCAAAATATATGCATGGATAAAAGACTACAGGCAATCTTTTTCTAGCTATGTATCTGAAGTGCAGATACAAGTATTTTCCATCTGTAGAAGGGAAAGTACCACAATCTTATGGTGCACTTTATATGTGATCCTGCCACAAAGAGACAACCTGCTGGGATTAATTGGAAATGCATAGGAAAGCTGCCTCAGCCTCATAACACTGCTGAGCCTGTCCTTCTAATGCCAGCAAATATGGAGCTGCTCCTGGCAAGCCTCCACACTTAGTAAAGGGGAAGAAATAAAAAAAAAAAAAAAGATACCCTTTGGATGCTGACATACTGTGATAGGAAACAGAAAAGCAGAAACAAGCCATACACTTACGCCAATTGCTTCAAACTTGTCAAGTTGTTGCTTTCTTCACAAGCAATATTACTTTACCTAGCAGAAACACCATAAAAGCAATAAAAAAGGAAATGACAGTTACTGGGAATTTGCTTAAATTATCTGTATCACCAAGGCTTTTGAGAAATTAATATCCTAATGCAAGATAGAATAACAGTCTCATTTGCAAAAGTTGCCTTTAGCAAAATGTTTCACAGCCCTTTGGGTGATAAGAGAGAAAAGTTGTTGTAAACAAATAAAAAGGGGATTCAGATGAAAGCTATCAGAAGAAAAATAGTATTGACAGCTGATGGAAAAAAATGGTAGCTAACTCAGGAAAGATCCATGGATCGGATAAATATAGGAAATGCGGGGGGGGGGAGGGAAGAGGGGAGGAAGTAGTAATTGAGAACGCATAAAATTAAGTTATGTCTGAAGTTTCAGACAATACTTGAACAAGGATCTAGGGCATGAAAGAAGAAAGAATGAAAAAGAGGAGTCTAACACTACCAGGAGATTATGTGCAAAAATCTTGGACAAAGACTGAGATGAAGAACCTTAGAGGGAAGAGCATGAGCTGAACAACACAAAAAAGACTTTCTTGTGGAGACAATGCTGCAGAAGCCAGCAGGAAGGTGGTGGAAACAGAAGGTGGCTGGAACAAGCAGAGACAAAACAAGTTCCATCTAGCACAAACAACAGAAATAGGATGCCACAACTGCATAGTCCATTCAAGTGCTTGAAATGAAATCCTGAACTTCCTATGTATATCTAAATTCCTACACCCAGGATTTCCTTCTAGTTCCTAGGTCCACATGTGTAATCCACATGCATCCCAGCCAGCCACTGGACCAAAGTGGCATGCAAAAGAAAACCAGTGTGTGGATATGACAGAATCCCCAAGATGCAAAGCACAGCCAGCATGGGGCAGCACAACGATTGCTACTATGGGGCACACTGAGGAGAGCAGCAGTCCTGCCTCAGCTTCCTGGCACAGACAGCCTAAGGAATACAGGATCCTGCATTACAAAACAGGTAATAGCCTGAGAAATACAGGATCTGTATACTACAAAACTAACATAGAGCACTCATGAAAAAAAAGTGTTACATGAAAGCAAAGAGGAGTGTAAAAATTACAAACACATCTCTATGCGATACATTTAAGCTTTATTACAAGATTTGAAATGTGCAACCACTAGAACATGTGCTTAAAATGCTTCAAAGTGGTGCTTACTGTAGCATTTGCCTAAAGCTATCAGCAAATATTTATGAAATGTACCAGCTGAGTATGCCCAAGCACACCAGCAACAGTTTGTACACAAAGAAGGTGAACCGCTACTCTTATTAGTTACCCTGTTAGGTCTGGTAGCAAACATCCATATAATGACTTCAGTATCTTACAGTCGTTCAGGTGACCTATAAAATGTCACTTCTTGGTTCTTTTATTTGCTTTTTTAATAGACTCATGAAATTGAACCCTCTTCATAATTTTTTTTCTCCTTAAAAAAAAAAAAAAAAGAAGTGTTGCAGTTTGATCCCAGCCAGCAACCAAGCACCACCCAGCTACTTGCTTGCTTCCCCAGAGTTGGTTGGGGTAAAGAATCAGAAGAACAAAGTGAAAACATTCATGGTCTGCAATAAATACAGTTTAATAGATAAGGCCTTAAGCTGCACATTCAAGCAATCAACACAAGGAATTAATTCACCACTGCCCATGGGAAGGTGTTCAGCCACCCCCAGGAAAGAGGGTTCCATCACATACAACTGTGACTTGGGAAGATAAATAACATCAGTCCCAATATCCCTCCCTTCCCTCCTTCTACCCCTGCTTTATCTACTGAGTGTGGTGCCACATGGTCTGGAACATCCCTGTGGTCAGTTGGGGTCATATATCCTTGCTGCATTTCCTTCTCTCAACTCCTTCTGCCCCACCTGCCCACTCACTGGCAGAGCAGTGTGAGAGGCAGAAAATGCCCTGACTCTGTGTGCACCCTGCTCAGCAATAAGAAAAACAACTCTATATTACCAACTCTGTTTCCAGCACAAACCCAAAGCACAGCCCCATACCATACCAGCCCCTGTGAAGGAAATTACCCCAGCCAAAACCAGTGCAGAAGTAGAAAAACCTCAGCCGGCAGCTCATCACAGGCTTAATAAAAACACTAGACCTTCTAAGTGATGTTAGGCCAAAATTAAAACATTTTGAAGTACCACAGAAATCTGTGTGAAATTGTCCATTATTCTGCATTAAAAGGACTGTGTGACTAGTAGACACTAAAGAGCACATGTTTACTGGTTAGTATACTAAGTGCTCACTCATCATAGCAATCCACCAATTAGGAACAGACAATAAATGAAAACTAGAGAGGATTTAAAGGGAAAGATCTACCAAACTAAAGAAGAACAAAAACCCAAAAAACCCCACAAAATACATGCTGCTTAATCACAACAGTGCGTAACTCAAAGCACGTTTTTACAAGCACATTTCATGCAAATGCTATGTATGTTTTAGATAAGGGGTGGCTTTTTTATTGCGTTGATAGGGTTTTTTTGTTTTGGGTTTGTTTGTTTTTGTTTTTTTTATTTTTAATCTTTATCTTCTGGTCTTGCTATCAATGATGGGAATATTTTAACCAAGAGGGGTAGAGAAAAGGAAAAAAAATAAAACAACCAGGAGACACTGTAACTGTCATAGGATTGGGGCATTTATGGTTGGAGGTTATATTTACGTATACAAACAAAGGAAAATGGATGAATATTTACCTCATCTAGATTCACAGAGTTTCACCTTGGAATTACAGGAAAATACCACCCTCTTTTCTACTCAAAAATTCATGTTCACAAGAATAATTCTAGGCATGTAATTAATTTCAAGCATAGTGAGAAAAGTCTCATGCAGAAATTTATTCATATTTTCAGGATCAGACACTAAAAAAGCAGGTTCTTTTGAATAAATTCTCACACTGCTATCAGAATTAAAGGTGGCCAACAGGCCTGCTGTATGAAAAGTCTAACAAAGGCTGGAGAGCACACGAGTGCAGATAAGAACAGCACTGTGCCCATCAGTCACTCACTCACCAAGCTGCTTTCATGCATGTAGCTGGTTAGAGACCAGTTACCTTAGTTTCTGTACATGTAATAGTCCAGAAATCAATGTCAGACTTTTACACTAATTATTTTTTCCACTGCCATTTGTTCTTCAGTCAAAATTGTGTGACTTTATTAACGGTTAAAGACTTGACTCACATCTCTCTCATCAGCCTGTTTTATTTTGTTCTTCAGCTGAGAAACTTCTTGAACAAACATCCCTCTTCTTTCCTCACTATTGGTTCCAACTGAAGTGTTCCAGGCCTGAACATTTCCCCAGCACACCTTTGCTCTTCAGCAATTATTTACAAAATCAGTTGCCTCTTTTTTTATTGTTACTGTCTGGTTTGGGTTTTTTTGCTAAGCAGGTTATTCCTAGCAGTTATGCTGTGTAATAGGCAGAGCACTTGGTATCATGCAGACTGATTAAGAAACGCATGAACCCCACAGACACTCAGAATTATTTAGTTGCAGAGATCTAGAGTCTAAAACATCACAAAGTCTAACTGAAATAAAGCAAAAAACCCATAGTGTAAAGAAGCCACAATTGTAATAACAAAGCAGAAAGGGTGGTCTTCCTTATTGCTATCAACAGATACAATTATATGCAATAAATACCAAAATTAACATGAAATGAAAGAAGTTTTTTTAGTAGTGTGGAAAGTATTAAATTTTAATTGTTGTTTCATTTTATTTAATTTTGAAAGCAGGTTTAAAGATTGTTTACATTAGATATGCCATAAAATCATTATATCATAAGTAACTCAAATATTTGCTTCTCCTTAGGAATAAAATATTAATAGCAAACACTTTGATAATGTTGACCCACAGTACATTAATATAAAAAGATTTTTTTTTCACATCTCCTCCACTGACTCTCTCATGTTTTCATCACGTTTTACCTGCTTCTAATTCATATTTTATTCTTCCTTTCCCTTCTTATTGCATGGCAGGCACCACCCATGGGTAGAAACAAGCGCTCACGTACCTCTCTGATTTCAGCTATTACAAAAAAAAACCAAACAAACAAAAAACCCAAACAAAAAAACCCCAGCAAACCACTAGTATTTCCAGGTAAAGACTTCAATTGGCTATTCTCGGTCAATTTAAATCTACTTTCAGCTTTCCAGCTGCTGCAAATGGCATGCATCAAACCAAAGATTGTATTTAATATAAGAACAGACAGTCATTACCCACAACATTAAAAGATGGGCAGAATTGAAGAGCCACCGTCTCAACTTTTATTTCAGTCTTATAGTTTAAAAAAAATTTAGAAGGTGTTTACAAAACAAATGTATGTAAGATTTACTCCATGCCCTGAGTGAGACCAGACCAGGACTCAATCACAAAGCCCAATTCCCCATCACCAGACTATAGTCAAAGTCAGCTCAGGAAGTGAGGTCGGGTTTTTTTACCCTCCAGCCTTCACAAGCCATAGGAGACTTGGGCCTTCCACTTACATAGCATAACTGGGCTGGGTACACCTGTTTCAGGGCACTGGGACACAAGTTTGCTAACTCTGCAGACAATGCTCTGTATATCATGTCAAAATACTCCTTTCAAAGCTCTTAGCTTTTAAAGTATTTTCCCTACATTTCTATCTAAGCATCTCCATGCAAATAGGTTTTGAAATTTTAAGCCTCATCTTTTCATGTGCTTAATATTAATATTTTTCAGGATATAAGTCTCAGGAACCTGAAATTCAAGCAAATGGTAGGTGAGAATGATTTCTATCCTAGAGTGCAAAAGTAAGAATCAAACTGTTTTCCTATGCTGTTCAATCTCTCTGTCAATCAAGTCTTCAGTGAGAAATTTTTGGTGGAGAAAAAAAGAGAATGTTTCCTGTCTAACAAAACCATTTTCCACAGAGAAGTATTCTAGTTCCTTTAGCTCCTATAAAATATATTTTTAATACCCTGTAGTACAGCCATTTAGACCAGCAAGAATTGTTCACGTACACAGTTCCCTTTACATCATGAAAATTTCTGTGTTGCATGATTCAATGACAAGAAATAGGAAATATTCACTGTAAGTGTCATCAATGGGATTAACTATATTAGCCTATGAACATTCGTGACTGAAAGCATTCAAAACTGCTCATTTGAAAGAGAAAAGCCAATACATTTGAGGCAGAAATTCTCTAATACCAGGCAGTATCACAAGCCTATAGAAACACCTCTGCCCTTGAAAATAGGGAGAGATAAGGAAAAACAATTAATTGAATCACTCCTAACAATACAGTTTAATGACTCAGGTTATCTGTTCCATTTTCCTCTGGGTATTCATTACTCCAAACCAGTTTTTTCTACTCAGTAGGTGTTGAAGCATGACATGACTTCTAGTCTTTTTCTACCATTTAATGTTGGTATAAGAAGTCAGAGTAGATATTTTGCAAATAGATTGATCAGAATCTTTGATAAGATATAGAATTCATCACATTGTAGGAAAAAAAAAAAAAACAACAACAAAGAAAGAACAATATCATCTTAGATTTTGCTGATCAGTAAATCCTTGGTTTGCAGTTCCTGCATTTACATTTATGAAATATCTTTAAAATATTTTTCATTACAGACCTCTAATTTTCTATTAGTATATTCACTTCTTTAACAAGATTTTAATAAGATTTCTGAAGCTACTTTGCACCATCCACTATAAATAAATTATTTTTAGAAGAATATTAAAGCTGTTTGTAAGCCTTCACATCTTGAATGCACATCTTCAAAGCTACTTGACCAGAATGAAAAGAAACCTAACATTGAAAGAACTTTATTACACTATATCTGAAAAAATTCAATCAAAACTAGCCTTATTTCTTACCAACGAGTGACTTTGCTGTAAACAACACTGTGTTGGAAAGAATATAAATTTGAAAATTTCAAAAATTATGAGCACAAATTATATATAGGAGCAGAAGGATTATCAGAATATATTATTGGTCAAGAAAGACTCTGAGAGATTCTAGTTCATACACAAGATTTTTTTTCCTTTAAATCATTTTAATGACAACTTCAGGTGCATTGGAAGGCAGATGCTTTCTTACAAGCATTTCTGTAATAGTTATGCTTACTGTAGGTCAGTGTACTTACAAAGAAGAAACTATCAGTAGCCCAAGATATTTGCTTCCCATGTGTTTTCCCACATATCTTTGCCTTCCTATGAGCAAAATGGGCACGCATGAAAGTGATACCCAGCATAGCAAGAAGGTACAACTCAGAAGGTGACATACCACCAATCATTACTGTGTTATGACCCAAATACATTATCTTTAAAATAATATCCTTTTACATATGAGTAGAGTCATTTAAACCCATTATCCAAACATTCCATTTTTAAAATGCCTCCCAATAGCAAAGGTTTCATTCTCTGACATTATAATTCTCAGTCTATTATTCCAAGACAGAGGGACCATATAATTAAATTAACTGTGACTTTGAAACTAATTTTCAGATTTTAAAAAACCATATGGTACCTTTCATGGGACATTTAATCTGTTCATTCATTAAAAACTTTGACCCCAAAAATATTTTTCTCAGTTCAATTAAAAATCTATTAAAATATTCATCCATGCATCAGTGTCATATAATCACCAGTACTCAAAACAAGTCAAACATAATGAATGAGAACTGAGTAAACCTCAGAGTTAACTTTAGTGACACAGAAGTCTTTGTAAGGAACACTGTCCTTGG
>JAWWEV010000001.1:8437639-8463168 GCA_035583235.1 Hafferia zeledoni
CGTCCCCCCCCCCCCCCCCCCACCCCCACCCCGATTTCAAATGTTTATCAGTATTTTTTTCTTTCTGAGCACATAACTGTTCCACACCCTCACTGGTGAGCACCAAAGCTTCACAAGTCTCTAAGAAAACACAGGGCAAATGTTTGGAACTAGATATCACATTGGACTACAGAGGAAATACAGGTGAATGCCCCTATATATGTGCTTACTTCATCACTTTGCTTTGGTCCCTGGTTTGCTCTCATTTGCCATTTTCAAACTGTTCAAATGTTGACTATACCAAGTTTGATACTCTCTGTGCTTGTTTTCCATGTCATCACTCCATGCCACTGTGCAAGAACAACATATATTTGTTCCTATGTTACAATAAGATAAACATGAGTTTGTGAAGCAGTACTCTCCATATTCAAGATATATGGCAGTATTAACAATAAAACTACTGAAAATCCCACTGTTTTCAAGTATTTCTTATATATAAACATTCTGGAAGTATGATATTGCATAGGCACTTGCTTTTGAAAAGATTAAACCAACGTGTCCAGAGACTAAAGATGTCAACAAAATAAACACTGATTTTTGCCAGTTAGGTGCATATTACACTTCGCAGGGCCAGACTTCTGTAGATGCAGCGCAAAGGAAGATGTGTACATTTAAAGGGGACAGAAAGGAGCACCAGCTGAAGCCTCCTTACCAGGACAAATGAAGGCTGCACTTGCCAATGTGCCTTCAAGGGACAGAAAAGACACCAAGGCTTATGGGGGATGCAGTGTGGGAGAGTAGGAAGCCTTGAACTTTTCTTTCTTTCCTCCTCCAACATCACACTAAGTTATTTCCTCTCTCTTGTTGTGGCATATCATTATCAACTCTCACTAAAAATTTATGATTAGTTTTATAATAACCCTTCTTCCTCCTTTTTCTCCTCACTTGTCATGACTGCTTTTTGATACCTCCTGATTCATGCAGAGAGCAAGTTCTTAAGATCATTACCACCCTGCTTCCCTTCAACAGAAATACCATTGACCTGCTGCACACAAGTTTACGATTCAATATTCTCTTTTTTGCCTCTATTTTATTTTCACTTCAGGGGTCAAAAAGGGCTAACAGCCCTGTAGCTTCTCTCTTTCCTTATGCAACATCGTGAAATTCATCCAGTGAACCATGGATAAGATTTTATATAATGACACAGTATAAAGTTTTAGCTTTAATATCTCAGACTTAGTCACATGCAAGTAAAAATCTTTTCAATTTCTTCAATCTGTTGTAAAACTACTACCCAGATTTACATTTAGACAGTGAATGTTGCTCAAGATAAACCATACCTGATATCTGTAATTCTAATCTAAGTTACATTTGAAAGT
This sequence comes from Hafferia zeledoni, assembly GCA_035583235.1. NCBI lineage: Eukaryota > Metazoa > Chordata > Aves > Passeriformes > Thamnophilidae > Hafferia > Hafferia zeledoni. The sequence goes on from JAWWEV010000001.1 coordinate 8,438,998, forward strand.
ATATAAATTAGAGCACACAGAAAGATATTTGAATGCTCTGTACACTTAACAAAAAACACTGCTTAAAGCGTTTCAAAAATAATTGACAGTGACTAACCACAGCCATTTCCAGAAATCCTACGGCATTGAATTTATTATTTTAAGGAATTAATGTGAAATTTTAATTGTTTTCTTAGATTACAGTAGCTCTACTGCTAGATTGCATGAGATAGTCCTTCACAGTCATTTTCTGTTAAGTTTTATGCAATAAATTTCAGTGCATTAATCTCAAATAAGATATTTCTACTGATTAAAAGGTAACAAGAAACACACTTCAAAGACAAGGTTCAGCACTCTACAGTATTTCTTAGTTCTTCATAATATCTATACAAAAATGTACATTTTTAAGAGCATCATAATACCAGAAAGCAGAGCAGAGAAAGGGAAGGTTCTGTCTTCCCCAATTTTATCCTAGAGAATTCCCTAGAAATACAACAATTTCAAAACTGAGTTGAACGTTAACATAAAACTAATAAACAGTAACTCCACACAATTCAGCATCAGGTGTACTGATTCCTCATTTTGCTGTCCATGGTACAGTAAAGTTGTACCATTTTGTAGCCCATGTGAAGAGGGAATTCAGAAAAAAACAGTGACATTTTTCATAACAGCAGATTCCAGTTTTCTGTTCTTTTCAACCACATACATTTGAGAGTGCACAGAAAAGGTGAAGTCCAGCCAAGAAAAAAATAATCAAGGACATACAGGGAGCACTTGAAGAATACAGAGTTCCCTATGAAGCAAATGGATGGTAATAGTTTTCTAGAGATGCTACCTATAAGGATTTTTTTATTCCTGCTCTCCATAGCCATTTATGAAGAGATTCTTATGATAATTTGGCATCAGACCAAAAAGACAAATTTTAATAAATTACATTGACAAAAACATTATCAGGTGAAATAATATCCGACACACAAAACTTTCACTTGAATTTTTTTCAGTTAGCACACTAAAAACAAACAAACAAAAAAAGCCATAAGTTGCCAAAATCACATGGATAATACAGTGATTAATTTTGGTTTTAATACAAAATAGACATATGAAGTACAACTGCACCTTTTTTGCATTACATAGAATTTATATTTAGTACAGCAGTGCTATTTTGTGGATTTAAACTAAAATACTTGGAGAGGCAAAGGGGCAGGGAGGAACCCACAAATGCACAAAGTTATTCCAATGTCATCATATATTAACTCTTATTTCCCTACAAAAGTTGTAAAATTGTAGTTTCTACCAGCAGCCAGACTCCTGTTTTTTTTTTTTCCCATGGGGGAGAAGAAAAAAAAATCTGGTTTCAATTGTCTTCTCAAATATTTTAAGCTTCTTGCACTAAGTAATGCTAATGGAAATGTCCAGTATCCTGAAAGATGCATTGATTTCTATAACTTGTATATATAATATTACCAAAAGAATTAGCAAAAGATAAATAATGTATTATAAACAATATTATTGAGAGAAGCAGACTATTATTTATGGAAATATTTGATACACATTTCAATAGAAGCTTCCTCATGAAGTGTGCCTGAGTTGAATATATAGAAAGTTCAACATAAAGTGTCAAATTTTCATGTCATGCATTCTGATTTAGATAAAGAATATTGGCTTCAATAATATATCTTAGAGAAAAAAAATGGGGTGGCCTTAGAGGTACCTTACAAAGGGTCAGTCAGTGAAGACATGATGTCTTGGAAACAGTAAATCAAATGCAGATGAAGAGGAAATTCTCTGGTATGAAAATTCTTACCATCAAACAGGTAAATATCGAAAAGAAAAAAGAAAATAATGGAAAATAATTTGAGGCCACAGGGGAGATGAATCTGAAGTACTAGAAACAAAGGAAATATTAAAATAAATAGAACAAATTTGGAAGGCAGGGAGAACAAACCCACATTTACTTCTGGCAAGTATCTACAGCCAGCAAGGACTCAGTGCCAGCTGGATATCAGCTGTAAAAGGCAATATGTTCTAACAACTGTTCTGGGTGCCTTCATGGTGAAACAGTTTCTTCTTTCTTCTAAAATGGCGCCTATGTTGGGTAGAACCATATGTACAGATCCACAAAAATCTCACCATTTTAGGAAGACTGGATAAAATGAAAAAAGTGTCATGACTTCAGGGAAGCACAGGCAGCCAGTGAAAACTGTGTGCCCGCAGCAAACTTAACAACTCTCACTTGAAAGGTTTCTGTGGAGATACCAAAGTTTCCCACAGAATTTTACCAGAATAACATTCAACATGACAAGCCAGTTTCTAAACCTAAGCAAAGAAGAACAATTCCACATATAATATGCATAACTCTTCTGTTTTCAACATGGTTTCCAGCTAGGATTGTGTCCAAGAAAAGAGAAGCTTACTCACCATTTTCAAGGATGGTATATTCCTGAAAAAAACCCATGAAAACAAAAGTTGGTTGCTACTGAAGAATACTCAATAAAAAGGAAAAACATACAGAATTATAAATAATCCAATAATAATTGATGTAAGTAGATAACACTCTAGAACTGTTCATGGACTTTACCTTGAAATTGCAGGTGGTATGTTGAATATAATTTATTTTTGTAGGTGTTTTAAGTGCCTCCAAAGAGCTATATTCAGCAGCAGATTTTAAGAAGCATAGAAATACCTATAAACAACCCATTTTCTGAAGTCCACTGAAAGTGTGTTATTTAAATCCTCTAATGATTTTGATATTTGTCTTACTCTGCAGGATTTAGGTATCACAAAAGTGTCTGACTTGTTGATAAAGCATCTTGGAACAATCAGTATTCAAAGCTATTCACCAGTGCATATTCATGTTTATAACTGATAGACTTCTAAAAATACATAAAAAACAAAAGTGAAGATCTACAGGGAAATCAATTATTTCCACTTCTCAACTGTTGTCAGACCTATTCATGAGGAATCTCCCTACTATTATTCTCTACTTTATTAAAGACATACTGGAAACCACCAGGCTGAAGACCATCAAGCCCCACTTTCTTTGTAGGATTTGAAGTCACTGTAATTCTGGTGTATATAAGACAGAACTGTCTTTACTTTTTACTGGAGTCTGGGCTCAACTGGTTTGGCTTCAGGCAAAGTAGATATTTGTAAACAGACTTGGCACATTGAATACTGAGCACTTATGAAATTCTGGCCAACTTGTAAACATTGAACACTTACAAACTTCCATATGCAGATTAAAAAGAAATTTAATACTAAGGGGAAAGTTCACTGCTCTGGTTAAGGAAACAGGGTTTTTATGATCATGAGCTGATAAAGTGTTCCCTGGATCACCTCTCTCCAACTGTAGCCTCTGAAGAAGTTCTATTTCTGTCTCCCCCTAAAATCTCTCTGCTTGTCATGTAGTATCAGAAGCACCTTTGATATGAGCCACAGGACAATCTTAAGCAATTGTTGTTTCTTTTCTATAGCACCTGCTTAAGGCTGCCTCTGCTTAATAAATTGGAAGGGGAAAGCATAACCAAGGGGGGAATATTGTCTAGTTCCTTGTCTAGTTATGGAATTCACAGAAAAGCAGAGTCAGAGTTCAACACAGAAGTCTCTGCTACCTTCTATAAAAATGAGATTCTTCAGCTAAAAAAAAAAAAAAACAAAACAAAAAACCAACAAACCACCAAACACAAATGGAGTTGCAAATTAAGGACCCACTTAAAACTTTCTATAATTTGCCCCAGCCCTTGATTACCCAAAGGACTGAAGTAACATGTTCTATTTTTGCAACCATCCCTGTAAAGCACAAAGAGGAGAAAACCAAAAGAGGTATGTTACATTTTTCTTCCATTTTTCAAGATGTTTTCCAGAGGTTACACAAAATGGAGGTATTAAGTTCTTGGATTTAGCAGTTGTACAGTGTGTGGCTCTTCCTAACTGCAAGAAAGCTGCAAATGTTCTCTATCTCTTTCATAACACCCAGTCTTCAGAAAAGGTGGGAAGGAGAATATGACGAAGAGCAGATAGTAAAGTCTGATCTACTGTGAAACAGTATAAAAGGCTTTTGATATTTGCAAGACAGCACACTCCCCTCACAGTGAGAGGCTGAGACAGTTTGAAGCTTGAGCTTCCCATCCCAGCACCATTTTCAAAGCTTTGGAAAGTAATAGATGGTTAGAGACAAAGCTAATAGAAGTGGCTTTCTTCTGAATTTATACTTTTAATAAGGGTGCACAAGCTTGCAAAAATCTACAAGACATATTTTATTGCTAGAAATGCCCCTGCAGGACTAATGCTTCCCGAGTGACCTGTAGTTCTGACACACCTCTGCGCTGGAATAGTCTTCTTTTAATTTCATTTTTCTCCACCCCTCAGCTGCTGACTCAGGCAGACACCACTACTTCAATTACATGCTGGAGATGCTTTCAAGCCTCATCCCTTTTCCTTCACAATGGTGACAATAAGGAAAAAAGCTATTAAAAAATGGAAACTAAAGATTTTTGGGGCTTGGGTTTTTTGTTTGGTTCATTGGGGTTTTTTGTTTGTTTTTTGTTGTGGTTTTTGTTTGTTTGGGTTTTTTTGTTTGTTGGTTTTGTTTTGGTTTTTGCTTTAAGTCCAGGATGTTGGCCCTGGATATATTTAAGCTTTAAGCCTAGTCTGGACACCCCTTTTCTCCCCCCCCTCCCATGAGATACATATTAGTTTGTTATATGCTTCATTTATGACCAGGAAAGAAACTACCAATTCTGCCACTGTGATAGTATCCGAGGCATACTACATATATATATATAATTTTTTTTTATATAGCATTCATCCAACTTATCTCCACTTCCCAGCCAGCCCAGGACACTATCAGCAACCTTTATAAGTCTCTTGTCTTAAAACAAAAATGTCTTTTTCCTCCACTTTGTCTGAGTATTTTTATTTCTTTCTTGGACCACTTCCCAGGCTCATGTATTCTCTCTACAGTGCTTCAGTTAATTACTTATATTTGATGGCCACCTCTGCGAGCCCTATTACTTATTGCCACTTGTGAACTGCCATAATGTAGGGTGTTTGTCACGTACACCAAGGTCACAGCTAGCCCTGTTATCATTTGGTTGCATTCCCTATCTGGTAATATTGATGATGGTGTAGTAGGAAGCATTTTCAGATCACGCTGACCCCATATGAACAAGCACCATGTATTCACCTTACCTTACTTCTGCTGAGTAAGCCTTTAGTTCTCAGCAGTGCAGTGCTGCAAATGTTAACTGTAAGTCATCTTGGTGAGCTGAGAAGCAACATAAAAAATTCAGTTGCTGCAGTTTTTGTGTCTTGAAAGGTGACATTGGTCATTTTTCCCCTCAAGCTTTTGCTGCTTACTGCTAATCTTTCCCATCCCCTGGTCCTTGTCAGTGGGAGTAAAAATAAAGTGTCTTATTCTTTAATGAGAAATAAGACACATGACACATTTTTTGTTTGGTTGATTTTTTTGTTTTTGTTGGGGGGCTTCTTGTTGTGTTTGGTTGGGGTTTTTTTTTTAATTTAGAAGGACATTGCTAACTTTTAAATTTTCGAATTTTACCTTACATTTACAGCATCTTGATTATCAGTATTCTGCTTTGGTTTACCAATAATATTAACAGCTATACTAACAGTTCACAGTTAGCAGTTCAGGAGATTTGACTCCAGATGGACTTATGTGCTCCCACCTGCTTTAATCCCATCCTGCTTTAGCAAATGTTTATTAACCCTTTGCACATATTTTTTTTTCTACATCCATCTGAATTGCACAGTCTCCAGTTCCTAAAGCTGGTATACTCCAGCTGTCTGCTCTTATCATACCCAGTCTCTTTCCCAAGAAGGATGTTGTGTGCATATTTTTATTGTTTCTTGATATTAGCAAGACAGCAGGCTGGATAAGACCATTCAGAATTTTTCTGAACAAAGTAAGAAAAGGAATCAACCCTCATTCAAGCTGCAGACACCCTTCAGCTCAGTGGCATTCTGGCCAAGCAGATCCCTTGCCTGGCTCTCAAGTCCAACACCTCTGTCAGTGCTGTTGTACCAGTGACTGACACAGCTGTGGCACTGGGCCAGTCACCAGGCTGCCTCACTCTTCCCATCTGACAATGGAAAAGACAACGACCCTGAATTCCTGCTTTGAATTTTTTTCCATCACTGCCTAGGAAAAAAAACCAAAACAACAAACCAAATAACCCCCACAAGCAGCTTCCATACAAAGTTGTAACACACAACCAGTGTTCTCAGACAACTTCCCTTTCCTTTAAGGTGTGAGGTCTTTTAACCAGAAATACATTTCAATTTATTTCAGAAACCATTAGTGCAGTAGTTAAACTATAAGTATCCACACTCCTAAGAAAAAAAAGCTTCAGGCTATAAAGATAAAAAAATGCTCCTCCATCTTTAAAAAAGCCTACAGGAGAAATGCCAAAAGCAAAGACAGATATGAAATCAGGTTTTCCAAACTCCAATCTTATGCACAGGTCAGTAGACTGAAAGTTTTATCTAAACATTCAAGGCTTTTTACCCATATTCCAGCAGAGATTATGGTACAAAAATTGCAATGTGAACTCAAATCAAGGGCTTACAGTTTATTTAAGAAACACTTGTGAATAGTTGACCAGTATAAACAGCCTAAAATTATATCTAATGTGTCTATGGTTATTCAGAAAATCTAAACATGCCTGAGGAACATTAGATAGACTTTAAAGAGTGCTACTAGAAATACATTATTAAAAGTCAGTTTAAAGTCTAGCTGGCACAATGCCTTCCCCAAAATTCAATCATTGTTTAATTTAATACTCCACTTAGTTTGAATAGAAGCTCAAAAGCAAAGTTATCTATATTAAAAATAACATTTGCTCATTGTTCTGGTTGCTACAGCCAGATATTATTGGATAATTCTAACTGTAGTGGTAAAAACTATTCATTTAATTAAGAAAGAACGGAGAACAAAAAGACTACAACAGATACAAACTAGTGAGGAAGATAGGACCAGAAATGAATAAATAAACATTATTTAGACTGGAGTGGTAGCAGGCAGAGAAGATTTGGGCTCAACCTCTGAAGAATACTGACCTGGGCAATGTCTACCCCTGTATCTATTCAGATAAAAAGATCAGCCACTGCAGCTGAGTTAACTTTATAATTAGCAAGCAGATAGTTTGTGACAGATGCAGCAAATAGGAACGTCTGTGCCATAAAGAATATGGCCTTGAAAACCTTGGTCTTATTATTAAGTCAAATCTCACTCTTTTAAATAACTTAGGAAATTTATATAATTGTCTAATATGTTGTTTCCTGCATACATAATCAAGTAGACAAGAGGCATAGTTTAGAATAATTCAGGCTGATTTAGAGCAGATCTGTCAACCCAAAGTTCCAGCTATGGCAGCACAGTGAGCAGTGTACTGAAGAAATACTATTGTACATAAAACAAAATGTCATGTTGGCAAGCCTTATAATCAGGAAGAAATTATAATTTCCACCTATAAGGGAGAATACTATTCACAAAAGAGCTAGCTTATAATTCAAAAAGTAAAGTAATTTGGGTTTTTTTCCAATAACTACTTCTAATTGTTATTTTTTAAAGTCAAATAATGTACTAAAATGTTTTCAGACATTAGGCAGAGAGCAGAAATAGAATGATTGAACTCAGCCCAAGATTAATATAGAACTGTATCTTTCTACAAAGTATAGCGAAAAATATTTGCCTAGGTCTAGACAACATTAAACATTACTCATTAAAATCTGGTAACATGCTTGATTTTAAGCCCTTAACTAACCCTAATTTATTCATGAAACCATTTCGAGTTAGCAACTCAAACATCAAATATGATCACAAGTATATGCTGGTAAATCTCCAACAAAACACTACTTTGTCATCATCTGTGGATAGAAAAGGCATATTCCAGTCAGAAGTTTCCTTTTGTTAGATATTAAACAGTCTATCAATGTGGAAATATTAAGAGTGACAAGTGGAACTACATCAGCAAACATTTATAGAAGTTGTTGTACATGGTTATTTCAAGGTCCATTTGTTACTATGAGGGCTTTTTTATTGACTTAGTTATCTTAGTGTACTCTATTTCTTCAACTGAGGTAAAAAATGAAGGCATTCCTCCAAAACTCCCAATGGTGAGTTTGAATGAATTCTAACACATTCTAAGGTTATGCTAAACTTGCCCTTTTTGTAATTTGTTTTCCTATCTTGTCAGTTATACCTGAATTCTATCTGTATCTTCAATCATGCCTGCTTAGTTAAATAGGATTATTATTTAATGAACTTTTTTATGTTTTATGCTTAAGGAGACAAGAGGTTATGAATTTACTCCTTTTCCTCTTACAAGATGACACAGCAGAATATAATTGACTAGATCCTTAACTGATATAAATTAGCTCCATTGAATCAAAACCAGTTTACATCAACCGCATCAAGAGTCTTGACATGAAAGAAATTTATCTAAAGCAAGATGACACGTTTAATTAGCCATGGTACAATTGTACGTGTATTACCACATAAAATTAGTACCACTATCCACTCAAGTAAAAGAAAAAAAATCCAGAAACAGTGTTCTGCAGCATTAGAGTTCATCCTATCCCTGGTAAAGTAGGAACTCCCATCAGCTAACAATGTATAGACTGCTTCCCAAAGACATGCATGAGTCACTGTCTGGAACTCATCCTTCTAAAGAAAAATCATCAACACTTGCAGAGAAACCATCTCTATCAGTGTTTCCTTCCTTAGATTAAAGATAGCCAACTTGGCAAATGCTCAGAGCTGACTGTCAAAAGGTTTGACAGACTTAATAGGGCTACAAACTAGAGTGCCAAAAAAAAAAAAAAAGGATTTGAAGATTACAGCAATCTCACTAACAAGAGTGGGACCAAATGAGGGATACATTACAGAAACTAAAAACAATTTAAAACAGGTAATTAAAGGTAGAGCTATAAACAATATAAATCTCAAATAATTTTTAAAAATTCTTTTAAACACTTAATTTATCATTGCTGAAAATAAAAGGAACACGTCTTACAGTTTTGACCTTAACCATCAAGAAGAATCTAAAGTGTTCCTAAAGAGATTCTGTTGTGGGTTGTCTCCAGCTTTGAGTAGGAAGGGAAAGTCTGAAGGCAAATAAAACATCATAAGAGCAGAAGAGGTTATTGTAAGAAACCTACCTAAACTTCATGAAAATTCTCAGTCCTGGTGGATACCTGTCCATAACTCCTGGCTCTACACATTAATGGCTTTAAGACCACATGAAGGCAAACTGCTGTCAAGCACTTCTATTCTCATCTGTTTAGCAACTATAATAAATCCATTTCCTTTCATTTGTTTTTGTTGGTACTGTTAGTTTTTTCCCCACTGCCAATAACAGAGTGGGACGTGCTATTTCTGCTGCAAAATACCATCATCAGCAATGTTTGTAACTATCTCAGGAAAGTTAAGTGTTGATGGTTCTTGGTTTGTTTCAAATGGTTGCTGTTCCACCAGATGGCCTGATGTGTGTTTGCACTCACTATATAAAACTTGTTAATTTAAGGGGAAAAAAATTTAAAATAGTTATGGACCTTGTTGCCCTTGTTCTCCTACTCCGTGTGTTCTGGACTTGTTTTCAATTATAGTGATCATGCCCCACTGGCAATGTAAACCCCTGACCTTACTGCAGGGAAAATACCTCATACCCCTTTGCTTCCAAGGTTAGGTTATTCATGTTATTGAGAGAGGAAGGCTTCAACTGCAAACCTACTCCAAGGACTGGTCTATGTACTTTAGCTAACGCATAATAACACAGGAAGTGAATTACCAGCAGCTCCACAACATTCATTTCCTCTGCTGTCTGAGAGCTGTGTTTTGGGCTGAGCTGAGAGTTTTGCATGGACAAGAAGTGTACTGGCCTATAGCAGTAAACGTCCCTGTGTCCAAGCACACTGGCCTTGGCCCCACAGCCCACTCTCACTGTACCTGAGCCCTGGGAAGCCCCAGGATGTGCTGTAAGTACCAGGTCAGTCTGTTCCCCAGTGGAGCCACTGCCACCTTCACCCTCCTTGTCATCATGACCACAGAAGCAGCAGGCCAGCATAGTGCATTTCCTCTTCATTTTCCCTTCTCACACTGAGCTGTTCTATCCCCTGGCTCTTATTCATGAAAACAAATTAAAAATTAAAATGAAAAAATAATTCAATATATCATATACCTCTAGGAGCATAGCTCTGGTGCTATTCAGATAGCTGAGCTCAGAACCCATGAAACATGCTGATCTATTCAGTTCTGCCAAAGCAGCACTGGTTTAGTGAAGCACATAAAAATATTAGATTCTTAGGGATATTCTCCTAATAAAATTTAGGTTGTTCAAGACATTGGGAGCTAGAGGACTAGTAATTCTAAAAATCACAATACTGAAATTAAGCCTTAAGTTTTGCCTCTGTGCTTTTTCAGGCATCTGCATCCTTTTCTTAGGATTGTTCAGGAAATTTGGATTTCCTAAATGGGCATAGGCATTTTGAGTTTCACTGCCTTTATCTGCCTAAGTTTACTAAGTGATGAAGTTAAGATTTTACCTGCCTATGTAGAGTTGCAAGTTTATTAAGCAAATGTTATCTTCTAGAACATGTTAATAAAATGTCTGCTAAATTCACTGTTTTTAAAGGAAAGCAATAATAGCTGTACTGATTTTTTTTATCTTAGTTTGAATGGGTGAGCTTAAAGGTGTGACAAAAAAAAAAGAAACAGACTGATGGTTTCCAGGCTGTACCATAGAATATATTAAAATCATATTTTAATACCTTATTTAGAATAATGAACCACATTAGAAACAGATTCCCACTCAAGCTAAGAAGATTTATAGACAAAGAACCTATACTAGGAAAAGAAAATACTCTTAAGCACACAAGCTCTTCAGATTTGAAACAGAGGAAATTTCAAAGCTGCATACAAATTGCAAACAATTAAGTTTAACTGTATGTATTAGTCAGACCATCAGAAAGAAAGATGTTTTCTGACTACAGAGCAGAAAGCATTGTAAAAGAGAAAAAGGTTGTTATCTTTCAGGGAGAAAATCCATACTGTCCATAACCATCAAATAGTAATTAAAGTAGCAAACAAAAGAAAGGAGATAGTAATCATGGAAGAGAAAGACTACATCAATGAAGCTGACAAGCAGCTCAGATTATCCACTACAACAAACTCAAAAAAAGGTGTTATATCTCTATACCTCCTATGGTGCTGTACTCAAACTGTCATTCTAAAGACATTAAAAAACCCTGAGAACACTGAGGAGCCCTGAGCCTCTTGTCAGATCCTCTTGACTCTTCTAAATGACAAGGTTTAGCAGAAAAGAGTCAAGAGTTTGAGCAGACTAATTTCTACTTTCAAAGACACAGCAATTTTTTTTCAAGCAGACAAAAAAGAATTCAATACACATATTATGAACCAAGAATTATTACTTATTGATACTATTACTATAGAAGTTGCAGTAGTAGTTTTACTAATTAATCACTATAAATTAATTTTTAACAATATAAACAATATAAACGAGACGTCCCTTTAAATAGCACCATATCTTCTGAGGAGAACTGCTGTGATAGTGCTCAGCTACCTAAAGAGGATTTTTACTTGACTGGAGCAGTGTGCTGGGAGAACACCTCCTACAGACAATTGTTTTTTACAAAAATACAGCACTTGAGGAGTTGCAACCAGTGCTAGAAGTTTCAGTCTTAAAATACATATAAACTCTTATCTTTTAAACAGCCCTGTTTAGAATTAATTCCCCCAAATGCATGATATGCATAAAATGTGATTTGCTTACACCTAGGGAGAAAAACACAAATCTAGACACCCTTAGAAGATGCCTCTCATTGTGGGGAGCAGGAAATCACTCCATACCCAGTGCACACACTTCCCAAATGCAGGGTACATCACTCAAAGCCCCAGTGTTCCCCAGATAGCTTGCATGAAACAACAACCTCACAGTGACCTTGCAGAGACAATTGATGAAGGGCACAGACACCCCAGGAAAGGGCATTTATCATGAGTCATCTCTGACTCCCATCTCCTCCCCACAAGGGAGGCTCCCAAAAAGCCCGTAAAAGATTAACTAATTCACATGTGAACTGGAAAGTGAAATTTGTAACACTAGAGGATACTCACAATTATGTACTCAGTAGAAGCACTGCCCTCATGGAACGTTGTAATTTCCCTCTTTTAACTAACAACATCTCACAGATGATAAATTCACTATCTCCCTTTCTTGTAAAAGTCAGGAAAACAGGTGAAGACATGGTTAACACCTCTGTACAGATGCAGACGTCAATTATCTATTATCCCATGGTCTAAGTAACAGCTAATTATGTTAGAATAATTGTTTTCAACTGGTATTTAGTTTTAAAGATTGCCGTTTCTCTTTCAGAAAGGAAGAGCACACATCCCTGCAAGCTGCAGGTTTTCTTCCAGACTATACTGGTAGGTCTAAGATGCTACTTCCAGCCAAAATACTGTAGACTGTAACAGCTGCAGTAGTACTGCTGCTGCAAGCAAGTGCTACATAAATTTCAGAGACCTAATTGACCTGAAGATATTATACTTCCAAACACACAGCAGTAAGAGACACATCTGTGAAAGCAAATTTAGACCAAAAGCGAAATGAAAGTAAACAAACTGTGAGTCATAGTTTCTATGCTTGTCTGCTAACAGACTTGGGAGAATCAAATGGAAATGGATTAAAAGGAAAAAGAGGGAGGAAACCCAATTATTTAAAGTAGAAAAGATACATCAACTAAAAGTAAACTCGTCATGTGAAAAGTTCTTACTATCAGAGGGGAAGAAAAGTAAATGATAGAAATAAGATTAAATTAAAAGATAAAACTAGAGGACACAACAAACAAAAGCCTATGTAACTAAGATGTATTTCACTATGCTCCTACATTTTGTTGCGTATCTCTGGTAGGAAACTTAAATGAAAGCTATTACCTTAACTCATGAAAATTATTCATGAAATTTGTCTTTTGGGCAACAGAGATTTAAAGTCCTGGGGATTGATAAAAGAAAATTCTAGCTGGTTCCTGAAAATATTCCGGTCCCCTCAAAAAAAAAAAAATCCAACTCACCAGCAAGGCTTGCAAGTGCTAAGATTACTTTCTCTGTTGCTGTCTATGACCCTCTTCAAACCATTACATATACTGGTAATCTTGTCAATGCCAGTTCTGTAGTATTAAAAGAGAAATTCTTGGGACAGTAAATTTCTAAGCAGGACAGATTTAGACTAAATGAAGACAGACTCCCCTCACTCACACCACTACACCCATTAAAATCTCATTAGTCAGCCAATTGCCTCATCCTACTTAAGATATTAAAGAAATGAGTGGGTCATAAAATTCTCATAACCATTCTTTTGTATCACTGTATCTTTGCAAAAGTGTACTTCATACTCTCTGATGAATAACAGCTCAAACTTCACTGTGCACATTGTGGAGAACTCCATTAAAATGAGGTCATTTTTGTTAAAATTGCAATTTTGGTATCCATCAGAGTGGGCTATGTAATATTTCTGCACCTTTCAGGTACTATCCTAGGATACTATCTGTATCCTAGGAAACAGAAGCATTTGATATAAGGACAAAGGTAAGATGTCTCCAAATCCCAACACCCTACTCTTAAATAACGTGTAGAGTGGGCTCAGTCCCAATCCCTCTGTACTACTGACCATGAGTAGTTTTAAAGAATTGACCTAAGCTCCCCAAACCTCACAACTGACAAATAAATCTAGCATACCTTATTTCTCCTTTCTTTCTTCCTTTATTTCTTCCCTATTTTAGGAAAATGTAAAGTTTTACAGCCCAGAAGTTTAGCCTCAAGCAAAGACCACACTATATCTCGCACCTCAAGTGATGATCTGGTTTATATAAAGGTGTATATACACATAAAGGCTTGCACATTAGTGGTGTTGAAAAGACATGTTGAAAAGGGATGATTGTATTCCAAAGAGAATCAGTGATGAAAATTAATTATCTGCCTGTGATTTAGGCAAAAGCACAAATTCACTTGCTCGAACAGCCTGACTAATCTATTCCAGATGCTTCAGAGGAAGAACAAGATAGTCCTAACATGTACATACAGTGGATTAGAAATACAGTGGAAAACGTAAAGGCAGGATGCAAAAAAAAAGAGAAAAATAAGCAAGATGAATCACATTGAGAAAAAAATGTAAGAGAAAAACATAAAAGTCGAGAGGCAGTTTTTAAAAGTCAAGATAAGCAAACTGAAATTCCTACCTTTTTTTTAAGAACTAAAAGGTCCCTTCTGGGAGCTTCTTCATACATTTCTGCAAGTACTAGAACAGAACTATACACTGCAACCAAAACAACAAAATTTCAAGATTGCTTTTTATGAATACAAAAACTAAACAAGCACTATTATTGATGTTCTAAAACTATTGAAAAGTATTTGTTCCATCTAAAAAACCCACATGGAATAAAACAGAAAGAAAACTGTAGTTACCATGAGAGAAAGATTTTAGACATCAAAACCCAAAAACATCAGGGGTTTTTAATCAGAAATGATGTTAAGCAAATATCAGACCTATCAGATCTCTTTTAAGAGACAGGGATTTTTTGTTTGTTTGTTTGCTTGCTAGTCTTGATTTTTTTCTTTTCTTTTTTTTTTTTTTTTAACATGCCACAAGGTCAACATCACAGTAAGCCTTCAGGATAAAAATATTTCAAGAACTATTCTTGAACTGTCTGGAAGTGTCACTGACATGTCAAGACAAAGGGCACCAACACCTTCCAAAGGTGCTAGCAGTTGCTTCAGACCATTCCAATCACCTGCTGAACCAGAGGGCAAGAGGCTCCAGAACAGAAACACACCTATTTATCCCACAAAATACAGAGAAGTGTTCACTTTCCAGGAAGATCCTGCATATGACAGACTTGTCCAGGTTTTAGTCTTTAAAAAAAAACCACGACACAAAACCCCAGTCGCTACTCAGGAACAGACTGGCATTGCTCAGTTGGGTGGTGAGCAATTATACTGTGCATCACTTGCCATGCTTGCTTTTCATCTCTCTCCCCCTCTCCTTTGCATTCTTTTTATTACTACTATTATCATTAGTATTTTTATTAAACTGCTCTTAACTCACAAAGCTCTTTTGTTTGTTTTTTCTCCACATTCTCCTCCTCCTTCCAACAGCAGAGGTGAGGGAGGGAGCCAGTGGCTGTGTGGTACTTAGTTGCTGACTGGGGTTAAACCCCAACAAGGCCTTAGTTCCCTCCTCTATGATTTTAACTTTTATTAATAAAATAGAACTCAAAACTATCCTATAACAATAGGTACTTAAAACATTGAGAGCATTACAGAGTTAAGAAAACCCAATGACTTTCAGCAAACATAGATTTTTCTGTTAAGAGTCTGTTACATATCTAAATTGTTTGCAAAGCCTCAGCAAATAAGTTTGAGTTTATTTCTTTTGCTCAAACTGAGCTTTTTTTTTCCTGATCAATAGCAATTTAAATGTCATCCTTCCAAGACTAAAAATGCCAAGCTTGGTTCTCTGTTTATTTCATGAGATAACCAATTTTCACTTCTAATCTGCAAAGCAATCAAGTTGGCTTTTTTTTTCCAGATTTTAGAATCGCACAAAGAAGAAAGTGCGTGAAAGAGAGAAGAAAGTCTGAATTTAAACTGAATTGACTCAGAGACCAAGTCAAACCCGATGTGTTTGAGACATGATTTATAACTTAAAACCATTATAAAGTTATATTTTTTTTAAAAATATGATAGCAAGCAGATAGATACAGCTCACCATGTTGAGCATTCCCTACAGTATTTTGTAATTGGTAGTAAAACTGCTATAAGACAAAAGAAGGAATATACAACACTTGTAGGACACACATGCTAGAGAACCCCATATGATCCTTACTAATACCCTTTTCCTAGTGCACGTGTAAAAGAGAGTGTATAGAAATGTTTGTACTATCAATGTAATGGAACTGAATCTCAGAATTTTACCACAGTGCTGTGATCTAGTGAATAAATATCAGGGTGTCCAATTATCCCTGGCTCTGCCTTTTATGAACTCAGAAAAATCATGTAATCACTCTTCAGTTCAGTCTCCCAGTGGAATAAAATTATACTTTTTTGTACGCTAAAAGTTATTAATTACTATTGCTCACACAAAAATGACAACACTTGCATTAAATTAATTGGACCACTACCACTTTCATATTTCCACCTTCTTTATACCTGCAATGGCGCATTCTTTCCAACTCATCATATGGGGCAATTTTCACTCCTGAGCTCGTTGACGCACATGGGCCACATTCAGAAACCAGTCTCACAAATGGTCTAAAACACTGATGACCCCAAAACACATAAATGTCATGAAAGATTCTTCAAAGCATGGGCTCACCACAGCCCTATCCTGGACTGTATGAAGGTCACTCAACCCATCACATACATCACAGCACCCTCACAACCGTGCTGCTCATTTAAAAATCATGGAATGATTTGACTTTGAAGTGACCTGAAAGGTCATCCAGTTCCAACCCCCCTGACTTGGGTAGAGACAACTTTCACCAGTCCAGGTTACTCAGAGCCCCATCCAATCTGGCCTTGAGCATTTCCAGGGAAGGGACATCCCCACTGCTCAAAGCAACCTGTTCCAGTGCCTCCCCACCCTCATAGTAAAAGAGGGAGACTTTGTTTGCCTTGTAAGCCATCAAACCGTTTTTACAGCTAATCTATGACCTTTCTGTATCATTTCTGCATTACTCTGCCTTGGGGCAACAAGGAGAAGAGATCTGGACCTCACACCTCTCTTCTTTCTACCCTCACAGTCACCTTTCAACTCTTCACAGCATCTGATTAAGAAAAGGGAAGAAACCCCACACCAGCCACAAAACCCTTGTCTGAGTGAGTGCTGGGACACTCACAGTCCTACCACAAAGATGATGCCTGGCAGTTCTGCTCTGTATTTTACATCTTCCTCTCCAACACTTCCCAGTGTCACAGGAATGTGAGCAGACAGTTGCTGGAGGGATGGATGGAGGTATTGCAGGAATAACACAGATTCACATCAACAATGAGGATAACATGACAGGCAGGTGGAATGCTTTCTTAAAAGCATCATTTCCTCTATTTATTAAATAGGGGAGCAGAGCCACCAAGAATTATCATTGTCCAAATCTCACAGGGTAAAAAAAAAATAAAATGCAAATTTGTAAGATGAAATCTTCTGGTTTTGCAGGTGTTTTATGGACAGTTTTGTCACACGGTGCTACAGCTTGTTCTATTTGAATCTTATGGGCTACATGAAAATAATTTATGCACATTATTTAGGAAAATCTTCAGTTACTACTGCAGCTGACAGAGCAAACATACAGATACTTTTGGTGGCCCATTAGATACTCCATAAAATACTCCATTAAAACTTACAAATCCTGAATTCTAAAGCAGCCTAAGTACTCATACACTGAAATATTCTTTCCTCTTTACAGCCTAAATCCTTTAATATTTATTTTGCCTTATAAAAATGTAAATTAACATGAACATTTATAATAATTAGGATATTCAAAGTACAAGAAAGTAAAAATCAATACGAAGGTATACCAAAATTTATTTTGACGTTTTCAAATATATTTTATAACAACTTACTATTTTTACTAAAGTTTCTAAACTGTCTTTCTTGCAAAAAGCAATGGTTTCTGACTGAAATTCACAATTTCCTCTTGTGTATTTGCAACCTTTATGTTTTAAAACTATTACAATGCAATTAACACACTGAAAACATTCCAAATTAATAATTGCAATCAATGCCTTACTGATTTGCCTGTTGTCCAGAGTAGGAAACCAAGAACTTAGGTACGTTTTGGCTCCTACTAAACCTGCATTTAATGAATACTGAAAACAGCATTTCTTGAAAGCTTTTTAACAGGTTTCACCAAGAATGGTAGCATTTACAAACTTGCAGAAAGATATCTAGATATTAAGAAGTTATGTTACCAGTAGGTTCTCAATTCATCTTCTATGCAAAAGGGGGGGAAAAAAAAAAATCACTTAAAAGAACTGATCAAACATATTTCTCCATGAAAAATTACTACTAAAAACCCAAACAAAACACAAGCCCCAAACAACACCCCCCAAATGACATGCTGTCCATATTAAATGTCACCTTGAAAAAGAGAAGTTTATATAGACACCAAAAAAGTGCAGTGATTTATTAATCACTTTCAAATTTAAAATTTAAGTAGAAAAGGCAAAACAACTTTGAAAATACTAAAATACTTAAATGCAAATCAAAAGTTTATGTATAAATTCCTTATGCTAAATTTCTAAAAAAACCCCAGATGTTCTAATATCACTTTATAATAATTGCCAGATACATCATGTACAGTCAAACCCTGGTTCATGAAAGATTTGCTAATTATTTCTAGAGGGGGTTTATGGAAACAACATGATTCATGCTACCCAGGACAGATGCTGACAGGGTGTCCACCACAAATTACCTCCTTCTTTGGAGCCATACTGGCCAGAATCTCTGTTCTCTGCCCCAAAGCAGAAATAACCTTTTTACTTGGCTTAATACTAATGAGAAATGTAGCGGTGGAACCAAAAAATAAGCTTTATTGAGGAAGAAAAAGAAACGGGTGCCCCTGAATTTAAACACTAGGAAAGGCAGCTTTTTTGTCTTTTTGTAATTTCTCCACAAAAATAAGACACAAACAATATGCCAAATTATTGACAAGGTGAGTCCCAACACTCAATTTTAAACCTATCTTCTTCAGAAACTAAAAACATTTATTAGAATTGCTTAAAAGGTTATCATAAGAGTAAAGCATGTAGCTCAATTTAGACATACAAACTTCTGTGGTCTCCAATAAAAGTTTTGAGAATTTTTTTTCTTTTATTCATATGAAAAAAAAAAACATAGCCAGGGTAACAATAGTCTAAACCTGGATCATGTTGCTACTTTCAAATACAACCTTAAATCTGGTGAAACTATGGAAAAAGCTGCAGATGCCCTATCAATGGCCGCATGCAAGGTCAGGTTGGATGGAGCTCTAACCAACCTGATCTAGTTGAGGAAACCCCTGTTCATTATGGGGTGGTGCTAGACTAGATGACCTTTAGAGGTCCCTTCCAACCCCCCAGAATTCCATGATTCTATGTTCTGCTTTCCCAAAACTATAATTTTAAAGGTAGAATTTTGCTTAGGGGGTGGGGATCGTTAAAATGGAATTGAGAACTCTTCCTACTTCTTAACTCTAGAAACTTCACAATTGCTAAAACTGTATTTCAGAAAGTTCAACTTTCTTCTGGCGACACAGCACATAATATCTCAATATATGGAAACAAAACACAGATTTACTTAAAAAGAAATTTAATAACAGCAACCAATACATTCTGTACATAACTACCTCAATTTACTTTCTCAAAAGTAATATTCTAGGTGACTTTATCTCATTTGTTTTCTCTAATGAATTCAATTGACATTCCTAGTACAAGACTGAAATTAAAGACATATTAAAATGAGGGGTCCCTGTTAAGCATGTTACACACTTCTTAAAAAATTTGGAAATACAAGATGTGATAAACTTAAAATAAAGATAGCATGAAAGGCTTGTGATTTGTTCCAGCTCACCAAGCACAAGATCACACTTACTGATTCACTAGAATGACAGTTTTTATGAGCTCACTGATAGTAAAACATCTGCTGCCACAACACCTGGAATTTGTTCTACTTCGCAAACAGAAAACCAACATAGCTCAGTCAATACCATGGCAACTTTCAAAAGAAATAATTGTACAATAAGACAGGAATTCTATACATTTGTCAGAAGTTACTAGTTCTTTCTAACCATGCGATTGGCAGATGGGGAAAATATACTTCTACCCACAAAAAAAGTTTTGATAACTAATGAAACTCAGCACTTCAACAAAGTGCTGTAAATGTGGTTTTGTTTTGATATATGATTTCTAAAAGGAATTACCCATTATTTCATGGAAAAACTGAAACAAGCTATTAACACTATCCAAGGTTTCATCACCATGTTATGATAAGCAAAAAATAATTCATGATGGTGGAATGGATACAATTTTTCTGTCTTGGTTATTTCTCTGAAACACAGGTGGTTTTCCTTAATAATTTAACTTGTAAGGTTGGAAAATAAAAAAATTCTAGTAAATCTAGTAGCACTTTTTAAGTATAATTTAAATATTTGTCTCAAAGTAGACTGCATGCTATTCA
This sequence comes from Hafferia zeledoni, assembly GCA_035583235.1. Lineage (NCBI taxonomy): Eukaryota > Metazoa > Chordata > Aves > Passeriformes > Thamnophilidae > Hafferia > Hafferia zeledoni. The sequence continues at coordinate 8,459,220 of JAWWEV010000001.1, forward strand.
TTCCTTTAAATAAGCTTATGTTGGCAATAAAAGCAAGACAGAAGTGTAAGTGGTGGTGTAACGCCTGAGGGAATATTGAGTTCAGTTGTGAAACAATAAAATTTCTTTTCCTTGTGAGTCTGAGATTAAAGGCTCATGGTTTTTGTACAATAGCCATGAGTAATGTATACAAGTGACTTTTTTACTACATGAGATTCTTCTTAAGCACATCTCTTATTTCTTCAAGCTAATTCAGATAATCAGCAAAGCAAAGACAACAGACCACATTGTTCTTAGTGTTAAACAGATAATCAATAGTCTAAGGCAATAAAATTAAATGCTTGAGCTTTATTAAACTTGGGAGACTGCTGGTGAGTAGCTGGAAAATAAAACAACATTAAAAGTCTATTAGCATAACCATTATAGCAAAATATTTGCTTTTCATTCCACTACAATACTGAATTATAATATAAAATAAGTGAGCCTGCAAACTCATTGTTACAGCCATGTGAGTATTATATATCCATTTAACACCAATAAGAATAAAAATTTGTAATGCAAATGCAGACTGAGGCAATCTTCATGAAAATCCAATAGAAGTTTGGCCACATCAACGAACTAAAGAAAACAAAGCCCAGCTCATTATGTTGCTTTGTTTCAGTTGTTCTTTGACGTTCCAGAATTTCCTCTGTTTTTAGCCTAGTGTGTGCCATGTACTCCTGAGCCACACAAGTTATTAAGGTATGCAAGGAGTCTATTAATATATATTAATTGAAAATGCTTTCTGTGCACAAATAAACTGTGCAATTAAGTATTTTAATAGATTTAAGCAAAATGTTTAACACTACAGGCTTGAGAGCCAAAGGCTGCAGATCTCCAATAACTCCCAGATACTTTGGTTACACTTCTTTTTATAGTTAGTTATTGAAAAATGTTCAAATCACTGAAATCAACAAGTCCTACTATGCTTTAAGTTTGAAATTCAATTTCAATTGAATCACCTGGTGTAAACTTCTATCAAAAAAAATTGCAGGCAACACTGTGTATACTTAAAATACACTTAAAATATACCCAACTACCTACTAAAGCTTTAAAAAGCTTTAGTCTTTTCAGGTTTTTTCTAGTGTTTGCAAAATCAAAGACCAAAGCTCAAAAGTGACAAAGGTTATTCTGTTTTAGCCAAGATGAAATGTGAAGTTCTTGTACCAAATATGCTTTAGCTTCTTTGTGACTATGTTTTCAAAACATTTGGCTCTTCAAGAGATACTTTTATCCATATTGAGATATTGTGCAATGCTTCTTAAATAATAATACATATAATCCACAGGAAAAATAGCTGTAGAGGTCTCTGGGGAGCTCCCACAAAATAGTGGATGCAGAGGATGCTGGGATTCATCAGCTCTGTTACAGTATGGTCAGCATGAAGATCACAGAATGGGTCAGGTTGGAAGGGACCAGGTGGGTCATCTGGTAAAACCTCCCTGCTCAAGAAGGGTCAGGATGCTGCCTTCTCATTCTAGATTCCATTGCTAACAAGTGGTGGAAAATAATAACCTCCTCACTCAAAACTGAAGCAGTATTTTTAGCTAGATATATTAAAAATTTATTTCAGCAAATAAAATGAAATTTTAGGTTTAAATCAGCACCAAGAAAATGCACCTTCCAAGGATTTGAGAAGTGACACAAAGACAGCAAAGCAGGTTTTAGTGCTGTTCCACCAAGCAATGGAAGTATCAGCACAGATAACAGTAGTCTCCAGTTATACATCAAAACAGGACACCTGTTCCTCCAAAAGTCATTGTAAAATTGTGGAAACCTGAGTTTCCATAAAGGTCTCCCCTCTTATGCCAAAACTTTTATTCAAATGGAGATTTCAAGTTCTACTGTGGGCCTTTACTTAACAATTAATTCAAGGATTTCCCAGCTGTTTTATTCATCAGTCATTTCATCACCTCTAGCAATCCAGACAGATTAGGTCAAGTCAATCTGAACTTGGTAAAATAGGTAGATGTGGTTTTCATTAAAAAAAAAAATTATCTCAACCCTGAAAGCACAGTGAAATTCAAATTAGAAAAGTTCAGGAAAAAAACTTTTTCTTAATTAAAACATTAGAATATGCAGAATGTCTACCTTTTTTTTTTTATGGTGGATATACCAATCGCTACATGTCAACTTTCTTTATTTCATTCTCATTTAAAGTTTTTTAGTTTATCTACCAAAATTCTTGCACACAGGTTTAACGCCAGGCATAAGTGCTATATATAACTAATACTGTTCTCGATATAGCAGGTCATTTTAGTGGATATAACTTCAGTGGATTTGTGCAGAAGAGGGAGAGAAGTGAGCTATTAGCATCTTTTCCCAGACTACTCATTGAGCAAATAGTAAAATCTTATTTTTACCTATTTATATGGACAAAAGCTTTAAATTCATCAAGTGTGTACAAATTGTATTTGCATTACTTAAAAAATAAACCTTATTCATCAAGTTATCGACATTTTTTCTCTGAGGAGAGTCTACTAATTTATCTTTAGTCATGGTCCTCCTATAGCACAACACAGTTCTTGAAAATAACCTACTCTTCAGGCACTGCAGTGCTGTGCTTATTCCCATTCACTAACTTGAAGATCTGTCTCAAAACAGAAAATTGTTACTTTTCCCCTCACACACCAAATATTCACTGCAGAAACCATCATTAGGAATAGCATTTTCATCAGTTGTTGTACCTGTGGATTTAAAATGGAAACTCATTTGTATCTCAGGTGTTACCATGGGCTTCTCACCATGCTCCATTTTCTTCCTTGGTCTGGACATCATAATTTCTTACCTCCTCAGACTCTGGGATTCAGCTTGTCACTGCTCCTCACTGCTCAGTTTTCCTGCTGGGGCTGAGAGAGATCATGTTTAACTCTCACTAGTCATTATTCATCTCTTCAGTCTGTGCTCTCTCTGCTCTATTTGACCTCAGAGAGCAGTCAGTCCACCAATGGCCTCCTTGCTTGCCACAGTTCTCTCACTCTCATAAACTGATGTTTGCCTTTTTCCCTTTTTTCCTCTCTTTTTATTTATTTTTTTTTAACTGTTGTCTATCACTCACTGCTTAGGATGCCTCCATTGGTTTCCTAAAAAATCATGGGCAGCATTTAATCACTTCCAAAAACACTCTGACAATATCCTCATACGCAACCTGGGCTTTCAGTTCTCAACTTCCAAAGAGCTTCCTTTATTTTCCAAAGTTGTCAAGTCTCTCATCACCAGTATTAACTGTCAGTGGGAAAAGCACACATCTTTTTGTTTGGTTGGTTTTGGGTTTTTTTGTTATAGTGTCAGGGCTTAGATAGTTTTCCTGTAAATCTTCACTGTTGTCTATTTGTCTAGCTCATGAACAGATAGGCCAGACTGTATCCTTACTACTAAAACTCTACATGGGTAACATGCACTTCACAGAAACAGAGAATAAGAGAATTCCATAGTTACACACCTGCATGGCTCTTAGTTTCAGACAAGCTTACCTCATACAGCTTTCCAGAAGCTTTTTAGGCAACACATCTCTTTGCCTTTGCATCTCCTTACTACACCGGGAGATTGCTTTTAAATTTAAAAAGAGTCTTAAAGTGGCAGTAAATGAAAGGCAACAGAAAAATAATAAGTGAGTATTCACTCATATTTAGCTGTGTCTCATTTTTATACTATTTGTCTTCTACTCCCACCAGAAGCAAAAATGTGATATTCAAGCAGCACATGGAGCAAAGAGAAATTTATATTAATTTTTTAAAGACTATCATGAAAGGAAGGAAGAGGACATCAGTATCAGCAACTATATAGTGGTATCATATGGAAATAGGCTTCTTTTTTCTTCCAAGTACCAATGAGGGTATGTTATGGTTTAGCTTGGCAAAATACCAACTGCCCAATACAGCGTCAAAGGGTCCCCTGACAAGGGAAGGGGGGGGGGGGGGGGGGGGAACCG
>JAWWEV010000001.1:8469004-8484088 GCA_035583235.1 Hafferia zeledoni
TGGGAAATGAATAGAGGGGGTAGAATACACAGCTTTGATCACCCCCACACAGTGATAACTGGTCCCACCTGCTGAACCAGGACTAGTCACCATCCCTGGAGGTGTTTAAGAAACAATTGGACATGGCATTCAGTGCCACGTCTAGTTGACAGAGGGGTGATCAGTCAAAGGTTGGACTCGATGTCTTGAATGCCTTTTCCAACCTAAATGAGTTTGTGATTCTGTTATTCTGTGTTTCAACTTTGCGTGTCTTGACATACAACAAAATGAAAGTGCACTCTTTGGCCCTGCTACAATTTGTTAATCCAAGTGCAAAATGTAAAACACAGATCCTGAAATGTGGACTCTGGTCCAGGGCCATCTGAAAGCATAAACATGCCAGCCTTAATGACAGGCACATCAGACCTGGGGTTCAGGCACAGGGGGTTTGTAGAGTCACACTGGTTTGCATATACAATGTGTCTTCATGTTAGCTGTGCAGGAACCAGGAGAACAGCTGTGGCAAGGAGAAAAGAAAAGGGTCTGCAAGAAGCAACGGCAGCAGCCAGCAGCAACGAGGAGCAGGAGAAAAACAGCTTCTCTCCTCAGCAGCACACACCCTGCTCCGCGTTCAGCCAAGCTAGAAGTCAAAAAAAAATGTCCCCAAAACCAAAAGCGACAACCTGCCTCCACCCAACTGATCAAGAAGAAGATGGTAGCAGTTAACTACCTCTTTTTGTTAACTAATGGCATGGGCAGTTAGTGGCAGGGGAGAGAATTTACATAATAATTCCAAACTACAACAACAAGGAATCTTGTTCTTCTTATATTTGTTTAATCTTATAGACCAGTGTTACTGTTCAATAATTTTGTATATATATGGGTTTGTACTGTTTCTCTTCAACTCCTTTTTGAAGTCTCAATTTAGTAATTCTAAATTTTCCTTTCTCCATTTTCTTTCCTTTCTTCCTACATTTTCTGACAACTCATCACTAGATGTACTGGGTATTGGGTAATACTGGGTACTTGAGAAAGAAATTATTCTAGGAGGATTCAATGTTGTTCTTCAGAGACCATTCTACTCTTTTTCTTGCAAAACTTCCCTACGCTGAATTTCTGTCTTCATCAGTATATTCCTTATGACAGTCAGATGACATCTCTTGCTTTTACAAATGGGAAAGCTAAAATGAAGGAGTCCCCATTTTTCAAATTATTTTGTCCAGAAGTGAGGAAGTGGCAGTAGCCTCTCAGACTTCTCTTCAAATAAACCAACAAATACATATAAACAAGGATAAAAATTAACTGCAAGCACAGAAGTGAAAGGATTTAATGTGGATGCTACCTGCATTTGGGGAAGAACTGGACACAAGATCTGGTGAGGTCTCATACTGCTTTTGGGAGAGCAGAGATTCTGCTCTTCCATTAGTACTCTCTAGATACTAACAACATTTACATTGCTCACTATAAATATGTTCAAACTTGTATGTTTTCTGATTACTCTTGCCCTGGGAAAGGCAAAACAAGTTTGCGAAATATGTGCCATGTTTTTGCATAAGACAAAGCATTAAAAATGTTAAAAAGAAATCCTAGGCATAGCTCTCTACAAGTGGATGTAACAACTACTTGCCATTAATGTGCATTTTAATACCTGAGAAGTTCACTGAAGCTCAGCCTGTTTCTTCTCAAATCTTACTCAATTTTAACAGAATCTGTGTTGTTATTAGTTGATATAAGCACATAATTTTTTTCCATGCTGAATAATCATTACAAAGTGTTTGTTCCCTATGTATTCAAACTATACCATGTGAATACTTCCAAAGATAAAGTAAGTATTATATTTAGCAGGACTTTGGGTCAAGGGGTCAAGCCTGCTCATTGCCATTGACTTTGGATCAGGTTGTGACAGGGTGCTCATACTATACATCAGCAAGTTATTTGCCTTTGTACACAAGATTTTATTTCACACAAACATATGTGTTACCACTTACCTTCCTGTATAGGAATGCACGCTTTGCTGATTACTGGATATAAAAATGTAATGCTGATATATGACAGCCACAGTTTGCTTTACTACCACCCCATGTCCACATAAACTCAGGTTATTTTCCAAGGGCAAGTCGGAAACCGACATGTGTCATCACATATATTGACCTTGGAAACTACTTCATGAGGCCACTATTCCAAATCACCTTTGGCTGGCACATATATAAAACAAGAAGACTTAGAGATCTAGAAAATATTGAAATATATTGTAACCACGTGCTAACAGTTTACCCACCGCATGCATTACCAGGATTATGTATCATTGATGTTTACTCCTATACTACAAAGGAATAGCTAAACACATTATATACAGCCTTGCTTATGTTATGCAATGCACTATACATGTTTCAGACATAAATGCACACAATTAAGTAACACATAAGTATACTGATATTATTATAATTATTACTACACTTCAAAGAACTTTGGTTAGCATAATGTTTATTTCTTTGCTTGTCCTCCATCAAGCCATTAGCTAGAGTGATAATTGATCAAGCAATTGCATTTTAATTGTGGTAATAGAGCAGCTTTGTGATTTATTCCTCTTTGTTTTGTTTCACTACAAAGTAATCATCGTTGCTCAGATGTTTAACCACCCACCCAATTTATCTATTAAAAGAGTTTCACAGCCATATTCCATTAATCTCTGTACGCTCTACAATGGGCATGGCAATTCTCTCTTTCACAGAGTAATTTCTTAATTGTGATGGTTTTGGTTATTGCCTCCTTCATTTGCACTCATACTAATCTACTATTTTTGTTAAATTTGCACATGATGCCAGTGATTTTACATGATTTTGTTAAATATAATAGCACAGAGCCTGTTCTTTTCTAAACTTATGTTAATCAAGAAACTCCTTAAGGAGTTGATGATAAGTGAGACTATGAGATGTATGTCCTGAACTCTCAGGTGAACACAATTTGCCTTAAGCAGACCTAAAGAGAAACAAAAACAAAATGGTGAAACAATATCTGGTCAAAACTGCAAATAACTACAACATCTTCCTTTACACCTTTTATTTACTAGGGCAATAGTCACCTGTTTTCAAAGTAACATTGTATTTCTTCTATTTAATAAGAAAATACATATATTTGTAGCAACAGTGATAACTGAAGATGTGTATTCATAGAAGAATTTTAATAATTGTTCTAGTATACCTCCTCTGACAACAGAAATGCTCCTAGTTTGGGAAATGGCTGTTATCTAAAGGATTAAATATCCTAACCAAAGCAGCAAAAGAATTCAAAGAACAAACAGGTAGACTTCTTGCTACAAGATGCAAGGTCTTAAGACATGCAAGCTGTAAGGTAGATCTGAAATGCAGCACTGAAGACCTGATTTTGAACTCATCCTCATCAGCATTTCTCTCGTCATAGCCTACTGATGCACAAAATGCTGATTTCCTCCTGTCTCCTCTGTTGCTCTGCTTCAAGGTGAGCACAGTACTTCATTCAAAGAGTGATCCAGCTACTACTGTTGAATTCCAAAGTGCAAGAGTTGTTTAAACACTCTATTTTCTTCCATGTTTTGTTTTAAACTTATTTTGTCTCCTTCTGTGTATATACCTGGTGATATACCGGGCTAGTGGTGAGTAACCCTGTACTGTCCGTATGACTTTTCAATAACATTTGCAATAATATCCATATTTATGTTATTAGCTCCCAACTAGACTCTAAGGACCTTGACATATAAACAATATCCTACACACCAGATCTTTAGAACAACATGCCCTTGTCACTGATTTCCATTCTTTTATGTAGGACAAGTGGTCATGTTTAGACTTGCAACTGCATTGTGCTTTGCAATATATTGCAGGCTTTATTTCTCGATAATCTTCATACACTATTTAAAAGACTTCATTATGTGCATAGTTTTAAGCCTATTAATGTTTATTATCTAGATATATGCTTACTGTACAATGTATATTATCTACAGACAGTAACAGAGGTTTAGCTGCATGTGATACTCTTGCATGAATAAGTGCTTACGTTGTTTTCAGTTCAGTTCTGTTGACCTATGTCATCATTATCTCATGTTTATTCTCCATGTAGCAGTCCATACATAAATGCTGCATCTGGTTTTTGTTCTTTTCACTGCCTGAATTTTAAAATGGGGTATTTTTGCTACTCAAATGATTCCTTACATCCAAAAAAGGACCATAATTTAAATACTACAAATAATCTGAATTTGTATTCTGTAATGGAGAAAACTTACCCTGATGACTGGTTTTTTACTTTTTTTCTGTTTTTATTAGGAATAAGTTTCTTAATTTTAAAGAATATTTGTTTACCCTCTGCACAGAGGAGCAGATGTGCCCTTGGAAAGCCATAACTTGAGGAAAAAAAAGCATAGGTAAGTGGAATTCAATGAATAATTGATTACGGTATTAACTACGTAATTATTAGGGAACAGGACGGATAATTTTGAAAATGAAGGGGAATTAAAAAAAAAAAAAGCTGTAGAAAAATAAAGCCCAGTTTTTTAGAAATGAGACACATTTCTCATACCAGACTGCACAATAGCCCTGCAAGAGCAGCTATGAAAGGGGAGACGGCATGACATCCGTTCATAATGCGCCTTTCTCGCGCTTAAACATTGCAACACGTACTACAATAGGCGAGGTAATGAATCAATTAAGCGGGACTCGGCCCCCGGGGCCGCCCCCGCTCCGTCCCCCAGCCCATGCCCGCCCCGGAGCCGCCGGAGCAGCTCGGCTTTGTCGCTGCCCGGCGCCGGGGCTGTAGGACCCGGGGGGCGCCGCCGCCGCCAATCGCGGCTGCTCCGGGCTCTATTTGTATGCAATGCCTCCTGTTCCGCGCCCTGAGAGTAACACAGGCAGTGCGGCCGAGAGAATTCCCTTCCGGAGAAGGATTTGATTTTTTCCAGGGTCCTGATAACTGGGAAGAATCCGGTTTCATCCCCCCTTTAACTGAAAAGTCTGTTGAGCAGCCTGTCGACTTCTGCGCCCTTCCTCTCTCTTTCTCTCCCTCTCTCCATATAAATACACGGAACTCTGTCCTCGCTCTGTGCAAGGAAAGTTGGGAAGGACTGCCTGGATGATGGAACCGCTAGTTTTCTGAGAGCCTTCTGATCCCGGAGGGTGAGTCCCGCAACCAGCGGTGCCAGGCTCTGGCCGGGAGCCGCAGGGAGGGGGTGGCCGCTCCCCGCTCCGCCGCGCTCGAGCACCGGCACCGGGAGAAGGCAACAGTTTCCCGGAGGCACCGGGAGAGGTCACCGCGGGAGAAGGGATGCGAGAGTCGCGAGTGCGCAGGGGTAGCGGTCCAACAAGTTTCTCTGCGGGTACTGGCGGCGTGCGCATTGCCGGGAAAAGTTGCCGGGGGCTCCGCGGGATGGGCACCCTGCTCCACCGCCGCCCTTGGGCTCGGGTGCTATTAACAAAGAAGTTTGACCGCTGCGCAGCCGGCGTTCCGTCGCCGTGCCCGCCGCCCCCGGGGCGATCTCGGAGTGCCCCTCTGGCTGTCCTGCCACCGAACGTGGCGGAGGTGGGAGGGATGCGGGATCCGCACCGCAACTTCTGGCGGTGCGGTCCCCGCAGCCGGGGCGAGAACCGCTGGCTTTGTCTTCGCCGGGCTCTCAGGAACCCTTTTCCCTCTGGTGGGGATGCCGCTGCGGGGGAAGCGCCCTCTTCTCCCCGAGCCGGCGCCCGATCCCCCGCGGGGCGGACGGGCGGAGAGCGAAGTTCAGCGGGAGGGGGATAATGTGTCTGTGCGTTTCTGTGTGTGTATATATAGGTGTATAAACACCTTCAGAAATGGAAAGGGGAGCGCGAGAGGGGGACTGTGACAGCGCTCCCGCCAGCCCTGGGCGGGGGCAGCGCCCCTCTACGCAGGAGCGCTGCGGTGCTTGGAGGGGGATGCGCAGCCCGCACAATGGAGGGCCCCCGGCGTGGCGAAAAAGCAGAAGGAGGAGGAGGAGGAGGGAGGTCGTCTCCGGCTCCGCTGCAGCAGCTGCTCCTGCTGCGCCAGTGCCGCAGCCCCGCATCGCCCCCGCCCCGCGGGGCAGCGCCCCCGCAGAGGATGCTCGGCCCGGCCGGAGCGGGGGTACCACTCCCGCGCAGCCGCAGGGGGTGACCGGGCACCCCCGGCCGGGGCGGGGCGGGGCGGGAGGCGCCTCCCGCTCGCTCCATCCCCGCGCGGTTCGGCCACGACCCTCTCCTTCAGTGCAAGGGCGGCAGCAGGAGTGTTGCACCTGAGTGTGAAGGTGTTAAAAAAAAAAAAAAAAAGAGAGAGAGAGAAACGCGCACGGAGGGACAAGAGGAAAATGCAAAATTCAGGATGCAATTAAACTTACCTATAACACGATCAGAATTTTTTTTTTTTCTTTTCTTAAAATGTTTGCATTATTTGTTTTCCTTCATGTTGACTTGGGCGTATTAAGGTTAATTAATGATCAACGACTCAATAAAGGATTTTAATGGAGTTAAGGTGTTTTTCAATTTCACATTTTTGTTACAAAAATCAGTGTTTAAGTTGCTGATTGTTTAAGTACATGGAAGAACTTTAGAGGCTGCCTTTAAAAAAAAAAAAAAAAAAAAAAAAAGAAAAATGTTTTGTGCTTCACAGATGTGTGGATAGAAGGGACAGTTCTCTGACCCAAGAGCACTGTGTGTAGATACATGTTAAAGTTCAAATGAAAGGCAAGAACTGACATTTCAGAATATGCCTTATTAAGCTGAAGTTCACCCTCCTCACTGAAGGAAAAAGAAGCCTTTGTTGGATGCAGTTTGCAGACAGAACAGGTTAAGAATGCCCTGTTATACTATGAAGAAGGCTGATCACACATGATGTCTTTTACTACATGCTGCCTTCCTACATTCATTTTATATTTGTCTGCATGCATGTTTTCTGCCTACATCTTGCACTGCTGTACATTCCAGGGGCATTACACTGGCATAAAGAGGCTATATGAGTGTGGAAGTAGACCTGGATTTTGGTGGTTAGGGGCAAGGAAAGAAGGCAGAAAGCTAATAAAATTATTCTAGTCCTTCTCAGAGTAGTTAATTGCTTTTCAGTCTTTCACCAACCACAGCCAGACTTCTGAAAATTGTGTAGCAATTGTGTCCCAAGCCCCTACAATAAGAGATTCCTGCAAGCATTTTTGATACCATGACTGACACTTGCCTAGAAGCTGCACTGATTTCTGTAAGAATCCTCATAAAAACAACGGATGGCGTTGTGGAAACGTGGTGGTTGTTAATTGACTTTTTAGTTAGTGAAAGGAAAATTCTATCCTTTCCTCTTGCTTTCCTTGGTAATATTGAATCCTCAGTATTGAATATCGATCAGTTGAATATTGGAGAAATGAGGAGAACTGAACCAGTTTTGCAATGTGGCATCCACAAGTGTCTTCATCACGGCATAAACAAAGGTTTATTAGACGTAGTCTCCCAATAGGTTTTTAAAGAGAAACAGATTCTTAATAAGAGGGAAGGTTATTTGAGTTCTGTTGCTTTTCTTTATCATGTTTGTTTGTTTGGGGGTGGGGGGTGTTGTTTTTGTTGTTTGTTGTTTTTTTTTTTTCACTTTGTGGACTTTTCATATTGTCTCTGCTGTAAATTGGATTTGGACCACAATAAGCAATATAATCCCCACAGACTTTATGCATAACAAGTATTTTCTTCAGGTAACTTTTCAAGGCATTATGTGCATATCTGAAGTTCACTCTAAGCAACAGAGTGAAGTGTGTTAGTCACAGGAGACTCAGATTTTTGATTTTTTTTTTTTTTTTGAGGAAACCACAGAAAATTTCAGTGGATGCAGAGGAGCAAATGCAATGTGCTTTACTTATGTGTTAAGTATCAAGTAGAACCTGGAATTGAGAAGTCTGTCTTCTGTCTGGGTTTCCCTGACTTGTTTGTTGTGACATATAGCTAGGTATAAATTTACCAAACTTGCGTAGTTCAACAGGTTAGAGTGTAAAAAAGAAGAGGAAAAAAAAAAAAAAGAGATGGGAGGAAGGATGTGATTTATAGTTTCTTGACCTTTTATGTGAGAGGAATTCCTTGGGCTTCTGGGGTGGAATCAGCTGGCAAGAAAATGAGTCCTTAAGTCAAAACTTGAAAATGAGTGGGAGACAGTGATTTTTTTTTTTCCCAGTTTTGCTCTTGTCCTTTTGAGTATGTTCTCTGTCCTGAGAAACATGTAGCAATCTCATATTGCTTTGCTTAGAGCCAGACATGGACTCTCAGGTAACAGGTTACAGAAGTTACATGGGTAATATGTTCATCCATTGGAGGCTACAAACTTGTGCTTGTGAAAGAAAGAAATGAGGAACTAAATAGTAGGCTTAAACTTCACTTTTCTCACCTTTGTATTTTCTCCAGGTACCCTTTTCTGTGGTTTAAAATGCAAATTATAATTTTTTTAACATATGTAGTGTGTGTTCTTGTATTAATATATTTCTATATGTCCTTGTTACCTACATCTTTACATATTTTGATCTCTTCTCTTGAGGAAAATACTAGAATAATTGCATACCAACAGTCAAGTTTCTTGGTAACATTATTTGTGAACCCTGTATTTTTATCATGTTTTAGTCAAGCCCTGTAGAAATAGAACTTCAGCACTTGGTTCTAGGCTCAGAAGGAGCTTATGGTCTAATATTTTTTCCATCTTTTTCTATGTTCCATAACACCATAACTCAACCAGTTTGAGTGGATTTGCACATGTATTTGCCTGTATCATAGAGAAAATGGCCTCTTCAAGAAATGTTTAGACACTTTAAAGTTTCTAGGTTCATCAAAGGGATACATCATGTAACAGAAATATGAAGAGAATCATTGTGTGTCCTCCTTAGCAAGTATAATAGGATAGCCTTAAAAAAAAAAAAAAAAAAGGTGAGGGAAAATTAATAAATCTAGAACCCTTGAAAGAATTATAAAGCAAATAGACATACCTTAACCATGTACACTAAACAACACCATTAAGGTTCATAAAACTCAAGTAATCCTTACCCAGCATGCTGGGGGACATAATGAAATGTTTCCTCCAATCTACAAGAGACTTAATAGATGATCCTGTTTCACCTGTAATACTCTATCTGTCTAAACTGCCCAGTCCATAAATCTTTCATTCCCTATCCATCCTCTAATCATTAGTACCATCAATTCTCTCTCATCATTGCCAATTTATAGTCTGCCAAACACATCAGTTCTTTGCCTCAATTAACTCTCTCTGTCCTCCAAAGTTCTCTCCTCATTAATCTGTCCTTGTCCATAGTGAGGTCCAAGTGTTTACCATCCTTCTGCCTCCCTCTGTGTGCCTTTCGTAAGGGCATTTTTATTTGTTTCCAGTCCTGTATCACCCATCTTTCCTTAGCTATTTCCAGACCTGTGCTTCAGGTCTGTCAAGTCGTATTTTCATACAGTAAATTTAATTTCCCCGAGGTCCTCTAGCTTTCTCCTTTGTCAATAGTGACCACACTGAGTGTATTTGTCCTCTTTCCATACTCAACTCATTTCTTGCTTGTCAGAGTAAGTTGATCCTTACACCAACAAAATGAGTGTTGCAGGAGAGAGAAAATGAGTTGGCAGACAACAGCAGTGTGAATTGGTGACCTACTGGTTGTTCCCAACTGAGGGGAGATATTGCAAGTTCTGGTCTGACTTCTCTGTAACACAACTGACTTCAGACAAATATCATGTGATTATAATGTTAAAAACTGGTCTGAGGAGTTGGTACCAGAGCCCAGAAAGTCTTATATTCAGCCAAGTGTTTGAGTTGTTAGGCCACAGACTTTTCTTATGTGCTATTTCGGCCCCAAAATCATTCTTTTCTCCTTGCAATGTGGCACAATAAGGATGGAAGAGACCTGTATTTCTAGCTAAAGTGTAGCTGAAATTGAGGTTCCTTACTTCTAAATCAAACATTTCCCTCTTAATATATCATTCCTTCTTTTTCTCCTCAGTCTTTTGAAGTAAAGTAGCTGCCATGGTTTGTATTGTAGTTCGTGCTCCCTGGAACTTCACCTGGCTCAGAGCACAGACCTTCCTTCAAACAAGGAGTGTCACTGAGCTCAGAAATCCTTTCATCCTGATTCTCTGTTGCTGTGGGGTTCATCTAAGTTCCCTAGTTGAGGAAGTTTTGCATCATCCTCATCCCTCCTGAGAAATTTTCAGGCTGAAGAAAGAAACACCTTCAGCAATATCACTTTCTTCAATTTAAGGCAAATGATTCTGCATAAATTCCATTTCATGCTCTGGATTTCCCTCTCAGACCCCCTCCATGAAAGAAGAAATGGAGAGGCACAAAGAATGAACTTAAAAGTTCATCATTGTTATTCTCCATAACAATGTCTCTTCTGCTCCTAAAAATGGCATAAGAAAGAATTTGACTCATCTGTTAAACTAGGATTCACTTGCCAACAGTAGTGATTTTTCACACTGGCAAGTTTGCTGTAAAGATGACTATATATTTGAAAAGAACTACGTTTGCTTATGTGATATAATATATCACAGTTTGATGCTTTTATGTGCCTGTTTGACATCAGACCTGATTGTCAATTAAACAACTGGTTTATTTTATTTTTTTGTTCTTCTAGCTCTTTTCTTTCTAAAAGTAATGTAGTAAGTTAGTGGAAAAAATCTTGTTAATGCAAGACGCTGGCTGTAAGCATACATGCATTAACTTACTGTAATCACACTTTTTGGTGTCCTGCAGTACTGCAGTACATTCTAAAAAAATCCACAAGACTTAAGGAAGTTCTTCAGTCTTCATTAAGATTTCCACACTCAAAATAAATTAGTATTAGAAAGCACCATAAAAACTAAACATGAAAGGTAAAGTGATCCTCAAAAACAATATACATGTAAGAACAGATCACCTCCCTACAAGAGGAGATTCACTGCAATGGTGCTGCCCCTGGCAAATATGGAAATCTAAACAAATTGCAGCAGTGTCTTTAACTTGCTCTTATTCCTAGAATGCAAATATTTCAGAGTAGGATTTTACTAAGAACAGCTGGATAAGAGGGTTGTAAACTCATTTTGATTCCTTATAAAACTTTCCAAATTTACTAAACTTTTTCTAACTGCAATTCCTTCCACACCCAACTTAATATGTGAAAGTCAAATGATTTTCTTTACTCTCATTTATCACCAGTGGTAGTTGTGACTTGGTTAAATTATTCTGCAAGTTTATGCCTCAAATCCACCCCAGTTGTGTCAAGAATTTTGTTAGTGATAAATGCATTTAAGGATACGACTTGACTCTTTGAACCCATGTGTGAGTTTTAATAGCTGACAATTGAAAAAAAATCTGTGCTAAAAATCAAACAGGAAAATTAAACAAATTGTCTGAAGGCAGACAAGAATGCAGACAGTTCTAACTGAAATATGTGAACAAAATAAAGCCAACTTCAGTCCTCAGATAAGCCCTTGATGCAGCTAAGTATTTTTGGCTAATAACCCTTCTGAATGTTTTTCAAAACAAGAAAAAAGCTGTTATTGATAACACTGCACCCGTAAGGTTTAAGAAGAGTTAAAATGTATCACTGTTTCCCGTATCATGGGTATTCAATTTTGGCTGCCCATGGCATCAAAATGAAGCACTGGGAAAACTATTTCAAATAACTTTTTAGATTGGGTGTGCTGTATGTGGATGAAAGCAAGGCATGCTTTTGAACTATCTACATTGTGTTATGCAAAGATAGGAACACTTCCTCTCAGTGAAATAAGAGAGGAATGAGAGAATGGAAAGTATGGCAGAAGGAATTACAGGGTCCACATATTCTTCATCTTGCATGGAGATTTGACACTGCAAGTTAATTTTATCTCTGTTTGCTGAAGTATATTTTGGAGTAACCCACAGCCTATTGTCTGTGTGTGTTAGTAAACCTGGTCTCAGAAAACAGTCACAGTAAGGAGAAGAACACCACATGAATAATATATATCTAAATAATGATAATTACTAGACGGCAAGTAAAACCAAGAAATAGTCCTCTTCTCTTCTAAGGGGAATTGAGTACATTTTCCAAAATTTTACGGTCATGGTGGAATGAAGAGTATTGCATCATTTGAGTTAGGTTCAACATGTTACTAAAATCAGGATTTTAATTTTATAGTTCCTGAACAATGTGCAATTCAAGTGGTATTTCTCTACCTTGAAGCATTATCTCAGTTGAAAAAGATCAAAAAGTACTTTAATTAAAAGAAGAAAGCTCTGTCCCTAACATTTCAACTTGAGAAACACAAAACTTTCAGTCTTGAAATGTATATGTAAGGTAAAAGGTGCACAGTTTAGCTGTGGGATATGTTTTGACATAGTGATTTTTTTTTAATCCTAAAAATTCTGGTAACAAATAATAAAATGTACTAAGCATAACTGACCAAGAGAAAGATGGGCATCTGCATGCTTTGCCATACTTATGCTCATAAAATGATCAACCATCCTGATTATGAACTTTTTTCAAATCAGCAAAAATTTTGAAAGAATTATTACTAGGAGGAATTTGAAGTAGGTGGTCTGAATGATTTTGTCTAGGGGCCATAACTCCTCTTTCAATATCATTCCTTAATGTCATGTGTGACAGAGCCAATGTGCAATGCGATAGTCTATTCACATTGACAAAGTACTTCACAACTCTATTTCTGTGAAAAGTGTATTTTAAATATTTTTAATTTAAATATTAGAGCCTGTTTTTCAGGAAAGGCTAGCCTAAATCTGCTGGACTTGATTTCTACTGCCATTGGAGTAAAGCTCTTGTTTAGTACCTGAGATCACAGATGTGTATTTATAAAGGACAAGTGCCTATAGGATCAAAGTGGCTCCCTAAATTTTCACTGATGGAAAACAACCCCTCCTTGGTTATTTTGGGAAAAGTCATAAGGGGTATGTATTCACTTCACTTGATAAATAACTTCAAGTGCAAATACAATATTTCTCTTGTACCTATTCCCATTGATTTCGTGCCAATGAAACAATTTCACTTTATGCAACTCACAGCAATAAGCAGCACTTTAAAAGATGAAACCAGGTGAAACTGATCTTGATTTATGTCAAGATATGCAGAATACTGCAAAGAAAATGGATCAATTTTAGTGTCATACTTTTTGTAAGGCTGCATAGTTCATAATCCAGTGTTGCTGAAGTGCTCTCTATGCCAGCATCCCCCAGCAAAGACTAATGAGACCACTAGTGCTGTGCTAATCAGCAGAGAGCAAAAGAGGCAGTGGCCGTAACCTTGCATTGATCCAGAGAGAACCCAGCCATAGGTGAATATTATTCAGAATGTTTTTTCTGACAACAGGAACCAAATGTGAATCCTACAGCTTTTCTGCTCATCTGCTTATCATCACAGATCAAGACATTCAGAAGGGAAATCTGTATACTCGTAAGAATAGTAGAATAATGCAAATTTCTTCTCACTGACCTCTACGTGACTCTTCAATGCATTTCTAATCCCAGACTACACGTCTTCTTATCCTGATGTCAGAAATAACCTATAATAAAGACAAGCACTAAATATTTATTGCCCTTTGGTACAAGATAGTACTGCTCTTTTCTGCTAAGATGATCATGGATAACTCTAAAGTTCTTTCTGGATTTATTACTATAGTATAACATGTTGCTTGGGAGCATGGTTCAAACCCTCACACATCTCTGGGTCTGGGAAGGCAGGAAAATTTCAGCTGACCTCAGTTACTCAGATTTTCCTTGATTTTTGGTTGAGCTACAGCAATGAGAAGCTTAAAAGACTAAATATTTAGAAAACACTAGGCAATATAAAAAAAACACAGTACATTTCCTGCTGGGACTGCCATAAGCATATTGACCCTACTTTCTGCATCCCATCAAGTTCAAGGCTTCTCTCTTAATATCCCGGGAGTTTAATGTCTTTGGTTAAGGATAAACAGACATTTGTCAAGCTGTATAGATAATTTCTCTGTCTTTCTGGCTCGATGAAATGTGCTACAGTAAAACCTCTGTAAGAGACAAGACTTTCGAGTGGTATATGCTAAAGCATTATGAAAATGATTCCCTAAGCAGTTAGGAACCAGCATTTAACTGCACCTTCCTTTCCAAATGCAACACTCCTCTTTGTTGGAGTCTTGTCTGGATTGATTGCACAACGCAGAGGGGGTTTGTCTGTTTTCAGTCATCAGTGAGAGATTCAAATGTGACAGCTGCTAGTCAAACCCAACCAAAAGACAGTAACATGCAGCCATGCTTAGTGTTGTGTGTTGGATGTCATCACAGAGATTGTATATCAGTCTGAACACTGTTTCAGAGGGATAGGAGGAAAGGAATGCGTGGCAGGTTCTATTCTTCCTTGAATGTCCTCCTTTTCTGGTACAGCTTTCTCGGGCAAGTAAGATGGATAGGTTGGACTAAAGCCATGTCTCCTTGTAGCCTTGCTTGTCTGCATAAGATACAGTTGTTCCTTTGTTTCCTTTGTGTTGCACTAAATAGTCACAGGACTTGTCCTGGGCAAAGTCTCTAAAAATAGTTTCAGTAGTGAATGACCTTAATCTTTTCATGACAGTGAGTTGCCATATAGTTAAATGTAAGTGAAAAGATAGAAACTCTGACATGGGGGCTTTGTAGTTCTTGAGTTTTCTTAGGGTAAAATTAAACCTTTGAAATCTCTAGGTCTATTCAATTTCAACTATATTCCAGGCAAAAACATAGAAATATTAATATCTTGTAAGAGAGGAGATAAGCTACAATATGCTGTTCTGTTCCAGGTAGCTTTGTCCCTGTGTCAAAGAAAAGCATCACCTAGTGTCTTGGGTTGAGCTGGCAAAACGCCAACTGCCCAAAGACAGAGTCAGCCTCCGGCTGAGAAAAGGGAGAAAGGGGGAAAAAACCCCCCTCTAAAACCAGGTTTATGCTTAAAACTAACTACATGTATTTATACAGAAGAGAGAAAATTAAAACTTCAATATAACACACACTTACAAAAGTTGTGTATAACAAGAAATAACCTCCAACTCCTCAGTAAACACAAATTCTACCATTTTAACTGCAAATCACTTTAGAGAAGTCAATTCCCCAGAGACAGACTTAAGCAGAGAGAAAAGCTAAGAACAAACATCTTACTTC
>JAWWEV010000001.1:8484114-8501597 GCA_035583235.1 Hafferia zeledoni
AAATCACCTGACAATCTAGGCCTAGTCTGAAC
Source organism: Hafferia zeledoni (assembly GCA_035583235.1). Classification (NCBI taxonomy): domain Eukaryota; kingdom Metazoa; phylum Chordata; class Aves; order Passeriformes; family Thamnophilidae; genus Hafferia; species Hafferia zeledoni. The sequence continues at coordinate 8,484,147 of JAWWEV010000001.1, forward strand.
TTTAAAGCCTAAATTTAGGCCTATCAGCTAAACCCATAACAACCTAGGAATCTAAATATATGTAAGACATGATTTTTAACTAAATCCACTTTTTCAGAAGAAACAGGAATAAAATAAGGAAATGAAATTTACCTCAGATGAGATTCTTCCTTTTTAATTTTTGTTGTTGTTGTTGTTACAAAACTTCCTGTTGCAGTTTTGGCCTTTAAGCACTTCCTAACAACAGACCATCCTTCACATAGGTGGCACTGGAACACTAGTCAGAAATTCAGTTCCTGAGCCTGCTCCTCCCTCTAGTGGAACTGATACTCTTCTCATCAGTAATTCTGGAGAAAAGTAATGGAAATATATAACCTTGGCAATGTATGTTTCTTCTTCATGACTAATTAAAATGACTCAAAAAACTAAATGGATAAGAACTGCTTCCATGGGCAGCTAAAACAGCTTAAATGCTGCCCCACCTGCTGGCTGGAGCCATTGCTGGAGTGCAGGAGTAAGGTGCCTGATTTGCACTGCTTTCCTTTGGAGAGTCCTTGGTGCTAGGGAATACTCTGTGGGTGTGACAGCTAAATACACATCTCTCACAGAGGTGTGGCACCCTTCTCCAAGACTCTGCTTCAACAGAAGTAGTTTTTTTAATTAGTTTTTATTAATAATCTAGAGTAGAGTGACTATGGTTCATAAGTGAAATGCCCATATCAATCCTTTTCAGTGTGGTTCTAGATTAAAAAAGCAAACAAAACAAACCAAACAAAAAAATCTCCCAAAACAGCAAGCTGTGTAATTGCTATTGTAATGCTATGTAATTAAAAAAAATAAAAGTAGCTCAGGAAAAGCAATATCAAATATTACATAACTCATTTTTATATTGATGTTATATTTGTTCAAACATAACATTTCCGTTTGTTTAGCAATAAGCTACTGATGAAAAATAGAGGAGATTCACTATGAGAATGGAGGTTACACACCTGTTTTGGTTCATATAATGAATGTAATATGGATTTAAAGAAAAAAACAAAGCTGGGTGTACAGTTGCATTATTCCCCACCAGCAATTTTCGATTGTTTCCATGAAAAGTGTTTGAATAATACATGAACCAATTGAAGAGGTAGATCTGAAGGTCTATTACTTGCCTGGCTCAGCAGTGACTGGCAAACACTTATTTGTGTCAGTGAAGTCTCTTCCCACCACCTTCATGACTAATATCCATCTACAGATTTCCTTAGACAATTGGAGACTAAAGGTTATCACAGCATTAAAGACCCAGAAATGTCTCTGTATCTTGGTGCATTCAATGGTATGCTGTATTTTACTAATACATGGTTTTGAAATGTGTTGGTGCCTTTTTCAGCTAAATTACATATGTGTTCCAAATTTTTTTATTATCTTACATAGTTGTAATGCAGTAAATAAACACCAGCATCATGGTTTCAACCTGTAACTAAAGAACTTAATTTTCTTTTTTTCAAGGGCAGCTGGTATATATTCACTAGAAATAGATAACCAAGAAAACCCCGAGGATCTAGATCTTCTAGATCAACAAAACTAGTACAAAGGGGAACAAAAAGTTTGAATTTTTCTGAATTTGTTTCATGTCTTTAAAGTCTATTCCAAGCTTTTGAAATAGGAAATGTTAAAGGATGAATGCAATAAGATATAAGGATAACAAATAGGAAAGGTACAACACAGTACTTTGTGAATGTTTCCTTCAGTATATTTTTCTTTAAGTGGTTTATGATTTATGGAGTCTGCCTGTGTGAATTGTACCTCCCACCAGTAGCTTCTTCACATAGAGAAAGAACAGCTTATTGCAGCTGTCAGCTAATGAAATGACTCCTGCAGTTCAAGTAGTTGCAGCTTTGGGCTGAAAACTGTGGTTCTGACATTTTTGGCAATGCACACTGATGTCCTGTGGCACAGGGCTTTTGTTTTGTCATGATGTACAACTACTGCAGTGCGCAAAGACCATGAAGACTGGAGTATCAGAAATCATTTTATCATTAGTCTGCTGTTAATATTTTTGCTGAGAAGCAGAAAGTCTGCCAAATTTTGTGCAGAACATAATCTTATAGGTCAAAGAAATTTCAGCATGTGTCATTACTTTCTTCAAATGTTAAGCTTAAGAAAAAAGTAGTGAGAAGGAGCTGAGATTGCCTTTACAGGGAGGAATCACATATCCATGTTGGAGCTTTGGCTGTCTGGGCACAGGAGGAAATATCTTCCATGTGGTATTAGTAGTTCTATTTGTAAGGTCTCTGGGTCAAGGGTTGGATCATCTTGAAGGTATGCTGCATCTAGATTTTTTCTTAAAAATTAGCAGCTGGAAATATTGTTATTCGTTACTGTACAGTTTATGGCTGTGCATGTAACTCAAAAAGATATCACAATAATGCTAGCACTTATACCTTATTTCTCGGAGTGTAAATGCACCTACAGACCTCTTATTACAGTCTAACTGGAGGGCTGGTGAATAATCTCAGCATGGTTGAGCAGCAAATGTTGGAGGATAATTGGATCTGCAGGCTAAGATAGTATGAATGTGGAAGGTCTGGTAGGAAAAAATTGATAGGTAGTTATTTTATATCGTGTTTGAGATCCGCTTTTTTGTTTGTAATTTTATGTGGAAGATAAGTTGCCTTTAAAAGTTTAAAATTATAAGTTTTGATTCAAATGAAAGATGAGGTTAACGTTCCCTAAATAATGTCTTTGTAGTCATAAGCTGGTGAATGAAGCATGCTGAAGAGTCCATTCAATAAAGCTTATAAGCCTTTAATTAAATTGTGAAGCCATTTGTGCAATGCTTTAAAAGTGGATCTTTGAACATAAACTTGAGGCATTAAGTTGAGCATACTCAAGCATTATATGTCCTACAGAAACAGCATACTTGCTTATAGGAGTCTTTTCCCTCTCAAGTGAAGTTTTAATGAATTATTTTATATTAAAAGACAAAGAAAAAAGTACAGCTGAAGAATTCTGGATACATTCTGGCCTTTGTCATCTCCTTACAGAACTGCAGGTGGTTTGTTGGGTTTTTTTTAGGAAGGGTAACTTGGACAAGTGCTGCTGCAGTAAGCCTTTAATATTATTATTATTCCTTTGTCCCTTGTCTATCCATTTAGTCTCCTTTTGATAAGAAATCTGTTATTTTAATGGTGTTTATCTTAGGTGTCCTAACGCTCAGGGTGGGATACATTCTGCTTGCTTCTTTGGAAAGCTATTTTATTGAATATATGTAGTTAATGAAGCCATAGTCTTTAAGATAAAACCTGTCTGAGAGGAGGGGACTCAGTCACACTGTTCCTCAGGATGGGTTTCACAGTGGTGTTGACCAGCACAGCTGGGGTCTAGTACCTGTAATTGGAATAAGTTCACATTGTCCTCTTCTCACATGCTTTAAATGGGTAAAGACAAAACATTTGAGCAATTAAAATGACAATTTGTAGTTATAGCTAATCTTGGAATCTGCTCACTCTTCATAGACAGATTGAGGTCTCAAAGATATACTAAGCTCTTAAAAGTAGCAGAGTAGAAGAGAGACACCCAAATTAATGTTCACATTACCGCAATATTTATCTGTTCTGTTAGTCTTACTGAATGATTGAGCAGTGTGTACTTCTTGGTTGGTGAATGAGAACCAAACTGCTCTAGATCAGTCCCAGATCCTTTCACAGTTTGTCCCTCTGAGTGACTTTGGCATGTGCTAGTGGGAAATTGGGAAATGTGGAGCTGACCTGATAGTGTGCACCATTTTCCGCTGTGACTGGAAGGAAGGAGAATGAATTGTAACTGGCATTGTTGTAATAGAACTGGAGAAGAGATTTTGGGCCTGAATCTTTAGGGAAAGGAGGCTTCACAGCAGAATTTTTTCTTTGCAGTCATCCACAGGGACCAGATATTTCATTTTCCAGGAGAAGCTGAATGGCACAATTTTCAAAGTGAGGGAGGATTATCAGTGCTATTTCCTGAAAATATGAGAACATTTCCTAGATTTACTGTCCTGAAATAAATCTATGAATTGGCTGTTGAGTTCCTGAGAAATGCAGCAACTAAATTTCTCCATTCCGATGAAAGAAGTTACAGGAAATAATTTGAGTTTTGCATTTAATCAAATATGTGGGACTGAATAAAATAGGAAGTATTTACCTGATATTACTGAGCGAAAGGAGAATTAGTATGTCTTTAGCTGTTATCATTCATTCTTAGTATCTTCAATAAGTAGTGTAAAATACATAAAGGTGATTTTTTTTTTATTTTAATAGGCATATTTAGTAACTGGCTCTGAATCGTGTACTGTAGCTGCAAATAAATGGCAAAAACTTTGAGTGGTATGATGTAGAATATTATAGTTCTTTTGCCTGCCATAGAACCTTTTCTTTTACCCATGTTTAAACAAAATTATAAAGTTTGAGATGGAAGTATATACTTTCATTTCTGCAATTATGGTCCATACGTTTCAATTCTAACTATCTTATGACATGAGATTTCAGTATTGTTCCTTGCAGGCTTCAAAATAAAAAGCTCAAACTACTTCAAACTGTTGAAATTGTTAATGGTGAATAAGATTTAGAGAATATGAGAGAGGGAAAATGAGCTTCAGCCTAACTTTGAATTCCCAAAGCAGTAACCTGGGATTCAGTTCTTGGTTTCAGACTCACACATTACATATTAATTGAGACCCAGGGCTTTTCCCTTTCTGGGAATTGAATTAACCTGTGGCTGGAGAACTGTTGAAAAATATATAATCCATAATTCCCCACTGTTGTACAGCACTGTCATGGAAAAGGGCCTAAGCAAGTTTGATTCTGTTCCTCAGTGTTTCACAAATCTCTGCCACGTTAGTAAATGAGAGGTAATTCAAAAGGCCTGCAGTAAACGTAGTTGAATTCATGGAAAATTGGGTTTTCATTTGAATATTAATTGCTTTTTTGCTTTCAGTCTTGGCTAGCAACAGCATCACCCTCATTGTTTACACTTGCAGTTCTCACTGATACTACCGATCTTTGGTAAAAGTACCATCTGCCTGGTTATGGAATCCTCTGTCTAATGAAAAGGTATTAGTTGTGGGTTGCTTTTTAATTTGTTTTGTTGTGGGTTGTTTTGTTTGTTTGTTTTATTCAAAGAATAAGAAGTAATTAGGCTGCATTAGAAAATAATCCTGTAGAACTGATACGTTAGAATCAAATCAAGCAGGAGTCTGGACACAGAAGTTGTACACAGAAATTGTAGCTGGATGGTTCAGTTCACTTACAAGCAAAACAAGTCAGTGTGGGAAAATTCTGCCAGGTGTAGGCAATACCCTAATAAGCATCCTGCCCACTAATCAGTATAGGCAAATTCTTTTACCTGTATAGCATCTTTCATGTCTTGCCTATGCCTCCCCAAAACCATGGCAAACAGCATTACTAAGTCAGCTTGCCATCATCAAACCTGAGACAAATCTTTGCCACAACATGGTTTTAATGGAGCTGTGCCCAAGGACAACAGTTGCAGATCCAGCTCTTTGTCTGGAGGTTGAATTGAGAACTCTTATGTGCAGTTCAACAGATCATGAAAAATTAAGACATGCTGGTGAGAACTCATATGCCTTTAAGCATGATCAGAAGGACAGTAATACTGTTACAGATGTAGAAGGAAGTGCTCCATGTTTGACAGAGGCTAAATGTTTAGATTTTGTTCATTTATGGACGAATTTTGAGAAAATTCGTTGCCACCAAAGATGCAGTGATAATGTCTGGCACTGTGTTTACCTTGCTGTAAATGCCCATTCCTTGTACAAAGAGGTTATGAATAATTTTGCTGGTTTCCATTGATCTCTCTGGAAACAGAAGGTCAGTAAAGATGAACAGTTTTCATGAAAAGAGGGTGATAATTCCAAGTGTATTTCTCCACAGATGAAGAAGTTGTCCTATTAATTTATTTTTTTTAGGCAGTGTGGGCTTGAGAACTGAGTGCTGAAGCTCACAGAAACGATTGTAGAAAATAAGACAAGAGGAAAAAAAAGAGAGAAAAAAGATACATCAACCTAGATTAAAAATTAAAATATGTACCAGTCAACACTGGACATACAGAATGAATATATTAAGCAAATGCAATGCAAAAAAAATTCAAAAGAACAGTATCAGTCCTTTCTGTGTTTCTTAATGAAAATGTTTATCTTTGAGAATGATAAATTTCAAAAGCTAGGATACCATAAATGGAAAAATCAAATTGACTTTGAGTTTATAATTATTAAAATATATAATTGTTTTCAATGTGACAAAATGATGAGTACTATTTGTAAAATCAAATACATAATTTCTAACTTCTCAGTTGAAAGAAATCACTCTTGTTATATGCAAGTTAACAGCTGCTAATCAGAATACTGGGGTTTACATGAGGGATGTTGAAAGACATCATAGTTATTATAATTAGTGCTGAAAGAATAGAAAATAAATACGTAATCCCATTATCAGTATTGACAGAAATGAAAAATCTTAGACTAAATTATTCCTGTTTTCCAAGTTTAAAATGAGTAAGTGTGGCAATCGATTACTTCTTTTGCATTCCCTCTGTTGTACCAGCAGCCTTATTGATTGTTTCAATTAATGTATGCCAACAAGTAAATTAACGTAGCACCTGAGGCATAATTCTCTGGTGGTTCGTGTACACTGACTTCTTAGCATTCTTGCTGTTTTAACTCCTACTGAGCATATCGCTGGGAGCTACAATATTTTTCAGTCTGGACACGGACATTACCCATGGCTCTAATGACAGGTCATTTACAGCAAAGCCATGTTTCACTGCAGAGATGTCTCTTTAAGTGACATCTTATCAATGGCAATTCAATTAGTCAACCTTAAGACTTTGAGATACATCTCACACTGTGTCAAACAACACTAGCTGTTTTGCATTTTAAATGTTAGCTTTTGTCATTGCTCTGCTCTTTTGGTATACATAAAAAATGCATTTTCAGTACAATTCTTCATTCAGAACTTCAGGAAAACATTTTCCGTGTTAAAAGCAACTGCCTTCATTCCCAACAATGCTGTCAGCTAAAGACACTTGTGGACTTGTACTGTGGACAGGGGCCTTTCAAAGCTAGTGCTGACCCTATCACCATATCCCACGTCATTGACAGCTGTAAACATCAAATGATTCTGAGCATCTGAAATATCAGAGCATCTAAGTGTCTAAAATATTCAACTACTGCAATAGAAGTGGGAGACATATAAATAATACTGTGGAATACACAACCTGTACATACAGGCAGAAATACAAGCAATTTTAAAATAGCAGAGAATTCAAAGCCAGGTCCTGATTTTGCTGAGATACTCAATCAAGACATCCTAATAATACATGGTCTTACTCTGCTTCAGCCAACTGAACTTCTTAGGGATAAACAAAATGGCTTTCTATAAAAAGTGGATATGTGCTGCAGTCTTTGGGAAGAGGGTGCTTTCTGGAGTGCCTACCACAGTGCAGTGCAATTGCATTGTTCATTCTTTAGTATACAGTCCTGTATGTACTGGACATACACTGTTAGGTGTGCAAAAATATAAAGCAAAGGAGATGTGTTCACAAATTGTGCTATGTAAAACCCTGAGCAACAGAGCACACTTTAAAATACAATATTTTTCTGTTACTAACTTCTCTAGATGCTTACTGGAAACTGTTGGGAAGTGAGCAATACACATGAGTTTAAAAAGAAATCCAAATATTTGCTAGTTGCAATTGAGCAAAGAGTCTTCTAAATTAACTCAGAAATCTGGAATACCAGGCCTTTTATCTCCCTAAATTCTGTCTTCTAACTTTGTTGTTGTGTGAGTGTGAGTAAGTAAATATGCAAGCCCTTCTTCTGCTATCCTTATATATGAAAAATTATGTTTATCAGTCTTTTCAGTAACACTAGAATGTTTTGTGGGTCTGTACTTTCTTATTTCTAAATGAGTATTTTCACATGTTCATCTTCAAGTTTATTGTTGTAGAATCAAAGAATCATGTTTTAAAGCTCATTTTCCCATTGTAGCTGAGAAGGAAAACACACTTGTTATTTCTATGGAGAAAGTATTGCCAGGACAAATCAACTCGTATATTTTACAAGGTTGTAAGCTAAAAGTACACAGATAATTTCCCTGATAAGCTACATGGTATTACAGAACACCAACTTGTTTAATATGCAACATTTATTTTACAAGTGCAACATCTAATTCAGTATGCAGAATTCCATGCTAATGAACAATTTTAACTAGATTCAAATTATTGAATCACTATTTTCAGATCAACTTTTAATGGAGGAAAAAATTGTATAAGGCTAATTAAAAGATTTTAAAATTTAATTAGACTGAAGTTTAAAAAAAATACTGGGCAAATTAATCTTGATAGAGCTATGCTGGTTTGTAATAAACAAAGAAAATTAACTCATAAAGAAAACAGATAAATTATATCCACCAGTTTATTCCAGAAATGTTTTGAGGTTTTTTGTGTTAGTAATACATAAATGTTAATGCGCATATGTGTGTGGGCTGAGATATGTATATGTATTTTCAGGGCACATCTTTGTTAGTATGTTAGTTTGAATCAAGAGCATGCTTTTGAAATGCATATTTTTCTTTCCTTCCTATTGAGCTTTGGTTCATGTCATGTGGAGCTTTTGCAGTGCCTCAACTTGATTCCTTTCAGATGAAACTAGGATTCAGATTTGGAAGATTTAGCACACTCCAGGAGTGTAACTAATGCACTCCAGCTGCAAAAGGGCATTCAGTCCAGAGGGCTAGACTAGAGTTAATCTGAAATAAAAAGCCTTGAAAGGTGTATATTATGGACACGTGTTGTCAGCATCAACTGTTTCGCTCTACAGGGTTGCCACTTTCCATCGATAAACCATCTGCTAACCTAGAAATGGTCTTTGAATACTTGTATAGTCTTCATTTTTTTTTTTTTATTTTTTTTTTATTTATGATTCTCTGGAAAGGATAAGACACTGTTGCTACACAACCATAGCATATAATACAGCACAAAATGAGTATATGCATGTATTCAGTGAGATAACCATTTATAACAGCTTTATAACAGTATAATATTAGTATGTTGCAAAACCTTCCTGATCCCTCAGCAGAAGCTTACTTCTCTGGCCTAAACCATCTCTTGCTGCTGCCACAGACTTTTAAAACCTTATCTTGAAGTTTGTTTAGGTTATTATGCAAATTTCTGTACAGTTCTACTGAGATAGCTGGCTGTTGTTGGAGTATGTATGAAATAACAGCCCTTGTTCACCCATATGGAACTCAGTCCCTTGATCCACAGTATAATTTGCAGTATGAATAATATTTTCTGTTATTACAGCAAGGAATTTTACAGATTTAAAGGCAGATACAAGTGACAGTTGCTGTCTGTAGTACCTGCTTTGAGAGCATTTCTGAGGTGTGGCAGGGTTTTCCCATTTACGCGTGCTCAAGGTTTAAAACACAACTGCACTTCTTTCATATCTCTCTAAAGCAGTTGGCTTTGCTCCCCTGCTGTTCAACAATGTTTCACTTTTATGCATTTGATTAAAATTGAATCACTGGGGAATATTAGCCCACATGACAAAATCATCATGTAATTTGGCAGAAGCACAGCACAGTTGACAGAGCTTGCTTGGGGAGAGCCCCAGGACAGAGCTCACAGAGGGAATAAATTCACCTTTGACCAGAAGGAAAAGCAATGCCTTTTGGATGGAGAATTAAAGCCTTGCTATAAAACGTTCCATCTGCTCCTACACCAAACATTCAAATGTTTGCCACAGGAGCATTGAAATCTGAGCTTTACAGAAGTGTATAATAAATTACACTGTTGCTTATATCCTTAAAATGAAACTATTCAGCTACTCATATTCTGGGAAACCCGATTGATTGCTTAACTTGATCTGTGTAAGGGGTAACTTGGCGGACCTCTGCAGTAGGAAAAATTATTTCTTATTACTTTGTCTGATTGTCTAATCAAAGTTGTAGGAGCACGTACTCCTCTAGTCTTGCATATCCAGTTCAGGATAAGGTAACCATTTAAAATGAAAACATCACTGTTTTCCAAAAATAAGATTTTTCTGAAAGACACTGCTACTACACAACTTTACTTTCTCAAGGATTATAAATATATTTAACTTTAGTGACTTCCACTTGTCCATGCTGTCTCATTTTGTATTCAGCATTTTGGGGTAATGTGACATTAAAATGTTCTGACTTTTTACTTGGAATTTGTTTTGGTTTATTTTCTAAGCCAAATTATAGATATGCTTGCTTAGGGTTTCATTTTTGCTTGGATTTCTTCCCTTATTGCTGTTAATAGGGAAAACAAAAACCAGACAAGAATGATGAAACATTGTTAAAAAGGAATACAGGATAAACCACCAGTGTATTGGCAGGCAGAATCAGCAGCCAGAGGCAGCCTAAATTAAAAAAATACTGCTCTGATAAAAATACTGCTCTGATAAAATTCTCTCTCTCTTATCCAAATCATAGACCTTTGAATGATGTAAAGTCAGTTTCCTTCATTGCAACTTTCTAGGATGTATTTTGCTTACAAACTTAATTTTGTGACTTTGAATCATTTAAATGGAGCCATGAAAACTTCTGGCTCTCGGTCTTCTATAAGACCACTTAGAAAGGAAAACATTGACATGCCAGAACCATAAAACTGAATATCTGGGGGTTTCTACTGAGTGACTTAACCTGAATGAATCCCCACTTAATCTCTATCTAGCCATGACCTAAATGGATACATCTCAGGAGAAAGATGGTTTATGAAACAAAGCCCTCAGAACCAGAGCATGTATATCAAGGACACGTGTGTTGCATTTCATGTTTAATTTAATCAAGATGTTCAAGAGTGGTAATGCAAGATAAAAATACACTAGTTTTAGCCAGAGAAGTTTCTGCAAGTGATAGTGTATGTATGTCATTGTGTCTCCCAATAATGTATTACCAAGTTGGTTGTTCAGTGCTTATTGAGGAAAAGAATAGGTAACCAACAAAATAGCACATAAAATTTCATCATGATTTGTGAAATTCTTTTACATTCATCCATCCATCCATCCATCCAGCCAGCCAGCCAGCCATCCCAAACGACAGCAAAAGATATAAAGAACTGGCTTTTCAGGAGTTTTTAACTAAAAAGAAAATTTCTACCTTTCCTATAGGATCTAGTCTTCTTTGTTTTGTTTTGAAAAAATAATAATATAAGAAAACATTTTACTTTTTTGCTCCTACTTTTCCCCTTATTTTTCATATTCAGCTGAATTCCTAATTTGCCCATTTTGGGCCATTTTCTGCCAAGCTAAGTTTTGCATAGCGTTCTTTTTAGGATGTTATTCTATGAACCATGATGTCTGGATAAAAAGAAAAACTTGCATAATGAAAAAAGTATACCCCAGATAGAAACTATAATCTATTGAAGATAGAAGAGCCTTGAGCCTCAGAAACTAAATTAATTTTGCTCTGACTTGAATGCTGGTTAAGATTTTGGAAATAATGATAAAAATGTATCAAGAAGACCTGCATTTCTTGCACTTTCAATTTTGGCAAGGAGGATGTCACAGTTATGTCCTACAGCACTCTGCCATAGGCTGGATGATCCACACCTGTATGACATCCAAGAGTCCAGATTCTGTTTCTGGCATAAGCCAGAAATAATTTAAGAATGAATCAGTTCTCTCTTAATTTGGGCTCCAACTGACTGCAAGAACATAAACATTGTCAAAGACAATTTGATAGAAATACATTGACAGGTTCACAAATGTCTTAAAGAGGGATGAAGGGGGAGAGAGGCAGCCATAAGGGAATGAGGGAGAGGGAGAAAATGGATTTTTTGATTAACATCCTTTTATACTGTATTTATACTGTATTTGTATAACAGTTGTGCAAAGTAATGTTGTTTCTCCAGAAAAATTACTTCATCTCTAGTGGCCATGATAAATAAACATTGGTTTTGTCATTTGCAAAATTTGCTTTAAGATCATCTAAGTGCTTGCAGAGGAGCCATATACAAGCCTTAATTTTGAGAGTAGACAAATACAAATGACTGTTGACAGAGGCATCAGGTGTCAGGAAATTTTTGAAGTAGATGTGTAATGTGTCCATGTTATTAAATTCTTTTACATTCAGCATGTAATGATCTGGACAGTAAGTAGCAAGACTGTGATACTGTTCTTTGTGCTTATGAATTAACTTTGAATGATGAAAACCCCATCATTTTATAGATAAATGAGGTATTGCATACTGTTTGAAAATGAGACAGCATCTGACAGTGGCATCTGATCCTAATCAAAATGTTTGGCAGGTAGAACTAATTTTAATTTGACATTCTCATGTAACTGAAAACTGTTGAAAGTTAAATGAGGACAGAAGAGGGTCCTATAAATGTAGATTTTGTCTGGGTTTCATCATAAATCTGTACAACCAATGTCTAATTCCTTATAGAGAAAAATGAATGACAAAAGTTTTCCAGATTAAAAAGAATAATTTTAATATTCAGACCTTGAAGATATTTTGTTTTGCATTAACAATATGAAGTTTCATCCACCTTGTATAGTGGAGGTTATAAGTCCTCAAAGGGTTTTTAAGCAATGTGCTTGTTGATGTCATCTTTTGCTGTTCACATTAGATCATATTTTCTATTCAACAAGTAAAATCACATGACTCTTGTGACAGAGCATAACTTGTACATGTATCATGGGAATCATACTCTCACCATAACTTCAAACCATACGGAAAAGAATTCAACATCAGCAGTCCCTTGAGATCCCTTATAGGAAGAACTGTGTTCCAGGAACTTTTCTGGGTTTTACTAAATGTAGGGGAAGGCTTTGTTTACTACTATATTTGACTGTTGTTAGAGTTGATTGTGGAAGAATGCAGTGAGGTTGTGGCGGCCAAAAAGGAGACACAGCTCGCAGGTGTCACACACAAGATAGTTTATTAAATCACTCCATGAAGAAAGAAAAATAAAAGAAAAAGACAAGCAAGAAGAAGAAGAGATACACTCTAAATCCAAATTACACAATATTTATTGTAAAATACCACCCATACCCAAGTTCTGTAGGCTGTATCACAGTGTCTATAAACCTTATTACAGCTTCTAATTGGATGCTACTTTCTGCACAGATGTTCTCTCTTCCGTGAGAAATTTATCTCTTCAACATTCCTTTCTCATAGGTAGCTTCTCCCCAAACCTTCTTACCTCATTTTGGTTTTGCTAGGTTGCTGGTTTTTCCCACAGAACTAATTACGTTCTCAGTGTTCACGTCTCCGTACCAAAAAGTACCTGCTACAAGGCCTAGCCTGTAACCTCACTTTTCCTAAGTCAAAAAAACTTTTCTTATCTTCATGGTTGATGGTCAGAAAAGACACATGGATTATACTGGGTTTCAGCTTCTGTGTACAGATTGGGTTGGTCTTGGCTTTATTCAGTTGCTGTCATTTCAAATTTTAAAAAAACAAACCAAAACAAAACAACAAACTTGGAGCCTCTTAAGGTTGTGAAGGTTCTGCAAAAAAACTTCAGTATGATATTTCATTTTTGCTTCTCAATACCAAGAAACAAATAACTCCCACCAAAATTTGATATTGGTATGGATAATAGTATCCCTTAAATCAGTTGGTCCCATGTCTTAATCCCCATTAAAGTCAGTTGAAAGGCTTTGTCTTCCCAGTGGAACATTTGTGGTTTCGTGACTCCCCCAAGATAAAAGCTTTCCATCATTATGGGGCCCCGATTAAGGAATAAACCTGCTGTGTCTTAGTTCAGCTGGTTAAAAATCTATTACAGAATATTTATGTGGAGATGTTATTTTATGTCCTTACTGACATTCATATAAAAATTAAGTAATGTGGAAAAGATACCATCTGATGTCCTTTTTGACTATGAAGCCTTGGAATAGTTTTCTGTGAAAAGTCCTGATATTTTCTCTCCAGTACAGAATATTAACAGTGCTAATAATGTCTGAGTCAGGAATAGTTCCTCCTGGGTGTGTAGAATCTTAACCAGCAGAACTTTTGGAGATACACCAAAGATTTGAACACCCTATAGCAGTATTTTTTATGAGCCACACAGCATTTAGATCAGAAGAGTAGAAATAAAGATACAGTGAAACCAGTTTGAATGGCAATTTACCATATATTCAACTATAGTCACTCAAGCCAGTTCATGCAGAAATTTATTTCCCTAAGAGTTTATTTTTTTTATGCATAACGTGTTTCTGTAATTTTGGAATAGATTTTCAAATGCATGCAAGTCTCAATGGCTTCTCAGACATTGCCAACAGTTGGTCTCTTGGCTTCCACTACTGCTGTGGCTGATGGGAGGGCTCTGCCTTTAGGTGTTGCTGAGTTATGAATTGAATGATGAAGGTAAAAAACGTAGGTTTGTTTATATTTCTGATTCAGTTTTGCTGCTGGAAGTGTTTAACATACATATTCAAAGTCAATATATTGGCTGAATTCTGGACTGAGAGAGTGGTGGTTGTTCACAATTAGCTCAAACACCTCAACTTTCTCCTTTTTCTATATTTTGCTGTATTGGATAGCACAGTAACTGGCATAACTGCTCTCAAAACAGTCTTTGTCTCCTGCTGATACAAATAAAATATTCCTTCCATAAGGCTGATATGAACTTTATTTTTGTTCTGTCACTTACTTGGGGATGGAGTACTCAAAGATTGTAGTGTATTAAATTCAACATGTTTGACACACCGTGTATTTCATAGCTTCCTAGAGATCTGCTGCTCTTTTAAACAAGTTTAGTTAAATATTTTGATTTTCTTTCCATCCAAACATTTGAACTGTGGAATGCAGTAAACTCCTACAGCTGCACAGCTACAAATTTCAGAGAAGTATGGATGTCAGGCTTGGAGAGAAAATGAGGAAGGTATGTTTTTCTGTGCTACAGTGACTGCCCATAATTTCAGCTCTCTAGTTTTATCTGGTACTTCCTATGACAAAAGTGCCATCTCCAAGTTGCTTTGAGACACTTCACAAAACCCACTACAGCAACAGATGCAGTGTCAATACAAGATGTATGAATTTGTGGATGCTAATGATACTTCAGATTAAAGTGTCCTTTCTGCTTTGTTCTTGAATTTCCTTTATCCCTTTCTGCCACTGATCTGCATGTTGAAGAGTGCCCATTATGACTACTCCATTTGTCTCCATGACAAATTAAGGTTTCTGGCCTATTCTAGCTGGAAAAAAAAAAAAAAAGACAAAAAAAAAAAAAGACTTTGAATTTAAAATAAATCGCTGACTTTGTTAGGCTCATTGTGATTGGGAATTATAAGTTTCGACTCAGAAGTACTTAACAAGTAAAAAATTTAAAGCATGTACTGTGTCCATGAGGTCCATCAAAGCTACAGATATGTTGACTCCTGGCCTTAACATGAAAATGGGGAGTTTTGTCAACATAGACCTTCTGCTGTTTATTTTAGTGAGATCACTCATTAATTTCAATGGAATAAAATGCTAATTTTATGCATCACATTCAGTCTTGCTGGAGTGATTTAGAAGTGCATGTCTACCGATCTTAATACTTCAGACATCATGGCTTTGAAGTATGATATTTCCTTTCCATGACTTCATAAATAATTTAGATTAACAAAATCCAGATGGTTTAGAGCTCTTAGTAACTACAAGTTCAAGAAATTTTTTAACCTTTGAAAGGAGGACTCTAGACTTTTTTGGTTCTTTTTGCATTTTATTTGGAGCTTAAAAATTCAGGGATTTTATTGTTTAGTTTCTTTTTTAAAAAGTCTGTTTTCTCTAAGACATCAGTGAGAGGGCATATTTTGAAGTAATGAATGTGCTTAATGAATGTCTGGTGGAATACACAATATGAAGATGCAGTTTTCAGTCCTTCGAGGAAATCTTCCAGTGCAAGATTTCCTGAGGAAACTTAATCTTCTGAACATCAATTTCAGTTTTTAAAAGCATTTTAATGATATATGCTATTCTTTGTAAAACAGAGAACATTTTTGAACCATAAGGTGGCATTTTTATATATTGATTTCTGTGACACACATAGCAAATACTCCAATTTTGCCACCAAATTTAGGCAGTTAACTTTCATATTTTTTTTGCAGTAAAAGAATCCTCAGTGAGAAGCTAAGCATTCCTGTTGGTTTCTACAAGACTATATATATAAAAAAGAGTCAGATGTACATGTGAGTTAGTGCTCTCTATCTAGCTGGAGGATGTTACATCACAGGTAAAGAACTGCTAGATGCATTTTGATCAAAAGTTGTGTTGAGAAGCCATCTTCTATCTAGTTTGTGACTTTACCATGGATAAGAATTATGTTTTGTTCAATTCTTTGTTAGGTTTATTCTAGAATTGCTTCAATGCTAGTTATTGATATTTTGATTGGAGAAATAGCATCTGTTTAAAGCTCAAACACTTTGACAGGTCATCTGTACTAAGTTGTCGTAAGTTTGCTGGAAGTGCCAGGAATCAGAAGCAGAATTAGATTATCAGAAGCTGATTGTAACATCTAGGTTTTAAATCAGAGCTGAAAACTTGGGGGTTTTGTTGTGGTTATTAACTATTCAGACTTTTATGCCAGGTCTGTCTAATGTGTGAAGTGAATCTTTCTCCAACACAACTTCAAGACTCATGTGCGAAGCTATTAAAACATTATTTCCATAAATAGAAAGAGTGTTTTGGCAGAAAATCAGTCATGAATATAGGTATGGACATCTCTGGACTGCTGTGAACTCTATTTTCTCTACATGGCCTTATTTCTTAGGTCTTGTTTTAGGCAGCAGTGAGGGTAGAACAGCACTGCTTGCCAGAGTGACTGATGAATGATTGCACAGCTCTAATGGGACAGATAGAAAGAAGAAATGAAAGGGTAGAAAGACGTCCCCTCATGCCTAGTTAGAGCAGTACCCCGTACACTAATGTTATATTTTATGGTTATTTATCCCCTGACACTATTTAACACCACCAATTTTGAAGATAAATGTAGTAAAAGCATTTTTATCCTGCTGCTATGAAAATGTGCTTTTAATAGATTTAGGTTTTCTCGGGTCATAAGAAAGAAATAGAAAGATTTTGCAGCTTTCTAAAGGACTTTATTATATACAGAGTTTAAAATGTCATAAAGCAGCTTGAAACACTATAGGGAGTCTGTGCAGTAATTGGAAAAATGTTTCATACTAATGTTTGGATTGCATTAGTGTGGGCTGTTGGCATACATTTTGTGACAATAAACATGTCTTTGCTTAATTGTAATTATAGCTTACAAAAAGGTTTAAAGAAAGAAAGTGAGAAAGGTACTTTGTTGAGTGTGAATAATGACATTTTAATGCACTTAAGGTGCAAGACAGCATTCATAAAGACCAGCTCTAGCTTGCATGCACTGTTGATAGATTAGCAATAGGACAAGGGGGCACGGGCTTAAGCTCTGCCAGGGAAAATTTAAGTTGGACATCAGAAAAAAATTCTTTAC
>JAWWEV010000001.1:8501820-8534430 GCA_035583235.1 Hafferia zeledoni
GATGGACCAAGGGTTGGACTCGATGATCTCGGAGGTCTTTTCCAACCCAATCAATTCTATGATTCTATGATTCTATTTATTTAATAATATTTAGGAAGGATGGAAGTTTGTTAGGATTCCTCTGTTCTACCCCTTCTCTTCACCAGTCAACAACTGGCATAGTCACCGGTTTGTATCTCTTCCTCAGATTAAATTCTTGTTAACACATGAGCAAATTCTAATCACTATTCAGTACTGACTTGTCCCAGATTTTCATCAGTGCTGTTGTCTAGATGTCATGCCTCCTACAGCAAGTTTAGTCAGCATCACGAAAGATAGAAGAGCCAAAATAACCCACCTTTAAAAAGTCACATGAAAAAAATTAAGTTTTGATTTTGTATTAGCATCTCATACCTCCACAGCAACATATTGTGAATGCACAGTTGAGTTTTTGTGTGCAGGTTTGGACCTTGTGGAAATTCCTCAACATCCTCATATATTTGGAGTTTGAGTTTCAGGTAGCTTTAGAACCACTGAAGTCTCTTAAGCTAAAATTTTGAGAGTTTATGCTTCATCTCTAGTGTGCCTAGCAGCCCACATCTTCCTATGGGCACTTCTAGTGTTAGTGCTTTGAGTTAGATCAAGCTGGATGCATAAGACAGTATCTTCCTTTATATTTGGATATCTGTATTTTAAGTTTTATTCTGGGCTTGCAGTTTCCCATCTTAACCCCTGCCTTTTCCTTTTTGATTTTTAGATAAGATGATGCACAAATACTGTGTTCAAAGTTTCTGCACAAACAAGAGTATATCTTTGGGCATGATCTGCTCATGAACACCTTCCATGTAGTGGAACATATATTGTGTGAAGGCTTATCAATGCAGAATAATTAGGATATGAAAAATACTGTTTTCATCCTTTGTATATCTATTGGTAATATATCTGAATGCAGTATTAAACCTTCAGCCAGATCAGAAGTTTTAATACTAGCTGTTCTTAAAAATAGGTTGAAATTTTCTAGATAAGAATCTAGAAATGTTGAACTATATTTTTAAGCTGTGTTATACCACAAATGCCATCGCACAAGTAGTTGAAAGTGATTTAGTGGCCAGCATTAAATGATTACCAAATGGAATGACATAGTAAAATGCATTATCAGTATGAATAACAGGTAACTCAATCAAGCACAAAGCACAGGCAGTTTATCACAAATAGGATATGAAGGCATCTATCTCTGTGTGGAATATGGTACAGAGTTCTACAGATAAGCCAAACTAAATCTCTCAAGGAGCTTTAGAAAAGTGGATTTGCCTTGAAGAATTAAAATAGTTAGAATAAGTCATGAAACTGTAGTGAAGACTTTTTGGACTGTTGAGCAATTCTGACTAAATATTTTTCATAAATTATTTCTTTTTCAAAGCTATTACTGTAGGAAATTTAACAAAGCACAAGCTATGACAGATGGGACAACTGGCCAAGCTCCACTAGATGAAAACCTAAAAGCTTCTGCATTCCTGGTAACAATTTATGGAAGTTACGTTAAGTGCTTTAAAATGTTCTGGTTTTAATTCATCTTTTATGTGCATGGCATAAATACAGGGGTTTTTTAAAATATCTGGACCTCAGTAAAATGTAATCAGTCTGACTGGATGTTTATGGGCCTTTGATTTACCTGTGCTCTCACAAAGCTCTGGAGGTGGTAATGGAGAAGCATCTTTGCTAGTGACTTAACGTATTTTTCAAGGAAGAGCAGCAAAACTGGAGAAAAGAATGATGTGCCTCTCCATGAACAGTCTTCCAGCTTTTTCTTTGGTGGTCATAACACTGCATTTTCTTTTACATATCGTGTTAAGATTTTTGCTGAAGAGACATATTGTCATAATGCAAAATGCTTCTAGTCCCAGCTTCAAGTGGAATACCACATACAGGTGAAACAATTTTGGGAGCTCCATTCTTTAGAAAATGCCCGGGGGAAGGGACCAGGGAGATGCAGGGAACTGTTGAATACACCATGAATCCTCATCTGCAGTATGAAGAGCATTGGAGGACAGGTTGGAGAGCAGATCAATAGAAGATACAGCTCTAGACAGGAAGTATATCTAGCAGAGGGTGCCAGGAGCCAATCCTCCATGTCAGGACAGACTGTGAGAAAAGCATTCTGATAAGAAGCTGAGAAACTCTGGCACAGCTGCTTCTTGTCCCACTTGCTGCACCAGAAAGCTTTTGGATGTGGCCCCATGGTGGTATTGGTATCCCTACACTAGCAGCAATCTCTTACTCTCCTTCCAGTAGCTCTTCCGCACTGTGTGTCTGACCTACATCACCTGCTCAGAGGTGGAAGTAACACCCTGCAGGTGTGGTGCTCCTGTACACACCTGAAACTCACCTTTAGTAACTTTACAGAATTCAAGACACTAGGAAATAAAGGTGAGAACAAATACAGTTAAATGCACCCCATCACAAACCATTATAGCCTGTCTTATACTACACCCTTGCACATATTTTGTGCCTATGTCTTGAAGCAGATTATGACCAAAAGGCATGTCAGAGACTAGATCTAGTTTTGAAATAAACATTTAAATAATTTGCATGGATTTTACTCCATAGAAGGTGTCACTTTTGAAGGACAAATTCAACCTTCAGAGCTTTTAAAGTAATTGCTTATCATTGGAGTGAATAATTCACTATGCAGTTAATCTTAACTTTTGTTCATTGAACAAGTAAGTACCGCTTGAGATAAGTATGTTTTACTTTTTGTGTCTGTAATATTTTATGGATTATATTAGCAGATAGAGACTTAAATTTCTGGTAATAAGTCATATAATTCCAATTTGTAACTCTTCTTCCTCCAGCTTCTTTTGTGAAATTGCTGTCAGAAGCTTGGAGGAAAAGCTGAACTACATTTATTTATCGTCTACAGGCCAAAGCATGTTGGCACTACAGCAAATAATTGCTGTCTGGCTGACTTTATTGAGCATCCATGTCAATTCTTACAGAAAAATATGCTTTTCATGTACCACAAAGTCTTTCTAAGGCATCTGAGACCTGAGTACGGATGTACTAACACCAGTACTTGAGATAAACCCTTAAGAGATCATCCTCCTTACATGAGAAAATAAACTGCTTGATATGTTCCATCTACAAGTCTTTTGAATCACTGGAAGGTGAGTTCCCAAAAGGGAGGAAAGAATCAAGTAGTAATATCATATTAAAATCTAGGAGATACTACCTTCCCAATAAAATCCTTTGTAATAGGCATATTTTCTTGGAAATTACTCACTAATTTGCCAACATAATAAACCCCAATAAACCCAACTCCCATATTTAAAGTAAACGGAAATGTTTTGGGACTTAGGTGACCACTTTGGTTATTTATATATCGAAAACATTGCCTTGCTAAATTAATCACGCACAGGAGTCACCGATTGGATGTTTTTGCTAATATTCTTTAGAAACCAGACACCATTGGGGTGTACAGGTGGTGCTTGAATACAAAGGGAAGTTGCTGTCCTTCCATAATCCAGCACATCAGTGTGGTGTCACCTTTTCATGCAGCATACTTCTGGCACAAGACAAAATGGTTAAATAACTTTATTATCTGTATTAAAGGATGAATGCCACTCTCTCATAGAAATACAGAGTAAGAACACTGTGTACTGATGTTTTCCAGTGCTTCCAGCACACAGATTCTATGACCTTTGTTACTTACTCTTTCCTTAGTCCTGCTGAGCTGAGGGTGAACAGATCACACATGAACATTTAGACCTTGCCTTTCTGAAAACTTCATTCATAGTGATTATATTTTCTGCTTCACTGACAGTTTGTGGTAGGGCAATTGATTAAGGCTAATTGAATTCTGAAGGGAGGGAAAAAAAAATCTTTGCACATGGGTGTGAATTATTGAGAAACAGTGTAATGTACATGCTTATAATTTTCAGAGTATATAATAAAGAACATACGGATTTTTTTTTAAACAACAAAGGTAGTTTCACATTTGAAATAACAGAGTTAAAAATCAGTGTGGAATTAAAAATAGTGCCTTTTTCTTCCCCATTAGCAATCCTGATTGTTTAATCGATAGTGGGCAGGAGAAGTGACACAAAAACCTGCACAGCTGCTGAAGCAGACAGGATATTGACATTTAAACAAATGCTTTAAACATACTGTGTTTACTCTTCTAGTTTTAATATCTCATTTTATCATTCATATTAATCTTGCACACACAGAAAACTTCCTGTGATTCTTTTTTTGTTATTTTCTATATTAAAGAGAATCAAAAACATACCAAATCCTCCTTTTCCTTCAAGAGAATTGATGGAAACCTCTGTAGCATTTGGAACTTTGGAGATAGTTCCATTGATCTCAGTTGCTATGAGCATGGATAATCACTGGAATAACACAAGGATTTCTGCCAGGATTTCTTCATTCTAATAATTCATTTCTGAAACTTTTCAGCAGCACTGATGAAAATGTTGCTAGTTGAGATGTGCCATCGAGTTTTCAGCTGCATGATTTGGGCTCTATTATCACTGCAGCTCTGTCAGAGCAGCAGTCAGCATGGACAAGCTGGAAGATGGTGTACTTGGCTTTCCTGGTGGCTTTTGGCTGCATCTGGGAGCTCAGCCACACCATTGTCCATGGAGGCTGCTCCTTTTAGCCAACATGCACATAACAAGGAGCAGCAGGTACTTGAGTGGCTCTCCAGTGGTTCAGACATTTAATAACATGCTGTTTTGAGAAAAAGCCCTTGTTCTTAGAGGTGTTTCATAGTCCTATCTCTACTCTAGAACATGTATAACCAGGTGCAGGTGTCTCTCCTGTCTCTTTCCTTCCTATTCTGCTTGTCTTTTGTTGCTTTGTGGAAGTTTAGGCTCAAGTCCTTGATTTATGAGGCTGTTACTGACCTTGTGGCAAACTCTCACATTCAGAGATGTGATAATTCTTTGAAAAAGAAAAAAGGGAACCTTTGTCAATTGTCCTGTCTATCCCTGACAGCTATCAGCTGCAAAAACAGGAACACCACTGCCCCTGCCTCTGCTAGAACCTCAAAAATAGACTGGCAACTTTTGTTTGAATGTGAACACTTGACTTGTAAACTTGCTTCCAGGTGACCTCCTTGGGATGAGCACCTGGGACAACTTGTGTGCTGGAAAAATATTCTCTGAGAGTCCCAGGTTACTGCAGATGGGATAGGTAGTAAACAGTCAAGGTTTAGTGCCACTGAGTGTTCTCAAAGACTAACATTTTGGTACCTCAAAGATTTTACTGTCAAAAACTGAGGTGTCAATGGACTAGAAATGTCAAGATGTAGTGCAGGTGTTTCACGAATCTGATTTTTGATGATATGCCTAAAGTCCTTTCATGGACTAACCACACTTGGGTTTAATTTTTAATTTGACCCTAACTTCCTATTTCTGCTTTTTGACAAAAGTTGTACAATACCCTGACTTGAAAACACAAGAGTTATCCTGTTGATCTCAACAGGGCTAAGAGATCTAAGAATTCTATAATGTGTAGTTATAAACATGAAGTATTTTTAGGGTAGTCAATTTTCAATGTGTTTTGGGAATTACCGGTGTTGTATTTTGTGATGCTCTGTGACTTAATGGAATATTAAGGATGCATGTTTGTGGTAAGGTTAATGTGTTAGTTCTTTGTCCTTTCTTATTTCATAAGAATTATGATTTTTGACCAATTTTCATGCTACATTAAGTTCCTTAAAAGTTCAAATGGCCTTAGTGAAGGACATACTGACATCAAATTATATTCTGCCTATCTAATCTCTCCTAAAGTTATTTGAAAAGGTATCATACATTCATTATAGGGAGCTTTATGGTTTTGGTGCTTTGGAACTATGTGATTCATTGAGCATTTTGTCCATTTTGTGAAGATGATGGGGGTATTTTTATCTTTGCTTTTAATGTCAATTGCATTAAATCTGACTTTGACCAAATTGACAGAACTGCTTAGAATTGAAAGGCACTTCTTATAACTTATGTGAGTAAACAGAATGGAAATGCTTTCAAATCCCTACTAGTAAAATTGCCATGTTCAACAGAACCCAATTTTAGTTGAGCACTGAAAAAATAACTAAACAGAAGGAAAACAAAATTAAAGACTTCCAAAATTAGTTTTATCTTTTATTTTAGCCATTTGCTTTTTTAAATGTTTCTATATTACAACTTTTATCGCTTTTAATTCTCCTTTGAGGGTACATTCCATAATCCCTTCCCTGGGAGATGAGCTGAGAGAGAACTGACTGGTGTGTTTGATGTCAATGTGTGCAGTTACTCTATTGCAAAATATGCAGAAAGTTATCAATTCCCAGATTGTAATTCACTCCTCTTTTTAGATTATAGGGTATGAACAGGGCCAACAATAATGAGCTGAAGTCTGGAAAAGAGGTGTCTTCTGTGACATCGTTCCCTCCTTCAGTGCTTAACTCCAAACTAGCTATGAAAGTATTTAACATATTGGCGAGGCAAAATGGTCTCAGCCCAGGGATATTTTACTTAATTTGTTGCCAGTTAACACAAACTTCTAATGACCAAGCGAGCATAAACACCCAAGTCCTGAGGCAAACACCCCCTCCTCTCCCTGGCTCAGCCTCAGCTGGAGCCAGACCCCTCTCTCTCTCCTCCACAGCCCTTCCTGTCTTGCCAGGGACATGAAGATGATCAGAGGGCTGGAGCACCCCCCTCTATGAAGACAGGTTGAGGGAGCTGGGGCTTTTCAGCCTAGAAAAGAGGAAGTTCTGGGGATACCTTCGAGTACCTGAAGGGAGCCTGCAGGAAAGCTGGAGAGAGACTTTTTACAAGGGCATGTAGTGATAGAATAAGGGGGAATGGCTTTAAACTGAAAGAAAGTAGGTTTAGATCAGGTATTAGAAAGAAATTCTTTACTGTGAGTGTGGGGAGACACTGGAGCAGGTTGCCCAGAGAAGCTGAGGATGCCCCATCCCTAGAAATGTTCAAGGCCAGGTTGGACAGGGCTTTGAGATGACCTAGAGGAAGGTGGCCCTGCCCACGTCAGGGGTTGTTGAACAGTTCATTTGGTTCAGGTAGCTCTTTGTGCAGCTGCTGTTTGAGCTGCAGGTTGAGGTCTTGGAGGCAGGAACCCAAAAAAGAGGCCATGAACCACTGCCCCTTTGTATAACAAAGGGCACAGGAACCTGTGGTGCAGCCAGGCCAGGGACAGTCAGAGATGGCAGGAGATGATGGATTGTGAGGGGATAAAATCCCAGGACATCTTTTGTATGGGCTCCCTCCTTGGAAGCACCAGGTTGGGCTGTTCCTGTGTTTCTGTGCTGTGACTGAATGGCTTTATGGAATGAGGCATCTCACGTTCTGCTGAGGGAAACCTGGGGTCAAACTGGTATGGAGAGTTGGTCTGGCTGTGTGAGTGGGGTGTGCAGGGAGTCAAGAAGGGACCTGTTAGGTCCCTGGAGCAGCTGCTGTGAAGGGGCTTCTGTCTCAGCAGTGAAAATCTGAGGTGGTGGGAATGTGATTGCCAGAGAGTCTCGTGAATGGTCACACTGGAAAGTTTCTTTAACAGGAAGGCTGGAACTAGATGATCTTTAAAGTCCCTTCCAACCCAAACCATTCTATCATTTTATGAAATTTTCTCATCGTGGTGTAATCAAGAAGCAATGTTTATCTTCAATAGAAATAATTTAAATTTGTTTGTAAGAGTGCTATTCCTGGATTTAGGGATAACAATGAGAGATAAAGATTTAGGCTTGTTTCCTGTAAGCCTCTGGGGTTTACTTTTTTGGTGTAGCTGGTGGTGATACAGTAATTAGTAGTGCATCCCTCTACAAATGGTTCCCCATGAATTATCTATATTCCATGATGACTATGACACTGTTAAATATAAAAGTAAAAACAATTTACATGTTACTATGAATAAATAGGTTATAAGATTGTTTTAAGATCCAATTGTTAGGTAAATAAGGCAAGCTTTACACTGTTATTTCTTCCTGTAATTCTTACCTTGTGGAGGATGTTTTCTTGTGCATTTGATAGATGGTTTGTTCAGTAGAGTTATTCAGACGTTAGAAATGATACTGTTCAGAATTTACTATCCTTGTACTCAAAAGAGTTTACAAGTTCACACATGACATACGATATGTTTTTATGCCTTAGGGAGGAATACATAAAACAGTATTGTATAAGAAATGAAAAGAAAGAAAGGGAGTGAAGGGCAGACAAATGTGTTCCAAGAAAAGACCTGATTCTGGTGTGAATAAAGCAATTCCTTTTGTTACAATTCAAGAATCTGATTTGTCTAAAAAGATAATTTTCACCACTTGACCTAAACTAGATTTCAATACTAGTTTAGTTGAATGACTGAAGTGTCAGATTTTGAATGGTTATAGCTTAGGTAAATCAATATGACCTCCATCTGAATGAAATTAAGGGTATCAACTAGAGGCTTGCTTTGGTTTATGTGATTGCAGATAAACTGATGAAATTTGTGTAAACTGGACCATTTCTGGTTTGGATCTGTGTGGGAATGGCAAAATATGGGAAGGGAAAATAAGGCTAGTTGTTAATTTCGAGTTTACTTTTAAACTATCCAAAAGGCTGTGCTTATGCTTGATTGGATTAGCACTTATGTGATATCAAGAGTGACTGTCCAAGCTGTGGCTGGATGAGAGACAAATGTCAGTGGCAATACAAGCTAAAGAGTTCCCACTTACCTGCCTATCCTGTGTCAAACAACCATTTCTCAAGTTCCTGTGTTCCAGGATATGAAGATAATTAAAGTTCTAAAAGAATTGCCTTTCTAAAGTGTTTTTAAAAGTTGGATTTTTTTTTTTTTTATAGCTTTACAGGTAATCAATATCAGTAAGTAATCCCAACTTTGCTCATTCTTAAAACCTAATGTTTTTTAATGCTCTGCCTATCTATGTCTCTCTCCAGTAGGCCACTTCTTATCTCCTCTGGGCCAAGAGGCCACCCAGCTCTGGGATCAATTAGGGTCTTCCCTCAAACACATCCTTGTATCTCCAGAATAGCACAAGAAGGTCCTGTGGGGAAGGACTGTAGTCCAAAGAGGGAGTTTTCTAGCCCCTGGTTAACTCAATTCCCCTTCAGCATATGAGTGGACCCTGCCATTGCAATGTTGCTTCCTTTTGAATTATCTGTTTAAATTTTAAACTGCTTTCTGAAGTGTTCCCCCTGGGTATTATAGAGAAAACTTTAATCTCACGGCTGTGGTGAGAGGCATGAAGGAGGTCCCTAGATAGTTCCTTCTGACAGGGAAATAGATGCTACCTCACAAAATGAGTTTGAATTTCAGTCCCAGAGTCTCCAGACAGTTCTTTCATAGCTTAGCTAACAGACACAGACAACACATTGAAACAAACAACTTAAAACAATCAAACAAAAACTATTAAAAGAGCTTAGTAGGCACTGGATTTTTGTTGCTGGCAACAAACTCATCAGAATCTTATTTTTAATAATGATTTTAATTTTGGTTTTCCAGATTGAAAGACATTTGCAAAGTAATTTAAGACTTATCAGTGAAAATTTACTGGGATGGCCAGGCTGTCATGGCTTTCAATCAATAACCATTCCTTTAATAACATAGTAACCTGTTGACAAGAAAAATAGTAGAAATGTCTTTCTCTAAATCAGTCAAAGGGGATAAGCCCAGAGAAAGAGCAGAAACTAAATTCTCCAGATCGATAGCTACTGTAGTGCATCTGTCATTTCTGCTGTGTGACAGGAAGTGTGGTTGAAACAGACTTATTGATGCATTTTCAAATTTCAGATGTTCAGTTACTTTAAGATACTTAATGAGAACTTTTAAAGCACCTGATTACTGTTCCTGGTTTTAATGATCCTCCTTGAAAGTCAAAATCAATTGTGGAATTTTTTTTTTACCCATCACATGTATATCCGTGGACTGATTTTTCCAAGGGAACTGAATGGACTTGCATAAGATAGTATGGGAAAGTCATGGATGTGGCAGTGTCTAGAGCTGCAAACAAGTGTCATGAGCACCAGTTAACCCTTCCTTGCTCCAGAGGGAAGAGCCCTATCCATATGAAGCAGTTGAGTGCAGGTAGACTGAAATGCAGCAGAGCAGGGCAAGCATGAAAGAATCTTCTATTATTGTACTTCTGTGGTTTAGGCACCTGGGATGGATTCTTTTTTTAACCATATCAGTGAATTACTCTGCTCTTCCACATCACTGTACACCCCTCTAACAGCTTTTGAGAGGTAGAATATTTAATTAAAAGTGATTATGAGGTGACGGCGGGGAAAGACAATGGAAAGTAAAATTGGAAGGTCTGGAAAACTGTAGGTCATTTCTGTAGAGTGAGAACATATTTCTCAACTAAAGTAAGCAGATAACATTCACTGTCTTTCATGGAGTCCATGATTAACATGAGCTGATGTGTCTTTGATGTTTGTTGCCTCTCCCTACTCAGTGGGAGTGTTTGAAAGAGGAAGTTAATTAGGAAAGGTAGGAGAACAGCATTAGAGTGTATTGGTTACATAAAGGTGAACTGCAAGTCAATTTGACGTTATTTGAGGATACCCATTTAGTGCTCCCAGTCATAACCAAGCCTTTAGCACATTATTATCCAGCCTTGCCTGGATCACTGCCCTCTGTTCATAGTCTGACATCACATCAACTCTGCTGGACCATGAAGCAAGCTCATAGGTAAGTGTCTTTCACTGAACTGCACAGCTTGGTAAAGCATTCACTTTTGACTGTGTTAAATATTTCTAAAAAGCTTGTTGGACAGAACTGTATTTCATAGGAAAGAAACTCAGACTTTCTTATTTTTATTTTTTTCCCAACTTGATGAAGCTGAATATATGCCCTCTAGTGTTTATGGCCTGCTTGACAGGGAGAAGGTTAGTAGGAAACTTAATATAGTCATACAAGTGACAGCCAGGAACTTACCTTTTGGGACTTGCCTGGTTTTTGGGTTGCCTTAGAAAGAAAAGGGGAGAGAGGTTTTTGGGAGGAGGCTAAGGGTTTTCAGCACATTAGGATCAAATTAGACTATTCAGAATGAGTCTGAGAATCTTGTGGGACAAATATATATGAAAATACATTTCCAAGGAAGAGGAATTAAGCAGAGGAAACAAATAAGATGAACCCAGAAAGAGGATTTCGAAGTAAAGAGGGAAGTAAACTAGACTCTTAACTCCTGAGGTGAGAGAACTTAGTCATGCCATCAGTCTTTGTATATGCAGGCAGATGCAAATAAGCTTCTCTATGACAACATGAAAGACTTCTCTATATGTCTGGCAAGTCTTTGTAATGATAGAGATGGCAAACCTCTGAAACAGATTAGTCAGAGAAATTGTGGGTTATTTGTGGTTCAAGAGCCTCAAGAATAGCTGGGGAACACATCTATTGGGAATGCCATGAGGTATGTTAGGAAGAAATTATATAGGAAGACATTCTTTACTGTAAGGGTGGTGAGACACTGGGACAGATTGCCCAGAGGTGTGGATGCCCCATCCCTGAAAGTGTTCAAGGCCAGGCTGGATGGGGCTCTGAGAAACCTGGTCTACTGGAAGGTGTCCCTGCCCATGGCAGGTTGGGTTGGAACTGGATGAGCTTTAAGGTCCCTTCCCATTCAAACTAGTCTGTGATTCTATGATTCTGTATTTGGTACAGAGTTTGATCAGGGGGCTGTACTATATCATTTTATAGGGTCTTACTCACTGCTTTTTTTTCTGTGTGACTGTGAAGGCTAAAGGAAGGTCAGAGTCACAGAATCACAGAACACCCTGAGTTTAAAGGGACCCCCAGGGATCATTGAGTCAAACTCCTGGCCCTGCACAGGGCCATCCCCAGGAGTCACACCATGTGTGTGAGAGCATTGTCCAAATGCTCCTTGAGCTCTGTCAGCCTTGGTGCTGTGACCTCTTCCCTGGGGAGCCTGTTCCAGTGCTCAACCACATTCTGGGTGAAGAACCTTTTTCTAATATCCAGCTTAAACCTCCCCTGACACAAGTTCAGGCCATTCACTTTGGTTCTGTCACTGATCACCACAGAGCAAAGATCAGTGGCTGCTCCTCCTCTTCCCCTCATGAGCAAGTTTTAACTGCAATGAAGTTTCCCCTCAGTCTCCTCTTTTCCAGCTGAACAGACCAACTGACCTCAGCATTTTAACTGAAAATACCAATTTTGATAAATGTACTACAGAGGAAAAAGAAAGAAGAAGTCACAAATATATCTGCAATGAGTGTAAAATATCTATACCTAACTCTAAAACCAGTCTATTCAAAAGTGTAGCTAAATCTATTAACACGCAAGCGTAATTGACTCTAGACAATAAAATAAATAATATGTTAAATCATAGTATGATATACAGATTTAAGCTTGAGAGAAATGGGTTCTCAGATGTGACTCAAATGATTTTTTTCTTAAATATATAAAGTCTTCATGTTTCTTTTTTTGTTGTCACAAGATGAAAGTGCTCTATTGTTCTAGATATCTCTGGAGCAGTATATCTACCAAGCAAAATTGTTTTTAAATTTTGTTTTAAAACATTTTTCCTTACAATTTTGCTGCAATTTTTCCATTAATAAAAATAGGTCCTCTGGTTACATCATGTCGTTGTCATAGGAATGAAGTTCAACACTGAAGTGTGACCACATGTGGGCCTGAACCTCTTTCTCCATTTCAGTCTCAAATTTACACTCCACAAACTGCAATCAGGTGCAATACGGAACCCTTTTGATTATAAATTAGCAGTACTTGGAAGTCTAAAACAAATGATAAGTTAAATGTCCAGCTTCACTTCTCAGGGATGGGTTCATTAAATCCTTGCAACTGAAAATATTTGACATACCAAAATACAAAATGTAAGTAGCCCATTAGCTACCTCTGGATAGGTACCCGAATAAACAAGCAAATGGAGAAATTCTGTTTATGATTCCTGAGACAACATAGTACAGGAATCCATATAGCCTTATTATTAATCCTTATCTATCTGCTTATGCATTAACAGAAAAAGTGAACTGTATTGGAATTTGCTGTGCCTCAAGCAAAGATTACTTCCACCTTCTTTGAAGGTGAATTGTCTGTCTCTCTAATCTATCAGAATAGGATGCTCTGTGCCTCTGAATTATTAGCAAATGCACTGTCAAAATTTAAGTCTTTCTTTGCCAAGGTAATCTTTTAAATCCTAATGCTGGTAAGAACTATAATTTCATGCTATGGTGGGGGTTTACATCTACACACAATCCCAGAAAAAATAATAGCCACACTTCTAAAGAATATACACTAGTCCAATAAACACTGATGAGGTGGCATAGGCAATAGGATCAGCACTTTATGGAGAAGCAATAAATTATTCAGTATAGAAAAATGTTAATATTAATTTGGATTTTTCAATTTGGTTGTAAAGTTATATTGGAACCCCTCTGTATGGGTATTGAGGGGGAGAAATGCCCATTATGTGTCCTTAAATAGCAATTTGTTACATTTACATGTGCAGGGAATGGTGCTTTTGTACAATTTCTGAGTTCCATACATAAAATATGAAACTATTACGAAGATATAGTGGCCAGCTTTACAGAGTTGAATTGCCTTATAATTTTGAAATACAACAAAATGACCCAGGGCATACTATAAAAATCTTAATTTAGGAAAATGTCTATGTGAAAGTGATTTGATAGCAAATGGCAATTATTTTCTTCCTTATTGCTATAGCCAAATTGTTAGGAGATGGATTTTGATTTCATTCTTAGCACAAAGTGTTTAAAAAAAAAAAAAAATCTCTTGTCAGCTGAAACCTTGTCTGCAGATTCCCAGCCTAGAGCAAGATTTTTACAGTCAAGTTTTAAATCCCTTGATGTATCTGTGTTTGTAATGGAAATGCTAACATAACCTTAGCCGTTGCAGGGCAAACAATATTGCAATAATAAATAATGAACAAAGTGGTTTAATAATTTGAAGCAAATCATGTCATGGGCCTGGCAAGGTTTTATGACTAAATTATATGGGCAGGAACCTATCAATGGACATGCTGCATAAATACCATAAATAGATGGACTAAGGATGTGTGTTCATGAAACTGAAACTATAGTTTTCATGATCTAGGGGATAAAATGCTGTAAGAGACTGTAAGAAATTGGGTGGAAGCTTTAGGCAAATCAAAAGCCAGAACAAATGATCAATGTGTCAGTTTTTAATCAATGGCTATTATCTCTAGTGCTAATGAGCTGTGCAGTGCCTCACTAAATCTGTTGGGCTTCTGAATATGGATGTATTGGTTAATGATCCATTATGTGGCCTGTTGGTAAAACTTCTTTCCTTCTAATTGTAATTTCATTTTTTTCCCCTCTTTTCAGTACCATGCATAACCTGACTGTTTTCCTCTTTACATCTTAAGGAACAATGAGATTTTCCCTGGCATGGTTTGGAACTAGTTCAGCCAGGCTAGCACCTTCTTTCTGACAGTCAGTCATACTCTGTCCTTCTAAAATGATGCGCCATCTCACAAAGTAGGAAACGGCTGATTAACTTACTCCTTCCTGATCCCTGATACCAAGAGCAAGTTTCTGGAGGAACAACTTGAAGGACATCTGTTTCCCTTCAAAAGGTGAAGTGCTTGATCCTCAGTTAACTCTTTTCTTTTGCAGAGTAGGATGAGGGCAATGTCCATAGGCATGCCTAGAGTTACTTCGGTTTAGAGCTATTAAGAGTGTCTTATGGCCTTGGAGTTAATGACCAGGCAGGATGTGGGAAACAGCCCACCTCGGTGCACTGTTGGTACAGCATCTTTTGCCCAGAGCAGAAGAAAGGAGCAAAAGAACAGGGAGCCATTGCACCAATCCCAACTTAGTCAGGAAGGGTCTCTGCTCAGGCAGTTTTCCCCAAGGGAATGTTAAATGGACAGAAAAAAAGGCCATTTGGTAGTTCAGTAATAGGGAGGCTTTATATAAAGAAAATCTGTTTCATATTACAGTGGCTGTGCAGCAGAGGCCACAAGAAGTGGTGATAAGGCTGAGATTTCAGAAAGATTTTGCTCCTTTTTGATTTTAATGAGCAAATCGTAGGTGGTGGTTTAAGCAGTCAAAAACTGTGTTTATTTTTTTATATGTGGGATTCGGTTTTGAGGGTTTTGGTCGCAGCTGGCATTCAGAAATGCCCTGGCAGTGCACAGCAGCTCTTTCCAAATTCCTAACAGGATTTTCTTCTACTTGTGACATGCAGGCACAAGCAAGTCATTATGCTTGTATTAATGCATTCATGTTATAGCTCCCTGACACTTCTGCAGGTCACACCAATGGCTTGTCAGGCTGCTGTACAGTCAGAACTGAGGATGGCAAGAGAATGATCCAGCTCAGTCTATAAAGCTTAGGGGTAGGGCTATGGCCTTAGACTACCTTAGCCCATTTGTGAAAAACCTTTCATCTGAGAGTCTTGCATCCAGAGAGATCATTAAATGTGTCTCTTAATCCACAGATCTGTCTGTTGCTTCAGAGGTGTTTCCAGTTGTAGCCCTTCAGGTAACAAGGCTCTATTTTAGTTCAGACACTGAGATAGTAAATTCTGGTTGATGATCATCTCAGAACATGTAATTTTCCGGCCCAATTAGTTTTAGAGGTTCCAGTTTACTCATTTATGGCCAAAAGAGGCTGTATTGCCTTAATACATAAGTGGAATAGTATTTCTATTGTTATCCTTCATTATTGTTAATAATAACTATAAAATAATAATTATTAACAATAATCAGTCTCCATGCTTTAGATGTTCTTTGAGAGATCACCCTTTATCTGTTTTCAAGGCAGCCAAATTAGGGCACTCTGATCTGCTACCGTTTAATATTCCCCTCTTAACTCATCTATTTACAGAAAAGCATGGCAGATGTTCCTTAAACTCTAGGGAAGGCTCTGTGAGCCTTTACCAGAAAATTTGTGCTCACACTGTCACAAGACTGGAAAGGGGCCTTTTTGCTGTCCTAAAGACAGCACACACAATGTTAAGAGTTCTTAGTATAAGGAAATACTTTCCCACAATTTCAGGTCTTGATTTTGCTTGGGGTGGAGTGGCATGTACTTGGAAATGCTAAAATTTTTATATATTCTTCAAACCTGTTACTCAGATTTAGGTAAGATAAAGGCAGAAAATTATCCTCTGTTAAGATTCTGTACTTTATACTGTATATTAACACGGTGGATTCAACTAAAATTTTCTGTCGTTGTAGTTTAATGAGCTTTAATGATTTAGGATCTTGCTAAATCAGAACACATTCTCCCCTTTCTCAGGCTGTGGAAGTTCAAATTTGTGAAGCTGCGTCTGTTGTGTATTACAGGGAATGCAAGGGTAGACCAATTTGCAAGACAATTTTTGTATCAGGCCTTTGTTTTTACAATTCACTGCCAAATTTGAAGACATACACTGGTTAAGCCACACTGATGAACTGCATTATATCTTTACAGTTCTTTGTTACTAACTCGTTGCTGTTTCTGGTACTCATCATCTGTTTGTTCTCCAGTGTTTGACAGATTCTCTTACTGTTTCTCCTTTGTGAAGTTCTCATGTGTTTTAGAGCATGATTAATTTTGTTCTGTGCTGGAATATTACCTAAGGTTCTGTGTTGTTGTTAGAGATAAGTTATTCCGTGCTTTCAGGGTGGAATTCAGTGAAAGTGACTTTACCAAGGTCTTTTGTAGGAATGGGCAATCATATTACAATTCCTTCTCCCCTAAACCTTTCAGAAGCTCCTCTCCCCCAAACTATTTTCAGTAAATGAGATTGTATTGCACAGGATACAGAAAGTGTGCTGCAGTTAGCATTTTTCAGGATGGGAAGGAGGATGATAAGGTTGTTGGAGGAGGGAAGGAAAATAGGAAACAAATGCAGAACTATTAAATGGTCCTTCCCTCCCCCAAATATGAAATTCATGCTTCAAGGCTTCTCTAAGAGAAGATTTAAATAGAAAAAGCACCCAAATCCAAACTTGCGCCTAGAGATATTAATATATGAAGAATTTGATGCCAGGAATCCTGGAAAATCCTCCTTGTGTCTTTTAATAATGCAGAACAGATTCTTACACATCTCTATAAAGTTCCTTGTGCAACAGATATTGACTACTCCAGCATCGATTAATGAAAATGAATGGTGAGCATTTTATCAAATGTGCTATGAAAACATTGGAAAAATTATTATTATTTTATGGGATTTTTTAACTTATTTTCTGTCTGAATAATAATAACTCTAACCTCCTTATTTTTGGGGAAAAAAAAAAAAAAAGGAAAAGGAAGAAATATTCTGTTGTAGTGGCAGAAATCTGCCTGATAGCTGAATTTGACACTCTGAAATGCTGTAATTTTGACAGAAGAACAAAGAGAGGTATTGGAAATGAGGTGTTACTTCCCTGTTCAGACACAGCTTTACGTAAAGCCTGAGAATGCGAAGGTTGTTCATGTGACATACCTCACAGAAACAAGCAACAAGAACTGTATTAATACCAAGACGTTCAGCTCTCATACTGTAACAGTGTGCCCGTGCAACACTTTTCCATTTAAAGTGTGTTGCATAAAACACAGTAATGTCTCTTGCAAACTTTCAGAACAGTTTATCTGTGCAATCAGCACTGTTTGTAAACACCTGAGTGTGACGGACGTGGATGAGGGGCATGGGGGTTGAGGTTTTAAGTGGGGAAAAAGAGAGACTGAAGAAGAGCTGATTGTATTTAGAGGGGTCATTGTATCTGAAAGCCTAGTATGATGTTGTCCACCTTCCTGGGAAGGAGAAACTGTATTACATGCTCCATCTGTTTATCTTCCAACTCTGGCATTACAGAGCTCCAAAAGCACCACAGCCTGTAACTCTGACAATCCATAACTGCTCTTGTTTTAACCTATCTGAACCATTGCCCTCTCAGTTCTTGCCACACTCAGCTGTTTCCAATAGCTTTTAATTTGGATTTCACACCTGTGAGGTCTGACATGTTTGATATCAGCTGGTCTTTTGCTGCTGCTCGTTCTTTTCCTGCCTTTCCAGCTCTTCCCTTCTGACCTATTGCAGTTCACAGAAATCCTTAGGTTTTATGTTGTGGTATTTTTTATCTTGCTTTATCTCAGGGAAATATGTTCTGTAGGTGGAAAAGTGTCCTGGAAAACTGGAGAAGCAGGGGTTGGAAGGTAGGTAGTGAAAAAAAGGAGGGAAATGATAAAGAACTTTGAGAGTCTTTTTTGTCAATGAACAATAGTGCCTTAATACATTTTTTTATTCCTCGAACACTATTCATTGAAGAATAAAAGCAAATTTCCAGGTTTTATTTATCTTGGTAACACATTTATTTCAGAAATTATTTGGGAGGAAGCTGGAATGAATATTATTTAATTGCAACCTGCTTGCCATGGGGGAGGATGCTGACAGAGCTACAACCAGCCAAGCTTTCTTTTAGTGTGTTTTGTGTTGTGTGAGGGGTTTTTTTAGGGTAAGCATTGCAGTCTTTCTTTTTACCTTGTCAATCACGCATAATTAGTACTTTCTGTGTGCAGAGAGTTTCACTGTCATGTAGATTGATTGGAAAAAGGAACGTTCTCTAAGGCCTCTGTTGTTCTGATGAATTAAATAGTCTTGCTATTCAAGTTAGTAAGAGCAGACTTTGACACGTATTACATATGTATACTTTCTGCAGTGTTTGGAAGGCTATTTTGACTTTCATGGGGTTTGGATCTGACTCGTAATGCGTGCTATCATAAACATAAGTGATCCCTTACAATAAAACATTTGGCAGTATTTACCATCAGAAATGCCTCTTTGCAGAATCTATGCTATTTTCTGCCTTCTGCAGGCTATCACTCTAAATTTGTATTTAATTGGCACCGACGCCCTATTGAAACTGGCGTTCCACCTTGTCTGTGGGCTGAGTGCCATGCTGACAGATGGACATCAGTGCTGGTATGCTCAAGCCAGTTTTTCATTGCATATAAGTCAGTGGCTGCATTTTCCTTTGCAGATAGTGAATTTGAAAATCTTAAAAAGACTTTCCTGTCTAAGGTGAAAGATGCACCAGTGCTTTCCAACTCCACAGCTGGAGAGTAGGAAAATATATTTCAGTAGTATGAAGCAGATATTTAGCTATGGTTAGCTGGGGCTGCTGTTCAGAGGGAGGATTATCTTCATCTCCACCCTCGATTAGCTCTCCACAGGGCACACTCTGACTTTTCAGTGACATTATTTCCATGGCTAAGCCAAGTTTCTTGTAGAATACCTCTGCTGAATACAGAAATCCGATCTGTCCTGTGTCCCATATAGGAGTCTGTCTATTACTTCTGCTCAATAGAAGCTTTATAAAGACAGCTTTGGCAAAAGAGCATCATTCAAAAGGCTATTTAACTCCTCAGTGAAGAAGGTAAGATGTTAAAAAAAAAAGAAATCAGTAATTATGTTGTCTTATTATTCTTCAGCATTTACTACACATTTCAGTGCTTCCTGTTCAGGGTTTCTTTTCCTTTCTTCAGGCAATTAGCTGCTAAGATATAAACATAATAAAAGCTAAGCTGTACAATAGAGGGGTTTTCATCCTTTTGCCAACGCAAGTACAGACTTTAAATCTCAACCTGAATGCTCTTTACAGATTGACAAGGGGCGCGTTATTCTAAGTCACTCCGTATTATGTGTGAAGAGTGCCCCAGCTGTGTCACTGCTGAGGTTAAAAGGTGTTAGTGCTTGCTTCTTTTAAATGAGCATAGTAAATGAAAGTGAACAATTAAGTAAGAAATTTGGCTTGCTATCTCTGCATGCTGTGTTTTATTGTGGTGTTGCCAGCTTCTCTGAATGAAAATACGAGAGCAAATTAAACAGCTTTATGAACTCGCAGGAGGAGCAGTTGTTCTAGTGGCTTTCATACAAATGTCTAATTAATTCTTGAAGTAACCCAAATTGTTCTTTTGTGATCTGTGAATGAGAATTTGTGAGGAACCTGTGCAGATGAAACTAAGTGAAAGGAGAGCTAGGATTTAATGATTAGCTGGCAGTTTGCACTTGCTAGGTCCAGAAAATTTTAGTTATCTTTCTCATTAATATTACATTACGAAGTTAATGAAACATTTGGGTGAATATAAGTAATAAGGCATTAATGTTATTTTTCAAGCAGTCAGTTATGCTAATGGGCATCTGTCATTTTTTTCATCACTGCTTATTTGAATTGTTTTGGAAAATCATAAAGATATGTTGCAATTAAAAAACCCAGAATTTAACAACAAAAAAAATTCTGTATTTGGACAGTAGCAGTGGACTTACAGTATTTTATTAATGGAAAGAAAATGTTACTTTAGGAGAAAAGTGTGCAACTGTATAACTTTTGTTTCCTTCTTTTAAATGTTTTGAGGCGTCTCAATTTAAAATTGTTAAGAGGTGTGTTCTTTTTGTTTCATACCAAACTCATATGATATAAAAAGTTTCTTTAAAAAATATATGTAACATATTCATTATTCATAGCCAAAACATGCAATCCTCAAAGCATGTACGGCAATTACTGAATTATCAAAACAGACTTAAAAATTACAGTCTTCCTGTTCGCTGCACCAGTACAGTGTCTTACTCCCCTGGAGGAAATTAAACTCATATGGTGTGAACCCAAGAGCACCTTCCCCAGTAATATTAGTCCAAACTCTCCTTGTTTGTAAACATATTTGATACGTTTATTTTTAAGCATTTGTATGGCGAAAGTGCTGTTTGTTGCACATTTGGAAATCAGAATTAACTAGTTTTTAGGTAACAGCTGACAAGGTCACTCTCTGTCATTTGGAACACAGCACTCCATGAATTATATGCCTGTGCTTTGATTAACAGGTCTTTTTATAGTGGATGATGAAGTCAGACAATGAGCAAAATGTAAACAGCGGAAAAAAACTTGGCCACGTTGCATCAAAGTAACTTGTAATGTGCAGGCAGCTGTAGGTGTGAAATAGCACCTGTACCTCTCCAGTAAGGACACTGAAACGAGCTATGCTTGGATAATTGAGCTTGCTTTCTTCATCCTCTGTTAAATATATTAAACCGTATGATTTCCCCCCTGCTGCTTGGGAAT
This sequence comes from Hafferia zeledoni, assembly GCA_035583235.1. NCBI lineage: Eukaryota > Metazoa > Chordata > Aves > Passeriformes > Thamnophilidae > Hafferia > Hafferia zeledoni. The sequence continues at coordinate 8,522,834 of JAWWEV010000001.1, forward strand.
TCTTTTTTTAACTAAGAATCTGGCCACATTTTGCATTTGAGCCAGGTTTTACTGATTAAGCATAATTTATACATTGAATTGTTTTACTTAGCAGTACTTTTTCCCTTAAAACTTCTGCCTATGCTTGTCCTTGCAATAACTTAGTTGAAAATTGAATTAAGCTCATCATAGATTTAAACCAATCTGATTTAATTTGCTGCTTTTGTAGTGAAGATACAATTAAACTCCATGTTCTGTGTGTTGTGATAGCTCTGAGAAATGTGGAAAAGGGTTACATTTCCATAAGTCTTTAAAGTGTTATCCAACTGAATCATAAAACAGAAGGGATTTCTTGTAAAAGCAAATCTCCCCACTTTACTGAGGTTTAAAATAAGCCCCTCAATTCTTTGATTCTTGTTAAAAGCTGTAGCAAAGAGTTGCTTTGCATTTTCAGAAAGAAAAAAGTGCCCTGGAATAATGACATAAAATAATACTCTGTCATTTTGAAACTTAACCAGAAGTCCTAAAAAAAAAAAAGGTCTTGGGATCTTTGGGAGATAAAAACTCTTACTTGCACAGCATGTGTTGCACTGGAAAAGGTCTTGATCTAGGTGAAACATCTAAATATTGCCAGTGTACAACAAAACCCTTAATGGATAGGCTAATATTGTCCTGCATTGTGATCTATAGTAGTAATCATTATTGAGCTGGCAGGGACAGTGTTGTGTGTAGAAGTGATAGGAGGTGGGCTGCTGATCAGAAGCAGCATATCTAGCTGAATTCATTCCTGATACAACTCTGGGTTTAATACATTAAGTAAAGGTAACCTGTACCACAGGTAACTAAAATAGCTTATTCTCTGACCCTAATGTGTTTATAGTCAGTACATTCACAGTGTCATACAAAGGTCAGGATTTCATCTCTGTAGGTGTATGTTGCATGCAAACTTGCATCCCAGTGGAGCATTTTGTTAGTGAGAGGCTTTCAAACATGTAAAGGGAACATGACAGCTTAAACTGGAAGGAGTTGCTCAAAGTCTGTAAATTATATTTTAATACAAGGAAGACTTTGCTGTTATATCAAGCAACAACTGGTGAGTTTTGTATGGCCACCTGCCTGTTGATATAATGTTCCTCTGGAAAAAAATCTGGATGCAAAAGAAGAAAGTCTGTGTTTCCTGTCTTGTGTAAATTTTGGGTTAAAAATATGTATGAATAAGCAGATTTTATACTAAGTGACTCCAAGAATTAAAGATGTTGACAGCATCTGGAACACTTGATGGATCATAATGTTGCCTGATTTACTGTATTTGACTGTATGGAAATTCTTCCAAGTCACATAAGTGAGTGTCAAAAATATAAAATAGCAACGAGCACTACTTGGCTTTCTTATATGTGCTTACAAGGCACAGAGTGTGCTATTGGGATGTGCATTCACAACTCATAGGGCAGTGAATAAGGCTGGGATGTGTAAGTTTTAGAAGAGAGTATGGCTCAACTCTCATACAGATAAATTAACAGGCATATATGTCTATTTTATATATACATATAATGTCTAATATATGTATATATTTATTTAAGAGAGGCAGTAACTCTTTGTCAGATCATCATTCTAGCAATACCATTAAGTTTCTGAAAGGCCAGCAGAGTTGTATGCTTTGAGACAGTCAATATTAGTTCAGTCATCCTTTGCCAAGTACAGCCATATGTGGTATAACTAATTCTGTGTAACCCCTTCAGCTTTCTGTCACAGTTCTTGCTAATGCACTATATTATTTTCCTGGCCCCATGACTTGCCTGTGTCTCCCACAGGGCTGTAAGTGACAGCTCGGTAAAGACACTTAATGCCTTCCATAGCTGCATGTCAGCTGTAATGCACTGTTTTGCACCTTTATTCAGTAATGGTGGTGGTGCTCCATAGCAACGTCGGCTTCCCAGCTGTGTGGAGGTCTGCCATGGGGAGGCCTACTGGGAACTATTAGAGCCTATGGAAAATCTCCAGGAGGGATGCAAGGTGCAGTGCACACAAAGCACAGGCGAGAGAAGCTCTGCTGCTGGTGTGCCTGAGCACCGTAATCACTGCTAAGCCCTCATGAATATGCTCAAGTGTTGCCAACTGCGTGCCTTTTGACAAAATACTCTTTCCTATTGATTGGAAACCAAGGACAAATATTAATTTATAATGTAATCAAAGGTATAGCCCAGAGTCGCTACTGTGCATGACAACTGTGAGATTTGAGGAAAAGATTTCCTTATGAAAATGAAAGAGTGTTAATCTGCATACAGAGGGATTTTGGAGTGAATTTAGACCAACTGCTTCTGAAAATCCCTCAGACAGAAGAAGCCTTCTACTGCCTTTGAAATCTGCCCTGTGCCCCACAGAAATGCGCTAGTTTTCTGTCTCGGTTTGAGGGGAAAACCCAAAATGTTTACCTACAAGCGGGGGAAAAGGAACTTTAATATAAAAAGGATAACTGTTCTTAACATATATATATTAAAATATATATAGATATATATATATATTTATTAAAATATATATATATAGCAGTTTTGCTACATATATATATAGATATAGATATATATATGTAGCAAAACCGCTTCCCCAACGCCGGCAAGCTTCCTCCTGGAGAACAGTTCTACTTATGAGCAGTCACAACCCGGCTGGCTGCAGGTGAGCTCCCAGTCCCTCTCCAGCGAGACAGACGAGTGATCAGCACTCAGATGAATTTTGTCTCTCCCTCTGTGTCCGTTGTCCCAAACGAAGAAGGAAAACTGGAAGCAACGAACCACTGCGTGTCCTGGAAAAACAGCTGCAAGTTCTCTCCCCCAGGTCGCTGCCCCAGAAGCAGCAGCAGCAGCAGCAGCAACAACGAGCAGCCCGAAGCAGTCCGGGGCAGTCAGCAGCCAGGAGACGGCTTCTCCTCCCCCAGCACACACACACCGCTCCTGCATTCTGCCGAGCTAAGAGGGAAAAGTGTCCCCCAAAACAAAAGAGACAACCTGCCCCCACCCAAGTGATCAGCAGTTAACTACTTTTTTTGTTAACTACTGGCAGGGGCAGTTAGTGGCAGAGGAGAGAATTTACATAGTAATTCCAAACTACAACATTTTCAAATGAACAAAAGGTAAAATTCTGTGAAAATCCCAGATTGGAGTTCTACCTGACTATGCTGAAATTAAAAGATGTGTTTGGGTTCTAATTAAAGAAAGTAACTTCTATGAATCAAGTCTTGAGACACAACCAGGCTTGTTTTTTACTTGGTGTTCATGAAGCTAAATAAGGTTCATTCACAAATCCACGCTCACGTTTTCTGAAAATCTGTAAACTAAAATTAACTGTACTAACGTGCTTTATAGTACTACAAGACTTCAGTGTAAGTGTCTCAATTTAAGTTTCAAAACTGAGAATAGCTTTTAGGCTTGTTTCTTTCCAAATTTGGGTTAGCCCTGATTATATGAATTTGAACTTTTCATGAACACTGTTATGTGGAATTTTCCGACTGCAAAACTCCACAATCTGTTAGCTTGTGCTGTTAATGTGATTCCTTCTCCCTCTCCTGTCCTCCATCAAGATTTTGTTTTGTATTAGCCAGCCCTGATATTTGAAATCATATAAAAATCAAAAAAGTAAAAACCCTGATACAGAAATAGCAGGAAGTACATCCACTGTAGTTAGCTTGTTAGTGATTATTGGACTCTGCAGATGAAGACTTCAGAGTGTCGTCTTAATTTTATATTTACATTTATGGTTTTAATTTCTTTCATTTTCTATGCCTTTCTTTTTACATTATGCTAAGCTTATGTTATTTAATACAGAGGAGTTTGGATTCTTTTCCTCTTCTCTAATTTTATGCTCATTTTAGGTTGCAACTCACAAGGGATACTGAGAGAAAACAGAGATTGAAGGCAAAATTAGTTTTCTGCTGTTATTCTCAGTAATAGTTAATCTATCCAGAAGACTATGGCTTGTGATAACAAATACAAACCAAGTATTTTTTTGGAAAAAGTTGTTTCCCATGGGAAACCCAAAAGTAACATAATCAATATCAATGCTTTTCTGCTTCCTAGCTGGCAGCTGTGAAGGCAGAGTGGTGTGGGGACATCTGCTTTGCTACCTCCATTTATAGATCTGAGTGTAAGTAAAGTGCTCCAGCCTTCCCTTTGCATTGAAAGCAGCAGGAGGGTGATTAACAAAAACTGACCCTACAACCTGACTAACTGGCCCTTAGACCCACTTGCTAAGGGAATAGACTTAGCTTTGTGTTAGAAGCAGATGAACAAAGCATTTGAAAAAACTTAAATGTAGAGGTTTCATGCTTCTCACACAAAGCTTCACAAAATGCCAGAAATGGCATCATAATACCTGTGGTCACAGTGAGCAGCCCCCTGACCTACCTGTGCTCATGCACCAGGTTCTCCCTGTACCATCCATACTGGAGTCAGCAACTAAGGATTTTTCTGTCTATAAGGAGCACCAAAATAACCAAATATTGTTTTGATTGGTGGAATATGATTTTTCTGTTGAAGCACTACATTTATGAAATGCAAAGGAATTGGTTTTTGTGTCGTATGCAGACTACATTGGCAAATGTAAATGCTGCAATTGCCAGGATGGATTAAAACATTGATTCAATAAATTCAGGAAAAGAAAATTCACACTAAAAATAAGGAGTAAAGATGCAGGTTTAACCTCAGGCTTAGGTATCTCCTCAGCCAGGAACTGGTAGTAGTTGGGCAGTCACACTGGGCAAGCAGATCTGTGTACCTGTGCTGTTCTTCTGTGTCCTTGTCCTCTCTGACTGATGTTCTCAGTACTAAGCTAGAAAAAAACATATGGTTGGAAGCATTCAAACTGGTTTATATTTTTACACTTATTTATTTATTTGTTATGTCATCTGTTTCTTTCCTCTTATTTTGCAGTTATTTTTCTGTTAGGTGTCAGATACATGGGCCAGTACTATTTTAAGTATTGTAACCAGTTTGCATAGGCATCAAAACTACCCCTGAAGTCATACTTTCATTATCTGGTGGCTTTCTCCATAGCTGTTTATTACTTGGAGGATTTAAAATTTTCATCTGAGGGAAAGATGTTTGCTGAATAGGAATAGTTGTAGAGCACAAGGTTAAATACTTTGCTGAACTAGTATTCCATTGACTATGGTCACACACATAATTCTTCCTAGATTGTTGGGAGTAACTAACAGTTTTTAATAGCTAATCCAATTTCAAAATTTCAGAGCAACAGAAAATTTGCAGGAAAATGCGTTCTGTTCATGCCAAAGTCCCTGAACGAAGACTTATCCTCACTTGTTTTCACATATTCTTCATGTTCTTCATGGACTCTGTGTTCTCAAGGAAAAGTTTGCAGGATCACATCCTTAGTTTAGTGTTTAGCCTGAAGTGTTTGGTGACCTTCTGCACCAGTAGTTTTGCTTTGCAAGGGCTGACATGAATTTTACTTACCTTGACATGTGCAGATTAAGGTGTTCTTTGCTTCATCACCCATGAGAAGTAACATCCTGGAAGGATGTTGAGTCAGCAATTTGGGAGACATTGGAGGTCTTAGTATCTACATAAATTTCACCCGCATTTTGTTCGATACTTTAGAATGCCAGGGTGAGGCAGTAACATAGGGAGAGAAAGAAACCCTTTTTGTTGTGAACTAGTTTACTTCAGCCGCTTCCAGGTGTCTTTGTCTAGATATGGCTATTAAAAAGAATACTTTGAAGTCTATTGTTTGTTTGTGTAGGAATACATAATAAATAGAAAGCACTCTTCATCAGATTTGACAAAAACACCTTAAAGCAATCCAGAATCTTGATGTTTAAGAACCACAAGCTTGAACACAAGCAGAATTGGTGTGTAACACTAGTTTTATACTTGTGTACTTGTAGGGTGGTTATGTTTTTATTTGAGAGGGGAGTTTAAAAAGGTGTTTTTATAGTGCTGTTAAATCTTACCTTGTTTGCCTAAGCTGCTATATAACAGGTTGGGCTTTTTTAAAATTATGGATAGAATTTTGATATGACCTTATCATTTAGCATATTGCAATACAGATGGAAAGTGAAGTCACACATGTGTGACAATGAGGAAATGACTGGGAATGAGCAAAGCCTTCAATATGCAGAGAATGGAGGAGAAAACCATCTGGTTTAACAGTTTTCTGATCGACTTCCTTGGAGGCTATGTGTCAGATATGGCTTCTAGACATGTTGAGAGGAACAGTTTTATTTCCTTCCAGTTTTTAATCATGCTGAAATGTTAACTAAGTGTCCACAAGTGGTAAGGATCTGCCATCCCAAGTCAGTTATCTTCAGGTTAGACTTGCACAGTAACAGCTTAACCAAATAGTCAGTGGCAAGCAATGGGTGTATTCAGAGGGTCACTTCCTCCTAAAACTGCTATTTAAGGTGAGTCAGGTACCTGAAGGTACCTACATTTCTTTAATGGTTATAGACACTTAATTTAAGGCTAATTAAAAGCTATTCTTACCTGCGCTCAAAGAAATGCAGAAGATGAAGTTTGAGAATATGTAGTCTTACCTGAAAATATCATGCCTATGGAATTATTTTTCCAAGATGTGGGAACTGATTAGCATTTGGGTTATTGGGTTTTGGTGCTTTTTTTTTTTGTATGTTTGTTTTTTGGGGTGTTTTTTTTGTTTGTTTGTTTGGTGGGGTTTCTTTTTCTTTTGTAGAGAGAAAAGTATGTTTTCAAGAGTGGCAAATAGAGCCATGAACTTAAATGACAATGCTTTTAAGAAGCAGAATCTGCTTCAACAAAAATATTTGTACAATAAGCATGATGACTTATTGAAATTAAAGTGTTTACTGAGGATATGTATAGATTGGGTTTGAATGACAAGTTTATATCTCAGCAGTCTGAGAATTTGAGGCTGAAGCTCACAAGTTAAGACTGGGATGTGGAAGATGCAATAACTTGTACATTATTCTCCTACATTCAAGTGCTCTTGAGGGTAAGAGCATAAGCTTCATCAGAAAGCAGGGTCAAGTGATTTCCAAATGATGTTGGAAGTCCAAGAGCTACAGTGAAGTCAGATTGGTTTTATAATCTCATCAGCTTTGCTTAGTAGCCAAGATTCTTGACATGAGAGTGCATTCTCAATGATCAATCAGCTACTCTATTATTTGTCACTGCCTCCCAAATGCTATATCCAAACTGCTTTCTTCACAGCTGCTGAAGTCTCCTACTTCCCTCTTCACATTCTGTGATATATTCAAGGCACTCTGCAGCTTTGAGTGCATCTGAAATGGAAAGGTACTGTCAAATTAACAGCATGGAGTAATATCTAGTGGCATAAGGCAAGGATTGCCTGCAGGTTCTTTTCCTCTGGTTTGTTAGTTAGTAAGAATGCTTTCCATTTCAAGCATCTCATCAGCTTCAGCTTTGCAGTATGTGCCACTGTGTTCCTACAAAGTCATGCACTGCCCAGTCATTTTAGGTTGAACTTCTTACTGTAGAATAAATGGGTACTGGTTGTACCTGTTGCAGAAGATGGTTGTTTTTCTTACTATGTTGATTCTATTGCTCATCAACAGTCCCCATTTAGTTTTCTTACACTCTGTTCTTTTCCTTGTAGCTTGCTTCTTTTCATGCCCTTGTATTCCACATATGGAATCTCTCTGCTTGGGGTAGTTGTCTCATTATTCACCTCAAATAAAAGGCAGTATCTGTAATGTCCTGGGAAATAAAAGTAAAAACTAAATGCAGGTCATTTCCTGTTTGTCTTTTGCTTTTCCAAGGGAGTGCAAGCTCTATACCAGCCTTACTGCATGAGTAGGAATGCTGCTGGAAGGAGCCAAGTCTCCCACCATTCTCCTGTTGCCTGTGAAGAGGATGAACCTCAGCTGAGAACTGGCCTTGCAGTGAACCTCACTCCCTGTACCTTGATGTGTGGGGCAGGTCAGGGCTCCATCACATGATACAAAATTACTGAAGCAACCTATTACAGGTGGTTTCACTGCAATAAAAATCAATTTATTTTCACTGCTTTAGAGCACCTTCAATTTATCTTCAATGTTTAACTTTCTTTCTGCACTCTCCACTTTATTTTTTGGATTGTTATATTTAGTGAAATAAGATAAAGCAATCTGAATAGTGCCAAGAATTATCAAGTTCTGAAAGAGAACTGTAACTCGTACTGAAGGAAGGAAAATGGAAAGAAAGAGCAGAACGTGAGCCTTATTTTTTTAATGTCGTGATGCTCTTGTATACAGCAGTTAATAGATTTAGTTTTCATTGTTTCGTGCTATATATAGAAAACTGGTAATGGATGTGAAATAAATAAAAGATTGAGCGGAGATGTCACCTTAAATTCAGTAAGTCAGATTCTCAGCTGGTGTAAAATGAAGCATTTCACAAATGGCTTTCCTGTATTGTTACTTTGTGCATCCATGTAACTTTCTAGTTGGCTTTTTATTTCCTTCTAAATTCATCCTCAATTGATGCACATCTAGAAAGCTATTAAAGATCAGCAGTGGAACAGTATAGAAATTCAGCTCTTACATTATGACTTTAAATGGTTTCTTCATATCATGTTAATAATTTTTTAAAAGTCAGAAAAGTGCTCCCTTCAGAGCTGTGATTTTAACTTCATTCACTCAGAAATTTTTCTGAGAACCTTTGCCTTGTAGTTCTACCTGGAAGGTGTCAGGTATGCCATGTGATCCATACATTTCTTTGGAATGGCTCCTCCCTTGTTCATTTTAAAGAAATTGATAGGCCAAACTTTTAATATTGCAGGCATTTAAATTTTCTTTTCCCCCCACCATGTGACATTTTCATGTGCATGAAACACGAAATACAGAAAGCAGGTAGTTGAGCACTTTGCATTGAAAAAAAAAAAAAGTGTTGTTTTTTTTTTTAACTTATGAACTGCATGGCTGTATCTGTCTCCAAGTGATTACATGTGGAAACAAGACAGCCCCTTATTTTGCTGAATAAACTAAAGGCTATTGTTTAAATGATCTTTAATGACCTTCTAAATCTTTACTTTAGTAGCCTTCTGCTATGAATAATGACTCTGACCTTCCTGACTTCTCTCATGGAATGAGGTGCTATCCAATATCCCAAGGACCAGTAGGAGTCTGTCCTTAAAGAATCCCCATTGAGATGCTTTTATTTCCCCCCACCCCCTCTTTTCCTTTTGCATTTCCCCCCCACCCCCTCTTTTCCTTCTGCTCTTTCCTGAAGCATCATTTTTCATGACAGTGTAGGATATTTCCCAACTGGAATGCTGTAAATCCTTTTGCAGCAGAGTACCCCAAATTTCTTGACATTTTAAACTGATCTATAATAATTCCATTAAAAATAATTATTTAAAATTAGGTTTGCAGTTTTACCACATGCAGTTTTCTATTAAGTTTTCAGAAATGAGTTAGGTGAGTTGCATCCAGTAATGTAGCACTTGTTAAGTTTCACATCCTCTGAAGCTAAAAACCTCTCTTGTATTTCATTGCTTTTGAAATGGAATGGTAAAATTTTAATCTAAATTTGAGATGGGGATCTCAGCTATTGTTCCTTGAGGTGCATGCAGGAAGGTTCTTCAAAGAGGCCCTTTCAGAGAAAAATTCTTTAGAAAGTATTTATCTGGGTGCTAAATTGTTAGTATTTTCTTGCTTTGGTGTTTTGTTTTGTACAGGTGACACTCTTTGCATTCCAATTAGTGAATTCTTTGTGTAGCACAGATCAGTCTCTGAGACTTTCATTCAAAAGCCAACAGTAGTTATTCCTTTGTGTAATCTGTCTGTAGCAGGGCAGCTAAAGGCATATCCTGGGCGAAGAGGTTGTTCAATAATGTCAGATAAATCCCTGGAGCCCTGTTCTCTGTCATATTATTTTCTGCAAATGCTGACACAAATGAAGTGAAGCATTTATTTATATTCACATTCCTGTTATTATGGTAATAGGATTGCTATTGCAGTAACAATATGAGAATTTAAATATCAGAGATGTAACTTTATGGCCCTTTTCTACGATTACTTCATAATTTTCCCCCAAAATTGAAATGGGAACTAAGATGGAGTTAAGAAATAGTCTAAGTTAGTTTCTGCACAACTACAGAAGGTAAGAGTCAGAGAGATGACAATATTTATACCTTGGGTGGGGAGCTTTACTTAACTGCTTCCTGCATCTATATAAGTGAAATATATCCCGTAATATACAACTGGTCGTGTGCCTTCAAAGGATACCTTGGACTGCCAGTGTGTTGTGAGGCAGAAAGAGGATACAAGTTCTCTTCATTCCTCAGAGAAAAGTGAGTATCCATTGTGAGCTCCATTTATTGAAGTGCATTATTGTGCTCATAAAATGCTTTTTGGTTATAGTTCAAACAGAGGAGAGAGTAATTTAACCCTTAGCTTGCAGAAACATCCAAGTACTTAGAATTCCTGCTTAAATTAAGCATTAAAACATAAGGTAGCACCTTTATTTGCAAGAGAGTCCAGATTTAATTTTAATTGTCTAGTTCACAGGAAAACGTGCCTGGTTTGTGTTCCTCAGGTCAGATCCTTTGCTGACTCATGTAAGTATATATTTACATGATATGTACATAGTTGTTGTATATTGGCTATGTACTTCTTTTTATCCTTTAAAAAAATCTGACTATAAAAATAACAGAATAAACTATTTCAGTTGCTTTTGTTAAAAAAAAAAAGTATGTTCTGGAATTACTAACTTATTACTGCATTCCTATTCTACTGCCAACTCCTATTTAGTATCACACATCCATGAAATTAGCTGTGCCAAATCTTTTAAATATAGCTAAGTGCTGGGAATTTTATTTCTTTTTTCACCATTCCACTTTCCGACTTGTCCACTATGTTAAGAAGGATGGCATGAAAACATAGTTGTGATTTGGGGCTACTAAATGCTTGATATCCTTTCTACCCTTTCTTCATGATAGTTTATTTTTCTTGCTCCTCAATGTTTGGCTGTCATCCACTGCATTGAGGATTAAGCCCTTGCTACCTATTCCTGTTTTATGTTTTTTTCTAGTTTTCTACATCTCTTGTGTATAAATATATAGTCACTTTGACAGTTTTGTCTTTTGATGTTGGGGTTTTGGTTTTTTCACTCTAGTGTGTCTTTCTGTGATTTTAGTAGTTCTACAACATCCATTGCCTCAGGGTATGTTCAGTAAAATCCTTACAGGAGTTTGTTGAGTCTTTTAAGAAGTATCAGCCTGTTAATAACGTTACAGGAGTTGGACAGTAAGAAAGTGTGGTATTTCTGGGATGAGTTGTTCATCCACTATACCATTTTGGTAGATATATTGATATACAGTTTCTTTGAGCTTGGTGCTTTTTTGTCACCATGAACTCTCTATTTTTTCCTGTTCAGTCTCAGTGCTGGCAAACTTGGTATGTATGGTGGAAGTATGTCTATATGTACATACATAAAAATGTAACATTGTTGGAATTCTATTTGATATTTGGCTTGGAAAGCAAGCTTTGTGCTGAACTGCATATGTAATTAGGTGATGTGACTTTAAGAACTATTTCATGAAGCTGAGATGGCTGACAGTTCTAAAACAGCTGCAAGTGGTCAACCAATTATGAAGGAGTTTATAATGTAAACAACATGATTAACCAATTGTCA
>JAWWEV010000001.1:8544159-8599215 GCA_035583235.1 Hafferia zeledoni
GGCTGGTGTATCTTCTTCATCTATCCATTTCTGGCACGACTCTTTCCAAGCTATATAGGGAGAATGCATTGCTACACTGATGGGTGAATATCTGTGATGTGGGGACCAAGCCAGAATTTGCTTTGAATAGTACATGGTATAAGGGTGACCAGGGTACTCTGAGTAGAGGTTGTACATAGCACTATGTGTGTGAGCCACTCCAAGCTAAATGGTGTAGGAAATAGGGATTGAAGGAGCTCTGCCTACACCTGAAAAATTTGAGAAGACTTCTGCTAAAGAAAATATTCCTGTAACACAGAACTAGGTATCACAGAAACAGAACCATGGCTTTCCTGTGAGAAAATGCTTCATAGAGGCATTGTTCTGTAGTATGACTTTGGGCTGTATTTCTTCACTTCTAATGTGTCTGGCTCTTTCCCAGCTGTTATCTCCAGGCAATTGTGGTTTTTCAGATGTAGAGATTCTTTGTAGGTCTCCAGGGGCTGAAGTTTGGTTGTTTCTTCCCTCATCTTCTTTTAAATATGCAAGTGACTAATTGGCTATTTTTCTCTGCTCGGGAGTTTCTTGCCTTTTCATAAATTTGTTAGCACAGTATCTGTTTGCAGGCAAAAGGATAAATGTGTTTAATTATATTGTTTTGATTTGTCTAGAGATATAGCCTAAAACATTCCTTTTCCCTAGTTTTAACCAATTCTGTCTCTTCAATAACATGTTTTGAATGTGAAGGCATTATTTGCATGTCTTCATTTTAATTTTGATAGCTAGAAGGTAATTAAATTTAAGGGTAATGCACATCCAAAGACTGCGGAAATTCCATTCTATTACTCCCACAGACTTGCAGCCAAAGTTTGGCACCCAGTGTGAAATAAGGTGGTGGTGTTACGGGCAGTATTTGTAGTACTTTTTGCTATGACACAGGGCAAAGTAACAAAATCATGTGCAGGGTTAGTGATTCAGGAGCATTTGTGGGAACTATGTTTACCGAACGTAAAGGGAGGAATGTGAAGGAAGGCTCTGCAAACTTCTGGACAGATGTAAGAGTATACAAAGTTTAGCATGAGGAACCATCTTGATGAGTGAGTTGTCAATAGTGATATTCCCATGAGGAAAAGTGTCTTCTGCTCATGGTTACTCCTTACTGCCATGAGATGTAAGAAAAACATTCTTGGTCATAATCATTCTTGATCTGGCCACAAATGCTCTTTTGTGAGAAACTAGGACATGTCTTTTAGAGTGGGGGTCATTTCATTATCTTGCACTGTCTGGATCTCTTTATTACAACTTTTAGCAGAAATGGAGCCTTGAGAGTCGCGGCCAGTATATACTCAGCAGAACACCTGGCAAAGCAGTTCTGGTTGTATATTACTATGACCTTAATCCTTAGGTCTCTACTCAGCTCAAATGCCATTTCATCCAGCAACAATTAAAGGGAGAGGAGTACGTGCTGTTATACAAAAGATAGTATCAGATGATTAATACTGGTGCTGGCCATTTTATTCCATCATTGAAATGTGCTGAAGTAACACTTCTGCCAGAAATTTCTTAGTGCTTCATCCCTAAATGTATCTCATGTGAATAATTTTTGGCTTCGCTATTAGTGGTTTGGGGTTTTTTTCAGGACGCTTAATAATACATATTGAAAAGGGCAATTCATATTTCTTTGATAACTAGAGTTTTGGATTCAGTGGTTTGTTTTTCTTTAACTGCAGGCTATAGGTAATGCATGATTTAATAAAATTACTTGAGCATTCCCGCCTGAGCACTGATCAGGATAGAATAATACAAATGATTGATGTTCTCTTTCTTTATGGTAAGCCAAAAGACCTGATCATGGAATCATAAAAAAGGAATAGCATTTTATAGCAGCAATCAGAGTTGAATGAAAGCTAATGAATTAGAGGGAAGTTTTAATACCTCTTTCAAAGAAAAAAATCCAAGTATTTTATGAGATGCATTTAAGCTTTAAGGTAGGGTTCTTTTTATAAAACAAATATGATAGTTTTTGATGTCTCATTTAGTGTTTATCAAAAACATTCTAATAGCAACAATAGAAAGAAAGCAACAGAGTTTATTCAATAAGAGGCTCAGATATTTTGATTAGAATAATTATATATCCCTTTATTTTATAGCTGCTAAATGAATATGTAAATAAAAGAGCACATGTATTTTCTGTTGAGGATAGAAAAGAGCTTTGCAATTTTTTTTAAGTAATTTAGCTATGTGGAAACATTACCTGTGAAGGCTGAATACCTTCTCCCTGGGGCTTTGTTTTGTTGTGCTGTGCTCATTTGCATATATATACCTTAAAAATCCATCCAGAAGGTAAAGTTTTGTTATTAAGAATATCTGACAAGTTAGAGTTGGGATTTGGTCTAAAGCCATGGTTTTGTAGTCATTTAGTTTGGCACAAGTGCCAGCAGAGGCAATTCCTCTCTTCCTCTTCCATAGTCATGGTTGCCTGCTCTTGTTATGTCCTTTGTGCTCCCCATGGCATTTATGAAGCTAAACCATAGACTGAGTCAAAAACTTTTCCAATTAAAAGGAAGTTGCTAGCTGGCTGGGTGCCTACAGGAATGATAACACCACCAGAACTGAGCAAACAGCTGGGGATGGCCTTTTTTATTTATGGGGACAGAAACTTTGACACATTGAAGAAGGGGCAGAGGGAACAGGACAGCCCAGCCAGTCCACCAAAGAGGAGAAACTGCTCTTGTAATTTTGGTGTCACATGTGGTTTGTGTTAATTTGGACTCCAAGGACAAAAATTATCAAAGCCTCTAAACCGCCCTGTTCCTAGGAAGTCAATCCTCTTGCCCTTCCACTGCCCTGGGTAGGAAGGGAACAAATGCTGGCTGACCATTCATCCTGTAACCACTTGCCATTCAGCACAACGTAGGTCCAGGTGTCTTTCCCAGCCTATAAATGTCCCTCTGTGACATTAAGCACAGTGAAGCCAGAACAGGCTGTTGCAGCATCAGCAGGTAGTTCACTTTGTTCTCTCAGTCAGTTGAGAACTGCTGTTGTTAATCTAGTGCTGCCTCAGGGCACACTGCAGGATCCACTGCATTGACTCTGGCTAACAATGTGAAATACTTTACTTTAGCACTTTCTCTTTTGTTCATTTACCCTTGAAAACTTAGATTTCTAATAGTAAATGCAGCAAAATTATACTGTGATATATGAGAGAGGTCAGTCACAGGCAGAATCAGGAAGGGATGGAATACTGGTTATTTATATTTATGTTTGGCTTTAATTTCAACATAGTCATGTCATGCTAAAAGTTATGGGTTTTATATATATATAGATAGATAGATTTATTATTCCCAATGAAGACTCAGACTCATAATACAACACACAAATTATATGGATTAGAATGTCAAATCATTGTAAGCAGAGGGACAATGTGCCATCATCTATGTGTTGTTTAAATACATAAACATGTGTGTTTGTGTGTGTGCGTGTATATATATATATATAAATTTGTATGACTAGTTCCTTGCATTGTTGCTATTGTAGCACTAAACATCTTAAACAGCTGGCATTAATGAACTGTTTCTTACGGTCAGGTGGAAGTTCAAACAGGCTGTTTTATGCCAAAGGCCTGAATTGAAATGGAATTCTATGCATTTATGGGGAAAAGTGGCAAAGCTGTATATAAAATAGATGGCAGCAGCAGAAGTATAATTTAAAATGCTTAGACAGAAGATGAGGCAGAAAAGGACAAA
The DNA here is from genome assembly GCA_035583235.1 of Hafferia zeledoni. NCBI lineage: Eukaryota > Metazoa > Chordata > Aves > Passeriformes > Thamnophilidae > Hafferia > Hafferia zeledoni. Next base: position 8,547,885 of record JAWWEV010000001.1, read on the forward strand.
ATTAAGAAATTATAGAAAAAAAAAATGGTGCATGAAACACAAAAAGGTGGCAGAAGGATTACCAGAGTGGATGAGTGTGTAAAATTGTCCAATTTCCAAGATACTTAGGGGCTTATGTGCCATTGTCAGGAACAGAAGCTTTTGTAGATGTTCATGTGTCTAATAATAATCTGCATCTTGAGCTGCATGAGTGCTTACAAAAATGACCCATATCCATTTAGAATCCTAAATGGATTCAGGGATCTTTGGGTTTTAGACTATTTTATGCTTTTGGAATTTTTATCCATTGTGATGAAACCTAAGTGGAGATAAAACTAAAAACTGCATTTAGAATGGGCTGAAAGAGAATGGTTGATACGATGTAATGGAGCTTGAGAATGAATGAATCAAAATGAGAACCAAGGGCTTAAGCGAGCATTTAGCTGTGCAGGCAAAATGAATAAAATTATCTTTAATGTGTAGAAGAAGCAGCAGAAAGATTTATTTATGATGTGGATTAGGAAGACCAGGGAAAGTTGAAACAAAAATGAAATTTTTATTACAGGCTTGAGTGGCTGGGGGCTGGTGGCAGGCAGTGGTTGGGTGGGAAGACAGAGGTCAATTTTGGCCTTGTTAAGCTGAAGACATGCCAGCTAGGTTAGGTATCGGTGAGACAGCTGAGGTAGGACATTAGGTAGAAGAAGAAAGGTCAGGAGTGAAGAGGTTAATCTGTGATGTGTCAATATAGCTGCCTATGTATTCTGTTTAATAAATGCTTTAATTAAGCCTTTATCAGAATCAGAAAATAAACCCTCAAAAGCCATTGACAGTAACAAGGTATTTTTAATAGAGTGCATTTATTGAAGGTTTCATGACTTGAAGACAGGTCTGTTACCAGAAAAAGTTCTTCTTGTATCTTCTATTACAACACTGAGTTTGATTTATATTTGAATGGAGACAGTGATCCATTAAAATAAATTGCCTGAATGTTTGCCTAACAGATCAGGTTGACTTTCATGTTTGGAATGTAGTAGTTTAGGCTCACAGTTAGACTGGCAGGTTGCAATAAATGGAAGACCAGTAGAAGTATATTGTGTCATTCCTGCACTGTTTTCTTACTTCTCCTCTTCTAATATTGTATTCTGAATCTGCTGTATTACACTGAGCATACAGTTCAGTTTATTCCATTTCAGTGTTCAGAGAAAATGTATATTTTTCTATATGATATATTCTTTTGTAGAAAGCTAAAACAGGTGCTTTGCCAAGTACACAGTAAATAAACTGCTTAAAGAATGTGATGATGTAGTTGGCTTAATTTATATGTAAATGTGAGCAATGGTATTTTAGATTAGTGCAATGAATTACTAAAAGAAGAGTCTCATAAATACTAGCTTTTGAAAATTGGCATTTGAATATTTAAACAGGAAAAGATTTTTTTTGCAGGGAAATTTGATTTTCTTAATACCATTTGAGGAAGAGGATTTGTTTTTGTGTTTGTTTTTGTTTTGCTTTGTTTTCTTACAAGAACTGTTGGTTTTCCAACAGGTTTTCAGCAGCTTTAGATTATCTTATTTTCACTGTAATCACACCTGCTGCAATTTCTATTCATGTGCTATATTTTTATCCAACTTAGTCTTCCTTGCCCGCAGTGGTAGAGTAGCATCTATTTCTTTGAAGAATGTCAACAACTTGTCAGTCATGAATTATTTTGTATTTAGTGAAGTTTTATCTGTGAGAGTATTTTTAAGCTGATTTTTAAGGAACCAGGGAGTTTTTTTTTATGCAGGCACTCATGAGGGTAAAATTTTTCCAAGTGTACTGATGAAAGGGCTGTCTTCCAAACCATACATTAGATGTATCCCAATGTGTATCTTTGTTGGTACACTGACAAGCATAACACTGTACTTTAGCATGCTCTTTCTCCCTGACTTCAATTTTACTTTCTTATTTGATCAAAGGCAATTTTGACAAGAACTTTAAATGCCAGGAGAGGTAGCGCTCATTTTATGAGAATGAGATTTTGATTTCTCATCTGTTGCCACTTCAGTTCATGGCTCTTTAGCTATTTGAGTATTCTGAGTAAGGCAAGTATTTTTGGGGTTGGGAGACATCATGAAGAATTGAGAAAGTTTTTCATGGAAGCATTGCCTCAACCAAGACGGAAAAATAGTATTACTGAAGTTGTTACACATGTGCTGGGACAGGAACTATTCATAAACAAAAAATATAACCAGTTGTGCTGTAGGGGGAAAAAAATCGAGCTGCATTGTAGCGAGAGGTTTTTCTGTGCCCTTACCTGCCCACCTCACACGGTGCCCCGGGTTAAGTGACAAATACCTGGACATATTCTCACAGAGATGGAGTCCAGGCTCCGATGGTTAAAAACTGGAACGTACAAACTCTTTATTGGGGGCATAAACAACTTATATAGGGTTTTGAGGGGTACACGCGAACGAGGATCAATTCTGATAGGCTAAGGAGCTTTGTTCACGCGCCAGTGGGCTGCTCCCATTGGCTGGAGAGACAGAGTCCACGCAGCAAGCGTCAGTCCCTGGCACCTATGAGACTGAGATGCTTGCCGGCTTTGGGGTTGTTTACTGCCTCTTGGCTGCCCTCAAGGACACAGTGACCTTGTCAGCCTGTCGGCTCTTTGACTAGTGTGTTCTGCAAATACAGGGCTGAGGCCAAACCTCACTTACATTGTGCAAAGACCAGGATAGTTGTAGAATTCCCTCTTACAAACAGATCCTCCCATGGTAGTTGTCTTTGTAGATGCTTGGTCAGCACATTGTGACCAAGTGTTCTGATGCTGATATGTGTGAAAAAGATATTAGCAAAAGTATGCAACAGAGTGACATAAAAGAAATGGAGAGAATACCAGGGAATACATTTTGTTTCAGACACCAAAATTCTTGAATTTCTTTGTGGTTAAAAGCAGCTTTACTGGTATTAATTTATTCATTATTATCATATATTGACAGAGGTTTCAGTTTTAGTGCTTTCTGTGGAAGGTACAGTCCTATAGTATAAGCACAAGTATATCATTTCATACTAATTTCTCTGGGAAAATATTATTAGCTGTTACTTATTTCCAGTTTAAAAGTTTAGGAATATTTTGTACTCTATAGAACGTGCTTTTTGTGACATTCAACACATTTGCTTTTTGTCTGCCAATATATACTGAAGATCTCCAAGGTAGCCCAAAACCAAATTAAGTATCCATTTATCAAGAAATGAATAGAAAGTGGGTTGTGATTCGTGTTGGGGCAGATGAGAGTAAGGATTTAAAATAAATTTATTTCCTTCTCATGAACAGGAAAACAACTGGGGAAGGGTAGTTCTGAATCAGTTTAATGTGTGCAACGAACGTGACTTGGAGTCATGTTATGAACCTCTTCATCAATACTGATTAGTGCATCTGACTATATGATAGATCTCATGCTCACATGAGCAAATTTACATTGCAGCCATCTGAACGTCTAATCCACTTCTTTCTTCTCACTGGTTGTGGTATTAGTGTGCCACAAAGAACCATCTACATGGACTTATCCGAAAGGAGAAGAGGGGATGGGTGGGTGTCAAAAAGCCAAGCTAATGGAAGTATTAGAACAAAAATATTATTTTAAATAGGAGTGAATGAATTAAAACTATCTTGGCAGTGTCTTTCAGTGAGTTGAAAGTGCCTTTTTTTGAGTCTTAGAAAAACAATACTGTTGTCTAAAAGTGCCAGTAGCATAAATGAGCACATGCATAATTTTCTCTAATATCTAATTAACATTCTTCATTTTAGTTTCCTGTTCAGAGAGAAAGTACATGATCTTGTTGTCTTACTTCACTGGTATCTTCTTTCTAATAGCATAGGTCTTGTTAGAAAATGAATGCCACTTTATTGCAGGTATTTTCAAAGCGACAGCTGCATCAATGAAAGAAAATAAAGAATTTTCTAAAATCAAAGAAATGCTTCTCTAGAATCACTCTTAGTCATTTTAGGATTATATTCTTGCAATGCCTGTGTGGTAGTCACTCCTTTAGTAGTTCCAGATTGAAAAAACTGTTTGAATAAAACATGCAGAAATACAGCTGATTATTATGTCATGAATACACAATTCCTGTGGATTCAGACATTTATTCTGCCCCTAACTAGTTATTCATCCATTAAAGGTTAGTGTCATCATTATGGTTTACTGCTAGGAAATCAGTTGTCCACCTCTATAAATTCCCAATTGTTTGTTTCCGTCCAGCTTGGGAATACTTAAGCTGAAACAATTTTATTCTCTGAAGGTTTAGGAATTAGTTTAGTTATTTGGTCCACGTTTTCAAATTCCTGCTGATGCAACTGAATTCAGGGTTTCAAGATGTTGTGTTTTCTTGCCCACATGAGAGTGATTATATAGCAGTTCCTCTATTAGGAAAGGTCACACCAGTTATGTCAGGCACATCCATAACTTTTAAAATATGTTTATAGCTGGTGTCCCTTGTACTTACAGGGAGTGTGATACATGTGTGAGCATCTGATTGTGCGTCTGACAGATACAAAATACGTGAGGATCCATGCTAGGAACAGTTAATCTGAACTTTTACTGTATTAGATGTTCTGATAAAACAAAATCCCTTTTGTTTGAGTTGCATGTTTTCTCTCAGAAAAGTGCATTGCAATGACAGGAGAAAATGTGAATGAAAATTATTGCCAAGCTTTGGTTTAATGTGCTATTTGGGTAGCTCAAACTCCTGAATTTGTTGTTGAGACACTTGTATTTGTTTTCTCATGTGTAAATATGTTATTTGCATTTTTGCATGCAAATAGTAATTTTGGATAGCTTTTCTGAGACATAAACCCTTCATTCTCTTCATATCTTTTATGCTTTCCTGGTCAGGGCATTTTTAGGAGGTTTATCTTTTTTATTTACTTTTCTACGGTAGTACTTAGAGAAAAGGCATAAAAAGCACACTGTTTTGTACTGTACTTCATATATTAATGGACACTAACAGCTTCTGTGTTTCTAGCAGACAGAATTAATAATTGGGAGCATCATCACAAGTGAAGTTTTCCAGAGTGAGAATGTTTATTCTGTCAATTTGAGTTCTCTGCTACTATTGGCTCTATAACACATAACTTCAGACTATGTTCCAGAACTTATGAGTCTATAGACCCTGAGATGATTAAAAATATGCTGTAAGGGACTTTCTTAAAGGTGAAACCAAGGAGGAAGAGCGCTGGGAGGAAAGGATGATATTTTTTTAGGAGTGATCTTCATTTTGAAATTACTGTTTAGCTTATGCAGGAAGTTTCCTTTGCATATTCTGCTCTTGATCAAATTTAGTGCAGTTTTAAAACATATTTTATCTGAGACTTCAATTCCATTAAAAAAACTAAAATGAGTTTTCAGGTCTTGCCTCAGATACTCTTTCCTCCTGCTTCGAAGAGCTCCTGGGAGGAGTTTGCTGGTGATATCTTAATCTTTCATAGATTGTTGACAGCACATAAACTAAATAAATCCCTTTCATGAAGCATGCTCAGGGGATTATTAGGGTTTAAAGAACAGCACTTTCTTGCATGTAGTCTGTGGCCACCCAGCCCCTGTTGGCTGTTCTCCTCATGGGAGTCTAAAACAAAAATAGCAAGACAAGAAGGGGAACTAAAAGATCCATGTCCTTCATCTGCTAAATTTCCTCTCTGAAATAATCCCAGATCTCTATTTTCATTCTCTCCTGAGTGTTTTAAGGCCCACCACTGCACTGCTCTGCCTATGTCTGCCCTGGAGATGGTGGGCTGTTCTGCATGGGCCCATTAGCTCCACAGAAGAGGTAAGACTTAAGTCCTCCCTGCATTCCACTTGGGGCTGGGAGTGATGACGTGGATTTTTGCCTTTGACCCAAAGATTTGAAATCTCAGGAACTGTAGATATGCAATTACTTTAAATCTTTGTGTTTCCCTTCACAAAGGACTACTGGTTTAGAAGTCAGTGGGAACAAAATCAGTGAGATGGCCAAATCTTCTAAGTATGAGGCATAGCAAAAACCTACTGGCTTTGGTCCCAGAAAGGTTAGGAGACATTCGTACTCCTCACTTACAGGGAGAAGCTCTTGTGTCTGCTGGGATATGGGCAGGACAGAGATTTCCAGAGACACAGCAAGTCCTCAACATCTGCCTGCAAGAACAGCTGAGGTACTGGCTGCCCTGAACTACCACTAAATGCCATGCTCCCCTCCAAGGAAGCAGAGGAAAGACTTGCTATTAATGATCTTATCAGATCAGTCTCAGTTTCAAAGGGATTATGCCACTCTTCCAGTAGCTTCATGAAAGCTGGCATCTTCTTCCTTTCCCCCAAGGAGTTAGCATTTCACACAAGTGTATTTAACCAAGAAGCAGGCAAGGTTGAAAGTCTTTGTATTGTCTAAGTTTCACCTTTACTGGCGACCCCAGAAGGATGAGTTCACTCTAGGGGAGAGCTGAATATTCTTTGAATCCTGATGTAAATTTCTGTCTCTGAGAAATACTGTTGGTGGGGCAGGATCTGCAAATCCTTTCTAATTGCTCTTGTTCTTATTAAGGGCAAAAGCCAAGCTATTTTTCTTTCCCTCAGAGTTGAATCTCAAGAGGTAAAGAATTCTGACAAGCCTTTTGCTGCAGAAGCTGCAATTCCCACTCCCAAAATTCTTATTGTTTGATAGCTTTGGAGTGGAAAGCATTCACTGTTTTGCTTTGTGCACTGAGACTTTGTCTAGAATTCCCCCTTTTTTTGTTGTTGTTTTGTTTTGTTTCACAGGGTTTTACTTTTTTTGATGGATAAGTCACCTAATGATAGAATCCTAAGAAGTCTGAAGGCTAGATGAACACAAAGCTTTCACCATGCACTGAAGTGCAGTCCCGGCTTTTTTTTTGGCATTGAGTGACTAGCATTCAGATCTCTCTTTGCTCAATTTTAGCTGGCGGGAGAATTTATCCAGGAATTTTACTTCCATATTTAAACAGTTTCACAGCAGTGGTTATGCCACAGTTGTGACCTGAGGTCAGGCCTTAAATTTCAGACAAGCAGAACCCCAGGACCTTTTGCTGCGTGCCCCACTGAATATGCACGCCTGACTGCTGGAACTTAGATGCTAGTGGAGTGTCAGCTCTTCTCAGACAGCTTTAATTCATGTTTATGTGCAAGGTGAATGATGGCACTTGCAGAAAAGCTGTAACTTACTGACAGTCTGAAAGGAACAGTTTTTAACACCATCCCTCTGTTCTTGACTGTGTGATCACTCCGGTTAGGTAGCAAAGGCAACCAGCTTAGTTTAAGTCTTTGTCATAGAATTGTAGAATTGTTTAGATTGGAAAAGACCCTTAAGATCATGGAGTCCAGCTGTTAATCCAGCACTGCCAAGTTCACCACTAAACCATGACCCTAAGTGCCATATCTATGTGTCTTTTAAATACCTCCAGTGACTCCACTACTTCCCTATGCAGCCTGATCCTCCTCCATTGCTCAGTAGCCATTGATTCACCTCTCTGGTATGGATATGCAACCATTTTTTGTGTCCTTGTTTTTAATTAAGTGAATGAGAGTTACAGAATTGCACAGATCCATCCCTATTTCATTGCATTTGAAAAATTCCAATCAATTTGCTCCAATGTGGGAGCAGAGTTAGGTCAAACATATGTACTTTTGAGATTACCACCTCAGATCTGTTTCATTTTTCACAAAGCAAACACATCTTTCATTGTCATGGGTTTAGCTGATGGGCCTAAATTTAGGCTTTAAAGTTCGGACTAGGCCTGAAAATTGTCAGGTGACTTGAGCTGGGCTAAGCATTCATAAAGCCTGAGGAATATATAACTTGGTCAGCTTAACGTTGTGGAAGCATTATCAGTAAGCTTCTCCTTCCCATCTGTGATTCTGAACTCTGAGTCATTACTTTGATGTTTCATGCTCTTCAATCCATTAGCATTTAGGATATGTAGTAGGGGCGAACACTTCTCCAAGCACGAGGAATTCAGCAAGATTACAGGACTGGCTTTTACAACAGAGAATTTAAAAAAGATTCTCTGAAATCTGAGGGGCTACATATACCTGTGGGGGTTTATAATTGGTGAAGATAAAGTAAAGCTACTCTGCAGTTTTAGAAAGGATAAAAAACTGGATTATCAGTTTTTTCAAGAAGGATGAGATAGTTCTTGAACACTAGTGAAAATTCATAAGTTCTTTTTAGTTTGATGGCTAAGGCTGTAATTGTTTAAGATCGGAATGCTTCTTAATTTTACAATAGAGTTGCAATATAAATTACTGTAAAGCTAATTTCTTACTATACAGTATTATGTACCAATGTGAGACAAGATTAGACTGAATAGTGTACAGATGCTTTCTGGAAAAATGAGTGGTTTTTAAGACTCAAATAATTACCATTGTGGATTTTGGAGTGTAATTATTCTGTAGTACACAATCCTATTTTATATGAAAATATTTTACTTCTCTGGTTAAATATTGATTCTACTTATTATTTCAACATTTTATGAATATTTTGTTTTCTCTGGGGACTTTCTATCCATTTTATCAGCTGAATAAATGAAGTAATTCACAAACCAAATGCCTCTTGCTCTCGATGGCTTTAAGGGACCTTGTCATTCCCTGTAGCCTTTTCTCAGACCCAGCTGTGTGGCTCTGAAATCACTTGGCTGGTAATTAGGTATTTATCAGATTGTTTCTGCAAAGGGATGAGACAGTTATCTGACACAATTATCTTTGAAAATTGAATCCCTCTTTTCTGGTGCTGCTGAGGACATTCAAAGATACTGTGAATGTTTAAAGCTAAATGCCTTTGAAAAAGCCTTGCTTTTTTTAGATCAGGTATAACAGTGGAGTCAAAATGCAAAGGAATTTTTTTTTTTAACTTTTCAGGAACCAGATTTTCTTTCCATCAAATGCTCTTTCTTTTCCAATGTGACTCCTTATGGAAGTACTTTTGATATCAACCACTCTACTTTTTCAAATATCCACTATTTAATAGCGTTTGAACACTGACAGTATTTCCTACAAATCAGGAACCTACTAATTACATCAAGGCATTACAAATTTAGGGTTTTTTTCCTGATAAAAGAAGCGGTGAGTAAGTAGTTCTAGAAAAGCAATTTGGAAATGTGATATTTCATACTAGGAAATCTGCAACAGACACAGTCCCCATGTTTTTCCCAGACACTCTCTTGCAAGTCTTGGTACTTGAGAGTTTTTGATTTAATATGCCAAAAGGCAAAAAGAGATAATGCATCAATAATAACATATGAGAAGATTTTTTCTTTATTTAGATAAGTCCTTGGTTGTCTTTTCAAAAAGCACAACTTTTTTAACATTTGGCCAGGGCCTAACATTTGTCTATTGGAGAACACAGGATTCACTGGACTGTTCCTGAATTTTTCATAAATTTAGATTATTTTGAAAAGTCAGGATTTCTTTTAATGATTTCAAACATCCTTAAAAGGAACCTTTTTAATTTTGAACTGAAGGTACTTAATTCTTGCATGGCTTAGGTGCAAATGGAGTTTGTAGAACTGAAAGGTAGAAGTATCTGTTATAATAGGAATAGAGGATCACTTTCTTCCTCACATTCACAAGCAGGAGACTGGTGACTTGAGAAAAAATGAGAAAATTATTTCATGTCATACATGTTGCTTTCTTCTGAGTAGGTGTAATCTAGTATGTTATATTTGCCAGTCTTGTAATTTGGTTTCAGAATAATGTTAAATTTTTATTTCTTGATTGTTCAATCACATTCAGAAAAGGAAAAATATCTCACTAAAACAAGGCAAAACATTTAAAAGGTAGCAGTTTCATAGATAACCTGTGAATTTTGTCATAATTTTTATTCTCATGACTATATACAATTTTTTTCCAGACATCCTGCCTTGGTTACTCAGCTACTAACTGGGAATTGTTGTTTTTTATTTTCCCCTCCCTGTTTTATACCTGTTTTTGTATATGGTACCACATCCAAATCCATCTCTGAATTGCATTAATTTTCCCATAGGGTTTTCTGTGGTGCTGTTACTACAGGATTTGCTTCCAATTTGCTTGCTTGCCCTTATTAAGATGTAGTGCCTTATTAAGCAAAAAAGGAGGCCCAGGTTGATTACAGTGGGTAGAATTTTGAAAAATATGAAACTGAATTTTAAAAAGGCCCCAAACAGCTGCTTCAAAATTCTCATATTTTAGAGTTGCATGGAGTGAGTCAGTTGAAACTCCTGCTGATGGTAGTTCTGCTCCTTTGGCAGGCTTTTTTAATTACAGAGAAATTGTGTTATATGAGCATGAATTATGCCAGGCTGCCTGACTAAAAATGAGAACAACCCAAAGCGTGTTTTTCTCTAGGTTTAAACACAAGTAAATTTTATTAGATTAGAGTTGTCTTTAAAGTTGCATCCTCTCACACAGACATTTGTGAGTGCATGCATACACCGATTATCCTGCACTGTAAAGCTTTTAGCTAAGGCTCTAAGTATTTCCCTCTGACTCTCTTGCATAGCTATTGAGAGTGATGATACAAATATCTTCCCTCTCTTCCCTCTCTTCCCACAGCTTTTAGCTATATCAGCAGTTTCAGCAAAAAGGGCTAATTAACAGAATGAAATCACCTTCTGGATATGAGGAAAGTTTGGTCCAATGAATTCACTGGTGACTGTTACCAATTACCTTTTGGCCTCCGATTGCTCCCCTGAGAGTCAATGAATATAAAATAGAGAACAAAATCTGCAGTACTGCGGGTCTGTGCAAAATAATAGTTTGCAAGTTAGAATTGATTTTTGCATTCCAGGGGAATAATCAGCCTGAACACAACAAGCAAAGTGATGACAGGCAATGGCTTACAATGCTGCACAGCATATTTAAGCGTTAGTCTGTCTGCATGTTCTGTTTCCCTGTGGGATCATAAGGTTATTCCCCCAAAAATATCATCACAAACTACCTCAATCCTCAATCGACCTCCTTTACATTTTTTGACTATGAATTGAGGACGTTCCACAGGATAAATGATTATTCTAGTACCTGTATTATTTTTTTAAAAAAACCCCTTTCTTTTAAGCCCTGAAAGATACACTGAGCATAATATATCCATCCAGTCTGCCCCTGCTCCAGGGCCATTTGGTGCTGCCAGCTTTTCTACTCACCCTGCACTACAGTTTCTTAGCATTCTGGGACTAGTTTCCAGTGACAGGATAACCTTCCCTCATTCTATGCTGGACACTTTATATCATATTTCCCAAAACAGAATATGGATTTCTGATTTTGGTGCTGTGATTCCCAAACAGGGAAGTGAAAGAATCACAGTTGGAGGAGGCATGGAGGAGATCATTTGGTTCAATGTCCTGCTCAGAGGAAGGTCAGCCAGGGCAGGTTGTCTGGGACTGTGCTTTATTAAGTTTTGCATATGAGGATGGAGTCTCCATATTTCTCTGGGCTGCCTATTCCACTGTCCATTCACTCTCACAGTAGAAAAGGTTTTTTTCTTATGTTTAAGTGGAATTTCCTGTGTTTCAATTTGTGGTTTTAGTTCTGTCTGTGAACACCACTGCCAAGAGGTTGGCTCTCTCTTTTCATTCCATCACAGCAGGTATTTATCCATATGGATCAGATTCCCCTGAGACTTCTCTTCTGTTGACTGAACAGTCCCAGCCACTCCCCAGATGACAGATGTTCCTGCCTATTAATCATTTTTGTGTCCCCCAGCTGAATTTTCTCCCCTCACAGTCTTGTACTGTGAAGTCCAATACTGGATCCATCACTTCAAGTGTGGCCTCGCTGCTGCTGTGGAGAGAGAGGAGAAAGAATCTCTCTCTCCACCTGCTATCAACCCTCTTCCTAGAGTAGCCCAGAATACCTTTGGCCTTCTTTGCTGCAAGGACACATTGTTACTCAACATTTTGTCCAGCAGAAGCTCTTGGTCCCTCTTGGCAGTGCTGCTTTCCAGCCCGTTGGGTGCAGGATTTAGGATTTACCTTTTTTGAACTTCAAGAGCTTGTCCAACCTGCAGAGATCCCTCTGGATAGTGGTACAACCATCTGGGCTGTCAATAATTCCTTCCAGTTTCATGTCATCTGCAAACTTGCTGAGGGTATACTCAGTCTTACTGTCCAGGTAATGGTAAAGATGTGAAACAGTGCTGGACCCAGAGCAAACCCTGGGCTGTAACATGAGGGACTGGTGTCCAGCTGGACTTTGTGATGCTTATAACAATCATTTAAACCTACCAGTCTAGCCAGTGTTCAGTCCACCTTACTCTCTGCTCTTCTAGCTTGTACTTCATCAGCTTCTCTGTGAGGATCTTGGGGAAGAAAGTGTCGAAGACCATCCTATAGTCAAGATAAGCAACATCCTTTGGTCTCCCTTTATCTACCAAGCCAGTCATATCTTCATAGAAAGCTTTTAGGTTGGTTAAAGATGGTTTCCTCTTTCCAAAACCATGCTGACTACCCCCAATCACCTTCTTGTCCTTCCAAGTCTGTAGAGATGGTCTCCAGAATAGGTTCATCCATCACCTTCTCAGGGATTGAGATGAGGCTGACAGGCCTGTACTTCCCTGGATCCTTCATTCTGAAGATAAAGGCAGCACATGCTTTCTTCCAGTTCTCAGGAGCCTCTCCTGATCCTCATAACCTTTCAAAATGGTGGCATTGGCTACCAGCTCCCTCAGCTCTCAAGGGTGTATCAGGTCCCCAGGACTGGTGTGTGTGTACAGATGGTTTAAGTGCCTCCTAACCTGAACAGCAGCATCCACTGAGAGCAAGTCTTCCCTAGTTTAGACTTTCCCTCTGGTTCCAGAGGCTTGGGATTCCTGAAGGCTACTCTTTCCAACAAAAACTGAGAAAAGGAGGCATCAAATATGTCAGCCTTTTTCACGCCCCTTGGCTTCGGGTCCTGCACCTCATTTTCACTGGTCTTCTTTTTGTTGCTTATGTACTTACAGAAGTCCTTCTTGCTGCCCTTCATAGACCTTGTCAGACTGACCTCCAGGTGGGTTTTGTTGTTCCTAACCCCAGCCCTGCATGCTCTGACAGTGCCTCTATTGCTCCCAACAGAGCAGGCAGCAAAGACAGAGAGCAGTAAGTGTTCAGTAACCTAATCTGAGTCCTTGAGAGAGACCAGCAGTCTGGGGGTCAGGCAGGGGCAGGAACCTGCAGAGCTCTGTCAGTTTTCTTGAACGGGCCAAATTTCTTCCTGAAGACTAAGGCAAAATCCCCCTGCAGCATTTTTTCTCTTCTGGTTCTTTGTGTTTAGTCTTTGCACTGAGCTGATTTTTACTTAGTGCTACATAATAAGGAGTGGATACTAACTCATCTTTCTGGCTGCGGGGGAGCCACGGTGTGAATGGCAGTGGTGATGGGGGGAACATGACACACAGACAGACTGGAGAATCTGGAGACTTGGGAAATCTCCTAGGACTCATTGCTTGGGAAGTTTGTGTTTCTGTTCTGATTCTGTTGACTGATAGGCATCAAACCCTTGAAAGAAAGAGCCTTATCTGAACTACTCTTTTTTGCTCTTCAACCACATACTTTTATATGTATGTTTCTGAAATAAACAATGGAAATTACTTTTTTATAGAAGAATATTTTATGTGAAGAGTATTTAGAAAGAAACAATCCCAGAAACAGAAAATACAATTAATAAGAGATTTTTTTGCATTCTGGTTACACCCTTAACACTCCAGTTCATGCTCCACACCTTGGATTGTGTGTTTAGTGCATTTTTAAATGTATTACTTCCTTACACAGAAATCACGTTGTGTTACTCACTGCCTCACTTATGTGCTCCTCCCTGAGGAAAGCTTCTTTCTTCAAATTGTCCTTTAATCAAGATTAATCTTGGTTTATATGTTCAGACATGAAGGAAACATTAGAGATGAGCAGAACTCCTGGTAGGGGGATTGTTAATGAGACAAAGACTGGTGGGAGAACAGTCTTTTGTCCTAAGTTTGGCTCCTTACACTGAGCTTTCATGTGCAGGCAGCATAGTGGAGGATGTTTAGGGTTTAGGCTACCACATTTTGTGAGGCTGATAATGCTGTTTGAGTTTCTGTTACAGTCTGTAAGTACAAGGGGATGAATATGGACAAAGCTTTTATATTTTCCTTTGAATTGCAGTAGGTGAATTATTCCTATGGTACTCCTTAGGCTGTAAATATACCATACAGAAATCCAGTCAGTTAAAATCTGGGTAAGACTGTTTTACACATAAGTTTGTCACCTGCCAGCTTAGAAATGTAAATTGAGCACATTCAATTAATAAGACTTATTTTACTCTTGGGTTTCTCGCTGCATTAAAAAAAAAAAAATTAAAGGCAAACTGCTGCTTAAAGTAAGTAAAGTGTAAATCTTGCATCATAACTGTTAAAACTGACCTAATAATTGGTTCTAAAACATCAAATGTCTGGGAATAATACCAGATTAAATAAGGTGAGTCTGCTAAAACTCATTCGAAAGGATCACAGTCCAGATTCATAGATGTACTATACTTATAGCTATTCTAGTTTAAATAGATTTATATTTTTAAGCTGCTTTGGTCTTAGAAGAGTTGCTTTACTTTAGAACAGAAGCTAGCTTTTTTTCCCTAGTTCATCAACCTCCTGTCATACTTGCTTCTAAATGGAAACAGTCGGGACAACGTATGTCAGTGCTTCCTTCCTGGAACCCCAAATAAATGGAGTTTAACAAAGATGGGATGTTTAAAATAGTAGAGGGAAGTTCTTCATTTCGGTGATATATAATATGCTGATGATAATGCACAGGAGGAGTAAGTTCAGAAGTAGTGCCAGTCTAAACAGAGATGACCAGATAATTGCGTTTCCAACTAATAGACATTAGGATTGAAACTGTGGGAAGGACCATCCAATGTCAGCAAGCCTAAAAATGCATGGCAAGCTTCAAAAAATTAGTTATCATTGCTTCAAAAGGAAGATTTTTCTATTCTTTTTTTCTTTGTCCAGTGAAATTTTTCTAGTCCACTCCAAAATCGCCTTTGGGTACATGGCAAATCAAATTTCTGCCTCCTCTTGTAGGTAAACAGTCTTTACAGCAACAATGTTCACCAAAGAGCACAATATTATAAAAGGAAGTTATTTTTCTAAGTTAGAATCTTAATTGCCTGGGGTTTGTGTCCTTTTTTTCTACTCAGCATACTGTCAAAACCTAGTCTTAAGAAGCTGGTTGCCATTTCTAAGGGAAGGATCAATAATTATCAAATTAAAAAAGAAAAAGAGATGAAAATAAAACCAGCATTGGTTTTTGGTCTTTTCTCAGTGTCTTTGCTTTTGCACTGTATGTAGTGATAAATAGCACTATACTTTGGAAGCAGAAGAAAATAATTGATTAGACCCTTTCCCTGCATTTACCATAGTGCTTCTTTCCCCTCTGGGTTTGTGCAGTTTAATTTGCCATTGATTCTTTAATGATTATAATGTCATAGAGAAGGCAGTGTTTATCTTCATTGTGCACTCTGGACAGTGCATTGGACCTGAACATTTTCTTGCATGTTCTGGTGTAGGTCTGTAGTCATTTGATGTGGAGTTAAGCGAGGTCTCAGACCAGCTGAAGTGTGTATGGTGAGTGTATCCTTCTTCTGTCACTGGCAACATCTAATTAGTGCCAGTCCTCATTCTGCAGTAGTAGTTTTGTAGGTCAGACACTGAAAGACTGAGTGCAGAGAGGGGCCAAATACAAACCATGGGTTCAGTTATTGTAATCAAAAAGTTAAATGCTATGACACTGGAACATATGTATATAAATAGAAGTTTTAAATGCATGTGGCAGGTATTTGATGGGTTTTTACTATTTATGAAGGGAAACAATGTTTTAAATTGCCAGCTGAATCCCTTTTGTTGTGGTACATTTCTGTGGGTTTCTTTCATTATAGTGTAGTACTTAGAATTGTGGTGCTGGTGCAGTAGATGATGATAAGAAAGATCTTATTTCTCTTTTGTTGAACTCAACTTGTATCTGAAAACCATTTGCCATTCTGATGACAACTCTTTCTGCTTTATCTTTCCTGTGGTCAGGGCTACTCTTTCAGAAGCACTATCCCCAAATATAGAGAATTAGCCTCCTAGTCAGGATTGTTTTCAAGGAAATATCTACAGGAATTCCTTTTAAACTGTAGACTGAAAAGCCTTGTTTTTGTATTAAAATTATTTAGCTTTATTAAATTCATCTTCACTGCAATTTTCTGTAAGAATAATATTATTAATAATACTGAAATAAGTTCAGGTTTTAGAATTAAATATTACATTTCAAACATAAGCCACAAGCAGAATTAGAAGGCAAAAGAGGTTTTAATGAAACAGCCAAGCAGTCATGATCAGAGCTCCACAGGGAGCTCTGTCACATACAAAGAGATTAAGAAGTCATAGTCTACTGATTAGGTAAATGGAAGAGAGAGGTATGGAAAGACAAAATGTTGGATTTATGCATGGGATACCTTCACAGAGAGTGTGAATGCCATCAAGTATGTTGCTGGTATTTATCTCTCTCCTGCAACTTTATGGTTGGGATGAGTTAACCTTGCCTAAAGAGCAAACTTTATTTCTGATTAAATAGAGTTGGATGGTGAAAAGAAAAAAAAAAAAAAAAAAAAAGAGAGAGAAAGAGAGAAACCCTAAAACTCTACACACACACACCCTGTCCTGTTTTTTCTAGTCTCAACTTCATTCTTTCATCCTCAATTCTTCTACCTCTGTCCCCCCACCTTTCACTGGAATGCTGCAGGGGATGGGGAGTGGGAAATTGTGGTTGGTCTATAACAGCTCCTCTGTGCTTGTCCCTCTTCCTTCTCACACTTTTTCCCTGTTCTGGTGTGATTACCTCCCATGGGATGTAATCCTTAAAGAGAAATCTGCTCCTGCATGGACTTCAGATTTTCCTGGAAATATCCACCTGCTGCAGGCTGAGGTGCTCCATGGGCTGTAGTGTGGAAGCGTGCTCCAGTGTGGTCCTCTTCATGGCATACAGGGGAATCTGTTCTGGCACAAGGAGCACTTCTTGCCCCTCCTCCTTCTTTCATCTCTGTGTTGCTTTACCTGACATTGTAATGACAAAGTTAAACCTTAAGTGAAAATGTTACTTGTTTTGTTTGTTTGGTGAAGCAAAATCAAAGGGCTGCCTCATCAACTTGGCATTAGAAACAACATTCAGTCTTGTATTTGCATTAGAAAGTAAAGATGAAGACACCTTGGGAGCCTGAAGCCAAAGTAGAAAATAGTTTTATGAAATAAGCCTGTATTACTGAACAGAGAAGGACATTGATATCCTAAAGGCCTGAGCTTGCAAATCCTTGTTTCATTCTTGGAGTCATATCACGAATGGCATTTAGAGCAGCATGTAACACATTGGCCATTAATTGCCATTAAAAGCTGTCAAGCTTTTTGCAACAGAAGAGCAACCACACAAGTGATGGGGAAATTAAAAGATTGGGGATGGAAGGAACTTGGGAGGGTTGTGTGTAGTGTGGAGGAAATGAGAGAAAAAAAGAATAAAGAATATTTTTTAGGATTCAGTTAATAGTAGTAGGAAATGGAATATTATTATTTCTGG
Source organism: Hafferia zeledoni (assembly GCA_035583235.1). Classification (NCBI taxonomy): domain Eukaryota; kingdom Metazoa; phylum Chordata; class Aves; order Passeriformes; family Thamnophilidae; genus Hafferia; species Hafferia zeledoni. The sequence continues at coordinate 8,565,418 of JAWWEV010000001.1, forward strand.
TTGCTAAGATGGTAGAATGAGAGATATAAGAAGCTAATATAAAATACAGCATGTGTAGGAGATTGAATCTGTTCACATTTAACTTATTTATGCATTTTTGAACATTTGGAAGTGTCAGGTGACACTGAACGCTCCCAGTAATGATGCAACTCTTCTATCTGGAGTCATTAAATATGTATTAAGTTTACATCTGAAAATTCTCTGTCCAACACATTGAACAAGTGACTGGTGGCACTATAGTTTTCTTCAATGTTCTGATTCTGTTTACTGGCATTTAGCAATATAGGAGTTATAATCCAGACTGGTTATTTGAGTACGTGTTGTTTTAACTACAAGAGGAAAAAGCACAAGAAGAGAGAAATAAGAAGTGCAGTTGCAATGTTACTATTGTCTAATATAGTTGTTTTTTTGCTGGAGTACAGTTTGATGTGTCAGCATGCATCACGTGGTCTCTAGTTTGTTGGTTAGGGTCAGGCAATTGTGCACATCTCATAACTTGACAGGCACTTAAAATAGTGTCCTTGTCATCAAGATCTTCATATGAACCCCAGATACCATACAATATATGAAATATTGCATGAATATACATTTTGGTTTGTACTGGCATAAAGACCCTTTAAAAAAAAATCTCAGAAACACCATATGTTTTTTAGAAACCTGTGAAGGAAAGGCATTTTGAACAGGCTGATACGCTATGAATAAGGCCTGAGGCCCAGGGAGATCATGGAGTCTCCCGCTTGGGAGACATTACAAACACACTGGATGTGTTCCTGTGACACCTGCTCTGGGTGACTCTGCCTTGGCAGAGTGGTTGGACTGGGTGATCTCCAGAGGTGCCTTCCAACTCTGACAATTATGTGATTTCTAGGAAAGTCCACACTAAGCAGTAGTGCAGCTGAAGCATGACAAGGATGAGCAGAGATGACTTTTCAGCACTGGTGGAGTTGTGAATGCTATTTACCTACAGGTGTGGGGATCAGAAAAATGAGTGTAGAAGTTATATTTTGATTTAAAAAAAATTTGGATTTTTGATAGATTTTTGGATTCAAATATTGCCTTCCTTAATGAGATTTTATTTTCCTGTCAGTCAGATGTACATTTTCAGCCTTTAAGAACACAGAAACTCACCAGAAAGTTGTCTTAACTGTTAAAGTTATTAATGGGTAAAGTTATCCCTAATCCTCATTTGCCAAAACATCATATCATAGGAGGACTAGTGTAAAGTTTTAACCCTGCTTTTATAGTAAGCTGAATAGCATTAAAGTGTTTTCAACTTATGCAAGGGTTTAAGTATTTCCTTTCACTGAGATGGATTTAACATGCACTTAATTATCTGGCTGAAGTGAAGCAATTTCTTTAATAGCTTAACCAAACAACATGCAGCACATTAAAATACACATGTGCACTATGGGGCTCCACATATCTCCCTTTAAAACATCTCCTTTGGGGTCATCTACTCTGAAAGGATAGTTACTATTCTGGTTGTGGTTTACAACTGCCTAATTACTGGATAGTTTAACATTATTTTAATATCTAAAGCTCTATTGAAACCAGAATACTTCATAGAGTTACACTGAGCAAAATATTTGTAAGTATGTTAAATTTATCATTAATTTGTCTGCTTATTTCCATTGTATATTGCAGGTGATATTTACGTTAGCACTGCCGAGCTGGTGTAATGCAAGGAAGGACAAATCATGAAATGGAAACATTATCCTTCTTTGGTCATAATAGCTGTATTCAGCCTTTCCAGATGCCATCAGTTACTGGGCCAGCTCATTCCAGGTAGGTACCTTTTATTTAAACATAAATGTTCATGTTTCTATGAATCATTTTTGTGCTGTCCATGTGGATGTGTGCATGAGTATACCTGAAGTTTTCTCTTAGTGTGTTAATATATGTGTGTGTGTAGTTGACATTTATGAGCCTATCTGCATATGTAACACACAGAAATTAATAATTTAATTGTATTGTCTGTGCTACAATCAGTTGCTTTTTTTTGATTGCAAAGGAAATTATAGAAAAGGAGTAGTGTGAAAATAAAAGTATGAGAAGGTTAAGGTGGCTATTAAGGCATTCCTTTGATTAGCACTGTTGGTGGAGGGAAGATCCAGAGTGCAGAAACAGACTCGAACATCAAAGAGAATTGGAAATCTATAGATAACCTTCCTGAAGAAGGAGCAAAACATCAGCAACTGTGAAGTTCTGAAATGCAGTGTTTCAGTGAGGTCCTAGAGATCAGGGGTCATCCTGGTACTTATGTGTGGCAATTCTTCCTAGTGCAGTGAGGAGTAGTCAGTGGGTATAAAAATGGCCAGATACTATCCAGCTTTATAGTGAAGGTGGTGGTAAAAAAGGTAACCTCTATCACTTCATCCAACAGTGGATTTTTGTGCAAGTAACGTAGAGGAAACAAAATGTGTTTTGTTGTGTTGTTTGGTTTCGGGTTTTTTAAGAATAATTCTGTAAAAGGAGCTCCTGAGTAATTCCCAATCATCTTCCATATTTGTAAAGGAAAATTCAAACAACCTTTGATTCAGTCTGCTAATCATGTACAACCTTTCAGGAAAACACAATAACCATAGAGAAAAAAAAGAAAGCTACATGCTGATTTTTGGTGGTTGTTTTTTCTGATTTTAATCTGAATAATAATATTTTACTGGCTGACTTTTTAAGTTGAGTATCTTGTGCATAGTGAATTTTGGGGCTGTGCAATTCTTCTCCATATATCTCTAGACAACTAGTTCAAGTACAGACTACTGCATGAAGAGAGAAAGGAAAACGTTTCCTCAAGGATTTGTTCACCTGTAATGGGTGGTGGTTCACAGAAAATAAATTAAGGGAATGAACTGTTATCTTTCTTCCGTCCCCCCTCCCTGGTATTGTGGATTTCAAGTGCAAAAAGACTCCAGAATAAAGGAAGGTGTCAGTTAAAATTATAATTTTTAAAGTTTGACCTCAGACATCAAACATAATCTCAAAGCAGTTTACCTGTCACAAAGACATCTCCCACTCGCTCTAAAAGGAATGCCTGCAGATCCAAATGTATTTGCATGATAGCTACTTCCATCCACTTGCATTGGTTTCAATTCAGTCATAGTTTTGTAGTCTCCTCTAAAAAGACTGTTTGCATTGTATTACTTTTTCCATCAAATTAGTTTCAGAATAAAATCACAGGTGGCATTTTGATTTTTTTTGTCCCTGCTTTGTAATTTTCATTACAGCCCTCAGACTTGAACCAAGAGATTACAGTACTTGGCCAGACATCAGCATGCTCAGCCTTGCTGGCAGGGTGCCAGGAGTGTGATTATCACAAAAGATCAAATAAAGCAGGATTATTTTTTTTTTCCCTTTAAGCAGTTCATCCCATTCATTTTGCTCTTTTCATGTCTATTCCTTACAAAGCCTTTTTTTTTTCCAATGCACAGAAAGAGACCTGTGCAAAATCTCAAACTTTTTCCTTAATTTAACAGGGAGGAAAAAGAAATAACGGTTCTTCAGAATGCTACTGTAGCCATAAAAAAATATCAATAGAGCAATAGATAACAGGTTTTCCTGAGGATTGCTAAAAGCATTAAGCAGCTAAAATGTCTGTCATCATAGTAGTAGTAAATTGTGTTATTTTACTTCAATAAGAACATGCTTTTAAAATAACAAATTTGATGGAATTATTTTTAGATCATGTTATTAGAAACCTTTAAAAAAATGAAATTTTGTGGTTTCACAATCTCCATTTCTGTCTTACCTATAATTGAAAATTGTTCCAGCTTCCTGATGACATAATTTGTCATATGAAATTAAAGCTATCAGAAATGTGTTAAAGCTTCCCCTCAGAACTAGAATACTCAGCTTTGGTAAATTGTGATGAATTTTAATGGTGGTCTCATAACTTTGAAACATTTGTTGTAGTTTTTGCTGAATCTTTTCATATATTCTTGTCAAGTCTCACTCTTTTGCATATGGAGTCCACAGGGAAGTACTGTCTCCCCCCTTTATTAAAATCACGGCTGAGCCTTTCATCTCATGTCATTACATCTTACCTCTAATTCACATATAAAATACACTCACAATTCCACTACGGCTGTCCCTTGAGGCATCTCTGCCTTGGCACATCTTTATTTAATCAGGGATTGAACATTATCTGGGAAAGATGTGGTTTTTCTTTTTTCTTTCCAGTTGTTCTGAATATTTAAGAGCTGAAAAACTTGATAACTGATTTTAAAGTGCACTCATCTAAGAAAACAGGGCATTAACTAATGCCATAGTTAGATGCATATGTTGAGCTCTGTGTTTCAGTTAAGTCATAAAAGTGTTTTAAAGTTGCCGGTTAGTACATTGTAAGTAAAAAAACAAAAAACCAAAAAAAAACAAAAAACAAAAACAAAAAACAAACACAAAAAACATTAAAAAACCAAAACAAAACAAAAAAACCCAACAAAAACCAAAAACCAAACAAACAAAAAACAAAACCCCTCAAAAACTGAAACCCACCAAACAAAAAAACCCTGTAAGTTTGACATATAGCAAAAAATTTAAATAATTTAAACTGATTTGTTTGGTTTTTTTCTCTTTAACATCAATAGAAGTGAATGCAAGCTTTCAAAATTGTGGTCTATTAATAAAGACAATAGCAACAATCCTAATAGATTTGGCTGGGTTTGGGATCAGGTCTTTTAGCAATGAGTATTGTGGAAGTGTCCTCCACCTGAACTGGAACAGATGGCACATATGTGGGATCCAGTCAGCCTTTGAGCTTGACAGAGATATTTGAACAAAAAAGGTCTTGTGAAAAACATGGAATGACAAATTTGGAATGCTCCTGATAGATTATTAATACATTTGAATTAGATTAATAAAATTAATAGATTAATAGAGTTCTCTGTAGATCTCAGGGAGAGGAAGAGGAGGAGAAAAGGTTTTTTTGAACCCAGATTTTGGAGAAATTTTGATAGGAACTTCTGGACCTCTGTTTTCTAGAAGTACTGTGCACTGTTTCTCCAGGAAATAGCCTTGCAGATATCCAACACAGCATAAGATAGATATATACAACGTACAGCATGAAATACGAATTTGGAAAATGTATTTCACTAGTGTGGGTTTAAAAAAAACCCAAAATATTCAAAACCCAACCCTCTATGGTAATCGTAGAAGCCTACTGAAATCCTGAACAGAAGCAGTCCAAGATTTGACTTCTGAGGCAGAAAGTAAAGTTTTGAATTTCCTTTTCCGTAAAACTTCTTGGCCTATTAATGAAACACTGCAGGAAATAATTTCACTATCCTAGCTTGTTTGCCTTTTTTCAACTGTAGACAGTTTTTCATAAGGAAATCTTTATAAATTCAGATTTTCTTTTTTTCACTGCCTCTAAGATGCTGCATTGTAAGCAATCTTTTCGGAATGTAAAAACTCTTACATTAGAGCTTTTGTCCAGTCAATCATAATTCAGTAACATAAGTAACTAAATTGTTTTATATCATCTTTTTGTTTTTTTAAAATCACTGTTAACTTTTCAATACTCAAAACTTTGTGATCTGGCTAATGAAAGCAAGAGTTATAGTTTTGATACTTGCCACATTGTTGAATTTATTCTCTAAATATTATACTTGAGATTCATATGTGTGATTGATACACTTTGCCAAAAAATTCTGTATTCTTCTAGTTTCCCTGCAACCTATGAAGGTACCTTAAATAAACTATTCCTAGTGCTGGAAGATCTTTATTTGCTGCTTTATAAAGAAAATCAAGGACTTACAATGTATATGCAGGCATTCTTCTGTACTTTTTAAGTGCCTGAATGGATTTTCAATAAAATATTCAAAATAAATCTGTCAATGATCTGAATAAGGCATTGAATAGTTCAGATGAAGAATTTAGCTAGTTTTTTGGCTATGTGGGTCTTTCTCTGAGAATAATGTTTAAGAAAAAGAAATGTTCAGCCAAACCCAACCAGCCCATAGTTGATCTATTAGCCATCTTTTGGTACAGACTCAGAGGCAAAGAGAATTGGATGCTTAAATTTCATGTAATCCCCTGATCATGAAGATGTAGAGTGAGAGTAAAGACTCATTGAGCTGAGGAAATTGTGACCAGTGCTCTCTTGACACTTTGCAAGGAGTGAGGGATATGGATTTAAATTCCTTCAATTGGAAGGTAATTGAGAGGAGTTTTCACCCTTTAGGAGAACATGATCCGACAGCTAAACTGATATTTTAAAAAGATGGCAGGGATTTTTTTTTTGTTAAAATTTTGTATTATTTAAAAGTGAAATTATGTTTGTAACTATTTTATGATGAGCCAGCAAGCCTTTCAGAGCCTGTTTGTAAGTCACAGAGGACATGAGACAAAGGACAAAAGAAGAAAAGAAAAAAAATCAAAACTTGCATAAAGCTACACCTTCTCAGGTATAGAACTATAAATCCCAGAGGAATGTCAACTCTTAAGAAAGAAGGGTATGATTTAAGAGAGTCAAATTTTTAAATATAGGTCCCCAAAATTCCATGCAAATTCCAGTTATTATTTCATTGAATGTGAGTCCAAATGAAGATAACCTTTATCTATTTTTTATTAAAGACACATGTATAAATAGAGTGGAAGTGTGTAGCTCTGATGTAGGAACGCTCACAGAGTTATGGAAAAAAATCGGTTAGAAGGCACATGGAAATCATTTAGTCTGCACTAGATGCACTATTCCATGTGCAGACTATTGAGAGACTACTAGAGGGAACTATCACCGCTGGACCTGCTGGCTGTGCTCCCACTGGAGCATCCCAGTGTGTTGGTATCCTTCCCTGGGTCAAGGGCACACTGCCAGCTCAAATTCAGCTTAACAGCCATACCCACAGATTCGTCTTGTGTTCTTAACTTTCCATTATAAAACTTCTGCTGTAGAAAACATCATCTTGGAGGATCTGTTCTGTTGACAGACTGTAGTGGCAAGAAATACTGTGTTTTGGAGCACGTTCTCTGGTAATTTTGTTTTCACAGGCTTTATGAAGTGTCACTCTTGGCCACAAATTACATTTTTGTGATCCTAATTTAATATAGCGGTGACAAATGCATCTGTAAGCGATGTGCAGCAAGGGATGATGATTTAATGTATTGTTTTCAGTTGTAAGTGCCACCAAGTTTGTAGATTGTGGTAGTCAAGGTCAAATTCAGAGAGAGTAGACAGACAGTTTGGGCCTTGCTCGGGTCAAGGAGCATATGGAAAGATGTGCTGCTGTCGTGCACATCCAATTAACTTGAAAGACACAGAAATAGTTGACAATTCTGATCTGAAAAAAAGGAAAAAAGAGAAACAAAAAAACCAAGCACCATTCACATTTTATCTAAATCCCTCCAAACAACCAGCTCTGTTTAGACAGAGTAAATAAAATGGAAATCAAGAAATAGAAAAACTAGTATCTGTGCTCTTGTAAAGACCATGTTTGTGTTCATGTCTGGCCTGTTCTTCTCTTCTATCCCTGCAATATGCACAGACCATACTGAAACCTCTTACAGGGACGAAGCAGTACCAACTGAGAGCATCTAATCTGACCACTGCTTTGTTTGCATACCTGTGTTTATGCATTTGTAAATATACATAATGACATATAGTTATCAGTTAGTAAGTCTTAAGACGGAAAAGTCATCTTCCCTCATGGAGCGTTCAGCTTTCTTTGAAGTATGGAGTAATATGTCATCCTTGCAAAATGTTTTCAAAATATCGTATATCGTAATATTCCTGAACTATTGCTAGATCACGTTATGTTGTGATACAGTGCATTTGTTATCAAGGAAACATTATGATGTTTCCATTGTATGATGTTACCATGCCTAATTTCCATTATGGCTGTACAAATGAGATTACTTAATAAACAAGAGATAATAATTTCTTGTTAGAAGAAAATGGAAAGTGTGTAGCAAATCTCACATAATGTTTTCAGTTAATATACTTCCATAATGATTGTGTAATTTTTCTAGCCATCCATGCCTGCTGATAGAAGTAAATGTAAATAGCTATTTTTTTTTATTAATTTGGGATATTGTGACCAAAGTTTAAATATTTTCTGACTCAATCGGATATACGCCAGCTGATTTTTTACAATTTTGTCATTTGTTCATCTTTTTGGCTTTAATTGACATCAATACAATTTCAAAATACTCAAATTGTTCACATTTCTGAAGTTTATGGTATGACCTTAGGTCTTCCTCATTGTGTGGTGGGTATTTTGTTTTGGTTTGTTGGATTTTTTTGTTGTTTGTTTGATTTTTTCCGGGGGTGTAGGTTTTTGTTGGTTTCTTTATTTTTTTAAGGGTTTTGTGATTATTTATTTTCCAACTCCTCTCCCTGCTTGAGAGAATGACAAAGGTTTCTAATTCCTATTAGTAGAAATCCTGTGCCTGCAAAGAGGGCATGTACTACATGTATTAAAGGGAGAAAAAATGCCAGCACGTGCCTTGCCTTCCAGAGATTGTCACTGTGTCCACTGAGATCTTAATAAATAAAAAGATTGCCAGCTGTACTTCAATTCACAGCTTCTTTATTAGCCTTTAAAAAGAAATAAATAAAGCATGACGCTTTATTTAATTGTCTGAATAGATAGAGACAAACCAAGAGGCACAATCAGCTATAAAGACACTTAATGAAGAAATCCCTATTTTTAATCTAGCTGTAGAAGACACAACTCTTGTGCTTTGATGATCTGGCCTTTGTGATGAACCTGGCTGGAAAACCACACGTGCTGCACCCTCTCCCTAATTAAGTCATCAAAATGCACTGGAGCAAACTGAGTGACTTGCATAGACCAGTATAAGTAATTTTAGTTCCTCTATTGCTTGGTTAATAGAAAGTGGCACTGTTCTAGATTATGACTGATAGAGGTGAGATGCTACAGCTGCTGTCATTGTGCTTGTAGGTAGGTGCCTTTATAAGCTGTTTCTGGGTGTATGTAAGAAGGAACAATTTGCTTTGTTTCCCTTTCTTGTCTCTTCCTTTTTTTAGGATGTAATTTCAGAAGATTTTCATCCATATTTTCTCTTTCCTAAAGAAACCAGTGCCTGTGATTTTCCTAAAAATATACAGATACTGTATTTGTTTTGAATGCACTGGCAGCATCCGCTAAAAATGATCATAAAAGTAAGGATTTAGGAAGTCTGCACACTAAAATAAATTTAAACAAGAAGAAAAAAATTCAATGACAATCATGGTGATTAGAAAGGTCTGAGTATATATTATGAGAGTGTAACCAATTTTTCTTGTATGGACTTGATTGACCATAGGTAAAGATTTTTGTAAATGTGTAGTCCTGATTCTGAAGCTTTTATTGGTAAAATTGTTTTTAACTACTCATTCGTTGCTTCATGAATAGTTTTACTTGAAGCTCTTAGGCTTCTGGATGCAATAATATGCCAATTATGAAAATGGCATAAACAGGTCTTGAGTATCCATCATATGTGTTAGAAACTTACATTGCAAAACTTTCCTAGTTTGTTTTCTATGACACCCCAAAGTTGACAGCAAGGTTACTGTACAGGCATTTGCATTCTGTAATCTAAAAATAATACATTTGCTTAAATTCTTCTATAAAGGTTGTGCTTCATGTGTGCTCTGTATATATTTGGAGATAATATAAATTGAATTTTCCCCAGAAGTTATTTTACCTATCTTAAAATTAATAAATGGGGTTTTTACATAATTCATCAGTTATCCTGAGAATAATCTTCAGTTACAAAAATGGAGCAGAAAATGACAGTCTCTTTTGAATCTAATATTTATTTAGATGATCAATCTGTTAGAGCTTCAAAGCAATTTAATGTCTTTAACATCAATTATAAAACTAATTTCAGTCATATCAGTGAAAGAATGTAACAATTTACAAAGGTATTTTCACTTATGGCTACTCAAGGGGTTACAGTAGACATATCTACACTTGCTAATTTATTTTCAGTGCTGTGAAATAGAGTGTCTAGAGATGCTTTATTAGATATTTTAATAAGTGTTGAACATATTTGCACAAATTCTGCCCTGACAAAGGGTGATTTATATGCACCTGTGTCTGCATATGCAGAAAAAAAAAAATTCTTTTTCAGTCTGCCACCTTATTTTTGCATAAACTAAAAAGGAAATTACTCCCTTTTGGCTAATCTGAATTTTAAATCAAAGTGGAATTGGTGAAAGCAGACAAGTCTTATTTTAAGTTTATTTCTCAGCCTTAACTGTTGAGTTAGATTGACAGTAACCTTATTCTAAGTATTTATACTATATTGGTGATGGAGTTAATAGTACTACACCGTGTAACTAACTAGTTGCTCCATCTTCTTTATGTCAGCTGGTTTTTATGATAGTGTTTTATAAATGTTTAGAAGAATACTTTCTTTTCTCTAAAAGCAGGGGTTTAAAAATCACCACAATTTTTTTAATCCCTAAAGAAACTTGCATATAGCCTATATTCAGAGGAGTTGATATTTTATATTTGGTAAATTAAATACTATGAGGCTGCTGGTACTGTGAGTTTCACTGATTTTCTGGTTTTGTTAATACATCTTAAATATTCTTTCTACATTAATTATTGTATGCTAATTGTCAAAATAGCATGTCAAATATTCTATGTATGCTACTACTAAACCAGTCAATTGTTCTTCCTCTGTGGCATGAAAACAAAGAAACACCTATCCATTACAAATGTGTTTTGCTCAAGGCATTGTTACAGGCTAACAGGAAGATAAAAGAACCCTTAAAAGTGCTGTGAAGCACATCTGGTTAGCCATTTGCTGTTAACTTTCCACGTTTAGACATTTCTTTAATTACATTTTGGGTGTGTTTTTTCTTTGTCTTTTTTTTTTTTTTTAATTCTCTCCTCAACATTACCCTAAGGGTGAAATTTAATGATGTTATTTAGAACTTGTTTTTTAAATCAGATCATAAACGATGGAGGTTTTAAGCCTCCTTCATTTTGACATGGAGCTGAGGCGACCACAAAGGTCACACTTTTAATATATGAAAATAAAAAGGCAGTTAATGGTTTGCAACAAAGGGATGCTAGGTGGTTTTTTCCTTCCCTTCTCTCTCCTGTCTTTATAAAATGGATCAGTTATGCCCTTCAGGATTATATTCATTTACAGTACTCCCTACTCACAGTAAGATTAAACAATTTCCAGTTCTCTTTGTGTCCATCTGGCATTTAAAAATAGAGGTGAAAAATTAAAGGCACTGTTAATGTATAATCCCATTTCAGAAAATGTGCTTTGTTGTATTCAGTAATACTCATCCAAGATCATGGCACTGACCCAGCACAGAAATGATCAGTTGCAATTTTTGAAAGTACTTAATATGTAAGTGTGTCTTCTTTGAATGTGCGTTACCTAAAATGTCTAGGGCAGGTTAATGCTTGAAATTTGACACACACTTAGACCTCTTTGCTTGTTTTGCCTGTAACACATAAACAAGAATCACATTTTTGAAGGATGGTGGTGCCCATGACCACTTCTATTCATGGCTTTCCACCATCTCTCTTAAGTACATCTTTACTTATCAGTGGCAGCTGATTAGCAGGGTTTTATCTGGCTATTAAATGAGGACTGAGCATTTCTTCTTATGCATTAAGTTTGGTTTAGCATTTGAGTTGAAGAAGTTAGTTTAGATTGGTCTCATAAGTTAATAATGGCAATCTAACATACAAATAACAATTGCTGTATGAATTTAATTATTTAATTTAAAATTTACAAAATATACAGGCAACTCTGAATTTGAACTAAACTGCATGAAACAGGACAGGGAAGAGGATAATGATTATTGCCTATCTGGTTTATTTTCCATCCCTTTAAAGCATTGTGGGTTGGTGAATTTTTTCTCTTTTTTTCTTTTTTTTTTTTTTCCTTTTAATTTTTCCTCAAAATTTCCCTGTCCTTGAAAGTGCTGCTACATACAGAGGTCAAAATGTTAACAGGTTCAGCTCTTTCCAGCATTCAGACAGCTTACCCAAATTGAGCTCCCTGCTGTCATAGCTAGATTACTTTTGGGACCTCAGCTAGCTTATTTAAAGCTAGCCTGGCACCTTGACTTTAAATTGAAGTCTCTCTTCTTTCACTGTCTTTGTTTCCAAGTGCTACTATTCTTGCAAGACTTTATCATGTTTTATGCTATTGTAGACATTTTAGAAGTTATAATATAGCTTGTAAATGACTTGGCTTCTAATTCCTGATTTTTCTTTTTTCCCCCCCCAGAAATATTCCATTATTAAGGGATTTTTGTCTCCCATGGTTTTTTGAAGGCTGTGCAGAGGGCTTTTAAAACATTGTAATACTACATTGTGTGTGCTTTAGCAGGAAAGTCTGAATCATATGGTATTACAAAGGAACATAGTACAGTAAGAAAAAGAATGGTCTGAGGTCAGTGGTAGCTTATGAAGGTATTCAGTCAGTGTCAAATCTGGCTTTGAGCTCTAGTTCAAAATATTTAACCTTTCTATTATTGCAGAAATTCCAATCAATCTGTGTTACAGTCACCTTGTAAGAAATAACTGAAATCCCTTGATCAGCATGTACAGAACAGTCTGTTTTGCTAATTTGGGAAGACTGTCAGAACAGAAATAAGCTAACTAGTCTATCCTTTTTTAATAAAAGACTAAAAACATGTATGATATAGGTGGCTACAATAATAACATTTTTAAAGTTAATAAAAGTATGTTATTCCACATTTTTTGAATCTGATGGACGATCTAGAGCAAAACTGCTCCATTCTAGGCCAGTTGTGGAAAATCCCTGTTTTGATAGTTGATGACATAAGCATTCATGTAAATAATAAAGCATAAGCAATATTTTAATACTACAGTGACAAAGTAAAAAATTCTATTAAAGTGCCACAGGACAATAGCAGTCACCATTAAAACTTATCAATGAATTGACTCCTGTCAAAGTGAAGAGTGATGTGAATAGTCTTCGATTGAAACCTTTGTCGTGCTTCTTATTTTAACCTTTGATATATGTCTTCAGTCTCATAAATGTATATCATGTTTCATTCCTAGCTGTAAAACACTTATTTGTAGCATTTTCACTGCAAATTCCTTCATTCCTACCTTATGGAAATTCTTTGATTGCTTTATCTCACGTTTGTCTACAGAAAGATTTATTTTTTTAATCCTTTTAGGCAAGTAAGTAAAATATGCAGGAGTAGCATGACATTTTTATACATCTGCAATTATCTTTTTTTTTTTTTCTGTTCAGTTCCAACCATACAGCAAAGTTCTCCATCACTTGGAAAGTTTACTTTGGTCTTCAGTAGTGATAAAGCAATGAACTTGATCATATGATTAATAGTTCCGGTTATTAGGACCTACCAAAAGACTGTCTCAATGATTTGCGTGGCAATTTTCCATGTTTCCAGGTGAACCTGAAGTCATATGTTTGTTTAATGCAGGAGAAGTGCTTCAGAGTTGGGATTTCTTTCTTTTTTTTTCAATAAAAGGTCAGATAAAAGGACTCTCTTGACCTTATTAATAAATGCTTGACATTTTGGAGCAAGAACTTAAAATTGGCAATGTGGCTTGCTTGACATCTTTTTGTCAGTTCTTAGAAAAGATAGTTCAAATGTGCTTCAGTTGTCTATGCCCAGGAAATCTCATGTTCAGCAGCTGATGTTGTATTTGAGATTTGAAAAAAGCCTTTCAGTGCTCTTAGATTGGAAAGTATTGGCAAGACTTCCCCTGTGATCATTGCTACTGGACAATAGGAGTTGGACTTAGCTAAAGTGATCACGAAGATTACCTAATCTTTTGGGTTCTTAGGATGATGCCAAATAAATTTCCAAGAGGATGCTGAAAATTATGTGGGAAAAGTCAGAGGATGATTGTATTATGCAATTAGGAAAATAAAATCATTATACTGTGGACTTTGCCTTGTTAGGGGAAAAAACAGAGTAGGGCAAAGACAGGAAGAGGTATGACAACTGAGAGGTATCAGTGCAAAGTGACTGGTACTGCAGGCTCAGCATCCTAAGAACCTGAAAGCAAATGTGGGAAGTCTGGGTCTCATCCTTCATTCACTACCTTGTGCTTTTCTCTGATCATATGAAGAGATCTCTATCTGTGCCTCCTTCTGACTACAAGGCAAAGTAGAAACTCCTAAAAACAAGAAGGTACTGTGTTGTTGTTCATATTGGGATGGACCTACTGAGCTACCAGATGCTGTTCTGGGCTTAGGAAGCACCCCTGAACTGCACAGTCTTGGTTCTCAGGCTGTGTAGATCCCCCTGACAAAGGGCAGAAAAGAGTGTTAGCCAAGGAAATGCTAAATGATGAATTGAAATAAAACAATATTAGAGTTGCAGAGTTGAGTGTTTGGGTTATCAGGAATTCATCACCAGTATTGAGTTAAGATAAATGAATGACCATTTTCTGTGTCAACTGAGTACATCCATGCTCATAGCCTGTTCACTTCATATTACTATCTAGTTTAGTATGACATGAGATAGCATTTCATCCTGGCAGCTCCGTGTCCATACTGTCAAAACTCCTGCTACAGACATGATACTATGCACTGTAATATTCTGTGTATATTAGAACTTTTTTGCACATATTTTCTTCTTTTTAACATGATTTATCTTTTCTGATAGTAGTGTATGTTTGCAGGCTAATCAATTCAGCCACTCTTATCTCAACTTTATTCTTCCTTCAATGGCCTTGAAATCTACTGACAAATTTTTTGTGATATAACAAGAAAAGAGAGATTTGGAAGTCCTATGAGAACTGGGCTATGTAGAGAAAGACCTAGATTAGTAGCCCCAGGCATTTATTGCCCCTCAACCCATGGGATCTCTCCAAATGAACCCAGACCATATTGGTATTTGGGCAAACACAGCTGGGTGGCAGGCATGGAGGGCAGAGAAGGAAGGAAGAAAAGAAATGCAGAAGGGTGTGGGCAAACTGAAGTAGATATGAAGTCACCACTGCAAGGATTTCAGAGGGTGTTTCTTAAAGATGTGAGGTTATCATGTTAGGAAAATGTAAGAAAAGAGAGGGCTGTGCTTTTTTGCATGTACTCCTTATGGAACAGTGTATTTTTCTACACTATTCCCCTGTCTTTGAGTGCATAGTGCTGCTGAACTGTAGTCAGGATAATATCATACAGAACTGCTGCCTTGATATCACCTGTCCTATTTACTCTGCAGCCCCAGACAACTGAGTCCATCTGTGCATCTGCCACAGGTTTCCCAAGTGCTGCTGCACAAGAGTCTTCAAACAAGTTGCCAACTCACAGGCGTTAATAGTCCACACCTCATTTGATGAGTTGTCTAATTTGACTCCCAAGACCGTATTTTCCATCAGGTCTCAGCATTCACCGTTAGAATTACATAAAACCACATTTTTTTAATACAAAGTAATATTATCAAAGTTTAAAGTATTCTTTAAAAGTGAGATTACCATGTCTCAGTTTATTGGTGCAGTATTGATGGAAACACTTGGTATTACAGATGGTAGTCCTCAGTACTTTCCCTCTGTATAAGGGAAGAAATATAACTTTATATGGGGATAAAACTATGAAATTCACATACTTTGAGAGTATAGTAGTGTACTGTGATGTCAAGATGACAGAATAGAAAATTGTCTTACTTTGTTTTAGATTCTAGCATTTCTAGCATATCTGCTGATTCATAGGCCTGGTGGGATTTTTGTTTCCTTGCTTGAGTATTTTTGGGGAAGAGGGTTTTTGGTTTTGTTGTTTGGTTTTTTTAGCTTTTTTTCCTGTTGTTTTGTATTTATAGGATTTAAAAAAAAAATTAGTTTGATTAACAACTAAATTTCAGTACTGCTCTATGCAGAACTCTGCATGTAACTGTAGAAACAGCAGCCTAACAGCCCTGTAACTTTTATCAACAAACTTAAAAAATACCCAAATATTTGCAAACAAAAGAATGACTATTTTTGAGCAACATCTTAACCAAGAAATCTCATCATGTTCTCTAGCTGAGTGCAAGACTGAAACTCATTGCCTGGATCCATCAAATATGCAGATTTTCCATCTCTGTCCTGACATTTGATGGTCTAAGTAGCATCACAGACACATATACTTCATGTTGTAGATATTTTAATCTGAACTGATCCTCTATGCCTTAAATACTTTATACTCAGTATAAGAGGCAATTCAGAGTATAGTTGATGCATCCTAGGTGTGTTTTAGTGGTTGCCCTCTGGAGTTGCCTGCTCTCTCCCTTTACTAAACTAAACAGTATGGATTTACCTTTGGTCTGATAAATCCCATCCTTGGTGTCTGTTAATTCTCTTCTGACAACTGGATTGCCTCTAGACTAAACAATGGATATGCTGTTGTTTATCTTGCACCTATTTATCCTATAATTATCCAAATCAGGGATCAAGACAAAGTGCGTTGTGGCTGTCTTGTAGTCTGCATGTTCCTGTTTTCTTTCCAGGAAGAATAAATCCTAGGATAAAGACCCTTGATGCTTACATGAAGTACAGGTCAGGGTGAGGATGTACTGCTAGCTCCACTAATTTTGTTGTAGCACAGAAGTTTTCATCAGATTTTAAATGTGGGAGATGTTTCATTGTCAAGCTGATAAGAGATCTAAAGATGATACAGTACAGGAAAAGTACTTTCCCCAGCCTATTCTGACAGCAGCTCCAAGTTTTGCAGAAGTCTTGTAGCACTGATGCAGAGACTGGAATTATTAGGGATTCACTGGCATTTCCAAAAGTAAGCAAGGCTGTGGGAACAAATAATGTATTGCATGACATAATTTGAACCTGTGCTCTGAGAAATGAGGAATTTCAAAAGCCTTTGTGAAGACTTCAGCACCCTCATATGCTCTCAAAAGAGACTCTGGAGTGCTTGAGGCCTGAGTCACAGGGTTCAGCAGCTGGGTGAGAGCATCTTCCTCAGAAGAGGAAGGAGAGTTATGCCTAGAGCTTTAACTTTGGGCATGGTGCCTGAAAATGATCCAGACTCAGAAAACATAAAATCTCAACTATGTGAAGTCCAAGGAAATAAATTAGGGAGTAGTTATGAGTACCTGAATTAATTCCAGCTGATGTTAAGTGGAGACACCTGAAGTAGAACACCTTTGCAGCCAAGGTGGAAGTGAGCTGAATTAATCCTTGACTACTTATGTCTCACCATTGAGTACAGCAGGAAACAGTAGTGATGCTGATGGGTGTCTGATGTTGGATCAAATTTATCAAGTCTTTTTTTTGTTTGTTTGTTTTTTGTTTATTGAGATACTGACAAGGCTTCTTAGAAAATAATACAGCTACACTCTTTGGGCTAAAAACGGCGTTCTCATTTTCTATAAGACAGGAAACAAGGATGCTGCTTAAGAAATCATATCAACTTTGTGAAGGAACCTTGACATCACTTGCTCTAGTATGGGATACAGCAATTTTTTCACACTCCTCAGATCCCCAAGCTTCTTCAGCTGTCAGGCTCTGAGGACAATTCTGAATTGCCTTATTCTATTTTTTTGTCCCAGAATGTGTATATAGTGAAATACTGCTAGATTAAATTTCAAACTATTTCTTCTTGTGACTGCTTTTCTCCTCTTCTGGGGATTAAAAAAAAAATTGTTGCTTAAGACTGTAGTTTAAGAAAACAATGTAAGAACCACCAGAGAAAGTAATTTTTTACCAGGCTTTGCCTTGAATAATACATAGAACAAGGGTTCACAGTTTTAAAGATATCAATAAAATGAAATATTACAGCTAGATATTGTGACCAACCTTCAGCTTATGTGCTGAAAGAGGTATTCTGCCAGGTAAATAAATTTTACATGTACAGAAGAAAGGAATATGAAGAAATTAAGGTGTTACATGAAATTACTTTGCTAAATACATTTCCTAAATGTTGAATTTCATTTTATAGTTGTTCTTTAAATATAAAAAACCCCAAATAGGACAAGCCCATGTAAAACATCCTAGTTTAAAACATAGCCAACAAAATAATCAGTTTAGGGATTAAAATCTACATCTATTTTGAAAGTTGTTTGGCGTTTTCTGTTACAAAATGCTATAATAATAAAATGATGAAATCCTTGGCAAAGGACAGGAGCAAGAACACTGCAGACCTAAGAACCAAGCTTTTCTGTTAAGACTATATGCATTTGCAAAAGTAATGATTTAGCAGGAATGCTTTTTATGTATCGTAGTTAGAAAAGATAATCAGAATCTTTCATTTTTCAAATGCCATTTTAAATTCTGTTTTGTGGTGTAGTCTTTTTAATCACACTGGTGTTTTAAGGTTGTAAAAGAATATACATAAAAATAGATTTGGGTATGCCTGGTCATATCAACACGTGCTTCAGGGAAGGACTTGAAAAATGTGTATGAAAAAGTGGGTTTTAAAATAATTAGAAGTAACATAACTAATTTAAGACTGTTTAATTGAACTAATTTAAATTTAAATTGAAAAAGAATATATAGGAAGTACTTCATTTTTCGTGCTGCTTAGAAATTCAGATGTCAATCTATTCGTTTCATGAGCATGAAAGCAAACCTTCATATTCCAACTTCACAAGCATGTCCCAATTCCCTAATTTACAGCACATTCATTTGCATAATTTTACATATAGGTATTTTACTCCCACAGCACTGTTTCATTTCTTGATGTCATGCTTTTTTAATCTTTCTCCTACACTCCAAACCAAACTTGAAAATGTTTAGATATTCTCAAAATTACTCATGATTTCTCACATGAATTATGAAAGGTCTGTGATACCTATAAAACCCAGAGTGGCTCACTGAAGTGAAATGGAATGTAGAAATGTAATGTTTTCCATACTTGTTTTCATTAATATTTGGTATTTTTTTGGAGTCTAAAAATATTCAGGGATTTAGCCCTGGAATTATTGTGGGGCCAACGGAGATCACAATCCTTTACAGTTGGTACTCATAAATTGAACTTATCTTCTGATTAATGACTCAACATGTTGATGATTGTGTTTCATTACTGCTGCCTTTTTATCCACTTTGTGAATTATAGATGTAATTAGTATCCAGTGTTGCAGGCATAATAAAAATATACATATTATTATTGCTGTGCTTTTGATACTGTTTATTACACAGACTTCTGCATGAATGATTTTATTTCTCTATTATTAAAAGCCTCTTTAATTTGCACATGCAGAAGTCATTGCTCCAGCATGGTTCAGATGTAATTTCTATGTTAGGGCTATAATTCAGGGGAGTTGTTTGCTGCGGCATTGAGCATCCATACCTAAGGATAAGAAATGTAAAATTGCTTACTGATTTCTGAAAATTACATTGCACAATTGAACCATCAAATTTTAAACTCTCATTTGAATAAGGGAGAAACGATCCCAGTATACATGCTGATAATGAAAAGGAGATGGATGGTTTTCACAGACAACCTGCCATTTTTTTTATCCTCCCAAGTGCTATTTTCTGTAACAGTTTTGAACATTGTTTTTGGGGTGCTGAATTCTGCATCTGCTTAGCTATTATTAATAGCTTTGTAAGACTGACATTTATACTGCTGCAGAATGTCTTTTGACTAACATCTAATTTTTATTGTGGGCTGAGTAAATTTTGAGAGAGAAGAGTTTCTGTTCTACAAAATAGCTGTGTCCAAGCCTTCAACATAGAGTGCACTGAAAGGAAGAGCAAATTACTTTTATTATGATGAGCTACTGTCTGAATTTAGGGGACAAAGAGCACACAAAATACATGAATTTGGGGGATTACTAGTTAAGGGAGAGGGAAATTGCTAGACAGATATCTGAGAGACATTTATCAAACACATCTGTGAAATTAAAGTAAAACAGTAACAGAGAGGAGAGAGAATAAAAGATAGAAGTCCTACTTGTACCAACATTTGTGACACATGCTCACTGGCTGTTAAAGACGGAATTTAGAGGCTAGTGAGCAGCTCCACTATGAGAATTAGAGCTGTAGCCCAAAGGCAAGAGAAAAGGAAAAAGGAGCCCCAGGAATAATACATTTACTGTATAAGAGAAAACTGAAGTAAAAAGAACATTTGCTAAAGGATTCATCTCTGTGTGATGACATGAACTAACCTCCCATGTGCCACTCAGGGAGACTTTTTAGGGCTCACAGTGCAATTCAAACATGTCAGACAGCCATTGAGGTTTTTTTCAGAAGTCAGTAAAGTCACTGTATTTTTTAATATTGTTATATTGAAACACATCAGTAGCTCAGGCAACTACTGTACTTTAAGACAAGTGTGCAAGAAGAGGTGCTTCTAAATGGATACCTCACAAAACAATTTTATTTGTGAGTTTAACTGAATCTCTCTGAATTCAGAATTTTAAGTTGTGTACTGTCTCAATTACTGCAGTGATAAGGAGCAGAGAAGTTTAAAAAGTATTTTTAAATCTGAGGGTTAATATCTGCTGTTGAACCTACAACACTGTAACACAAGGCTAGCTTGAAGAGAAACAAGATGATGAATGGATATTACTCATTTTATCCCTGTAAAAGAAGACCAATGAGTTTCGTGCCAAGAGTTGGCATAGAGGAGCTTATCCCATAATCAAAGGTTTATTATTTAGAAAAAATAAACTCAGATATAACTACAGTATATTTCCTATTTTATTTCTCATATGACAGATTGTGGTGACTCTATAGTACAGTTTCAAATAAATTCTAGAGGAAAATAGACAATGGTCTGATAGTGACCAGCCTTGCAGAAATATACATGTTAGGTTGTTTCTCACATTGAGAGCTACAAGATAAGGATTAAGTTTACTTTTTTCTTGGAATTTTGAATCTTAGGGGATTTATTTTAATTTGAAACCAATTTTTGTGGTATTGAACTACAAATACTTTTCTTCATACAGTTCACAAGCAATTTAACAGGAATCCTTGTCAGATTAAGAGAAGTAGTATGTGGTCTCTTAGGAATGTATGATACATTGCATTGCCAAAGCACCTAGTCTGTGTTGCCACGTATTTGTATTGGTAATAAAACAATATCTGCACACAGTTTTCCGTTTGCAGAATAGATGTTGACTGGAAGAGAGTACACAAATAAATGGTATGTCTCATTCACCATACTTTAAAATGATACCTTTTATATTATATTCTCTAAAACAACCGTTTCTTTGCCTCTCATTTTATGATCTTTCTTTTACATGCAGTGATGTTCCATTTTTTTAGGATTATACATTTTCTCTTATTTGAGAAGCTTTTTGCTTAAATTAAATAGTGTCTGCAAAAATTATCACAAGATGTAGGAATAAAACAAAACTCATGTTGATTGTATTAAAAATCGCCCTTTTTTAACCACTTAAAAATCACTTCTAACAGAGAGCTCAGAGAAAAGTCCAGATCCCTTCCTAATACAGGTCTCAGAAATAATACAAAATAAGTTGATTTATTACACTGTTCAGAGATGCACAGATCACTGTTCTGATTACTGTACTCTGAGTCACTCTTCTTAAGTCACTGAAAGAATAACTAGTATACAGGGTCATAGATGTCTTGTAGGATTTTCCACATCTAGATGTTGAATTATGTTGGAATTATAATAATTTCATGTGGAGTTAATCTTCTGGAAGTCAGCAATGTGGCAAGGAAGTGTTGAAAGTTCATAAACAAGCTAACACCTTTTAATCTGTCCTACCTGACAAATAAATATTCTCCTAGCCCTCATCTGGCTATATTTTTTAAGCAATAGAGTCAGCAGTGAGGAAGACTTATGGGTCAGAAAATGAGGAAAATAAGAATTCAGCTTAAGGTACAGCTCTTTATATATGTAGTCATGCATGTTAAATCTGTCGTCTGCAGGAAGGAACTCACTAAACATGAGATTCCATTTTTCCCAGCCAAGTTTCCATCATCAGCTTATACCAAGATTGAGTTCCAAGGTAGCTCAGGGTTTTATGGCATAACTCAGCTGGACACTGCTGTGAGGTCATGTTTCAGAATACTGTTTCCTGAGCTTCGCATATAAATCACAATTTTTTAAGCTGAAATTTCTTTATAATTCTGAAACCAAGAGGTAACCTCAGAAAAGAACTCACCCTAAAATATACTGAAGGATGGGAGGAGCACTTTTTATTTTATAGAACACAGTAGTGAAATAAAATCAGTTCAGAATGTAGAGTTACCAGATGTAAATGCAGTGAGGGATGAAGGGGCAGGAAAAAAATAAAGGTATTTTATTTGAACCCTTGGCAGCTGTGGAGGAAGCACAAGTGTAAGAGTATAAAAACTACTCAGAGAAGGTAGCAATGAAGTGCTCTTTAGTGACAAGGTAATACTAAGCACTCAAGCTGAAAGCAGGAAAGACATGGATATGGAAAAGGGACCTATGAAAAATGTGAAAACATACCATCAATTACTTTTATGTATCTATTTTTAAATTTCTCACCGATACATATTCTATAGAGTTTTAGAAATATGTTTTGTCACCAGTCTGAGGATTCAGAAGATGTTTCATTATGATACCTATTAATACTACCCTGACACACATTTCTGACAGCCAGGTAACTGCTTTCAGTCTGTAGCCTAAGCTACCTACATATTTTAGTTAAAGATGGGTGAGATTTGGCATAGTTTGAAATGTTTCACAATACAGCTTAAGAGTCTTATCCTTGTATTCTTTCAGCCCACCCAATCAGTGTGAAGTCACCATATGAAAGGAAATCTCCTTCCCAAATATATTACTGCATTATTCATGTTATCTTAATATTCACATTTTCCCCCAGAAGATACCAAAACACAGTAACATGACAAGACATTTACAGACAGTCTTTCTGTTCAAGTTAGAGCCTATGAACTTCTATATCTGTATAACATAAATCAGAATGTGGTACCCAGGATATGTTTTTGAGGAGATTATGGTTGTATCAGGTATCATGAGCAAGTGTGTGTTGTGTGTACATGTGTGCACACACACACGTGTGCCAGCACTGCTGGGCACCAGAGAGCTGGCTTTTTCTGCAAGGAACCAAAGTTACAGTCTAGAAGTGAGCCCAGTGATGTAACCAGCTTGCAGACAGAGTGGACTAACACAGGACTGTGGAGTAGTTCAGGTTGGAACAGCCTTGGGAGATCACTGTTAGAACCAGGGCCAGCCACCAGGTCAGAGCAGCCTGTTCATCTCTTTGTCCAGTCGCTTCTGGGAAATCTCTAGCCTGAGTTTACAGAAGTTGTCTGGAACACCTTCACCAATGCTTGACTGTCTTCACGGGGCAAAAGTTTTTCCAGAATTTTCTTTTCTGTGTCTGTTGTCTCTCATTTTCCCTACACTTTAAAGTGCTTCCCTCCTTATTAATGGCTCCTGACTTAATAATGTAGGTCCATCTGCAGTGTTGGAAGAAAACATTCTTTAACATTTACCATAGCAAGAAGAATCAATTGAATACCTTTAATGATAATATTTTTTTAATGTTTAATCATAAACTGGTTACATGGCTTATCAAAATACAATTCTTGGTCACACACACAGACTTTACAAAGTGGGACTGTCATGTAACAGAAAGATAATGATACTTTTTTAGTGATTAATCCATATTTTTAATTAAAGAAGGCATGTACAATATGTTTGGGTGCCAGTTATATTGTGAAGTACTGAACTGTGTCAATTCTTGTTATTTTTTCATTAAAATCAAGAGAATGCAGAATTACTACTCAGTTACTATGACCCACTCTCTAATATTCATGCTGTGAAATTAATTGGCTGAAATGCTACCTTCAGTTTACCTACTCTGGCCTATCTAACGTACAGGGTGGGGAAGGGTTGTTGGGGTAAGCTCTTTCATCTGTTCATTTTACTTCTTGGACTTAAAAGGAAATTTCAAGTGAAAGATGAATGTACTCACTCACAGGCTTTGTCTGTAAATGGAAAAGGAAATTTCTTTTATGTTTTTTCTGCCATGGCAGGTGCTTGTATGTCATGCTGCAAATTATAGTATTTTAATGCTTTTTTAAAAGTTAATTGTTAAATAATTATTTGAGATTCAATGTAGTTATATTTAATATATATTATGTTGCTACTGGTTCTATTTCCTGTGATAGTTTATAAGCAGGGAAGAGATTGAATCTCCCTATGTATATTTATGCTAAATATCTTTGTTATCTGCGCTCTTTCTTGATGTGTGTCGTGATTCAAATTCCAGTTTCTTGCCTATGTATTTGGGGACCAACAAACAATTGCTAGCAAAGTCTATTAGCAAGAAAGGAGCTGAGAAGATGAAATGTGTTTACATATTCTTTTGGGGATGCACTCAGGTGTTCAAAATTACTGGTGTGGATAAAGCACCCGGGAAAATTCATCAAATTGCTGGGATGCATAATTTGCATTTCTCACTACAAATGTGAGATGTATATATAAGATGTCATATTAGATTATTTTAAATGAACTGTCAAATGCATGTTAGTTCAGTGCTTTCTTGTTTTTAATGACTTTTGAATAGCAAGCAAAGGAGACTATAATATCAGAATAAGGAAAACATTATGGGAAGTACTTCACAAATGACATTCAAAGCCTATTTGTATACATACAAAAATACCTATGATAACTAAGAATCTCAAGTGCTCAATGGGGTGGAAAAAGAAAGCATTGGATTTAATGCATTTTGGAAGTATATATTACATGCATTAAAAATGCATAAAAATTGTATTCTCACATTCAAGTGGAAGTGGTATTTTGTGTGTGTGTTGGTGGTGTTTAGTCACCTCACTGAGCAGGGAATACATCTGTCAGCCTGGTCCAAGGCTTAATGATATTAATGGACTGGTATACCATGCAGGGTGCTTGTATGAGAGGCAAGGCATGGAGACAGAAGAGTAGAATGGACAGGTCTAGAGCTTTACTAATCTCAGAAAGGAAAAAGGAAATAACACTGCAGCTAAAATGTATTCTTTATTCCGATTCTTCTTGCAGGAAAGTTGAGAAGGACGGGAAAGAGAGCGAAGAAAGGAGCAAAGATAGGAGTAGCAATATAGAACTTTACATGTTCCCATGAAGGAATTTAAAACCTGCAGTACATGTTAGCTAATTAAATGAACTACTTTGTAAGGAAGCAAACTTCCTAGCACACTATCTGTTCCTTGCTTGCAGGTAGCAGTTATTGTCTGGGAAGCCCAGGAACCTTCATTCTGGTGTTAGAGTCAGCCTGAGTAGTAAAAAGAATCTCCTTTTTTATCCCATAGCACTTCCTGCGAATAGGTATCAGTAGAAAGTCTTATGGCTATCCAAGCAAAAGCCAAAGGAAAGTATCAATTTTTTAGTAGATTTATATTGTCAATAAATTATGATGAAAGGGCCACTCATATTATGTATGAGTATTTACATATACTTAAAACCTGCTGCAGAATGATGCAAAATGTTTTCAATAGCCAGGTATTGAAGCTGGAGTTACTCACATTCCAAAAATGTAGAGTTGGAATGCAATTGACATTGGAGATAACTCTTCTGAAGAAAGTGGCACGGCATTAAAGGAGGAAAAGTAAGTGACACCACACATGTCTCTTCACTGAGTAATTATCCCAGTTCTTTAACATGATGATGTA
Source organism: Hafferia zeledoni (assembly GCA_035583235.1). Classification (NCBI taxonomy): domain Eukaryota; kingdom Metazoa; phylum Chordata; class Aves; order Passeriformes; family Thamnophilidae; genus Hafferia; species Hafferia zeledoni. The sequence goes on from JAWWEV010000001.1 coordinate 8,590,902, forward strand.
TTGCAGTGTGCACCTATCATTTTTAGGCTCATTATTTCTGACATGGAGATTTCCTTTTTATGTATCTCATGGTTATAAAATACTTTGGGGTTTTCTGTGTGTGGGTTTTCTTGTTTCCCCCCATAATAGTTATCAATAAATACACAAATTAAGGATTAGGGTTTGCTAGCATATCCCCATGTGAGCAGTACCAATCCTCCTATCCAGAAGGCATCTGGACATGAGTGTTGAATATTATATGATAATGTTGAAGAGATTTGAACAAAAGAATGAAAAAAGAGATAAGGGAAAGAGCTGAGAAATGAAGGCAGAATTCTAGTCTCCAAGAGTCAAGTCAGTCAGAACACAGAGGGTAGGAATAAAAGGCTGCTCCTGAGAGAGAATGGAGGTCACCTGCAGAGTCACATGTGTCTGAGTTGTTGAACATTTTCATTACTACTGAAAAAGGGGGTGTGTATGAGTAGGCAGAATTTATTGATGACACTAAGTTTTTCAAGGTAATAGGAACAAAGACTGACTATGATGAAGTGAATAAAGATATTACCATGTTAAGTAACTGCAGTAAAATAGCAGATGAAATGCAATCTAGATAAATAGGAAGTGATGCACAGGGGAAATAAACAATTCCAATTTTACATATGTAATGATGGATTCTTAGCTGACTATTATCACATGGAAATGAGTAAATGAGTTTTTGGAGTTGTGATTGATATGAACATGTCAGTTCAGTGTTCAATAACAGTCAAAAAAAAAAGGAATCTAGCATAAGGCAAATAGTATTGATGTGCATTTATAAAAGTCTCTAGTCTACTAACATTTTGAATACTATCTGAAGTTAGTTTTAGTCCTATCATTTCTAAAAGATGTAGTGGAGCTGGAAAGTGGAGAAAAAGGATTGGTGTGACTGAATAGAAAGACAGAGTGACATCATTTTAGCCCTTGACAGCGGTGGTTAAAAGTAGAAAAGATGTAGATTTAGAATATATTATCGTAGTTGAGAAACTGAGATTGGAATGATTGCCCACTAGCTTCTCAGATGGAAGAGCTGGAAACATTCAGTAATATTTATGGGATAAAAGTCTGTGGAAAAAATTAACACACACCTCCCCCCGCCCCTTGTTCTTCTTTCATGTAACATTTGGTCAGCTTGGGGGACTCCTTACTACAAGATGCCATGTTAAAAATTGACTGGAAAAATTAATGGAAGAAAAAGTACTCTTCCATAGCAAAAGCTGCTTTTAGCAGTGAAAGTCCATGACCTGCTAATTGTTGGATAAAAGGAAAGTACATTAAGGAAGGAGCACTATATCCTTGCCTAGTGATGCACTCCAATGGACATTGAACATTGACTGACATTGGAGACAGGACCTAGATAGCCCTGCATGAGCTGCTCATATATAAGACAGGATTTTAGGCAAGGCCTGTATAAAACAACCTCCCTATATATTTATCCTACAACTATGTCTTCCACCCACTGCACAGCTAAATGTAAAGTTCTGGGCTTAGACTTTAAAAAGTGCCAGCATTTTTATTAATAATAATGATTTGGTTTTCCTGGTGCCAGGAACTAATATATATAAAATTTGTCACAAACATATTACAGTGATATCTCTGAAACAGTAGTTAAGCAGATTGCTGAGTCTTTCTTTGCTGAAGGCATATAACTAACTGATTACCTGAATTTTTCCCCTCTTTATCTCTGAAAAATTGAATGCTTAGGGAAAAAAAAAAAACCAAAAAACATTGAAACAATTACTGGAAGGTCCAAGCTTAAATGTTAGCTCTTGTCATAACCAAGGCACCAAAACAGTTTTGTTGCTCTTCAAACCATAGCTTTTCTGAGTATTTCAGAGGGCTCAAACTTGCTTGTGAAGTTACAAAAGTTGAACTTTTCCAGAGCTCACTCCACAGATTTCTTTGAGTTTTCCCTTCCTTGTGTTCATGCAACCCATTCCCTTACTAGTTCTGTTTTGCATTTACATTAACACATGCACTTGATTCAGTTCAACTGAAGTCAATGGATATTTCACTTTTGACTTGAGTTGAAGCAGTAAAGAGCCGCAAATAACAAACTGACCATACTTGCTTTTCAATTTGGGAATCAGCCATTTCCTTTTGTGATTGGTGGTGTGGAACCTGTAGGTCTGTAGTTTGAAACGTAATAGTTTCAGAAGTCATCTAAGCTAGTACAGACTGCTAAGAGCAGAATTATTAAGCCAGTATGTTGGGGTGGGGTTTTTTTGTTTTTGTGTTTGTATTTCTCCCTGCCCAAAATTAAAAACCAAATTTGTTAGTTAAACTAAATGTTTCTTCTCTTCTGTTTTTAATTGTACTTAGTTTGTTTTAAGCAAGACCTACTGATTAAAAAAAAAACAACACCCCATAGCGAAAACAAACAGATCACCATCTTCTTTTATGTAGCATTTGGTCAGCCTAGGGGGCTCTTTACCACAAAATGTCATGTCAAAAATTGTCTGGAAGAACTGAAGGAAGGAAAAGTGCTTGTCCATGCCAAACACTATGTTTAGCACTGAAATTCCATGACCTGATAGTTGCTGGATATAGGGGAAGCAAATTAAAGAAGGAGCACTATATCTTTGCTCAATAATGCAGCATATGACTGGCAAGCAACATGCTTTTAGGATCGACTAGTGTGTTCCTTGGTAGATTCTTAGTGTATGCAACCATTTGACAAATAAATGTATGACTGGATTATAGTGTCATCTTTATGGACACAAAATAGTCATGTTGGAAGCAGATGAACCAAAAAGTTATTCAGGAGATCACAGGATAACAGAAATTCTTTTTTTGTTTTCTCTATATTGTGCGTACTAAGACAAGCAGGAAAATACGAGCAATAACATTAATTGGTATCTCTTTTAGGCCTAGACTATTTTTGCTCAGCTTCACAGCATGAACCAGAAGCAGCATGAGCCCCTTCACTGCAGTTGGTCAGGATGTACTGGTGGAGGCCTTTACACAATTATATAATGTGAAATGTCTCCTGTAGCTCTTTCATTTTTTTAATAAAGATATTAATGTACATCTTTTAATATTACTCTTTTCTTGAAAGAAAATTATGTATTGAATCCTTTCTGGGTGCACCGAAGTCACCATCATGGGTGGTTCCACAGGTAGTTCCTGCCCAGGTGAGATCCTTAATCCAGAGGGCACAGGGCTTGCAGAAAAGGTTCTCACAAAGGTTGGAGGTGTACTGGGCTCTGAATAGCAAATACTCTGTCATGAAAAAAACCCATGTTGTCTTGAGTTTTCTTGGCAAGTTGAACTGAACTTGATGGGCTTTCTGCCTGGACAATGTTGAGGGCATTTTTAGAAGTGGTTCCAGAGTCCCAGGGAACTTCAAAACAAAAATTGTGAAGAGGTTCATTTCATCACCACTTGGAAGAAAAGAACAACAAGTTTCAGTCACCTTGGTTCTGCTTAGTATAGTTCCCTATAATTTTTACTGGTCCTTAACTTTGAGTGACTTTCATATCAGAAAAGGAGAGCTGTACAGTACTTTCTGACAGGTGTATTGTGAAGATAAATACATAAAGCAGTAGTGAGATATCACAGGCATTGTGCTTATCCTGGGGTTACTCTATGTTACCCTGGAGTGAATTCTTGGTGAAAGTCTGCATAGCATCCTCTTCAAGGCAAAGGAGGAAAATTAAGTAAGGTAATATTTGCTTTATATGTCTGTAAGAAAAGGAGTCGCTAAACAAGGCAGAACTCTATAAATCCAGTTGTAAAGGTACCATTTGCTCATTAGCTTGCTGAGACAGCTTGAATTTTTTTTGTGTATCTTTTTTAAGAAATGTTTCCTTGATAGACTTCTATGTGTTGCGTTTGTACTTTTTTAAAAAATATTTAACTTAGACCTCAGGTTAAAATTGTTCCTTCTACAAAAGCAAGATAACAAAAACGCTCAGAGCAACAAGTAGGCAAGATAAAACTGAGGTTTGTATTCAAAAGATATATTTTCCTTCTAGTCATTAAATATCAGTGCATCTCAGATACATTTCTCACCTTTCTGTCATAAAATCAATGGGTAAGGAACACAAATCAATTTTAGACTCAGAAAATAAGTTGTCAGGACTTCAAGAATTAGTTTATCATTATCTGCAATGCATTTTAGAATGAAGAGCAGTGTTTGTGACCTACAGTTTTATGTCTTTTTAAAAAGGGATATAATGCCTTTCAGAATGTCACACATCATTCAGAAGCAAGTTTTCAGCTGACAGTTTGTGAAGGGCAATTTTAAAACATCAGTGCATTTTAGGACTTTGTGTGGCTGGTGTTTAGTTCTTTGACCTTTTTTAAGGTTTTATATTATAGGATAAGACTTAGAAAATATCATTAGATTGTTATAACTGCACTACTATCAGATGTTAGTATAATCTAATAATTCCATGATGGTTGTAATCCAGAGCCTTCTGAAGTTACTGCAACCGGTTGAGTGATTGGACCTTTTGTGATATTGAGCATATTTTAAAATAGAAATTTAAAAGCTTTATTGTTTTAAAGTAAAATTGCGGATACTCCCCACAGCTCCTCGTGTATTATTAGCATAAACTGGCTGTGTAATGGTTTCAAGAATGATATTCAGTACTGATAGGAGGCTGCTACTCTGAGAAACCACTAAGTGCATAATATGTCAATGGAAGAAGGCTTGAGGGTCTGACAGTCAAAGTTCACTTTAAGGTTTTATAAACTAGATATCCTGAAAAAGAGGCATGACTTATCTGTTAATGTTGTCCAGAGAACAGTCCTTGCAGTGCTCCATCCTTTGGAGAGCAAAGCAGTTTGGTAGCACCAACAAAGGTTGCATAATGTTGAAGGACCTCAGTGAGTGTTTAATTCACTATCACAGGCACACAAAAATTACAAAACCTTTAAAGGTTTTATAAATGCTTTTTATAATTATCTGATTCTTAAAAGCAGAAATCTGAACCTCAGAAATACCTAAAGTGCATCAAGAAACTAGATACCACCCCAGAGATCAGTGTTAATGTTGGCTACATAATCTCTTAAAGTTCATACCAGGCTCTGTGCTCATGTGTGAAGGTGCCCCTGGATTCATGGCTGTGTTTTCTGAGCACAGTCATTACCACAGCAAGTGGTGAGCCACTCACCTTCTTGCTAATCTCCACAGGTGCAAAATGCTATTTCATACCATCTTAGATTTGTTACTGAAGATGGGATGTGATGGAATGTGTCTGTGTCATCAGCCATGCTACCAGCAATGGGACAACCAGAGAAAGGCAATGTTGCACCAGAGAAACTTCCACTTCATTCGTAAGAAAATTAGTCCCATAAAACCTAGAAGCAGCAAAACCATAAGCAAATGTTTAATTACAAAGCTATTATTTCTTTTTTTTTTTTTTTTCTTTTGGCATTGCTAAAAAGAAAAGAAGTAACTGGATAGTTTTCTGATTTAAAAAAAAAAAAAAAAAAATTCAAATAAACATTGTAGATTTCAATATATTTATAGTTTTCAGTGTGACTAATTGTAACACCAACCATGGCAATTACTTTACAGTTTTGTTTCATTTTATTGTATTTAAGATTTTTATGTCAATTTTATTAATTTTGTTAAATAAAATTGGTTTATTAACAATAATACTAACCATGAGTAAAATATTGTAGTATTAGTATATCAGGGTTATCAGTATGATATGTCATGTTAACACATGATGGTGCAGCTGGTAAAAGTTTTCCTAGAGCCCCTAAAGTAAAGAGTGCCAGTTTTAAAGTTTGTGAACCCTTCAGTTGAAGTGGTTTTACTGAAGGAGAGCTGGAAGGGGACCGGAGGATAGTTGGCATGTTTCTCTGCCCTTTGTAGCTAGAACTTCTTTTCTGCATAAGATTTGTTTCTTCAGCCCTATAGTCAGGAGAAATAGGTTTTCTTGGAATAGTTGAAACAAGGCTAAGAAATCAGATCTTTCCATTTGAATGGGAAGAAACCAGAAAATATCTGTATCTAAATGTATTTTATTAAGTCATCAATTTAATATTTTTCATGAGTGGAATGATTAATTAAACAGCAGTAAAAATATTTGTTTTGAAAAAAAATAAAAACTGTTTTATTTGAGGAACATTTTCAGTATTACTGACAAGTGTTACCGAACACTTCCTTGTTACTTAGATAATGTTTCCCAGAGGAAATGTCAGTAAATTCTCATGGGAAGAGCACTCAGTGCTGACTATTCTTTCCCTGGCCTTTGTGTAACCTGCTTGTGCAAATAAATTACGTTCGTTTAATACTCCTATGTTATTTTCAGTTCTTCTGCAAAGTTGGATAGTAATACTCCTGAATAACAAGTATATGTGAGAATAAGTGTAGTAGTAACTGAAAAACCTGGATACTACAGTCATTAACTATTTTTGCATACCTAGAAAAAAGTCTTTAACGTGTAACATGAAGAATACACTGTTATTAAGCTCAGCAAAATGCCCAGTGGAAAACCAGTTTATATAAATGTAGTGACCAAATGAACTATTTATTGATGTTCTTCCTTATGCCTACTTATAGTGACATTTAAACTTAATTTTCTTAGGGAAAAGAAATGGATCTGTGAATTAGACAAAATCAGATTGATAACTTTGACATATAGTGCAGTAAAGGGAGTACAAAGATCAAAAGTTACCCATATGCCGTAACTTTCAAGTCTATTGCAAGTATTTATCTTTGGCCTGCAAAGAGTAAAAAGGAATTGATTTCACACTTACCAATTCTCTGCTTATTTTTCAGCTCAACAGAAAGCTTTTTAATGAGTGAAAGGAAATCAATGGATAGAACTTGCCTCTCTAGTCTGTTTAGAGATTATCTAGCCATGGAAGTTAATCCAAGAATATATAACTGGACCTTTAAAATTCGTGTGGGTTTACTTCATGAATTAGTCTGACATAATAAATTTATTTCATAATAGATACATATGATCATAAACTAAACTAGGCACATTCCAAGCTCAAGTTGAAAACCAGAAAAATATACCATTAAAGCAATCCAACAAACCTGTAGACTTCAAGAACTGCATTGTGATAATAAAGAAATTAAATTAATGACTCCTTGGATTTGACCAAGCTATGAAATGAATCGTACATAGTCCCGTTCATGTGAACCTATTCAGTTTTCTTACTTTGAGAATAATCAAACTCTGGCTAATTATACTAGGTTTTTTTCCAACAACATTTGGAAAACATCAAGATTTCACTTCCAAAAACAGTTATTGGGCAGAATTATTTTTCATTATAAACAATTATTAAGATTTTCAACACACTGATATTTGGGTGATTTTCCTTCTCATCATAGAGCACATACTGTAACCATGATTCTAATTTGTTAGTCATCACACACAATTTTTTTATCTGGATATAGAATGTAGATTGTGTCTTGTTATATGAGTTTCTATATATGCGTGTTTGTATTTTATGAATTTATATTATATATACCATGTGCATACGTATATAAATATATATATGCAAAGAAGAGTTTGTATTGTTAAACACAGCCACACGTGTATGTATTTTAAACGCTATTCTGTGTGATTTAAGAAGTCACTGAAGTGTTCAGGAATATGGTAAAGAAAAAGATGCTCTTTTAATCCACTGAGAGGTAATAATATGAAGTGATGAAGCAATGTACAAGCAGATTGTGCAGTACCTGTGTCTGAATTATTGAGCTTGAAATCTGATCAAAGATAGGAATTATTGAAAGCTAGTGTTTTGGAAGTGGAAATTCTTCTTTGACAAGGCAAGACGAGACTGCAATAACCTTGACTTATACATAGAATCAGAATGATTAGAGTCAGTGCAAATTTCAGCCCTGTTCTCTGACAATAAATAAATGGAGATGTCGAGTCTCATTTCGATCACCTTCAGTAATGACCTTGAATGCATGCAAATGTGGAATTTGCTCAATGGGGACTCTGTGGCAACTCTGCGATTCAACTGTGAAATGAGAGTAGCTTGTACTTAAACTGGAATTTCACACCTGCTGAACTAGCAGTCTCAGACTTATAACAGGAAGGAATGAAACCCTTCAAAAAGCCATGTTTTCACATGTTTATTTGAAATAATGTATTTTTCCTCAGTTATAACTATACATGCTAAAAATAATTAAAATCCAGCTGGGATAACCTGAGATGAAGTGACTTGTGGATTTTGTTTGTAAGGAGTGCTTACTCCACTTCTAAAACATTTTTCATTGTTGAAACAAATATTGCAGTCTTTGCGGATGCTCTATGAATAAGAACTTAGTGAAACACCAAAAATGTTCTGGTTCTTAAAAAGGCAAAGACTTCAACAAATT
>JAWWEV010000001.1:8599315-8609474 GCA_035583235.1 Hafferia zeledoni
ATTTCACACCTGCTGAACTAGCAGTCTCAGACTTATAACAGGAAGGAATGAAACCCTTCAAAAAGCCATGTTTTCACGTGTTTATTTGAAATAATGTATTTTTCCTCAGTTTAAACAGGCTAAAAAAAATTAAAATCCAGCTGGGATAACCTGAGATGAAGTGACTTGTTGATTTTGTTTGTAAGGAGTGCTTACTCCACTTCTAAAACATTTTTCATTGTTGAAACAAATATTGCAGTCTTTGTGGATGCTCTATGAATAAGAACTTAGTGAAACACCAAAAATGTTCTGGTTCTTAAAAAGGCAAAGACTTCAACAAATTATGTGTTATGCATTAATAGAATTATTAGAATTCACAATGCTTTCACAGCCAGGAATCTCAAATAGAATTTCATTTTATGAAGTGGTTTTGGTTGGGGTTTTTTTGTTTGGTTGGTTTGGTTTGAGGTTTTTTTGTGTGTGTTTTTGTGTGTGTGTGTGTTTTGTTTGTTTGTTTTGTTTTGTTTTGTTGTCAGGATTGTCAGTTCCTCATTATGTACATCCCCTAAAATTACATCATGACAGTGTTATTTCCTGTCTTGGCCACCAATTGAAAAGGGAGAACTGTTGCATCCAAGTTCCACTGAAAATATTGCCTGGGTCATACGCATCAAGTTTTCTTACAAGGAAACTAAATTAATATGCATAAAATTGTGAATTATCAAAAAAAAAACTGAAAAGTGGAGTAATTTTAATAGGATGCTGGTTCTTTTCTCTTAAGTGTTAGCTATTTCAACTCTGTCCAACAAATTAACTTAAATCATGTGCACAGTTTTCTTCCATATGGATAGAGAATAACATTTTGTGTATTTTCTGTGAACACGTTTTATTGTTCAATCACTTTTGATGCCTTAAGAGACTGCATAAAACAGGACTCCAGCCAACTTAGTGTAGGATAAGATAAAAAGGCTCCTTTAATGTCTAGTACACTAAAATCTACACTCACTACAGTTGCTTGTAAAATCTATAAAAATTAAAATATCAAAAATCAGAAAACCTCTGAGGCATCACTTCAAATGAAATAAAATGTTTCTATATATTTTCAAATTATGGTGATGTAAAAGCTATACATGATACTGTGCAAGGCAGAAGAATCTCCATTGCATCCCGAAATGTATCCCTGTACGCAACTGAGTGAAAATGTTGTATGGAGTTTGTGTGGCAAGGTTTCAGTGATGGGAGTTGCTACAGAAGCTTTCTCCATGTGCAACAGAGCCAAAGCCAGCCTGCTCCAAGAGGGACCTGCTGCTGGCCAAGGCTGAGCCCATCAGTGACTGTGGTAGATCTCTGGAATAATGTTTTTAAGAAGAGAGGATAAAACTGTAGCTGGAGAGAGGACCGAGGGATATGTGAGAGGAGCAGTCCCAAGGTCAGTGAAGAAAGAGAGGGGGAAAGTGCTGCAGGAGCAGAGATTCCCCTGCAGCCCGTGGTGAAGACCATCATGAGGCAGGATGTGCCTGTGCAGCCCATGGTGGATGCCCAAAGGAGGCTGTGACCCTATGGGCAGGGTACACTGGAGCAGGATCCTGGAAGAACCTCTGGATCCATGGAGAGAGGAGCCCATGCTGGAGCAGATTTGCTGGCAGGACTTGTGATCCCACGGGGAACCCTGGCTGGAGCAGTCTGTTCCTGAAGGACTGTACCCTGTGGAAGGAGCCACAGTAGTTCATGAAGGGCTGTCTCCTGTAACAGAGGGATCCTGCACTGGAGCAGGGGAGTGTATGAGGAGTCCTCTTCCCACAGAGGAGCAGTGAGGGAAGAACTGGAAATTGCGTTTGATGAGCCTCATTCCCCTGCATCCCTGAGAGGGAGGAGGTAGAGGTTCAGGGATGAAGTTACACCTGGGCAAAAAGCGGGGATATGGGGGAAGGTGTTTTAAGATTGGTTTTATTTCCTGTCATCATGTTCTGCATTGTTTGGGAATCAGTTCAGTTAAGTTTCTCAAGTCATGTCTGATTTGCAGATAATGGTAACTGGTGAGTGATCTGTCCTTATCTTGACCCACAAGCCTCTGGTTTTATTTTCTTTCCCCTGTCCATCTGAAGAGAGGAATGATAGACCCCCTTTGGTGGGCACCTGTTGTCCAGCCAGGGTCAACCCACCACAAATGTCTGTGTTCTGGTATTGAGGGAGCAATGCCTGTGTTTTAGAAGGCCCTTTTAGTCTAAAGTGCTGAATGTGCTGGTTAGGACATCTTTCCAATCTTTGTACTTCTGTCTTGCTCCTTCTTAAAGGGGTTGAATTGAGAAATGTGTCCACTCTGTATCTGTTCCTACCACCATTAGTACTTCAAACATTTGTCACTCCTCTGAGATAAGATCTCATGTGTTGGAACTGTTCAAACAGAGAAGAAAATGAAATATTTGTCATGACTTTCTTGGTCTTGATATTGGACTGTGATAGGAAGAAAAGAGAAGTGACATCACAACCTAATGAATCAAATGCAGAGTCACTGAGCCACTGGGTGAAGTCAACACTTATGTGTTTGCTTTTTACAATTGCCAAAGAGGGGAGGGGAGGACAGAAAGTGGAATTTCAATGTAATATTATATTATATCATCAGGTACTATTAAACCCCACAAAAATTCATTTTAATGCATTCAAAATTTCTCAGATTTTATCAATTTTATGTCCTAAAAAAGTAATTATAAGAAGATATGACTGTTATTGTTGAGCTAGTCCTTCCTGGGGCCCTTCTCTGATAGGGGTACCTCTTAGCTGGAAAACAACCTCTGGTTTTGTTTTCCACCTTTGTCTTCAACATTCCAGGGCAATATCACAGTCTGATCTTTGGGTTTTTCTGTTGTATTTTGTTCTGTATTGAGTTGACTATAATTAAGCCTGTGTTTACAGGTGCCTTTTATATTAAGTACTTGTCTCTACAGATAATCAACATATAATTTATCAAGTTTATTTTTAAGCTACCTTGTTCATTCTTATTGAAGCCATGTCTAAAAAAGTGTCAGGAGCTGGTGATTCAGTGGTGAAGGGATTGGCTGCTATCACATGCAGATAAGCCTACTCCTAAAGGCAGTATTTGTTCCCTAAGCTGTATCTTCATCGTAAAACATAATTACCAATAAGATTTATTCCCTAATTTTCAGCAGAGCTCTTTATTGATATCCAGAGCCAATGCTAGGGGTCTTATCACTATCCCAAAAGCCTTTGGGTTTTTTTAGGAGATTTCTTTCTTTATAAAAAGCTGAAGCAAATGTTAAATGCTGGCAGAGTGGCTTTGCTTAAATTGGATTCAACCATCACGGAAATAGTCTTTTCAATAGTTATTATGCTTCTAAGGGGCACGAATTATGAAAATGAAAAAAGGAAGGTTGTAAAATACCTTGTCTCTCTGCAACTACAGATCAGAGATCTCTTATTTAACTTCCTGGAAAATTTTCCAGACAACACTGCTTGTAACAGGGATAGAAACATAGCATTTTGCATTTCACTAAAAGGTTTTAGAATACACTTTGTTTTAAAAGATAGTATTTTAATGAATACTTAAATATATAACTATTGCAAGGGAAATGTGTTGCGTTTCTGTGTAGTGGCACAGAATCCACCGGCCACAGTTTAGAAAGTGCCTGAGGCAGATGCTTATCTTTAGACTGATGAGGTCTGTTAACTTTGATAAAACTAAACTTAAGCTCTAAGTGGTTTGCTGGATTGGGGCCACAGACTGTAATTGAGTTGGATTTTTATCTTTAATCTTTTGTTCATTTGTTAAAATTTTTGATGAATTTTGTTCTTTTAAACAGAATTATCTTTTTAATGCTACTGGTTTCCTAATGTAATTATCATCCAGGCTTCATTAATCATGTTTAAAGTACTTTCAGATATTCATGCATTATTTCTGCATGTTAATTTAACTTGGTTATTGGAATTTATTTAATGTCCTTAAATATCATAAGATACACATCTGTATGTGTATCCTGGTTAATGGACTGATCTGATTATCAAATGTTAAGTACACTTTTATTTGTATAAGGTTTAGCCATAATGACCAGAGAGTCACTTTTGGCAGTGTTTTGCATTGTAACTGCAGTTTTAAGTTCACACAATTCCTTCAAAAGGAAGGTCTACTGAAACCTGCTGTTGATAAAGTTTCCAAATTAACTACAGATAGAGGCTGTTCAGTTTTTTCTATGAACATTAGTTTACATCAGAATCTATTTCAACAGTTATATTAGTGAGAAGCCAATGAAAAGCAGATCAGGTACAAGCTGGCATTTGAAAATAGACTATATTAAAGGCTAGAGAATATATATTTTTATGCATATGGTTGTTTTTGTAAACACAAAGATTTGTTACTGAACTCTGTCTTAATTTTTCACATTTGTTTTATAAGCATTCTGTTGTTCCCTTCAGTTGGAATGTCAAAGTTTTCATGCAAGGATCATGTCAGAACTATAGCATCTATCATAATGATTCTAATTAATGCCTACAATGTCTGCCCTTAAACAAATAATTATAATCACATAAGGAAATGAATACACTTTACCAGTCTTAGGAGACAAGAGCATCCTGACAATTACTGCTGTTCACATACATCATAATAGACGCTGATCTTTTCAATGAGCTAATTAATTATTAATTATTTTAATTATTAATTATTGCAAATTATTAATGTAAATTTCTGGTACACATATAATCAGAAACAACTGAAAATTTATTAAAAATAATAATAATACATCTTGAAATATACTTTCATTATTTCATAGTTTTTGAGTAGAAATTTTCAAGAAATTGAGAATATTTTGATACAGTTTGGTTGTCTGACTTTACCTCTGTTGCTTTTGATCATATAATGTAGTTCTGTTATTATCTGTCTAACCTATTAGTTCTAAATTTTCATTAGCCCTTTTATCCTGCTACCAGTATACTTGGCTGTGCTCCATATCCTTGCCAGTTCACACTATTGCAGATTAATGTGATAACTGTAGTTAATGATGAGTGATTAAAAACATCTTTCTAGGTACTGCAAATATTCTTCTAAATTGTCCTTTCAATGCCCTTTAAACATTCATTTGTTAGATTCTGCATATTTCATGTGCTTCAGTAAGAGAGAGAGAGATGGGGAGAAAAGTGGGCAAATTCCCTCCTTAGGCTACATGTTTCTTCACACTCAAAAATGTACGAGGAGGGAAACTGAAGGCCAGTGCTCCATAGAGAGAGAAACCTTAGGGTATTGTGAAATTTAAGCGTAGAGATCTGGAGGTAGACTTCTTGTAGTTTTCAGTATTCCCTGTTTCACTAGTTATCCTTAGTAAAGCTCCTTAAATAATTTCTTTTTCCAAGATGATTTAATGGGGAAATAGTACTGCATTGTGGTCAGCAAATACTTCTACTCAGATGAGAGTATATTAATTTGATAATACTTTCAGCATTCTATTTTCAAGCATTTTGATTCTAAATACAAAGAATGGGATTTGGCCCATCTTATATTTGTCCATTTTTATAAAAAATGCTAAAGTAGAAGAGACATTTTATTATTGCTTATAGTTCCCTTGAATTACGACTAAGTCTGGGTGAATGGTTCATCCCATCAAATCTGAACCTAGGTAATAAAAACAATATCGTTTTGGTTCAGCAAATGCCGTGCTTTGGTATGTATTAGATGCAGACTTAACTCTGCTGAACTGTTCACCTCCTCTTAATCATTAATCAATTTAGTGACAGCTTAAATGTATGAGCAACTTTTTTATGACACTTGTATCATGCCTTTAACAGCAGAGACGAAATGCTTTAGTGTGGTGCTTTCTGGAAAATGTGCTGTTCCGTATCTTCTATCTTCCTTTTATTTTATGCATTTAGGGGTGCATGGTCAGCCCTGAGTAATGGGATATTTGACTGTCAGTCCTCATAAGTCAACATTAAAGACACTATATGTCCAGTTTACTGCTAGATAATCTGCTGATGCAAGAAAGCTGTTGTTGGCTACATGGGCAGAAACTACTAACAAAAAGTATGTAGTGTATAAAACCCTAGAACTTCCTCTGGTGTCATCTTCTACTGGTTTACAGTGAGGACATAAATGGTTGTTCAGCTTCCCAATTAAAGATCAGCACTACCTTACTAATTGCTGTGGGGTTATTATTATATAAATTTAGACTTGGATCCAGTTGATGGAAATATATAAATAACTTTGCAGAGCTGAAATATGATATTTCTTTTTTAAAAATTTAGTCCTTTTTCTTGAGGCAAGAAGCTTTCTGCCTTTGTGTGTGCCCATGTGTGTACGTGAGAGGGAGAGAGAGTGTGGTGGTAAACAGTCTTAGACTTTGACAAAAAGTCCAATAACTTTTTCAAAGAGCAATAGGGGTGTCGTCCCCAAAAGAAGAAAACCATGAGCAGGAGCATTAGATACTGCTATGACTTTGCTAAGTTTGCATTGAACTTAATACTGCTACCACAAATAAAATATGAAATCAAAGAAACAAGTAGAGAAAAAAATATCTCTTGATACAGAGGAAATATTAATTTAGCATTATTTTTAATAAAGATTATTTGAATTGGATGATTTTTTGGATATTAAAGAAGGATCTCAATTTCCAACATAGCATAGTCTTCATTCACTGTAGTGGTAGCTGGGAAATGCTGTGGCCTGGAAAGGTCTTCAAATAAAACATTAATTTTATTTGAAAATAATATCATATCATTATCCCTTCAATATTTCAAATAGATGAAAAATCCCTTATCATTTAGATCCTCCTCTTCCAACCAGGCCAAGTCAAGTAGACTCAAGTAAACATTGTGTGTGTTATTATACTGAATATAGCAAGATAAGAGTTAAAATTAGAAATTACTAAACCTCTCAGGTTCTTGTCAAATAGTTTTATTGTTCTGTTCATTATATAGAAAGCACATAACAATGCAACAGAAACTCTTTGTTTGCATTTGTTCAGGCTCATCTATAGAGTTAATTTTTGACATAGCTACCCATGAGTGACAATCCCAACTGCACACTCATAAAATCTATGTGCCAAACCATGTCATCGACTACTCTTTCTGTAATATCATATAAAACCAATAGCTGTTCTAAAGGATAGAAATGGGGCAAATTGAAGGGCAATTAAAACAACTGGTAGTACTCACTGTTCATGAGGTTTTGGGTCAAGGCTGAATTTGCTGCTTAGCTTTGAAGACAGCATTTAGTTTTCTACTGGCCTTTCCCAGTTTTCTCATTCAAAAGTATCTGAGCGATTTAGAAATACCATTGAACTTACGTTCACATGACTCCAACTAGGTAAAACAGATGAATTATCCTGATTTGTAAATGAGGAACTAAAATGCAGAGTTATGTCTCCCACCAGGGATTAATTTGGTCTAATTTTTGTGCCTTTTGAAGCATTAAGAGCTCTGATCCCATTGTCTTCAATTGCAGCTGTGAGCACAGGTGTACTTAGGTAGGTGTAGAACTGTGTGTGAGCAATGAGCAAGTGCATGTATGTCTGTGCAGATATACAGTGCCATTGGCCCTATTCATTGCTAAAAGATGTTGCCAGAGCAGCAAAGATGTGGCAGCATTCTGAGGGTTGTCAGTTACCTCATTGAAGTTACTGGCACAATTATAAAATGTGAAAAAACTAATTTTAAGAAATTATCTAGTAAAATACAATATGCATGTATGTACACAGATACATAAATATTGTAAAATTAATAGTATTTCTTTCTCCAACAAAAGGAAAAATGTATTCTTCATTCTTATCCTCTGAAGAAAACAGCATCTGGTGCTGACAATAAGGTGTAAAAACCTGAATATCTGAGTTCAATTCTGAGAGAACAGGTTTTTTTTCTATAATACATATTTTTTTCACAGTTTATCTGTGAAGTAATCATTCTTATGGTGGTATCATTATTAGAATTTAATTTCATAGTATTTTGGTTAGAAAAAGGTGTGATACATTACTTTCTCCTCCATTTTTTAAGATCCTACTCACAAAAGGAGAAAAGAGGCAAAATGAAGCACATTAAGCATGGTGTTGCCAAGGCAACAAGTACTTGAGCCTCTAAGGTGAAGTGTGACTGAAATGCCTATGATGCCATTGCACAGGGACATGTGGTCTCCTACACTTAGAACTAAAATCACCTCTATTTGAAATTAAATTAAATTAAACCCCCTTCTTTTAATACCTGAAACCATGAAGACAGTTTAATTTCCAGCCAGTAACACCACAGAAAGAGCAATTGATTTCATATATACTGGCAAATATTATACTTATCTGTGGACGAATGCTTAATCTTAGTTTAAGGTATTCTGAGAAAGAGAGGAAGCTCTTGCGTTTTGTTTTGGCTTGAGAAAATTTGGGGACAAACATTGATATAAATTAGGGAATAGGCACTGAGAATTCAGGAAAAATGTGTAGACCTTCTCCTTCAGTAACACTTAGAATCATGGAAACATCTAGGTTGGGAAAGAGCTTTAAGGTCATTGAGTCCAACCGTAGACTGTGAAAATATCAGAATTTCCAGGCAAATGTTATCTTGTCCAAATTCCTCTACAAGGCTATTTTCTGAGCACATTGCATTAGAAGTTTATATAGCTTCTAATGCAATGTTCAGCCAGTGCTGCTTCACAATGGATTTATAGAATCACTGCTATGGTCACTGTGGGCTACGTGAGGGTTCCCTGTCTAACCTGAAGTATGTTTGCTTCAAAGTTGGTATTTCTTTGTGTTATTCCCTCTTCACTTGGGAACTGTAATAACATTTATTATTAATATAAATAGTTAAAGCTGAAAGTATCACTCACATTCAATGCTGTCTATCTAAAGCTTTAAAAAAATCATGAGATAGGCTGATAAAAAATGCCATTTATTTTTCTTTTCAATTATTTAAATTCTTTGTATTTGAGCTTCAATTTTTTTCAGTCTCTTCAGACAAATTAATAAATAAAGATTTAAAGCTTGTCAGAACCATGTGACTTCAGCCCCGAGGATTTAAAGCTAAAATGAAATGTTATGCAATTTCAGCTCACTTCCTAACTTCAACACAATGGGCCAATTTTCTTCTTGCTGTCCACTGAATTAATTCTTGCCTGGACCTTGCTCCATCGCAAGAGTTCCAGGTGTTGGGGGTTTCAAAAAAGCACCTAAGGAGTGACAGTGAGTAGTGGAATCAATCTCAGAGCAAAAGATTACAGAGATCTAGGCTCAATGCAGCCCTGACCAAATCTCAGGGAAAAAAACTAACAAACATGAGCAAAATAGCTGGCCCTCACAATTTGATCTAATTTTGTCAAATTAAAGGCATGGAGAGCTCTATATGTGACTTTTTTAAAAAAACCCTCTCTTCACACAGATTAAGCCTTAAACACTGTTTTAGTCAAAGTTACAGTGTGAAGAAGCTGTTACTTTTTGAAGAATTTTTTCTCCAAATTGATTAATATCTATCCTATGATAGTAATTGATGTTTTAGAACAATTTTTAAAGAGAAGCAGAGCTTGAGAAAGCAAATCTTAGCTACAAAGTGTGTTTTACTTGCGCATCTGCATTTGCTATCCAGTGCTACAGGGTAGTGGTGAGAGTGTAACTTTAATTTTGTGTGTAGGTTAATTTGGGTAAGAGAATTTATCTAAGGTTTGCTCTATGGAAAAAGGAAAATAGACAAGAAAAAATCCAAACTGACATTAGGTTAGGAACCATAATTGATAAGTAACAATCAGAACTGGTTTGGGATTCATTTTGCTATGAAGGTTATTCAGTCAGCATTTGCTATCATCTAGAAGACTAGGTTCAAAACCCTTCAGTAGAAAGAAATCTGTGATGCTGGGGAAAAAGGAACTTCAACAGAGAAAACAGATTAAACAAATACAAAGGATTATTCTCTTGCTTACAAAGCACATGTAGACTCATGACCACAAATTAAGCCACAGATTTTTTGCAATCAGAGACATGAGTAGAATTCAGTTTGTCATAGCTGGATATACTAAGAAAGGAGAGTCTTCATAGTAAGAGACATCTTTATAGACAACCATGTTGATATTATGCTTTAGATTTTGAACAAAATCAGTGTTGAAAATTATTTTCAGGCTTGAACAAATGTGTCTGTCCTAGTTTAGCAGGTGGGACCAGTTGGCACTGTGTGGGGGTGATCAAGGCTGTGTATTCTACCCCCTCTA
>JAWWEV010000001.1:8609574-8643123 GCA_035583235.1 Hafferia zeledoni
GTTGTAGCTCTGATTTATAATCTCTCTTGTGTTGAGTTCATTTCTCCTGCTGGTTTACCTTGAAACCAGCACAGTGTCCATGTGTCTAACGTACTTCTGTATGTGTATTGGTAGACCTAGGGTTATATAGTTTCTATACAGGAAACCAAATCCAGCATTGTTTATTTTGGAGGAGGTTGTGTTTGCTTGGGGAGCTTTGTTATAAGCCCCAATAGTATTCTACCTCAGATGTTTTTTATCTCAGGAAGTATTGTTTGCTGTTAGTGCTTTGTGGTGGAGAATACTTAGTGTGGTTGGACAAAATGTTACTTGCTGCACCTTATGTATGATTTGGCTTGTTTTGTAGAACAAACTCTTTCATTTATGTCATTTTCATGTGCACTTGGGATAAACAGTACTAGTTGCTCAAAAATTGAACATCAGTGTGATAAGGTGCCAATATGAGCATTTTTTCTTGCTGAGAGTATATACTGTGCTTATACCTTGCGAGGCTAAATAAAATTTAATTTAACATAAGTGCCATTTTCAGTTATAAACTCAACAGTTATTTTCTAATGAGAACCACTTTGGCTATTTTTTGGAAAACTCTATACAATTTGAATTTTTAAAGTAAGCTTTGTGTCAAAACCTGAAAACTTTCTCCAAACAGTTACTAAAAAAAATCTCACAAGTGAAAGTTATTTAACTTACAAAAACTCATTCTTGCAAGCTGAACGAGATAGCTCTGCATAGAATAAGCATAGAGTCAGAATTCTCTGTCTTTCAAATTCATGTTCAAATATATCTCTAAACACTTGTGGAATTTAACTCTCCTGTAAATTTTGTATTTGCTAATTTTCACAGAGATATCAAGACAGGAATAGACAAGGTTGGTTTGTTGTTTTTTTTTAAATTGTCATCAGCAAAAGCCGCCAAAGTCACGTACCTGAATTGTACATGTAGTCTGTGGCACTGCATGTTCCTTTCCTCTGAATAATCAAATGCAGGTCTTGTTTTGTGTTGCACAGTAACTCATAGACAGTGCATTCCTTCTGTGTGGCATACCGAAGAATATAGGAATGGGAAAATTCAGTGATTGTGGCCAGTGGCTTTGTGTCTAGCAAATATGTTGATCCCTAAGCCAGGAACTCCTTAGATAACTTTAGCTAGGGATTTGTATTTCTCCCCCTCCCTGTCTGCCCTGGTTGTCCAGAGTAGGATCCTTTGAAGTCAAACTGTATGAATTATACATCAAGGATTTCTATAAAACCATGGAGCTTGAATAAGGGTGGACAACACCAGGCACGCTGATTTGCTGTCTTATGAGCCGTGTTGTCCTGTGGCTCTCACCTTTGGCATTTGATGTTGCTTTCTGGTAAGCCGCTCTCCATGCCCTGTCTTCAGTCAGGTGTAACCCTGAGATTAGCTCAGTTGGTGACAAGTCCAAGGTCATGGGTTTGATCCCTGTCTGGGCAATTTGTGTAAGAGTCAGACTCGATGATCCTTGTTGGTGCCTTCCATCTCAGAATGCTCTGTGAAATCTATGGAAGCCCTTGGGAGAGGGGGCTGTAGTGGAACACATACAGGCTGTCTCCAGAAGAGTCAGCATCACTCCACTGCCCCATCCCTTGAGCAATGAGAGAGTAAGGAAATCCCATGGGAAGAGGAAAACTCAGTGATTAAACTCCCATTCTTGGAAACTGAGGAGACTGAGATTAACTACACTACCATAATGCCACTCCTTCCTGCCTTTGCTTTGCTCCTAGTTAGTACATAAAGAAAAAGGATGCTTTGCCCCAAGTCAAGAGTTGATTGCAATAGTCAATGAGGTGCTTCCACTCCTCTTGACATGAAATTACTTAGAGAAGTTTTCCCTGATGGTTTGTTTACCAGTCTTCAGCCTACACTGTAAAACTATATTTGTTATTTAGTTCACTGTTGTACTAATCTGTTAGCATTAAAAACAGTATACATTTTCATCTTTCTTAGTATTGATCTCTCAACATTTTCCCATGCAAAGGGGAAAATCTGGGTTTTGCTTTACCAGATATAGTAGTCCTGGTTATATGTGATATATTTACATATACCTCAGCAGTAATACTTTTAAATAGGTCTTTCACTAGCAATTAAAACCCAGAAAACATTCCCCACCAAATAAATAAATAAAAATAAACAAGCACAGGTGGCAGTAAAGCTTATTTCCACATTGGAGTAATTGACAATTGGTGGGAATTTTTTTCCCCTCTGTGAAGCCTTCAAGACAGACAATTCCTTAGCGTATTGCAGTAGCATGGAGTACAGGTGTAAGGGAAAGCTGGGTGTCACTCAGTCAGGAATCCTGTTGGTATGATTGACACTTCAAGCAAATTTTTTTGCCACTCTGATGTGTGCTCTCTTGCAGAGGGATATCTCTGAGACAAACCATTAGAGTAAACCCTTTCTGTTGTCATTTGGTGAGATTTTTGTTTTAATGAAAGCAATCGGTCTTGTGTGCAAATACTAACCTTTGCTGTTTGATATGCGCAGAAATCCAATCAGATGCTTAATTAGATCTTAACATGAGTCCCAAACATCTGGCTAATTCCCTTGTTTCTGATTAAAGAGATTACAAAAATAAAACTTAACATTGCATTTACATACAGCTTTAAAAGGAAACACTTAACTGGAAGTTTTAGTCATTTAGGAAATTCATGTCTGTGCAATGCTAGGGATCAAAGATTTTAGCCTGATGAATTGTAGAGTGACAAGAGATTTATAAAAAAAAAAAAAAAAGAAATAGCAAATGGAATTTGTCAAATGTTCTGCGTGTTGATTACAGTAGGATTTAACTTGAAGGTGTGAGTCCACAGATATATGCAGGAATTATTTTGTTTCATACTTCTTCTTTATGAAAACACGGAAATTAAGTTTGTTCACTAAACCATCACTTCCCATGAGCTCAGAAGATTATTTTTCAAACAGGGCTGTTCTCAGCATGTGCACAAATTTGTTTAAAGTTGATTTATTAACTGTCACAAAATAAGGTAGAATTTCATTTGTTTTCTGTCTAGTTTAATCTTCAAGTGGTTTATTTTTTAATAATTTTAAATTCGTGTTTTAATTAGAAGTAAAGTTATTCCATTGTCATTTACCTTTGTCTTCAGCAGTGAGAGCATAAAACTTCTCTGCCACAATAACAGATGAGCTCCTTTTAGCTGAAATTCTTGTGTCAATGTGTGCACCAGAGGTGAAGCCAACCTGGACAACTGCTTATGTTGGCATTTAGGCCTAACTGAGATTAAACACATTAAAACAGCTATTGCTATACGTAGAGAATTCATAAGGAAACCTTTCTGTGATATTTAGTAAGAAATGTGTCAATTATGTAGAAACAGGAAATCCAGGGTGCTATGGAAAGTGACAAGCACCTAAATGAACTGTATGTGTGACTTGCTGACACTTGGGTTTGAAGGAATACCTCCCTTTTTTGGAATAAAGACAGAGAATTTGGAGAGGTTCTGTGACTATTCACACTTCTGAAAAAGTCAAATAGAACAAATTCAAGTCTGCTAAAAGAACTGGAGTATAATATGAAGGAGAGCATGTAGGGTTTTTTTTATTTGGGGGATTGGAGAGTGAAAGATATTACACCCACATTTTACAGAGGTCTGTGTTTGAAGCACAAGACTACTGGCCTCCAAAACATGTACTTCAACCTAGTCTATTAGTGTAAGGGAAAATCTGGGAGACAATTACATGACAATTCTAAGCATAAAAGGCTGGGTGAAAAAGAATAACTCTTCCTTCTTGATCTGTTGGCTTTTTTACAAGCATGTTAATAAATGAGCATATTAAGAAGATCATAACTGACATTTTGTTTAGACACTGCTGAGACTTTGAAGAGATCTCTTGCAACACTTAACAAAAATATTGAATAGTCATGGGATGTGAGATGTAAGTGTTGTGTTGTGTTGTACCATAACAGAAACTGACTTAGATACAGAAGATAAAAACTGAGAATAAATTACCAGATTTCACTGGGAATCCCCTGTGCCCCTGTACTCCCACTACACAAACATGCTAACTAAACAGAGATAGTCACTTTAGAGCCTGTGAATTATCCCATGCAAGAACAATGGACCAGATCAGGTTAACGGCCTGAGATGGTTTATTTCTGACCAGCAGCTTAAGGAAGAAGAACTCTTTTAAGATGGTATTTCCCCTCACGTGCAGGTTAGGCAATCTCAGTTGAACAATTGTACTGAATAATGGTGCTTAATAGTCCTTAAAGGCTTTTACTTACACTAAGTGATCAGGTCATATTGGACTGCATTAATGTCAAGAGTCCACTTGTCTCTGACCAGGTTATTTTTGATATTCCACACTTGAAAGGTTTGATTTTTAATATCAGATTTAGTTATTTGACATTATCTGATGTGACATGGGATTTTGATCTAGTACTCTGCTGCAGCAGTGCTTATAATCAAATGTAAGTACACTTCACAATTTCAAGACACAGCTGGAATGTAGAATGGCTGGGCAATCCCAGCTGCTGGGAAGGAATATGTGGGTTCAAACCAACTGAACCATCTTCTAAGTTTGCTTTCTCAGTTGTTCACTTTTGTACTCTGTGCTGGGCTGAGCTGTGTATTAACCTTCACCTCACCAGCTGATGTAGCCTGAAAGCTGCCCTCCACAGCCCTCTCTGTCGAGGTAAGCTCAGCTTTCCTTGCATCAGGAGTGCACAGTCACTCCCCACATCCCATCGTGAGTTTCATGAGTACAAAGCCTTTGTCTGTCTCCTCAGAACCATATTCCACTGCAGGGCTTCAAGATGTGGACTAGTAGTTTTCTACTGTGGCATAATAATGCTAAGTAGTGGCCCGAGATGGAGCCTCAGCCACCTGCTGAATTTTGTTCTATTGCCTGTGAGAACTGAAAGAGAAAAACCAAGAGGAATCCCCAGCAAACTGTTTTTGCAAAATCCCTTGCTGGCTGATCCATACAATGCTGTAAAAACAGTAAACTGTCACTGTACACATCTCATGATACCTTGTTCTGCTTTCTGATTCATATGTGCATCAATCACAGCCTAGCCAAGACCATAGCCTTTCATTTCCATTTCTCTGTAACACAATCTTTTCCCTCACAGCTCAGACCATTTAGTGCCCTAAATAGAAATACTGAAGGAGAGCAGAAAGTGGAGGCTTTACTGCCTTTATTTGTAAACAAGCAAACAAATAAGCTGGTACAAAAGCTAATGCAACTTCTCTGCTAATAATGAGAGAAACCTGATCCAGGTAATCATGAATTTATGTGCTCATCATATCATCAATCATTAGGGAATCTTTCCCCAGACAAAACTTGTTAAATACCTTCTAGTGATCAATGGAAAGAGTGTTTAAGCTATTTAAAGATTTATGCAACTGAGTGGAGGTTTAGAATTACCAGTGAAAGACCAGGCTAACTATGAGCTTTCAGTTCCAGCTCTGAGCCGTGAAATGCTTCTTGAACTCTGGTGCTGGCCACCAGGCATGTTCTTATCATAGTCCATTCTGTCCTGAAACAAGTAATAGTGGGAAGGAGATAGATAATACTCTCTAGAGACCTCAGCAAAGTGTGCAGGCCTTGTAGTGTCTGAAAATGCTGAGAAGGTTAACAGGTTTGTTGGACTCTACTAATCACTTGCATTATTTTCTTTACTGATTTCATAAGGTCCTCCTTTTTGTCTTATTAGATACACAGCTGCAAGCATGCTACAGGAATCTAGTGGTTCCTGGCTGAGCTCCAGATTTGCCTTGAGTCATTCTCTTGTGACAGTGCTAAATTTTTTCTCATTTTTCTTTTATCTGTTTAAATGATTTAGTCTCACACCTCTCTCCCCACACACATGCTATCTTTTTTTGAAGGAGCAGCTTGTGCAAGACAAAAAAAAAAAGTCTTTTCTGGAAAGTGAGAGGTTCACTCCAACTTTGGTTCATTTTGGAACTTGTTGCAAGATGAAGAGTAAGAAGTATTGTCTTTATAAAATAAAGTGCAGCATTTTAGGCTAAATGTATAAATTCAACACAAGTTTATTAGCTTGATGGAACTTCGGTGTTTCAATAAAATCAGTGTTTTAATCTTGTTCTATTCTGTAATGAAATGCTCACAAACAGATTGTGAAACTTAGTATTGAAGCAGAGGTCAAGAATTAGTGGGATTCAGGTAGTAGTTGGACATTCCAATAGACCAAGAGTATTAGTTGTTCAAACTCTGAAAACAAGAGGTTTTCTTATCTGACTACTGGCTATTACAGTGAATCTTAAGTAAGAATGAAAAATAATTTCTGATTCATACTTGTGGCACATTTCCTCACAGTCATAATTTAAAATCATATTTAATTGGTGCTGATTACTAGCAGGAGCGTTAATTGTGTTAGGACTCCAAGATCACTACAGAGAACTCACCTTCATTGTTTTTTGGAGTTTTTTTTTTCCTAGAACATTTTTCTAGGGTGAAGGTTTAATAGTAAAAAAACCAGTGCTCCAGGAACTATATGCACTATGGAAGAAGGATTTTTCAACTGTCTTTCAAGCTGCACTTTTTGCTCTCATTGCTGATTTAGACAATGGAGCATTGTTGATTAGTTCTGTAGTTTATTCCATTACAAGGAATATCTTTTAACATGTTGCTATGCACACAAGCTGCCATAGCAGATGTTAATTGTTAGTAGTAGACAACAGCTAAGAGTAACTATGTGGTTGTCATTTCTGTGGTAAACTATTTGAGGAAAAATAAAGCCACTAATCGTAAGCCCTGAATGCTTATTTAACAAAGTCTTCAACTACATTCTTTACGATGAAGCATTTCTCTGCATATTGCTTATTCTAAAACTGGACCTAAATATGCTATCTAAAGTACCAGATAAAAATCTTTGTAGTGGGTTCTTTTGTGAGCACAGGTCAGGCCATGGCTGATGCTGTATTGTAATTCTGGTTGCATAAGCATTTCCATTATGAGTTCATTTTTTGCACAATTCTTAAAAGTCAACAAAGGATTTGTTCTAATACTGTCCTATTGGAAGTAGGGCAACATTGTGCATATATAGGGATCATTAGTTACTTTTTCATGTTCTATTAAAACTACATAGTTATGTATTTTATATGCAATGACAGATATGCCTCTTATAAGATTTATAATGTAGGACAATTTCTTTGCTGCACTGTCAACTAAGTTAACTGCTAATATGTCTGTTCTACTAGAATTATCCTGTTTTAAAACACTTAAATTTGAATCTTGGAGACTTTATTTCTGTGAATTAAATAACTTTCTAACTCTTGGGTTTTAGTGGTGTGTTCTGCATTGTAGTGTTTGCATGGTATTAAAAAATTCTTTGTGTTTAAAGAGAAAACACTATCATTTCCAAGAGTATATGAGAAAATTGGTAAATTGAACTCATGTTTCTATCCAAATGAGCAAGTTCCTCAATAACCACCCGAAAACCAAGTGCAAACGAATAAAAGTTTTTGAATTTAGCACATTCTAGCCCACTTAGAAGTTAGCCTTGGAGCTGCTGTGAGCTGGGGGAACACCTGTGTTCACAAGCATGGACTCTCTCTTAATCCATGGGGATATCTTTGTGTGCTTATATTGAGATTACTAACAATTGTTCTGCAGTTACTATGTCCAAAAACGTCCACTGCAGTAAGTAACTCCATCTCAAGTTCTGCAGGAAAGAGGTTTTTCACTCAATCACCTTCAAAAGCATTCATGTTTTGTGAGGGCATATTCAGGTAATCTCAGAGTGTTCAGTTAAATGAATGAACAGTTTATATTAAAGCCCTTTTGATAATATATTTTGATTTTTAATTGTTTTTATTAAATGAAATTAACTTAGATCCAAGCCTGCAGAGGCTGAATCACAGAATGGGTCAGGTTGGAAGGGACCACAGTGGGTCATCTGGTGCAACCTCCCTGCTCAAGCAGGGTCATCCCAAAGCATGTTGCATAGGATTGTGTCCTGTTAGTCCCGGAATAACCCCAGTAAGGGAGACCCCACACCCTCGCTGGCAATCTGTTCCAGTGCTCAGTCACCTGCACAGTAAAGAAGTTCTCCACATATTCAAACCGTTGAATGGGTGAATAAGAAAGACTGTAGCCATACTTCTTAATGCTATCATTGTAAACATGTGAGAAGAGGTTTTATCTTCATTTGTTTTCCTGTGGAAATTGTACTGGATTTAGGGAGCACTGTTGTTGGTTCCTTTGTGATCACCAGCATTTAAGGGATTTGAAGTGGCACTTGACTCTAGTAAGAAGTAAAGATAGACAAACTCTGAAAACTGTTACATTACATATGGCAACCTTCCTATAATTCTGATAGCTTAGTTTAGAATAATTGCACTGGCTGTATTTTCATTTTAGAATTGCAGCAGTATACCACAGATGCTTCAACAGGGCAATGACCCAGCCCATTATTTCATGGGCCTACATATTTGCTTATTTAGTTTTTAAGACTACATAAAATTGAGAGGATGAAAACATATGGCACATAATTATAGTTAATTGTGGAATTTAGCTTGAAATGGAAACTGCTGAATTCATAATCCATTTCCTCTGAAGGCCATTGTTTAGGCCCCTGTCAGATAAGGGTTGTGTGTGGAAGATATGGAGGCAAATCTCAT
This sequence comes from Hafferia zeledoni, assembly GCA_035583235.1. Lineage (NCBI taxonomy): Eukaryota > Metazoa > Chordata > Aves > Passeriformes > Thamnophilidae > Hafferia > Hafferia zeledoni. Next base: position 8,618,199 of record JAWWEV010000001.1, read on the forward strand.
GCAGCATATCATCACATCAGAGAGCTGACAAGTAGCCAAGGAGGCTGGAATGCTGCCAGACAGGCTATATTTTATTTCTGTATAGTTTATACTATACAGATGTGATGCATGGTACTATCTTTTCATCTTGTTTCCTATATTTAAAGGAGTTCATTGAGAGGGGAGAAATCATAGTGTTGCTGCTTTAGAGAGTGTGTTTTATTGTTACTATAGAGGATAATTTTTAAAATACTTCAGTTTAGAAAGGCCTCTTCCCTCTTTCTGCCCTCAAAAGACTCAGAGGAGGCTTCCCAAAAAGCGTCAGGAGAGCTGTGAAGTCTTAAGTCTGAATGAAGTCCTCACTCTGCAGTTTTAGCAATTTTTGCTGCAGCCTTCACTGAGGCCCTGAGGTGGAGTCTCAGATTGTCTTTATTCTCTCTCTCCTTTATTATGTTTGGCTTGTGGTGTTTATAGCTTTCCCTCAGTTACCAGTCTGACTTACAGAGACTCTGGCATCGACCTACCGAATATGAAAATTTTTATTCTTACATAAGAATGTATATTCTTCTGCAGTCATTTCCATAATAAAAAGAGGATTAGTGATACTAGTTTTGCATTATGTATTTTGTATAATTGCAGAGACTGGCTTGAAATGGGAGTGGGTGAATCTGTTTACCCAGCTCCACCTAATCTGCCTTGTAGTGATGACCCTTCTGTCTAGGGGGTCATGTAAACTCTTAGGCGATGTCTATACCGATCCTTTGTGCGTGTGTGAATTTCTATGACATTTTACATTAAGGCTTGAATAAATACCAACAGGATGTTTTGCCAAAGGCTTGGTCAGCAGTTTTCAAAACTGATGGAATTAAATTAGAAAGAACAAGGGAAATGTTTTCAAGTGCAAGAAAGAGAAATATAAAAGATTCAGAAGAGCTGAGATGTGTTTCTATCACTTGGAGTACAGGTTTTTCGAAAGAACAAATCCGGATTGGAAAAGAGGTCTGCAATTTTGAACAAAAAAATCTATTTTTGAAACATTCTGCCTGGAAGAGATGTAAGGGAGATAAGCATTATGTGTATCACTAAAAAAACCCAGTAACACAGTAGCAAATTATGAAAATTATGAAATATTTATCAAACTAATATATTCATTCAGAAATATCTCAAAAAGTACCAACTTTTTCTATGGATACTAGGAAGTAAGATAACTTCTCTTTAATACTCTGGAAAGTAAAAATATCTTAGAAATTAAAACACTGTAATAGAATGGTTTCAGGCAGTAAAAAAATGCTAGGGAAAGTAACATTATTGAATTTGGCTTGTATTGCATTTGCCTGATGAATCACTCCCCTGGATTGAGTTTCTAGTCTACAAGGTGAAAAAAATAAACACACATCTAAATCTTCCTTATTAGCTGATGTTTGTGAAGTAGTTGATGAATGAGGGGAAGTAAATGTTAAGTACCATTATCACAATGAGTAATCTTGTTGTGATATTTGAATCACAAGAGAACCTAAGCCTTCAGATTTTTCTTGTTAATATCAGTGAAAAATATGATATTTTATTACTGAAATAATTAGGATTTAAAGGGTCTGAAGGAATATGAACTCATTGACCTAATGAACAAAGATGAAGTATTTGTCTCTCCTTTTCTTGCTAAAGACACACACACAAAACTCACTATCACAAAATATATACATAACAAGAGTTATCACAATTTCCATCTCCTAAGCAATAATCTAGTTCGAAATACAATCTGGCAATCTTTTTTTCTTAGATTTTATGATGATATTGTCACTTTTTTCATATTCTTATAAATGCACTGCACCACTCAGACCTTTATGAAAACATTTTACAAAGACCTTAAAAAGTTTCAAAAGGTGTAACTGAGCAGTTTTCAGGGTGCAACACAATAAAATAGCAGGCCCTCTGCTCTTTTTGTCCCATATTTTTCTTGATAATCATGTACAGGAAGGATGCAAGATAGCTTGCAAAGGTTTACATCCTTCAATCTCAAGAAAAATATCTTCCATGAAGCTTTTCCATCATGTTCAGAATTCTTTCCAGTTTTATTTTCCTGCAGGGGCATTCGGTGTCACAAGTAGTTGATGTAGCCATCAGCAGAAATGTGTTTGGGTTTTTTTTTTTCCTGTCTTGGGGTCTACTCTTTAAATATTCCAGAAGTCTGACTTGAATAGTTATGATTTCCAGATTACTAAAAGCATGGTTATACTGCTTCCTAGTGGGAAATGAAAGAATATCTTCTTCTCATTTGGTGAAACTGTTTTTTATTATTATACTTGTATAGTTTACTTTTATTCTTTGAATTTGATGCAACACCAGAGTATTTGGATCTTTTTTCCATTATGTAGTTTTATATCAGTGTAGATTGAGTTGAATGAATTTGGCCTAGTAGATAGCAGTATGTGTAAGAGAATATAAAAGCAGAATGCCTTGCTGTTTTACAAGGAGTCTTAACTGTTGGCATCAGCATGCTGTTTACAATCCAAGACAATAATTCACCTAAGCTTGTGGTTATAATCTCCCCTGAAGATGGGCAAGCAAAGTATTTTTTTCTTTTACCTCAGCTGAGGTTTATCTATATTGGATAGCATCACACACTATAAAAATACGTTTTCTAGGGAGCGAGAGAAAATACAAGTAACCCAGAGTATGTGGAGATCCATTTAAAATGGTTTGAGAGAGAAATGTCTGTCAATGAGAGAGATGATTGCTTTTTGAAGCATTCATTGGGAAAGAAGTGACACTGTGCACTGACCTCCCCAGGAGAATAAAGCTGTGAGTACCTTCAACGCATTAGTGGTATTTGTCTGGTGGTACAGATGTTGGGCTGAGACTCAGGAGATCTGCAGACAACTCTTGCTTTTGCCATCAATTTCTTTTAAACAATTGGGAATGCACGACCCAGGAGCACAGTTCAGCACAGGCAAAATGGCAGTGTTGTATTTCCATATCTCCCTGCTTTTGAGTGCTCAGGGACAGACTTAATACAATTGTTTATGCTCAACCACTGCCTGTATCTTCCCACTAATTTTCAGTGAAATTATGGAAGCAATAGGATGCTACTGAGTATGTGAGTAGTAAGTCTTCACTTCAGAGCAGAACAGGCATGTTTAAAGAACACCTGGATTTGGAGGTCCCAATTCCCATATTTGGGGATGGGACTTAATAGCTCAACAGTAAAAGTTCTTCCTCATGTCCTTGCAAGGTGCAGACTTTGTTTCTGTCTTCAAATTTTAATTTTTTTTTTTCACCTAGAATCCCAAGTCCACTCAGAATCAAAATGAGAGAAATTTTAGCGGAATCCATTTCCATGTTTATTTTTATTTGAATAGTTCAGATTGTCTAAAACTGCTTTCCACTGCCAGCTGGTCTTCCTCCAAGACTCTATGACTTGTGAACCTACCTACTATTTTAATGTCTCAGTTTAGATGGTAAGAAAGAGAATTGGTGGTATCTCAGAATAGCTATGACCCCCTCATATTTACAAGAAGGGTTGAACTTTTTGATTATATCTAATTCACAATCATATTTTCTTTTTAGACATCCTTATTTTGTGATTCATTGTAACAGAACAGCTAATAAAATACAATTTGTCAAATTAAGAAAAATAGAATCTGTTCTTAATACACAAATATCTTCCCTATAATATCTGCTGCTGTTAATAATGGTTATGTGTATTACTCCCCTGTGCATTAGAATGAAAATACATCCATTTGTGTTTAGGCAGAGATACACACAGAAACAATGTTACCTAATATTTAGAGTTTCATTACTGAAAACTAATTCAGCCCAGAGTGCATCTAATTTCAAATATTTCAAAATAACTGAGTGCATAGGCATTTGTGGGAATTTTATATATTTAATTGGCTACAAAACTCTTGAAGTTTGTCTGTACTGCGTGATTTTAGCCAATGGATACAAAAATGCTGCACTCTTTGCTTTCATGACAAAGCCATTCACAGCAAATTTCAATGCATATAAAAATTCTCAAACCTAAAGCGTGCAGATGTTTTCAAAAGTCATTCTCTTGCAAATTTTGCTGGAGTGGTTAAGATATAAAATGAGTAAGTCCCCATTATGTTCTTTACATTTCTGGTATAAATTATTTCTTGAAGGGATTGTAGAGAGGACCATATCCCTGTACTCAAGGCATGTCAGCCTACTGTGATAGCGTGAACTACTATTGCTCACATGCCCACCTGAGCAAAATATTGCTGCCTGCAGAGCATTGGCTTCTGCCCCCCGTTGTGTTCTGGTGTTGTGTGCCTGCCCCAGCATCATCGTGGCTTTAAGCCATTGTTTGTCATGAGCAGCACTGGAGAACCTGACCATTTGAACTCCCCTGTCAGAGTTTAACATATGAGGTTTTCCAGGGGATTCAGATTTTTATTGTGTTATTTATAGAGACTGTTCTAGAGGTTTAAGTGGTCCTGAAATTTTTTACAAGGCTGAAGGCTGTAGGCAGTTTTGTAACTACCAGTGACAAGGTGTTTCCTTTCAAAATGAAACACCAAAGCTCCTGTAAATTACTAGCAGGGTCATTTTTTTCTTTTAAGTAAGAAATGGCTATCAGTTTTCAATGGTAAATTACAGCTGAAGTCCGTCTTTCTGTGTTCAGAAAGGCAAAATAAAAATAATGTGAACTAATTCATACACTGACTGATTCTGCTATGCTTAATCAGCTTAAATAATATTTACTGTCCGAGAGGTCTTATTTAATTTAATGAAACTAAAAGCTGTTTCAGTTTATGCATACCATGAGTGACGATGGCATGTTTTTACCCATGATTACAGTGTTAACTGTGCTAAGAAGTAAATCCATCTACTCAGGAACTTACCTTAATCTAAATGAAAATATGAAAAAAAATGTGGGAAAGCCTGGAAAAGCTATTGATTTTGCTTTACTCTGATTAACCAGGGACAGTATTATACACAGACTTCATTATTTTTTCCTTTAAAATCAACAAATGTAAAATCGTGTTTCTTTCATTAAATTCTATAGCAATCATTGAGAAAATTGATGTAGGTTAACGCTTACCAAGAGGGTAGAAGAGTCTATGACAGGACCCATCTCTTTTGATGCCTCAAGTCCAAAATTGCTGACAGCAAATGCATACACATTATAAGCACAAAGAAAGCCCACCTCCCAAAAACACTCCAAAGGAGTTGCCAGCCGAAGATAGTGTCTTTAATAGTGTTTAGAGTGGGTGGGTGTTGTCCATTAATCTGTCTAAATATTTTTGAATTGTAAACTTCTAGCATCCTCTCTGTTTTGTGTCAGTCAATGCAATGGCTTTGGCTTTTGAGAAGAAGTAAATACTCCGGAGGATGTAAGTCTGTCACCTGCTGCCACCTACTTTTGGTGCTCTTTTTATCTTGTGCTATAGATGGAGAATAGTTTTCCTATTCTTCAGTAACCTCTTCAGAAGTGTTACTTTTAATCCAATCAACCTGCCAGAGAGCTGGCATTTCCAACAATGGAAGAGGATGTTGTGCTCAGCCAAGTGTGAAGGCTCTTGAACTTAGCATATGTATATGTGTAAGTAAAAGCTGGGGCAGTCAACATGTATCTGGTGATACATAGTCAGGGTCATCTGTGTATTGCTCACACTCAATATTACTAGTAGCCTTGTTCTTTTTGAAATACATTTTTTTTGTTTGTTTTAATGCCAGCTGAGTAATTGTGATACAGTAAAAACCGAGAAACTGCTTCAAAAAGACTGGAGCCTGAGGTGAAAAATGAGGAGGTTTGTTCTCATCTGACAAAAAGAGTTCATGATTTCTGGAACAGCTGGGAGCAATGTGAGATGCTGTGAAATTGCTTTCACCACAGTGTTTGTGCAATGCTCTTGGTTCGTAAAGAAATGGTTAAAAGAGAGCAGGGAGATGGATTCCTGAGTATATATGTAAAGATATTTATACATAAGATGAGACATAGGAAAGCAGAAAAATGATAGAAAAATTGAGCTATCCAAAACCTACTTGAATATGAAGATTTTTGAGTCTCCTTGCCTCACAGTACTTCTATGCTAGCTTGACTGGTTTCAGTTGATAAAGAGCTAATAATCCCAGAGGGGGAAAAAAATGGAACAAATAAATCTATATTATGGATTTGTAACTGAAATTTTGAGATTTATGACTAGAAATGAGAAAACCATGTTTACCTCTTGTTCTGCTTTTAAAGTCTATGAGGAGTAAACTTGCACTGCCTCATTAGCCTGAGCAATATCAGAGTCAAGGCTTGCATAGCTCAGGATTGATCAGCAATGAAAGGAAATTCCTATTAGCTTCATATGGACTCCTTTTTTTGCTAAAATACCACTGTGTAGTGCCAAGGCATCTGTGAGGCCAAGGCAAATGATCATAAATTTTCTCGGGTACAGTCATTTGATTTTTTTTTTTTCTTTTTCTCATCCATTTTGGAGCTTCTTTCCTGTTTCTGGATGTTTGGGCTGCAGAAGGGGAGCTGGGGAAGGAGGATGGCAGGAACAGCAGACCCCTGGGAATGGCAGGATATTGCTGCTGCAGTGCCAGAGGAGTAGAGGCCCATGGGACAGAGCAATCAGCAGGGCAGACATTCTCACCTCAGTCCATTCATGCTGAAATTCCTGTTTAATTCCAGTCAAATGTACCCTTTTAAGAATGAGACAAAACTGGAGCAAAAAAGCCAGTGAGAGGCATACATGGCATAAGGTTTTCTCTTCTCTCTCTCTCTCCCTCCCTCTTTCCTTCTTCGCCCTCCTGTTACTCATGTTTTATCTTTTACATGCATATATGTTGATTCTTAGGAGATGACACTATTTCATCCTCCCAAAGCTACAATCCTCAGCCTAGCATTCAGCATGAAGCCTGACATATTATATATATATATATTATTACAAGCCGGCAATAATGCAGAGTGAATTATACTTGATTACAACTCGTAGCTAGGCTGTTGTCCAAGCCATTCCTGATGCACATTCCTCCCTTGGCAGTGACAGAAGCAGCTCTGAGTGAGGCAGGCAAGCTCCGAGCAGCTGCTGTGCCTTCCCTGGAGCAGCAGCTCAGCAGGCTTCCATGACTATTTGTTGCCTTAGTTTGTGACATTTCTGTGGACATTTAGAGACCTCCTAAGGGACTGCAGAGCAGAGCTCTTCCAGAATCTGAGAGTGTAACTCCAGGAGTATGGAAATGTGGCTAGGAGAAAGCTCAGGACAGAAGATAATGTCTGTGCACATTGCTTGTTTTGTGGTGATACCCAGCATATCAGCGCTGTAACGGGTGGATCTCTGCTTTTCTGCAAAGCCTTTGGCTGCTGCAGCTGATGCTTAACTGTGCAAGAATCAAAGGCAGAGTTGCAATGAAGCCTCAGTGAAATTTGCAGTCCCATCTGAAACATATTGTCAGTGCTGTTAGCAGTAAATCACATGCGACACAGCTCCACGTAACTTCGCAAAGAGCTAACAAGTATTTTTTCCGCTTATACATAGTGTGTGGTGCTCCACAGGAGTGATGCAGTTGGATTTGTCATAGACACAGTGGGATAAACCTTGTTGTGAACAGAATGGTATCTTACTAGTTTTTAGTGGCAAAACAACTGAATTGCACCTTGCTTTTACTAATTTGTTTAGGTGCATTTGCTTGTTTGGTGAGCCAATTTATATGTTAATATCTTAATTTCATAGAATCATAGAATGGCCTGGGTTGGAAGGGATCTTAAATATTATCTTGTTCCAACCCTTCCCTGGTGTGGGCACAGACACCTTTCCACTAGACCAGGTTGCTCAGAGCCACATCCAGCCTGGCCTTGAACACCTGAAGGGATGGTGCATCCACAACTTCTCTGAGCAACCTGTTTCAGTGCCTCACCACCCTGACAGTAAAGAATTTCTTCCTAATTTCTCATCTAAACCTGCTCTTTTCCAATTTGAAACCATTCCCCCTTGTTCTTTCGCGGCATACTTTTGTAAGAAGTCCCTCTCAATCTTTCTTGTAGGCTCCCTTCAGTTACTGGAGGGCCACAATTAGATCATCCTGATTTAATTTCTGTTAAACTCTTAATCCAGTTAATACTCACTATAAAGAGAAATTTCAAATTTTAGAAAAGAAAGTGGAAAAGATATTTTTAATCCATTTGTTCATTTCTGTGCTTGAATGTTTTCTGTCCTAATATTGTTTCTGTGTGTCCTACCGTTAGATTCCTCGAGAAGCCTATAAGGTAAATCCCTTTCTCTGATCTGTACTTCAGCTTAAATTCTACACCAAGTTCTTCTGAGTGACACATCTGGCTTTTCTTTTTCAGGGAATGAAAACAGAGTGTGTATGGAAAGATTTTTAAGTATGGAGATGATTTCCATGTAACTGACAACTTTCATAGGAAGAACATAATGCCAAAGTTGTAGGTTCCATCCCTGTATGGGATGTTCACTTAAGAGGTGGACTTGAAGATGCTTGTGGGTCCTTTTCAACTCAGAATATTCTGTGATTCTGTGAATGTTTCAATTGCTGTCTCTGAAAACGCAGACGAGTCTAGGTGCAGCCTTCTCAGCTCAGTTCTAGCCTTGTTCTGCCATCTAGTGTTTAACTCAGCCAGTTTCAACTTCAGCAAAGTGATTTTGAGGTATGTTTGTAGGGCAAAAGAAAACATTTAAAAAGAAGATTGGAAACCACCATTTATTAGTGTGGAAAAAATATACTAAAAGTGGGAGAAGACTCAATACAAGTGGTATTTTTTGCATTCTAATTAGAATTGCTCTTGTAGAGAATAAATTAACTGGTCAGTATCTAGGCTAACATTTTTCACTGGCAGAGCTGTAAAAGTTTGTTTTAGTCCCACAGTTTTGGATTCTTCTTTGTTTATTTAAGAGAAAACTTATTTTAAGAACGAATCCAGCTGTTCCTTACAATGTATCTGTTAGTATAAATAGTCGCCAAACACTTTGGATAATTAGCACTCAGACTTTTTGGGGGGGAGGAGGGGGGGAGCTTGTTCAGACTATTTACTTGTGGCTGTTTGAAATCTGAATAATTAGTTGATTATATAGGATTTTAAAATTAGAAAATAATTTGTTCTATTTCAGACCTTGCAAGATGTTATTTATCAGACTGATTATTTTTGCTTCTGGGTGGCATGTAAACTTATTTAACTGGAGTTAGAGTATACCACAGCTTTCTATGTTGGTGACACCTCAGTTAAACTCTGGAACAAAACACATATCAATTAAATACGTTTTTATTGTACTTGCTTATTTCATCTTCTGGTTAGTAACATTTCTGGTTAGGTAGGTGATTCTTAATGACACCTTAAAATGTTGCACAGCCACGATTTTCCACCAGTAAGTTCTACTGAATTGGCTGGTTGCTTTTATTGTTTGTTGTTTTGTTTTGTTTTGTTTTTTTTGGGGGGGGGCTGTTTGTTTACAAACTTGGGTTAAATTTTAACAAGGTTTGTAATGACCGAAAAAAAAATTCAAAAATCTAAAGTATAACAGTGAACTCTTGAAGAGCAAGTCTGTATGCTTTAAAAATACATAACTTCAACATTTTATGCTTAATAAGGAATAGACTCCATGCTCTATTCCATACTCTTTCTCTTCAGTGGAGTTACTCAACTTTTCAGTTAAAGGAAAACTTTTTCTTCAGCCATAAGTAGACTCATCTCCTATTTCAAAATCTAAAATTGTCTCTTCATATGTTACAATCTTATAAGTTTTTACAGATTAAATAAAAATTAATAAAATAATTCCATAAAATGCCTAGAGACTGCATAGTTTGATGTGCGTAATGCATGTTCCATGATTTCCTTGGCCTTCCTTGTCCAATTTTAATACTATCTCCTATCAGTCTCTGGGCAGTGTCCCCTAAAAGCATGAAGGAATGAAAGGTGACAAAGAAAATGTTATTAATACTATAGATTTTTTGATAGTTCTGACAAATATAAGGATTAAAATATCCTGTTGGCATGTTGAGCAATACGGTATAGCACAAATCTCCAGGAAAAGGATGGATCAGAAAATTGTACATCATATCTCTTCAGTGATACCAAGCTTTCCCATTTCCTCCATATCCGGATCCCTTCTGGTCTTTGTGGTAACTTGAAGAATTAGGGAAATAAGAAAATTTGATTGCCCTTCCCTTTCAAAAGGTTAAAAGAAAAGACGTCATCAATATGATTGTGAAGTTCTTCCTAACATTTCTCAGCACTTTTAAAATGTCACTAACAATACTTGATGTTGTTTCCTATTTTGAAGAGAACAAAGAAAATCAAGTTTGCCTACTTTTTTTTTTTTGTATTTTTTTTTTTTAACGTTTTGAATGGTAAGTTCACATTTCCCACACTTTGTTTGTCCAAGCATACCACAAGTTTCCTCCTTTCTTCTTTGGTACATGGAGTGTTTACCCTTAAAGAGCTTCAGCTACAGCCCCAACAACCATTAGAAAATGCAGAAGTGCAATAGTTCACCTCTGAACTGTAATCCACAGGCTTTCTATGTTTGGGGTTTGGATTTTTTTCTGCTTTCTGGAACATATGGTTCTGTCTGCCACTATTTATATGTTGTAGACTTATGAAGTAAAAAATAACGCGGCTGTGTTTTGCTTTCTGTCAGATACAGCTCATAACCTTAATGGGTAAGTTAATGTTGTAGAACAGGGTCTTTGCTCCTTTTCACACCTTTAAATGTGAAATTTCTTCATGTTACAAAACATTCCATGTTCAATTGTTTTATTTTCTGGTATGAAGCAACTTAGGAACAAAAGAAAAAAATCTACTTCATAAAAATCATGGACAGAGTGCTCATTTTTGGTGTGTTTGCAAGTTATCTAAGAAAATTGCCTACTGCAGGTACAGAATGCCCTTCTCCTGTAAGCCAGATCTTCATAAATGTATTCTTGCAACCATTAAAGTCACTGGATTTTGTCATGGTTCAGACATTGAAAAATATCCCGTGCAGTCTGAATTCTGTAACACTCAGCACCTAGTCTTGTCTTTATTCTTTTCACAATAATTTCTCAACATCCAGTCACATCTGTAGTCTTCACAGATAAACAGGATTATTTGGGGTATTTAAGTCAAAATCAACATACCTATTCAGAACTGTCAAATATGTATACATTATTTATGCAGTAGTAAAAACTCTGATGGATAAGTGTGTTCAACTATGTATTGAGATGGCACAACACAGCTTTGATATATTTCTAGTTGGCTGCAGACAATTTTTTACAGTTAATGTGGAAATTTGCATCTCAAAAAGAAGAGTTAATCTGTTTGCCATGCAATAATTTCAAATCCTTTTTGGTTTCACTTATGCACACCCTATTGCTTTGCCATTTTGAATCAAAATTTTTAATGTATGTATCTTGATAATTGTCCACATTCATGCAAAAATAGAAATGAAAAATGATTGCATAACTGCAACTAATGGAGAAGAGGAAAAAGATACTGGAAAAACCTAATTTTCAATTTCCTTCTTACTAAAGGCTTAAATATAGTTTTATGTCCATTTTAATAATGGTAAAATAACAGACTTTCATGCTCTTTTCTGGAAAAGGAAAACATTTTCACTGTGAGCGGGCTGGTACCCTCAGTCAGAGTGCACTTCTAACCTTTCTTTGGCATTGTGGTCTAGAGCAGAACACACATGTGTTAAAGCAAACATACAGCCTGTATGTTGCAGAAAACTTTGAGCAACCATGATGAACCTCTAAAGGGAAAAGAAGGAGAGAATATTATGTCTCCTAGTTCAGAAAAACAGAGTAGTTTATCATGAGGCAGTAGGAAAAAAGGAACTATGCCAACAAGTAAAGCTTGTCTGGCTCAGATTTCTTTGTCCCTCCTCTCCCAACACGTGTGTTGAAGTGACTGTGGATGAGGAGGCACGTTGACTTTTTTTCGTGTATTTTCTCTGTCCTCACCTCTTTAGTGCCTCCTGGAATGGGTGACAATTTGAATTTGACCACTCATTTTCTATACTACACCAGCCTTTCTCCCACAGTGCTCAGAACATTTAAAGAACAGTAAAAAAGCTGTCCAGTCATCAGCTTGTGTTAGCTGATTCCCTCAAAATGAACAATTTATTTACTGCCATGAACTACCTGAGTTACCTCTTAGCTCTAGTAACATATCTATTGTTTCTCAAATGTTTGCACCTCAAATTATGCTGATAATCCTGTAAGGAGAGAAGAGCAGCAGCGTAAACCAGAGGTTGTCAATGCTTATTTGGCATGGGAGTGAGCATGAAAGGGTTGAGGGGGAAGGCTGCCCAAGGAGAAGGAGCAGACAAACACACCAGGAGAGGGTGTGATGAGAAGGAAAATGAGAAGGGGAAAAAAAAAAGAAAATAAGGCATAGTTTTGTTTTGTTTTGTTTTTTTTCCTGTTTCTTGTGTAGAAATGGATCTTCAGGAAGGTAAAAGACAAGGCACCAGAAAAGATTGCTTAGAAACTTATATCTGTTCCTTGCCCTATTCTAGTCAATAATAATTAGAGCCTTATTTTCCTCCAGGATGTTGGTTTTAAAAAAACCTGTAAATTCAAAGTGCAAATAGTGTTACTGTTTTTCAGTCCTTGCAGAGATTTAATCATCATTATCATATTGCAAGAATAATTGAGATGTCCAATTTTACCTTGCATACTGTATGCACATATACCTATGTTTGTAGGTATATGTGTATATATGCACCATTGGGTGTATAACCCAATGGGCTCCAGCTACGAAGGAACTCCTCTCACACCTTCACAAGCTCAAGTACCTCTTTTGCTGATTCAAAGCACTTAAATGTATTATTAATTCCAAGTTACAGTTACAAACTGTAAATGGTAAATAAATATAACTCTGACTGCGCTATTTGGCTCTTGTTAAAAATATATTTTTTTTAAATCATTTGCCATCATTGGATTCTGTTTTGCATTCTTCAGTGTGGGCAAGAAAATCCAATTAGATATATTTTATTTGCAGAATTTAAAAAATACATTAATTTAGTTAGTTAGTTGACCTTCCAAGGTGCCAGAAATGCATTTACTTAGCATTCTATCTCCATTAGTCTATAAACAGCCAAAGTTTCATAATTTATAACATCAAGTTACTGATAGGTTGTTCAACTGTCAGAAACATTTGTGTTGGTAATTAAGAAAAAAATGTTTGACAAAATACACAACTTACAGGCGACATTTTCACTTGTTTTTAAAGCATGCAATTAGCTAAATAATAAGAAAACTTGTAACTTGTTTTATGAGAAATGCTATTGCCTTCATCAATAAGTGCATGAAAACATGCTCTTCTTGATAGAAACAAAGGGGTTCCCCTGTTGTTAACAGCATTTTCCAGAATACTACATTAGCAGATGCATGAATCAGACAATAAAGATAAAAAATAAATCTCGCACAGATTAAATATCTTAGTTTCTTTGCTGATATTTCTTTTGATATTATTTGTTCTCTGAAACTCCTCTACTGTCAACAAGCATTTCACAGATCAGTAATCCGAAATAAGATTTTGATGTTCAACCCTAACATTGCTGCTAGACATTACATATTCTGTGTAAAGGCCAGGTTGCTGTTGTCTCATAATATCTACTTGAATATGCAGCATACAGATTGTTTCTTTTTTTCTGCTTGGGGAATGCTCCATGCTCCTCTCACCTGGCTATTGCCTAAAGGACTGATTTTGTTTTCAGTGAGTTGAGGTGTAATGCATTTCAAGATGCTTCCTTTGAAGTACTCAGGGTCTGGTGAAATGCAGTAAAAATAAGAAGGTTCTGTCAAGTTGTCTATGCTCACAGTATCTTTATGGGTGGGTCCTTGCATGTGGTCTTGGTTCCAGTTCCCTTATCAGTTCTGACTGGGATCCAGCTCCCACAGTCCCCCAGAAGCTGTTCCCTGCTTCCCAGAAAGTGCTCAGGCAGCTCTTGGCTCAGCTACCTGGTGATAACCAGTAATTTATGACCTACTTGGAATTTCTATCCTTGAACTGAAACTAGTTCTTCATTAAAGGTTCTAGGCCTATTTTTAGGTAGAAAGAAAAGAATGAATCAATCTTTGATGTGTTTCTTCTAAGACAGGCAATCTGCTAATAGCAGAGACAGAACTTTGAAATTTCACAGAAGACTGTTTTGGAATACTATGTATTCCTTTGGATTCAGCATCCCACAGTGAGAGGAGTCGAGGGAACAGCATGAAACTGTGTCAGGGGAGGTTTACGTAGGATATTAGTAAAAACTTCTTCATTCAAAAGGTGTTTGGGCACCAGAACAGGCTCCCCAAGAAAGTGGTCACAGCACCAAGCCTGACAGAGTTCAGGAAGCATTTGGACAATGCTCTCAGGTATGTGGTGTGACTCTTGGTACTGTCTGTGCTGGGCCAGGGGTTGTGGGGCCCTGCATGTCCCTTCCAGCTCAGGATATTCTGTGATTCTGTGAACATGCAACTTAGGATAGATAATCCAGATATTTTGGCTGCATCTTGACAATGGTACAGTTTTAGGAAAAATGCAGAAACTTGAAGGGTTGTCCCAGTTGCTCCCAGCTGCTGTGCCACCCCAGAGGGCTTCCTGCCAGCTGGATCTAGGCAGGCATCCTCTGAGAACAGATGCAGCATTCCCCTGCTCCAAAGGCAAGGGGAGGTGGAGTGTGAATAGGAAATACTTCCTAAAAATTTTATGCCACTCATAAACAAGTAATATACATAAAATGGATATTAATAAGATATAAAAGTGTGTTAGCATCTAGGTAAGTTCTCGTTTGCCTGTTGTGGAAGGAACACTCTTGTAGATCATACACAAAGAACTTATTTATAAACTAATGCAAGAGAAGAGTACAGAGATCAAAATGAGAAGCAGAGAAATCCCCAGGCAAACTGAGGGAAAATGTTTGTATCTGTTTTGTATGCAGATGTTTCTAAAGTACTGCTCTGGAAGAAACAATTTATTTTGAATGTTTCTTTAAGCTGTTAGTACTTCTGGGATGGAAAATTAAGCCTACAGAATTCTGGAGTTGTATTTTTCACCCTGACTTACTTGTTCTTTTTTACTGTACCAGCAAGAAGGTTTATTGGCTGACCCTTCCCTTCCCCTCCCATTTTGCTCTTGTACAGATGGCACTGATTGAAAGCTCCCTTCTCATATCCATGCTGCTGATTGTCATAAACCCTAATGGGCTGGAGCCCTGTGGTGGGTGGAGAGAATGGTAATATGCAGGCAGCTGGAAAGAGGGTTATTACTTGATTTACTTCCTTATTTCATAGTCAATTTTTGTGCTTTGCTGACTATTTTGGATGATTGTGTACATTCCAACATCTCTAGATGGTCACAGCACTTCAGATCTGATGGCTTTGTCTTGTGTAATTCACTCCTTCCACAAGTTTGCTACAAATTGCATTGGTGCCTCATCAAAGTGATTAAAGCCACTCTTAAAGAACACTATTGATTTAAAGCATTTAGGGATTTGGCTCACCCCTTAAACCCCATCAGTCTTTAAACAAAGGATAGAGGTCTTGAAATAGAGGCATGATGCTAGGTACATTTATTTTTAAAATGATGATGGAGAATGGACAGGAATTTGGGGAGGTTGCCAAATCCAGTTGGGATAAACACTGTGGGGAGAAGGGAAAGATATTAAAAGGCAGGGAGGGAGGCAGAGCAAAAAGCCATAAATTTTTCATCATGAGGGATCATTCTAGCAGAGCTGACTCAGGGCTTCTCAACAATGTAGGCAAAAATAAATTTCCCTCTCCCAGCTGCTGTGGCAAAGAGCTTTGACAGTGTGCTGGCTGAAGAGCAAAGAGAAAATTTTTAGCTTTATCCTGGCCCTACTAATAGCCATTAGGAGGCAAAAGGTGTAAGGCAAGCACCTCATCTTGTGGATGGTAAATGGAAAACAAGAGATGCATCCTCCCACGTATCTGCCACTGCCACTAACCTCCCCTCGGACCAGCAACTGGACTGTTTTTCCAGGACTGTTGCATAGACTAACAACTCAGAAGCCCCATGTCTTCTTTCCAGGGAGTGGGAGGGTTGCCTAGGTAAGCTTTTCCTATTCCTTGCAATGCTGTCTTGATACAAGTAAAAAAGCAAGTAATCAGACTTTATGTAAATAATTTTGTCAATATAAAATTTGCATTCTGAGGCCCATGTAAATAACTGTCAAGTGGTGGTGAATCCTGCTATATTCTGCCCAGAACCTCTTAATTATCATGTTGTTCCTGTACCTCTTAAGTGGCCTGACAGGGTTACCTGAAGCTGTGATCATGGCTTCTGTCACCCATCCTGTTCCCTGGATGTGTAAGAGTTAATGGGACAAAAGAGAAGAGTAGAAAATATAGAAACAGCAGGTAGCTGTAAGAAATCACAGAGAATTTATAAATCCTGTTATTAAAGAGGGTTTCCTTTTAGGTTCATTTTAATCCTTGGCTATTGCTGGAGGCTAATGCACTAATTCAGAACCTACTGATTTCAACAACTCTGTGGATATTGGGGGAAAAATGCTGATGATATTCTTTATCCCTGTATTCCAAATTGGGTTTGCTTGAAAATCCTTATTCTCATGGTTCAGTTTTAGAACAGAAAGCTTAAATGCTTTAATGTGTTGTAGCAACTCCTTCATATAGGTCTTGTGTCAGGATAATTAAAATAGCATTCAATATAACGAAATGTATTAGGTGTTGTTCTGCCAAGATGTTACTGCAAAGACAGTCTTCGTGTTAAAACAGACAAACAAAACAAGAGAGCTGAAATTTTTACATTGATTTCAGTTGTACAGTTGCTATATGTACACATTCACTATGAAGCAAAGTCAGCAGAAGACTGAGGTACCACATAAATCTTACACGAGCTTCAAAGCAAAAAAGAAGGCAGTAGAGTTAATGCAGTGGCCTCTTGCCCCTTCATACCTTCCAAGAGGTGTGTTATATGAAGTTATTTTGAGGTCTGGATATCAAAAATTAAAATCTATTCATTCAAGAAGGTGGTATGTTTTGAACATTAACTGTTGAGATGTAGTACATTAATTGTTGAGATGTAGTATCTTTGGATATAATAATATTGTGTATGGGGAAGCTAGATTAAAAAACATCTTGGGGAACAGTTCTGCATTTAATTTGTTCTTTTTAAAGTGTGATAACTCTTGAAGGTAAAATGTTTTAAAGCATATTGATTTCCAGAGGTGGGGGGTGTGGGGAAAAAAGAAAATGCTATTTCAGAAGCTTTTTGAGACCTTCAGCCTTTGGAAGGTCTATTGAACACAAAGCTTTTTTCACCTACTTTTGTAAAGGAATACAGCTGCTCATCTAAATTTATCAGGATACCAAACATTGATCATGACCCATGAAATGTTTCATCCAACTGAAAGTACTTTGTACACCCAGAATGACTTTTATTTGTTCCTCAAAGGGATTGTTTGCAGACCTTTTTAATAGTCCTTGGGCTGAGTAATGGGTTAATAAAAGGGACTTGCAAGTAACAAACAGCTTGTGTTTCTGCATTAGTCAGTGACAGATAGAAACCAAAAAGCTTGTGCTTGCTGTGTTTGAAAACCTGATTTTGAGAATATGTAAGATGCCAAGGATGTGTTATAAGAACAAATCAGGTAATGTTTTTATACATTTGACACAGTCATCCCTTCATCACTTATTCAATTACTAACACAGTTATCAGTGAAAATGTCATGGGCCACACTAGAGTTACTTTTGTACTAAGTTGCAGTGATGAAATTCAAAACTACTTTGTCATCTTAATTCTTGACTACAACAAGCTTTATCCTGATCATTGACTTGCCAAGCACTATCTTGGAATCCCATCTGTTTTCTGCTCTTTTGCCTTCAAGTGCAGATGAGCTTTCTAAGATTTATCCTTTTCCTTTCATATAACTCATGAATTTATGAAGTTTATGGGGTGGTAGTCTTTAACATTTTTCACCTAAAGCTGTGATGAGATCAAGGAGATGGCAGTGATTCTGGAGTTTAGGATCCTCTCTCTGCAATGACTGCAGTATTGGTTAATGCCAATAGGGCAGGGGCTGTGTCAGTGCTGCTGTTCTTTGTGAACACGAACCTAACACTTTGTGATACACATAAGTAGTTTGGAGTTTAAAGTCAAGGCCTTATTGACCTCAAACCACTAAAGCCTCAATTTGGCTGGTTCATCTAACTGTGGTGTTGCTTCACATCTCCATCAAGTCAAAGTAAATTGGCACTGTTGGCAAAAGCAATGGTTGTGTTCTTCCCAGTGCTCTCTGCCAGGCATCCCTTCTGCTTCCCTTGAGCCAGTAGAAATGTTTGTGAAGCTACATGGTCAGTCAACTCCAAGAATTGATCAGACCAGCCCTGATAAATAAACACTAAAAAAAAGAAAAAAAAAAAAGAAAAAGAAAAAAAAAAGAAAAAGGAAACTGCTTTTCAAATCAGCCTTTGTAAGCCTTATGAAATAGCTTTGTGTCCATATTAGTGAGACTATATTTTGTTATGTGTTTGATGAGAAAGAAGTCATAGTGCACTAAAAATTGCAGAAGTTATTTTCCTTTAACACACTTCTGTGAACCAAGGGTCACTCAAGTAATTTACATCCAATAAGTATGTATGAGCATATGTTAGAAGGCATATAATACATGTACACAAAAACAAGCCTACACATTCCAACACTAAAAAACCACAGAACCAGATTTAAGGGATGTTTTAGATGGAATTCTGAGGTAACAGTTCAAGAAATACAACTCTTAGAAAACCAGGCTAGAAGAAACATGGTATAATCATTTGAGGATGCCAGCAAGTGGTTCAGGGCCTTATCAGTCAACACAGCTTCAGTTTATAGGATGCTCATTAATCATTGTTTTCCATGAGCAGGTGGAACCTGTAGCCTAAAACTGGATGGGAGAAAAGAGGGATTTGCTGGAAAAAAACAAAGCTCGAAAACTTTCATTCATCCAAATATTTATCAGTGATACTGTGGCCCCAAGTCATTCACAGTCTCCATAAATGATCCCATATATTAAAATAATTCAAATATCCTGTAAATTTACTTTTCTTTTGGTGACACAATCCAGGGATACCAACCAGTGAAACTCTGAAACCCTCTGCCTCATTGATTGACTTCATCCAAGCAAATGAAGTAAAATGTTTAGTTTGTGCCAGCACTAGGAAAAGGGTCATGGGACAGGGTGAGCTGAAATGCGTTAGCTAATCACAACCTCCCTTCATCCCCTTTTTCTAAACTAAATAAAACCTCAGTGGGTGAAGAATAAAGCAATCACACCAAATCCATCAGATCCTGCAGACCTATCAGTGACACCCTGCTGTCAGCAGTACAGAGACCACTGATAACATTAACATGGACACCTGACCTTTGTCCAAAGCTGATGGAAATCTTTGATCAAGGATACAAGTGTTGTACTAACCTGACTCAAGTCTGAAATCAAATTGAAATGGCAAAAAACCCCAACAACAAACAACAAGAACAACCACTTAGAGGTATCCGAGGTTGCCCTAAACACAATGTCATGTAAATGCATTAAATATAACTTACCTTCTGTTAGGAGACGTTCTAAAGGAATTAAAATGTTCATATTTTTATATGAGCAGATTTTTACAGGGAAAATTTAAGTATTGTTCAGTTTTTAACTCTTTTGAAGTATCCTGATGCTATGTTAAACTGATTTTGAAGTTCTTTATACTTCTCTTTAGCTTCATTAAAATCTATTTTCTGTTTCTCTGATGTTTGTTTAAATTTTTAGTTTAGGCTTAATAATTTTCATCTTGGTTGACAAGAAAAATATTTGTCTCTTCAATATGTATTGAAAAATATGAATAAAATATGAATAAATGTATGGTTCTTTAAAAGTATTTGAAATACAATGTGTTTGAAAGAATGTGAGCTGTTTGATAGTGAACTATGAAGCATCCAAGTGGTATTATTTGTGTCATATCCAATAGAAGTAGTAGCAGCCACAGGTGAGGTAAGCCTGGGTTTTTCAATAACAAACAGATAAGAAAAAAAATCTAAAATACCATTTTGGATGGTTAGAAAAAAAAAAGTAAATTCAAAAAGAATCTAAAATTATGTATTATATTCATTTTCTTTTCATATTTTTCAAATGAAACATTCACTAATATTCTAGGACCTCACAATTTCCAGTACATGATCCTGATTTACTAGAGTTAATTGCGTACTTTTGCTTGTAGAGTGTACCGTTTACAGCATATACTCAGTGTTTATCATGATAAACTGCTCACATAATGAATTTAATAAATCATTACATTCCAGGCATTAAAATATCACTGCCAAATCATAATAAATTCAAAGGAACTTGTACTTTATCATGAGTTCCACAAGAGGGCAACATGTACCAGGCATTTAACTACAAAGGTATTATTATAATCCTTTCATTAGTCAACAGACTCAGATGAAGTTCATTGATACTGTATTTAGCATTCTTCTGTATTTGTCCTGTTATCTGAACCTTGCACATTGACTGGTGTTAATAGAAACCAATCTGATTTTGTATGGTACTGAACATGGGCGTTGTTATATGTGCTTATAATTAATTACAATTATGGCTTAATATGCATTTCATTTATCACTTGGGCTGTCTTAACACCAGCAGTCTTGTATTGGAAATGCCTTCATGGCTAAAGGAAGAGTGCAATGTTAGAAGGTCACATATTAGCATAGCAGAGCATACACTCATGTAGGTGTAAATTAAGGACAAAATTGAAAGGTTTCTTGAAGGAGAAAAATACCCAACAACATCATGTTATATAGCTAAGGACAGAACCTTTGCAGAGTTTATTAAAAAAAAAAAAAAAAAAAAAAAAAAAAAAAAAAAAAAAACAAAAAAAAAACCACAAAACACCAAGCACTGGAACAGAGCAAAAGCCCTTGCCTCAGCAACCTCAGTTTTAGGCTGCACATGGGAAATGCTTATCAAAACCCTAGCCCTGGGTACAGGTGAGGTGGGACAGCTGGATACCCCTGCAAAGGCTGGGCCAGGCAGAGAAAGAGCTGGTGGCCCAGCCCAGGGCAATGCTTGCCCACCAGGGTTTGGAGCCTTTGGGGGATGGAAGAAACTGCGCTGCACCACACCAGGTGATTGATCCGATTATGGTGATGGAGATTCTCTCTGGAAGAAGATTGTTGCCTCGGGACTTTAACCCCACTGAGCATTTGCTGCTCAGCTGCTTGTATAAAATCTGCAATTCTTCATTCTGAGAGGGAGGACAGGACAGCAAAATCCCTTATTTATCTTGCAGGTAACTTTGCACACCCAGATATGATTAACTCTTGCCATTTCAGAAAATAACATTTCCTTTAAGGCATTCTCTTTTGGGACAGCAAATAAGATATTTCTCAGCAAAATGGTTTTCTACCTGCTTGCAGCAACCCAGGTGCCCTGCAAACTAAATTGCAGGGAGCATACTCCAGAACATCTCCCCACCTTTAGCACAGAGGCTCCTGGCCAGGAAGCTCTTCAGGGATCTCTCCCTCCCTCCTTAGGACTGTTTGTTTCTGCAGCCACAGATTAGGATCAAAAGGTTTGCTTCACTAAGGGAAAAGGATTCTTCCCACTCCTCCCAGTCAGAGGGAACAAGACAATCAGAAACACTTTAGATACTTGACCCACGCTCCAGCCTCCAAACAAAAGTTGCAAGGAGAGGGTTGATGTTTTCCAGGCCCAATTAGCATAATGCTGTAATTCCCCCTGCTCTCATGCTGCCTGCATCCCTTTGCCCTGGCACACCGGCACACCCGGCCCTGGCTGCCCAGCAAGAGCACACCAGCACCAGCTCCTTCCTTCTGATCCATCACCATATGCCCGTCTTTTACAGTTCTTTGGTGCGTGATGCTCAGAGAGTGGATAATTAGCTAAATGAATTAATTGACATTCATACTTGTAATTAGCAACCGGTTACAAGCAGCTATTCTCCTTGGGACAACTAAAATTTCTCAGGGATTGGTGTTAAAATACTGGAAAATCGTTCAGGGTAAATAAGGAGGGCTGTGCTCATGGTGCCCGTGCTCTTCCTCGGCTGTAAAAGCCGCCACACGGTAAACAAGCCCGTGCAAAAGCAGAGCAGGCTGTGGAACGTGTTGGATATGCCGCTGCTGCTCAGGAGGAGGAGAACTTTCCAGCTTCGGAAGAAATCCGGGCCAGATGGGCGGCCTCCAGCCGGCAGCTCCCACCAGCTCCCGGCTAACCCTTTCCACCCCCAGTTACCAGAGAGTTTGCAGCAAGGCCCCAGCAGTGGAGGCTGCTCATGCAAAGCAATGGGAATTGGATGTCGTGAGCGTTAATTAAACCATTAATTACTGCTAAGAGGAAAAAAAAGTGACCTATTGGTTTTATCGCTTCTGGAGTAGTTGGGAGAATGAATTGCTCAGGGGCTCAGCAGCAGAGGAAGGGGACTGCAGCATGAGGCAGATTTTTGCTGAAATGTAGGTTTTCTCAGATTTTAAGGGGATGCTGGAGAGCACCAGCATGGTACTGGTACAGCCACAGCTGATCCCAGCACCCTGAGAGGCCAGGAGTGGGACCCACACCAGGGATGGGATTAATGGAGACTGATACCCAAGCCCTCCATTTGCTGCTTGGAGGGACCATGCTGCTGGGGGCTTGGACAGGATTTCAGGGTGCCAAAAGCTGCCCTTATCAGAGACCTGGCTCCCAACCATGGGTTCATTAATCACCCATAAATTCCCAGCCATGCAGCAACCCACACTCAACGCCCATGGGATCTGGAGGCACAGCTCCTGGGAGGGTCTGTGCAGGACCCCACACCCTCAGCATGAAGCAGGGGTGGAAGACTGGTTTCTACAGGGGGGGATCAAATACATCTGCCCCGCTGCAGGATGACAGTGCAGTACCCAAGGTTGAGCTGAAGGTCTCTTCTCCCTGGAAAATGCCCCCCAAAACCTGAGTGCTGATGGGAAAAAGAGAGGGCAGCACAGAGGCACCACTGTGCAAATGGCTCATTATGAAAAAGAGAAAAAAGTGATATTAATCCACTTCATAAATCAAACTCTTATGTCATCTCTCTGTATCAGGAGCTCTGCGCCACTGGGGAGGAGAGACTGGGCTGGGTGTCCCCAAGCAGGGGAAGATGATCACGCCAACAGCTCAGGGACCAGCACTGCGGTGCTCTACCCTCAATCACCCTCCCATCCTGACTGGCGCTGCTATCCCACGGCAGCAGCAGCTCCAACTGGCAAGATGAGGTGATGTGATGGGGTGATGCAACATGGTGATGAACTGGCACCCCACAAGCCACCATCTCCCTCAGAGAGGGGCTCTCCCCTGGCTCCTGGCATGGGACTGGGGCTGCATCACTCTGCCAGGAGTCTTGTTCTTGGCTCCTCCAAGATATCAAAGCTTTAGATTTCCCTGGCAGTGCCAGGAGTTTAAGGGTTGGGGAAAGGGACAAAAAAAGAGCCGATCTCAGAAGTGAGGCAGTGGGAAAGGTTGGGCCAAGGAGCTGTCACATCACCCCTTCATCTACTACACACCCCAACACGTTCTCAAACACACAGGCTGCACAGGATAGCAGGGAGGCTAATTTTTCTTTAGCTGCAGGCAGAAAAAGAAACTCAATTACAAGGTAACCTATTTTTCAACTCCTCCACTGATATTTACTTAATTTTCCTAAGGCTAGCTTGCCCACCCTGCAGCAGAGAGGAGAAAGGAGGTCCTGTACTGCTGGGTTGAGCGACGCTCTGGCTTGCTCTGGGGTTTAGTTTGAGTTTAATTCAAACATCAAAGCCCAGGGCAAAGGGGTTTTTTTGAATGGGACAGTGCATGACACGGGGCACCCATGTGGTGTCTGGCTATGATGCTGATGGGGAGCACCAGGGGCTCCTTGGTGCTTGCAGGGCCACAGGGAAAGGTCAGTGGGCAGCAGGACATTCTGGAGAAGGTCTGGGAGGTGCTGGTGGCCTGTATGGGCAGGGGGGTCCATGAGGACAGGGACAGATCTGGGGGTCCATGAGAGAAGGAGGAATCCTGGAGGGTTTGTGGGGACAGAAGTACCCAGGGGGTTACATAAGGACAGGGATATCCCAGAGGGCTCCTTGAACACTGGGACATCCTGAGGGGTTACACAGACACAGGACACCCGTGGGCACATGGGCACAGGACACTGGGGTACATGGAAACCGGGACAACTGGGGCGGGGTGCAAGACATGCATGGACACAGGACCCTGGGGGTACAGAGGGACAGTGACCCTCCAGGGGACACATGGACACAAGACCTCTGGGTTACATGGAGACAGGGACCCCCAGGGGACACACACACACAGGACCCCAGGGATATACGGGGACAGGGACCTCTTGGGGGACACAGGGACACGGGACCCTGGGGGTACACGAGGACAAGGATCCTCCGGGAGACACACGGAAACAGGACACCGAGGGTACGCGGGGACAGGGACTTCCTGGGGGATAGGCAGACATAGGGAGTACACGGACACAGGGACCCCCACGAGGACACACGGACACAGAGGTTACACACTGACAAGGACTCCCTGGGGGACACACGGACACAGGGACTCCCCGGGGGACACACGAACACTGGGGGACAGACGGACACAGGGGGACATGCGGACACAGCAGGACACGCGGACACAGGAGGACACCCCGGAGGACACAGCACACAGGGGAACACACGGATACAGGGGGACACAGGGATCCCCTGGAGGACACAGGGGGACACACGGACACAGGAAGACGCACGGATACAGGGACCCCCCGGGGAACACAGGACACAGGGGGACACACGGACACAGGGAACCCCCGGGGGACACAAGACACAGGGGGACACACGGACACAGGGACCCCCCGGGGGACACAGGACACAGGGACCCCCCGGGGGACACAGGACACAGGGGGACACACGGACACAGGACCCCGGCGGGTCCGCGCGGTACCGGCGCCGGCGCACCGCCAGGGGGCGCCGTTGCTCCGAGCGGCC
>JAWWEV010000001.1:8643223-8664713 GCA_035583235.1 Hafferia zeledoni
AAAAAAAAAAAAAAAAAAAAAAAAAAAAAAAAAAAAAAAAACCAAAAAAAACCCCACAACCCCAAACTGTAAAGCTGGAAGTGCAATTTTTGTTTGAAGAGCCTTTTTGCAATTGCTCAGTGTGTCAGGGGCCTGCATTTCTTATCCACACTGGATAGGACTTTTCTCTGCAAGTAATCACAGTGAAATCAATTATACTTATAACAGAATAAGGGTGCTCCAAGCTGATCCTAAGCAATTAAATCAATCCTGCAAGACACTGACATCTGATCAATGGCATTGCTATAAAACTCAGCATCCCATAGGTTTTGTCACTCTCAAAGCTCACATCTAAAGGGTGAGCATTTTTATTTCTCTCCCTAAAATGAATGAGCTAGTTAAGCTTCTCAATTTTTTGCAAATGTATTTACATAGTCTAACTTTTATTTTAGAGGAATTGATACTTTGATATTTCAGTGTCAAAATTGGTGGTATTGTTTCACATTATGGTGATAAAAAGTGACCAACACATTAGGATGCTCAAACACTGGAAAATAATTTCTTTAATGTATGTGAAATAGTTCATTTTTCCCAGACTTGTCCATTCAGCCTGACTGTAGGATGATGAACAATCTCTTGTAACTTAGAATGTCTGACACTTCGCATCAGTACCTAGGAACAGAGATAGTCACTACAGCACTCAAACTGGCTTTTTCCCTCTTTATAGTAGTGTCATTGAAATGGGCAAAAATTTGCTGGAAAAATTAATTCTACCTATTCAAAGGCTCCAGAAACAGCAGACTGTACTGCTTTTTACGTTTTGTTTTTCCCCTAGTAGTGCTTAATAGAACAAAAATAATAGACTATATACCATTTAATATAGGAACTTACTGCTTCAAGTCAACCACGTGATAAAAGAGCAAATGTATGTGGAGAGTGAGTACCCGCAGAGTACAGGAGATGCACTGCATACCCAAGTGAGCCCATATATATTAAAAATACAGCCACAGCAATTATTTATGTATGAATTAGCTTGTGATGAGCTTTCTGCTGTCACAAATGAGAGACTCTGGAAACCCCAGCCAGATAAAGACTGGCAGGTTTATGTCTCAGCTACACAGCCCTGAGTACAATGTAGACATGACTAGCTCTAGCATATCTGTTTTGCTGTATTTATCATTGTTGTCTAAGGGGCTTGATGTGATCCTTTTTCTATTTAAGTGATATTTTTGTTTTGCTTTCTCCTGAACTAATGTGAATCAGAGATATTAGAGATATTGAGGTTGTCTCAAGTAGCCCATACCTGCTTTTTCACTCTCCTGACCCACACCTCCTGCTGAAACTGTTTTGAGCAAAAGTGAGTGTTTTGTCTTTAGGTCTTCCAGATGCACCTCGGCCGAATAAAAAGACTTCTCTACTTGCATGTTCTTTCCAGTGTGGACAAGTTCTTAATAATATTGCTTATCACATCACTGCACATCAATATTTCCTTTATGAAAGGAAATAAAATATACTTTGTCTTTATAATTTTTCTAAGAATATAGTAATCAGAATTCAAAATATTCCTCTGAATTCAGCTCCCTCTCCTTGGTATCATAGCCATTTTTTAATTTTGTTTCTCTGATAATTGTCCTTTTTGCAGTGTTGGATAAAGTATAAATGTGTTTTATTTGTGTTTTCACACTAAGATGTTCTTCCAGATTTAGAAGTTGTCCTCTGCTTCTAATGAAATCAAGCTTTGCTTCCAAGCTCTTACCACTCATACCCTTGATCAGCTCTAAAAAATTTCTAACACCACATTTGAAGCTGGATGATATGGAGAAACTTTATTAAATTTGTTTTATTTTTAGTTAGGAAGTTTTTGAAGTCTGTAAAATTTGAACCACCAATAGAAGAAGTGTTTCTTTTAGTCCCTTTGAGATGAATTTTTATCTCATTTTTCCACACGCCATTCTTTATATTCCAAATGCCATCTTGAATAAGCATGGACTGAAATTAAAAACCCTCTCTCTTTGTTTGACCCTGCAAAAGCTACACATCCAGAAAGCTGCTGGTCTTCCTGGGTAAAGAATGTCTGCTGATATCACTGATGCCACTGTTTATTCCTCATTGACAGTCTGTCACGATATGTAGTTCATGAAGAAATACCTTGTAGTAAGTGCCTGGATGTATTTCATATCCTGCTGTAGTATTTGTTTCATTCTGGGGGATGGGGGCAGAGTGGAGCACTGCTCCTGTGTCCTGCAATATGCCTGCAGCTCTCAGTGCATCACTCTAACCCTTTCAAGGTTATGAATAGCCTGCAATATATATTACTGCACTAGGAAACGATATGATCCTTTTATTTTTCTTATCTTGGAAACCTTTCCTGATGGCAGGTCAAGGGTGTCCCACGAGGAATGCAATCTCCTCTGGAAATTTCAAAGAACATGATGATTATCTGCAATTGACTGAGGACATCTGTGCTGGCATACTGACACCCTACCTAATTGATTATCCCAGCTTTGCACAGCCACATTCAAACCCAGGGCCCCAGCTGAACAGATGCCATGGCTAACACCCCCTCACATTTCATCAAAAAGTTCCACAAGTGGTTTGTTGTCTGGCAGATTGGAGACCGTGTACGGATACTGATTGTACTTTATAAGCTTTTTGTAGTTGGGAAAATCTTTATACAACTTCAGCCAGTAACCTGGGGGCATAACTAACTGGTTATTAGTAATACCTGTAGCAAAACTGTCCTTACTCTGGCTGTGAGGTAGCAAATTTAAGATGCAACTTTGTCCTGTGACTCAGAAAGCATTGTGGGTTCTGAGGGAAGATCCCTTGGCTCTTCCCCCAGAGACTTGATTTCTTCAGTTCTCTGAAAGAAACAAAGCATTTGGTAAAACCTAATACTGCACAATGATGTCTGTATTTTTTAATGGGATGGTCACTTTTACCTTGACCCCACTGTAGGAATAATTCTCCCTTCTAATCTCTGCAGTTGACCACATTGCTTTGATTTTATATAAACATTTTAAGCAAATTCTCATAGCCTTTAGTCAGTCCAGTCCCTCTCTGTTGCTGACAGGTGTTTATCATCACTTTTGCCAGTAATGAAAATGCCATCAGTCCTTAATATAACACATGGGATGCTTCTCAACGTATTTTCCACAGCAATCTATCCAGCAGATGAAAATTAAGTGCGAGCGTATATTACAGTACATTTCTTAAAGTTTGCTCTTACATAAGTGGGAAGTCCATTGTAATAAATTTTCTGTCTTTAATTTCAGTAGCAGGTTGAGTTTTATGGGAAGGAATAGCACTTAATCAGTTGTAAGGTTATGATTCTTGCAGATACAGATCATGTAGTTATGAACATTACAGAAAATGTCTGCTAAAAGCAAATGAAAAACACAAAGTGAAAAATTGCACCTGTTTTCCCCCAACCCATGTAATTCACTTTGAATTTTGGTGACTTAACAAAGGACTGAATTACTTTTGGCTTGTCTTAATATCAGTTCTTCATATGAGGTTTAGCTGTAACACCTTTCAGGATAGTTTCTGTGAAACTGATTGGATGGATATCCACAGCACAGCAGTTCTTACTTTATATTTTGCTGCAGGCTAAACTGAGTTTTACAGCTGCTTAATGTACTCTGACTTTCTGTCCTGTTTATCAGAACTAGGATGTCTTTCAGGTGATATAAAGGCTACCATCTGGTTGAAGTCTCTAGTTAAAATGGGGGTTTGTGGATTATTTCTGTATTTGCAATCAGGTCACTGCAGTGCAGGTATGGTCATTCATTGATCAGAGCTACTGAGCTCTCTGCGCTTGTTTCCACCTGGAGACTATTATTAGTTGCCAAAATCCACCCCACTCTCTCCATCTCAGTAATGGGGAAGAGCTAAAATGAATAGATGTTTCAGGTTTTTTCTTTCTCTCAATGTAAAATGTGCTGTCAGAAGAGGTCTGGTCCCTTTGGCTGTTTGATATGTCATAGCCTTAGATTAATCTGCTTTAAAATTAGAAATCAGTGCATAGAAATATCCACAATAGGAAAAAAAAGCCTGTTACAACTTGCTTAACATTTCACTGTGATGGAAATATCTGTTCCATCTCGTTTTTCTGGAACAGATTAAGTTATATTTTGGCAGACGTGATCTTGGATTTTCTCCTTGCTAATAAGGTAATTCGTCTTGCAGCATATATGCTAGAACACTTCCTAAGCTGAGCAATGCTCAGCTGATGGTTTAGTTCCACACATTTATTGTGGTTGAGACTTTCCCATCGATTAGGAGATTTTTTTTATGTTTAGCAATTACATTTGACATTGGTGTGTGCTGATATAAAGGAGCTCAGAGGAACAAGAATGAAAGTTGCCTTCAAAAGATGGCCACCTGGGAGCTCCTGACCTTCCTCAGTTGCATTGCAAGAGAATGGGAAGGAGACTCCCACTTGTAAAACAGAAAATAAAAAGTTGGAATATGACTTTGTGCTAAGCTACTTTGGAAAATGCAGAAAACACTCTCCTGAGTATTTCACTGTACTGTTTCTGCTTCAAAATGTCATCCAGCCAATTGCTCACATAACTCAAATGCTGGAGTTTTTTTGCCCAGGAAACAAACAATGATTTTTCTGTGCTTACAGTTGCAGCTTTTCAGATTGCAATAACTTTAGTTCAGCTTTGAGTTTTCTAGTGTAGTCCTCCTCTACTTGAAGGTTCTACTTGTTGACCTTAATGCTGTGGAAACACACAGTTTGATAGCTAATGTCTCTACTCCAAAAGCAGGTTGGTGTTATCTATCAGGTCTTCTCATTATTTGTTCTGGAAGAGGCAAACATAATTTTATTTCATTTTCAGTTCTTAATGCATTCAAATGCTTAGGGACTAGGAATTGGCTAAAGACAGAGAAATTCCCTGATAAGCTGTGGAATTTCCTCCCAAGAGGAGGAAAATCAGACTTTCCATACCTGAAGTCCTTGTCAGTGCAGGGAGAATAAAAGTAATTCCCTTCTCACAGGTGTGTCATAAGTAGGTTGCAAAAGTGATATGGTGCTTCAATACTATAGTAAGGGGAGCTACAGACGTCAGGAAAATAGGTAACCCAAGTTTTAAGAACTTTAAAGGAGAGTTAAAGGAATTATCCCAGGAACAGCCTCCATCTGCTTTATACTGCTCTTCCACATCACTGCTGGAGTAGGTGTGGCTTCCCATGCCTGGGTACACAGTGCAGCCAAAGGGACAGGGGCTGCCAGAGGATTCTCATAAATAGGCATTGTCCCCAAACATGGAGACATGAGCACACGTGCAAAATACACTGAATATGAAAAAGATTGTTTTACTTGGTCAAGTCACGTGGAGAACAGAAAAGAGACAGAAAGCTGTTTTGTTAACATTAACTGCCTGGTGCAGGGGTTAGGAGACAGTCATCATTATTCAGCCTTCCAAGTACATTCAGCTCAGTGTAATAGGGGCAAAATAGTATATAATACCATATATACATATAAGCTGATCTACCAGTAATGTGCTTTTTCTTTTTTTTTTTTTGCCTCTTGTCTATATTATCACAGAAAAAGGGATCAATTGCAATATTTATATCAACTGTTAAAAGTGTGAATTGTTACCTGCCTTTCTTGCCTGTTCTGGGAAGGGTGAAATAATCTGCCTGTTTTGACCCACAGTTAAGCAACCGTGGTTCTGTAAACAGTCAGAATGTAAGACCCGAAGCATCCTGCAGACATTGGCCTTAAATTACAAGATGGACAAAAGGCAGTTTAGCTGCAACCAAAATATGTGAGCTGAGCTTGGCATTTTAGGAGAAGCTGCATTCCCTACCCTACTGGTCAAGGAGCATGCTATAGAATTGATCATTCACATTAAAAAGAAGTTTCTCATCTGATGGCAAAGCTGGAGGATGCTTCATGGAATCATAGAACGGTTTAGGTTGAAAAAGATCTTAAAGATTACCTAGTTTCAACTCTTCTGCCATGGGCAGGGACAACTTCCACTAGATCAGGTTGCTCAAAACCCTGTCCAACCTTGACTTGAACATTTCCAGGGATGGAGCATCCATGGCTTCTCTAGGTAACCTATTCCAGTGCCTCACCACCCTCACAGTGAAGAATTTCTTCCTTATATCCAGTCAAAACATGCTCTCTTTCAGTCAGAAACAATTCCCCCTCATTCTCTCACTGTATGCCCTTGTAAAAAGTCCATCTCCATCTGCCTTGTAGATTCCCTTCGGGTACCGGAAGGCCACAATTAGGTAACCCCAAATTCTTCTCCTTTCCAGGCTGAACAATCCCAATTCTCTAAGCCTTTCCTCCTAGGAGAGGTGCTCCAGTCCCATGAGCATCTTGGTGGCTTCTTCTGGACTCACTCCAATAGGTCAATGTCCTTCCTGTGCTGAGGACCTCAGAGTCACCTATTGATTACATCGATATAAAATAGTTACCAGATATAGTTATTTTATTTGAAATTACTAAATACAGTACTTGCATCTACATAAATGTGGATACATATTTGACTGAATTTCCTTTGAATAAGGTGGTGGCATCCAGCTAAATTGATAGTCTGGGTAAAATGAAATATTGTAAGCTATTTTTTATAATTAATATTCATGGGACAAAATATTTAAAACAATTTGTTCAGCTCTGTATGAAAATGAGTTTAAAAGTAAACTGTTTTAATTAACAATTGCTAACTAATAATGTTGTATTTTTCTCAAACCGCTGGTCAGTGAAAAAGCCACTTCAGTAAT
Organism: Hafferia zeledoni; assembly: GCA_035583235.1. NCBI lineage: Eukaryota > Metazoa > Chordata > Aves > Passeriformes > Thamnophilidae > Hafferia > Hafferia zeledoni. Next base: position 8,649,950 of record JAWWEV010000001.1, read on the forward strand.
ATCGAACAAAGGATTATCCCCAGGTCTACTGTAAATTGCATTAAGATATCAGAAAGAGTTCACCCAAGCAGCAAAGGTTGCTGCATCCTTGACTATAATCAGTAGAAAGGAAGCAGTAGCTAAGATTATATTTGAATTTAGTAAGTCTGCAGCAGGAAAAATCCTGTTAGTCATGCATTGCTTTGGAATATTCAAGTGCAGCCTGTGTTAGTTTGGTGGAGAAGTAATCCTGATTTAAATGTTAAGCTTCTGAGGGCTTGCTTAATTTAAAGAAGATAAACCTTGGGATCATATAAGGTATTTACTACAAAGAACATCCACTATATTTAAGATACTGTTGAGCAGTTTAAAGGGCCAGACAAATTTGAAGTTCTGAAGGCTATAGGAGTGCTAGAGTTCAGTAACACTTTTTTACATATTCTCTTTATGTATGTAAAAAATAAGAATACCTGTTCCATTGAACTAAGTCAGGCTTTCAGCAGCAGCAATGAAGACAGGTCTCTCTATCAGCAATGTCAGCTTCTGGTCACAGATCTGGTTTATTTTGTGGCATACCTGGAGCAGTATTGGTGTAGCAGACCTTGGGAGTCTCTGCTCTAGGAAATACAGCACTGCTCTGTGACACAGGTGTGCTCATTTCTAGTCTAGCAGGCAAAGTTTAGGTTTCCCTTCATACTTCTGCTTCTTTTGTTTGTCTTGCTTAACTGTTGATGCACCATCTTGGCTAGGATGACTAGCCATTTCTATAATTTCTGGCTCCATCCTCTTTGTACCTTCCTTTCAGTTACTTACACGTATTAACGGATCCCACCCTCAGCCTTCTCTTCTCTGGGTTGAACAGTCCCAGCTCTCTCGGTCTTTCCTTACAGAAGGGAAGCTCCAGTCCTTTAATTATCCTAGCAGCCCTTTGCTGGTCTCTCTCCAGTACGTCCATGTCTCTTTTGTACTGGGGAGCCCAGAACTGGACCCTGCACTCCAGGTGTGGCCTCACCAGTGGTGATCAGAGGGCAGGATCACCTCCCTCTACCTGCTGGCAACACCCCTCCTAATGCAGCCCAGGTGCCATTGGCCTTCTTTGCAGAAAGGGCACGTTCATGACTGATATTAAACATGGTGTCTACCAGGATCCTCAGGTCCTTTTCTGCAAAGCTATAAAAAAGCATATTTGGAGAAATTTAGTGGAGGTCCATGGAATTCCTGATTAATAAGTATGTCAGTGCATAATACTGAAGTCTGTGATTACCTTGAAACTGTTCTTTGATCAGAAGTGAAAATCTTTACTTGGAATATTACTTATGCAGTTATAAAGTTCAATATACATTTCAGTTATAAAAGAAAAAAAAAAGGTAATTTGATTAAAAATAAGCTTAAAAGTACCTCAATACAGTGATTTGATATTTTTGAAACTAAATAAGTTCATTCTTCTTCTATAAAAAGAACTTCACAATTTGATTCCATTAGGTTTAAGTAGAATTATGCAGACATTTAAAAAAATAATAAAAATACTGTAATTTAGAAAAAATTTACTTGTTTTGATTTGCATAAAAAGTTCATGCCATAAGATATTTTCCTCTTGTCATTGCCAGGAGAATGGGATTAAGAGTATTTGTATTGTTCTGTTTAAAAGGACAGTGTTCAGTGGACCATAAGAAAATAATGACAAATTTAATTAGGAAGTTGGAAGCATTCAAAGGGCCATGAAAAGGGCTGAATTCTGTAACCAAACCAGAAATTTTACTTGTGTCAATCAAGACCTTTTCAATTGTTATTTTGGTAGTATTATTATAGTTCTAGGTTATATCAGAGCAAATGAGTGAGCATAGTGATTCTGACCTTTGTATTCCTATTGAATTTGAAATCCATACTCCTTTTTCAAAGAAAAAAAAAAAAAAAAGAAAGTTGGGAATGACTTATGATCCTTGCAAATGACACATTTAAGAGAGGATTGTGCTTTAGCTAAGGGTGTGCTTTAAATTCCATACCCTGGAATTTTTACATATTCTGGATGGACACAGCTGAATATTATTCTTGGAAATTATCTTTTGTCATATACAAGTTGCTCTTGTAATACGATAAAACATAATACATACAAAAATATAGATATAAAATCTAGAAGCTTGCTGCTGAGGTGGCATTAATGTACTCTTTTTGAATAAAAAGAAATGGGCAGAAAGGAGTTAAAAACTTTTTATTTCTGTTTATATGGTTTCATATTTGATAGTCTAGTCCAGCAGACTTAATGAAATTCAGGATGCTGACCAGTATCATAGAGAAACCCTACTGGGACATTAAAATGAACAATAGCAAGCATGAACATAATGTCTCCTTCAGATTCCAATTAGAACACACCCATCACTGTTCATTTACTTCTGTTCTCAAGGAATAAAAGGAAAAATACTACACAATAATGTAAGATATGAATTAATAGCAAGCTATCTAATTTTGGCACCCACTAAAAATATCTTTATACTCAATATATTGATTATACCACTCTTTCTTGTCCATCTAGGTGATGAAAAAAATGAATTTGTGAAAAAGATGAACTATATTTTAAATACATAGTTCCCTTTCATGTGTGGGAAGTTTTTGCAAAGACTCAATATTTTTTGAATGTAGGAAACTGAGCAGAAAAATAAAACATCTACTTTTAATCCAGTGAATATACAGACCATTATAAGACAGTCAAGACAGAAGAATGTGTTTATTTTGAGATTAGTGGTCTTCCCAATCACAAAGACAGTTTTGTGCCTTAAACTTTCTATGGAGCTCTTTAAAGACTCAGTCCTTACTGCATAAAATTAATAAATAAACACTAAAATAATTATTCAAGCTAGTGCAAGAGTATTGTAGCACAAACTAGGAGATAATCCTTGAAAACTGCATAGTTTTTGAAATGAAAATTAGAGATAGTATTTAGAAAAATGCTTAAAGACTAGAATGTCACAAAGTACACACTGGAAAAGTGTGATAGAAACATTGCAAATTCTTCTGTGTTGTCAGAAATAAGAAAGAGAAGGGTGAAATTCTTTAATTTGTTTGTACTTACCATTCAGCTTTCCTTTCAGTCATCTCACTCCTCACCTTGTTTTCTTTGTTCTTATGCTCTGTTTTGCTGTTTTTTATTGCATCCTTCCTTCAAATGCCCTTCATCATCAACTTCTTTTGCCTTTCTTTTTCTTTTCATGTTACTGTTGAGTCTGTGGTTTGTTTATAGATTGTGTGCTGAATTTTGGAGTGAGCTTTCTGTTTCCATCCCCCAGATGGAAACTACAAGAGTTGGGTTGTGTAAAAGCCTGAAGACCTTTACCTGAGGTTTCCTCTCTGCTCCCTGGCCAAAGGGGCAGCTAAAGCAGCCGATGCCTTTTCATCAGGATCATGCTGGAGCTGTGGCAGGGCATGGGGGAACTCTGTCATGCTGGAGGCTGGTGTCAGGGACCACTCGGGTTTCCTACCAACTTCTACAGTTGAAATTCTTCCTCAAGTAGCCTAAGAACATTGACCTTCCCATAGTTATAAAGTTCTTGATTCAGTATTGCACAGAAGGTCAGGAAACCCGAGATAATGCTCAGGTAGATGCATCAGTGTAGGTGTCTGTGTAGGAGGAAAGGTTGCTTCCCTTTTTCCCTCCAAAATACAAGGGCTGGGAAAATCTTTGCCCTGTGATACTTACTTTCTGTTAGTCCTTTACTTTTAAAGATGTGTTATTTATATTCTCTTAAAACATTGGTAAGTGAGCCTAGAATATGACATAGAAGATAGCTTTATTATTTCAGATAAAGCTGTGGAAGTAACTTTGCATTTGTTGCATTACTCTGAATGCCAAAGCTCATTAGCAGTTGCTACTTTTGCTTGAGTCTGTGTATGAAGTTGAGTTGTTGCTTTATAAAGAATAAATTAATTCTTAGATATTTTTCGTAAGCATTGGATGGTCCAGAAAACTTTCTCACTGCCATTTTGTGTAAGAAAGGTCCAACTTTTAAGGGCATTTAAAGAAAGGAGAACCAACACTTACAGAAACAATATGCTTGACATGTTTATGGAGAAAAAAAAGGTGAAAATGGTATTTGGGTACAAAATTTTCAAGCTAAGCCTTAGGTCATGTAATTGTTAACTACATATTGATCTTCCAAGAAAGGATTTTAAAACAGAGCAGACTACATGAGGTAAGGCCTAGTTAAGTACTTGTTAAAGTGATGTATTCTTGGTGCAGTAACTAAAATATATTTTCAGATAGAAATCAGAAAATCTGTGTTAAAAAATATTAAGCTATACTATTTTACTTGTGCATTTCACTAACCTGATAAATTTGTGAATGTTCACCATACTCTTTGTTGTGAAATATTAATTACTAAATAGTTTTTAACATTCTTTTCTCATCTCTCTTAAATTGAAGGTAGTATATCTGTATTGCCTGAGATAACTGGGCTTGAACCATTTCAACTCCACCATAAAAGCAAAACTCAGGTGTCAGGGAGTCCCTACCCTGTAAATTAATTTTCTTGCCGAGAGAGGCAGAGTGTGAACCAACATATGAAGGGTGAAGATAATGCAGGGGATTGGGCTGCAGTATAGACTGGAGTTCCAAGGTAACATGTTGTTACAAATCCAGTTCTACCTTGCTTTCTTTTCTCTCCTTAAAGAGGAGGAAGAAAACTGGACTCTCACACCAGGGAAATGCATAACACATTAAAGGCAAAGGTTCATTCTGAAAGCCTGATGTGAAGAATCAATTCTAATCCATAAGTGCTTGTCACAAGTAGCTTTGTCATGCATAAATAATAATACTGAACTCAGTGAATACACTGGTGATTGGTTTCGCCAAGATAGCTAAGTGCTAATTTTTTTTTCTGCTTTGTGATTCCTGGTCAAGATAGTACATCATGTTGCTAAAGAACACAACTAACATATTCTAGAAAGAATTGATATTATAGGCCAAGCCTTTGAACAGAAAAGAAATAGTTGCTCGTATATTTACAATCTTCTATGGCTCTTGAGCATCTGGATAGGTCCTGATTATTACACTACTTTCATACCTTTTCCAGCATAGAAAGAGTTAACTGCCCTGACTGGTAAATGTGTAGCCTCATATTTGTAAGCTGCTTTGGCAATTCCAGTACTTATTTAGGGAGAACTGATTTTTATCTAGGGCTTGAATTGCGTTCTCTTCCTAAGCCAAAAATAATATGATTGAATAGTGGTGCTTCTGCTGTCCCAGCATTCCCTGGGACCTAAATCAGAGCATGACATGAGTGTGACTGGCTCAGCTACTGATACTGCAGTTATGAAAGTACATTTTTCAGAAATGTACACTGGCCTGCAATGTGTATTGTCATACTTCCCTGTATTACCATTGATTTTAAGTTACAGTCATTTCTTTTATTGCAATTTTCACAGGGAAATCATGTACCAGCTGCTAATATGCTATTTGTCTCCCAGGTGCTTGGGCAGCTGAACATAATGGTAGTATTTCACTGACCTTATAAATTTTGTCTTTGGGTTTATTTGTGTTTTGGAATGGATTTTTTTTAAATTTTTTTTTTTCCCCAATATTTAAGCTTTAAATCTTGTTTGATGTGTTAGAGGACAAATAACCTCTATTGAAACTGATGGGACTGTCCCTTTCAATTATAAAGACAAAGGAATCAATGGGACTCATTTCACACATTGAATGAGGTTGGTATTATTTAACACTACAATGAGTGACAACAATTGATGATAAATTACAAATGAAGTCCTATTGGATTATGCATTACTTTACTCATAGTGGTGCGAAGGAATAATTAAATTGAGTAGAAAGCTGCAAAACATGATGTTTTCTTAACTCTGCCTCATTTATCAAACCATAGGATGAGCATATAAAGCATGTTTTTGCTTTTACTTCTTTGCATGAAGAAAAATCAAATAATGCATTTTGTATTTTTCTATACATGCATTTAAATGGATGATCAGTCCTTAATTGTTCATTTCAGTAATGCAGAGAAAAGGAAACATAAATTTAGGAGAGAAGTAATAAGATACATATCAGGTCCTGAACACAAAAACTACCATTATGTAAGGCAAGAAGTCTATTAAACTATGTGTCTTAATTTTTATTATACACAAAGATATGTGAAATTAGTTCATATTCCTCCTCAGTCACTGGAAGCAAGTGCTAGTGCACTTTTCTGCACTAGCACTGTCAGTTCTTTCATAAGAAATAATTAATAAATAAATAGTCATTCACATTAATCCTGGGAAAAAAATCCACAAATGATAAACGCCCAGTACATTCCAGCAGTAAATGCATTTTTTGTATTTATTTATTATAATTTCTATATTTAATTGGGTAAAAATATAAAGCCTGATATTCATTTCTTAAGGATCCATTTAATACTCTTCTACTTTATTCCCACTGCTAGTACCCCTTATAGGCTCTGTAGCTTCTCCTGGTACCTCTTGTCCTACCAGACGAGCTCAGTTTCTTCAGCCAGCTGGTTGAAAAGCTGCAAAGAGACTTCTATAGCCCACCCTCATCTCTGGGGATATTGATAGCTCTGTCAGCCAGGACTGTTGATCCAAGATGAGTCTGGAGTGATGCTCAAGTGAGTATTGCTGGATCTTTAGCTAAATGCTGAATTGTTTTACTCTAATATTCTGCTCAGTTCTCATAGTAGGATTCACTGTTTTTGCCTCTAAGCTGGCTGCTCTATTTAACCAGGTATTTTCTTTGAAATTGTAAATGTCAGAGGCTGGAGAGAGTCAGTCTCATTGCATACTGCCTATATCATGAGCAGCTCCCATACTCACCGCGTGGCCTCTACAGCTATTTTATGATGTGCTGGCTCTTTTGCAGGGAGGTAACACTAGGAAGAGGACAATTTATTGCAGATAACATCTTTCCTGCAACACAGTTTTTTTTCCTGTTGAATCTGACCCACAGAAAGGAAATGCTCTGACCAATATAGGCCAATTTAAGAATTCATTTGGACAAATCACTAGATACTCTTTTATTCTATGAAATATGATCTTGTGAAATGTAATACCAGTGGGATTACCCAAGGTTTAAAAATTAAAACCCTAATCAAAACCACACACCTTTTTGCATGAGAAAAGATTTGCAAAGAAGTCTTCGTCGTGCTGGGAGGCATTATTTATTTTCTCTTCCCACTCGGACAAAAAATAGAAAGTTAAATATGCAACCAGAAGATGTTTCTGAGGGATAAAATTATACCTTTGAATGACATTGTGAGGTATTTATAACATTGGGAAGTAGTATTTCAAGGTTTTCTGCAACTGCTTTGAAGGCTGTAGTTCTTTTTTTCTTTTGATATTTCTTATGTAGTGATGACAGTACAGCAAACTGTCAGTCACAACCAGCTCATGCACATCCTCCTGTCAGTATGAGTGTGGAGCACTGTGGAGGTCTAATGGAGCAAGGGAATGGAAATCAGAAGGCAAAGTCATCTCTGTGTGACTTTGAAAAGTCACTTAGCCTTTTTGAACAGGGGCTGTCACAAGTGGACTCCACTGCACTCATTCTCCTTTGTCATGTCCAGGAATTGATCTGTGTATGTTCATCAACACTTCCACCTCTTGCACTTTTGTTTCAAGTCTTGAAATCTGCATAAGCTCTTAGACCATACTAACAACATCAGATTTTTAAACTTTTTTTATTCTACTTATTTTAAAGGAGGTTTTCAAATCTTTTGTAGAGAGTACACTTTCAGAGGAATGCTTAAAAACTTCAAGAGTATGTATTTTACAGAAAAAATCAGGAAACCACAAAAAAAATTAGAACACAAAATTTGAACTGTACCAGTGTGTTATTTGGGAGGTTTTGTTATTTAGTGTTGTATTTTTGTGCACTAATTATAATGAGTTATATTTATTTTGAATGACAAACAAAAATCGTGGAATTATTTCACAGGAAACACAGAAAGAGCTTGGCTTCTGTGTGTTGTAAAATAATTTTTGTAACTTGGAGTACCTGAAAAGAAAAATCAAAACCTGTTATGCCACTTAAATGAGAACAAGCTTAAGAAAGGTTAATTGCACAGTTCTGACTCCAGACCATCTGTCATCATGTTGACATAACGTTTTCTTCACTGGTGGGAACAATGATAGGGCGTAGCAGTGATGACATAAATTGAATAGTCACTTTTTCATGTAGATGGATGCACTTGCAAAAATAATGCCTTGGGATTCCCAAGTTGTGACAACGTAGGAAGTTGTGATTAGAAAAATTGGTGAGAAAAGACTTGAAATGTTCACATGTATTTCATTGACATGAAATGCAGAACAAATTGTATTTAATAACTACCTTTTAAAATTATTTGTAATTAGTGAGACATTTTGGCAGGTGGGCTTTCCTTTTCATCTTTGAAATTTTACCTTAATTTTTTTGACAGATTAGTCTCATAATGATTACAAAAGAAAAGGTAAAGCACCTAGGTCATCTAATCTACAATTAACTCTGTTAATTTCCTGGAAGAATAAAAAAGATTGATGTAAAATATTACACAGTACCTGATTCAACAGAATTATTGCTAAACCTAGGAGTAGAATTTCAAGGCATACTGATTTTGTTTAAGGTGCAAGACTCTAAAATAAAAGTATTTTCTGATCATATGTTGGCATGTACAATAAGGTGAGAAGTCAAATCCAACTCCATGTTATGCCTTTAGCCTCTGAGAATTTAGTACAAGTGAGATACATTTCTCCTCTAATTACAAAACTAAACATGATCCAAAAAAAGAAAAGTGAATTTTCTACAGGGAAATGTTCTTCACTATTGAGGAAATAATCTATGATTTGCTTTAACTCCAGTCATTCTGTCTTTGTAGACTCGTTTCAATGTTGTAGTGGAAGCAATGGAGAGAATGCTTATCCAAAATTCTGGATAACCAACATCATTTGGAATGCACAACTGCAAGTGCAAAATAAATAGCATGGAAGAAAACCATAATCACACTAAAGCTAAATAATGGCTCAGCTCTTTCTGAGTGTAAGTTGCCAGTTCTCCCATATCCTTGGAAAGTACAGAGGTAACGGCATGATCAAGGGGCCACCCTACCCATGTTCCATTCCTGATGCGCAGTTCTACTCAGTGAATGCAACCCGACAGTCCCCTTCTGATTATGCTCAAATAGCTGCAGGTTGATCACACAATCTCATTTAAGCATATTATTAAGACATTTGGAACTTCTCAATTTAAACCCAACACATTGAATTCTACCAGTTTATTCTTTGGCAATGCCCAGAACACTCATGCAACATCCCCAAGTAGAAATCCACTATAACCAAAAGGTCCCAGAAAGCTGCAGTGATTTAAGTATACCTTGATTTCAGTGTGGCACCTTGCCTAATGTGGGATTTATAGCAATACAAAAGCCAGGGGTATTTGTGTGGCTAATTTTATATTGCAGAAAAATTGTGCAGTTTGTCAGAGGCAAATCTTTACTAGAGCTGTTTTCAAAAATAAACTGTGATTCAACTCTTTTCTGTTGAAGGCAACATCAAAAATCCCTGCTGCTTTTGGCAAATCAGTTAAATCTGCATTGAGTGCCTCTGAAAATCCTATTTTAGATACTTGAGCCAGATCTTAGCAGTTCTGTTCAAACTCATCATTGCCAGCACCTTGTGTTCCAACTCCATTTGCAAGAGTGTTGTGTTAAACACTGTATCTTAATTTTATGCATGTGGGTTATTTATGTGTGTGATGCTGTATCTTTTTGTCTTTCTAATCTTTCTACTCTCAGAGAAAGAACTGACTCCAGTTTTTCTCCACCATGTCCTCATAAATTCTTTGTGAAAGTAGAATTGTGGTGTAATACTGAGGGCTTTGTCAGGCTCTGCGATCTCTTTTAAGTTGTCATCCTGGATATGGTAGATTGGATCTTCTAAAAAGAACAGCCAAGTCAGGCTGTAAAATGTGCCCTTTCCAATCATTTTCCTTATTAACCACAAACATTTTTGTCTCCACCACAATGTTCAAACCCCAACTCCATTTCTGTTTTTCTAAAATATTACTTTTCTCAACTCATTTGCTTTACACCATTCATCGATCCATTTCCCTCCATCACCTTGCACACCCAGTAAGAATCAAGCTCACCCAGAAGAAATGAATAGCATCTGTTGCGAGGTATTACTTGTCACTGGGTGGGGGGGGGTGGGGGGAAGCCCAAACTGCCAACAATTCCTTATGCCATAATTTTTTTGGCTTAGGATACAGGCAAACACTTTTAGGAAACACTAGCTGTGGGCAGATATTTAGATAAAAACTAGGGAGTGAAAGTAAGCTAACTAAAAAACCTGAGACATTGCAGATTTGTAAGTGTCTATTACTAAATGACAAGCATGTACCTATAGATAAGTAGCAGTTTTGAGTGCTGAATTCTTCCTAGATCTCCTCTAGGTATTTTTGCTCCCTAGAAAATTGTTCCAAAAAAATGAAAGGGTAATGTGTTTTTGCAAACATACATTGCCTTAAAGATTTGTGCCAAAAGTGTAGACTTGTTTGGCACTCCTGATGGTTTGGTTTTTTTGTTGTTTTTTTTTTGTATGTGTGTCCTTTCATGTGCTCATCCAAGACACAGAAACAATACTAAGCAAAAATAATAAATATTCAGAGACATAGCTGAAATTTGGACATTAAATGCCTAAAAATATTTTGTGAATGTAATTAATTAATGAAACAAAAATGTTAAAACCCCCACTTGTTTAGTAACTCTTATAAACAATACAAGTTTACGCAAAATTCAGCAAACTTTAAATGGGAAAAATCATTAGGCAAAACCTGATGTGCACCTGCACAAAGGGGCAGGCAGCCATCGACGAGATGAGATGCAAATGTTAAACAAAGGTGCATTTCTACCAGTCTCTCAAACCATCCCAACAACAGTAACAAAATCCTAGCTGAAGGTCTGCTGCTTGTTGGTTTTTCATTTGCTAGGCATTGCTGAATAGGGATTATGAATTCTGACCAGAAATTTCAACATGCTTTTCTATTTTTCTTCCACCTCCCTGTGACACATTTTTTTATCAGCACGGGAACATATTCCAGTGAGCTTGAAGTACCTGACAGCTAACAGGCAGGTTGAATAAATTGTTGCTGTGTGCCTGGGGGTCTACATTTCCCTGACTTTTTTCTTTATTCCCTGTCCTCATTCCTCTCCTCCCCTCATTTCCCTGTCCTGTCAGCTGTTGCAGAATTCCATTTTTATTGCATTTTGAGCAATGTGTACAAGACTCTGCATGGGCAGGGGCATCTTTGTAATCAGATTTTACTCTTCTAGCAGCACACATCACAATGTCAACAATAATATCTTAATATTCTTAGCAAGGTATTTTACATGCACAAAATTTGGAGGTCTTGTGCTGCCTTATACTGCCTTCTTCTAATATCACATTCACTTCAGTGTATGTGATGTTAGTAAACCAGGCAATTGTGGATTGGCTTTGTTCTGGATTTTCCCTTTGATCACATCACACTTTAAGGAGTCTATTTGCCAGCAAACAGGAGTTGCCTCTCTGACCTTAAAAAAGAATACTGTCCCTTCACACTGCAGTAATTACTTCTTTTTCCTACATGCCCAGAAGGATGGAGCTTAAGAACTGTATTCATAGTGGATTATACTGACAGGCAGTAGCTCTCTACTTCATATGTTACAGTTTTGCTGGCTTACAGTTGCCTTTTCTTTCTCTTTGAGTGAGTAAAGTTGAGTTTGGGTTTCTCTTTGCTGCGGTGTGATATACTCATAACTTAGAAAGATGTAGATATGGTCATTACAAGAATTTTCAGTTTATTCCTATTTATTACATCAGGATCTTTCAGAATTTGCATGGTGTGTTACGTATCTGTAACTGAGTGACTCTCGGGCAAAGACTTGGATTCTTCATTAGTGGGAGTTTCTACTCTTCCTGTAGAGATGGAGAAAGGGAAGGGTGAGAGAGAGGGTGTCCATGGCACTGAAATATTTTCAAGGTCAAAGCATGGATAAGTGCAGACTCAGAAGCTGGGCATAAACTTTTGGTCTGTCACTTGTTTGCTTTGACAGCCCCCAAACCTGTGCAAGCAGCTTATGAAGTTTTAAGTGGGGGTTTCTGGTTCTGATCTCCTTTCAGGCTCTATGTATCCAGCCCGGGGGAAGGAGAACACCCTCAGAGGAGTCAAGGAAGTGTCATTCCTCCTCCAGAGGTTCCTGATTGCCAAGTGCATGTATGAGCATGGGGATGGTAGGACAGGCAAAGCTCAGGTCTGAGTTTGGCTGATGAAAGTGACTGACTGAAGCTGTGGAACCAAAAGGAGCTGTGGAGTTTCCCCTCTTTTGGCTTAGAAACAAAGGGTGTGACAGTCATATGGCAAAGCAGTTGCTACCCTCATCTGTCTGTCCTCATGAAGCTGAATAAGCTGCTCATGAAGCAGCTACTGACCTGCTCACAATATTCTTTCATACTGACACATTGGAGTGTGCACTGTGACATCTGTGAGTTCAGTTTAGGTGTCAGCCAGAAGAGATGGATGAAGATGAAATAAATTGATAAGCTTCCCTGTGGTAACCCATCTTCCATCATAAATACAATTCTTGGGCTTTTTCTTGTCCTAGGCTGACTAATGACTCAAAAAAGTCACTTCTGCCTTCTGTGGACAGATATTAACTAGTTCACTACCTCCCTGAGCTATATGTTGTAATGTAATTTCTGGAGAGCACAAAGATTAATTTCAGTGCTAGTTACATTTCATTATGAACTCCTAGAAAATACAATTTTGACATTCCTGACTCCAGTGATGTATCAATTCAAAACCTCATTTGTCTTGCCTGAGTTTATTGTATGTGGTAATCTATGAGATCTTTTATTAACTGTGCTTTTTATCAGTTTACCATCATCTTTACCATTTTATCTTCTGTATTCTGTAAGTTGTATTGAAAACAGAAATTTCAGTTGTACAGTAGGCACTTTGTGAGATCGAAGATTTATTTTCAACACTGACAGTATTAATCCACCTGAAGTTTCCACTTAAATTCCACTGAGGACTATCCATGGGCAGATGTATGTGCTTATACTCTAACTTGTTTCTGGAGAAATATTTTTAATTATTTATTACAGAACATACACTAAAAGTACTGGTAAGGGCCATTTTTATTTATGTATCTGCAAGTTTTGCTGTAAGAATTAATCTGCTTAAGTCTTGCATCTTGATAGTTTCATGGATAAGGATTAAATTTTAAAACTCTTAATGAAAAAAACTTAAACATCAAAGGCAATATTTAATATAATTACAATAGGAATGTGTTGTGTTAATATATTGTTTGCTGTAAACCTCACTAAATAAGAATTAGCAATTGCTTTAGGAACAATGAAGACTGTAGCACATTCTCCTGTATTGAATTAGTTGGAGGAGGAGGATATCAGTAACAAGAGCCATGGATGAGGTTTCTACTGGAAAAAATCATTTAGAGAAAAAAATAGTAAATCAGATTGAAGCTTGAGTAAATAATATTGCTTTGAAAACTTTCTTGGTAAACAAAGACATCATATGCATTATTGTAAATCACCATTAAGTTGTCTGTAATTGTAGGTGGAACATACAGAAAATTTCAGAAGGATGGTCTAGTAAAATATGCCTAACAATTATATTCAGAAAACTCCATTTTATTTCCTTAGCATGCACACTAATGAGAAAAAAGCCTTATAGGACTATCTGACTTAACGTAAGAGAAAACTACTTCAGCACATTTAGTAATCCTTTCTAAAATTTTGAAGGTGTCTATGATTCTTATACAATACAGAAAAATGAATTAAGCTAGGAAGTACTTAATTATTAAACATTATGTTACAAATTTCATCACACAAGTTTTAACTGCTTGAGATTCTTTTTTTTTTTTTTTTATTTTTCTAAAATGAGTAGATATTACATTAGCCTCTAGTAGTCTAGTAAAAGAAAACTGGAACAATCCAAAACTTTAAATTAAATTACATGCTTATTTTCACAGATGGCTAAAGTTTGTCAAAGCAAGTTTATGTTTTTTTCCTTGAGGGAAGACCTATTATATTCTAGATTTTTTATATTAATGCTTCAACATTAGCTGGGGTTTTAATTGCATGTATGTTTTCTAAAATGTATAATTTCTGAGCAGAGCTGTTTCTTCTCCAGTTGTGTAATTTAAAGCTCTTTTTGAGACACTGACATTTCCTCAAAATCTTTGACTAAATTCTGTATGAGATAATGGAAAAACTTTCATTGACCTTCACATGGCTAAATTATCTCTAAGGATGAAGTATTCTTTAAGGATGTATTTGAGACTGTCAGCTACATAATTAGTTCATATGTGTGGGGCTTTTCAGCTTAGCACCATCTGGATTGTAGATCTTCTGCTTTCATAATGTTTATCTAATATATTTTAAGAACGAGATTAGTTGAAGCTAAACAGAATTTCATTCAAAAGAAAAATTACTTGAACCTGGTTCTATAAGGTCCAAAGTTTGATGTATCTTATTTTGGATTATTATCTTTGAAGTTCAAGGTTTATTGTTACTGTATATCTCTCAAATTTCCTTAATTTACAGATAATGAGAAAGAGAGAAAAAAAATAGAATAATATCCATATTTAAGATGGTTGGATTGGTTTTGGGATTGAATGAGGTAGAAAGAACTTAAAATACTCTCTCTCACCATTTTGTGACACTTAAATCCTACTGCCTTGTTCAAAAAAAAATAATTGGAGTTTTATTTTGTGCCTGAGGGCCATAAGATATCCTCAAATCTCCACTGCAGATCTCTACA
>JAWWEV010000001.1:8671650-8739765 GCA_035583235.1 Hafferia zeledoni
TCTTCCTAATAAAAAAATTCAACACTGAAGAATTAAGTTTTCCCTGATAAAATGGAAAACCAAAAAAGTTTAAAAAATCAATTCATTAACACCAATGCAATTGCCTGTTAAAGTTCTTTATTAAATTGTGAGACATTGACCTTCATTCGTGTTCTGAAGATCATTATGAAAGCATTGCAGAAGAAACGCCCTCACATGCTTGGATAAAAATATTGTAATGCCTTCATTGCATGGCAATTTAGGTTCAAATAATGTTGGCAGATGCAGAAAAAGCGTAACCAGACTCTTATACCTGCTTTTACACATTTTGTCAAAATTCTCCTTCTCTGCCCATCTGCCAAAATAGTTCCCCATGCTTCTGGTGCCACCCACCCAAGATAAAATGAGCTGATTTTATATTCCAGCAAGCAGGTGTAAAAAGCAATTTCTTTTCTTAGCTGAACAGAATGAATACCAGGAGTATCTCCATCTTTTAGGATAAATTTCATGGAGTTTTGTGTACTTGCTAGGCAGGCTCCAGTTTCTAGCTTTTTGAGCTGAACTGTAGCACAGGGCCAGGGTTCCAGTTGTATACCTGTTTATTTCATGTTCCCTTCTCTGAATCAGCTGCTGAGATAATGCCACCCTTGCCTTGGTTTCTAGGCATCAGTTATCCGCTTGCATTGGCACCGTTCTCAGCTCAGCTACCTTTTCCTCTGCCCCTCTGCCATGATACCTCATCACTGAGCAGGGGTTGGTTAATTGGAGATACAAAATGAGGTGAGGAATGATAAGTGGGGGGTATACTGAAAAAAAAAAAAAAAGGAGATTAGTACACTGAGATGAAGAATGAAGACATCAGAGCCTGGTAAGAAGAAAAATAAGACCTCAGTAAAGAGCCATTAGCAAAAAGGGAAGAAGTTTTAAGAATATAAATAAGAAGAAAAAATGCAACAAGCTTTGTCTTTGATCTTGCAGTTATAAAGTGTCCAGGCCTTCTCCAAGTGCTTTCTTGAAGCCCACTGACAGGATATTTAAAATGCGTGAGAAAAAGTAAATATAGAAATGCAAATTAGGCAAGACAGATTAGCCTAACAATCATTTTTTAGAAAAGCAGAAGGCTGACGACAGTTTAGCAGTTTATTCTGAGAGCTGAGTAGGATGGCATATTTTTACATTAAACAATATTCACTTTAGTTTTCTTGTGTTTATTTTTGTCTGAACATATCCTTGTAATTCTCTACCACTCAGTAAACAGTTCTACATTTGCCTGAGTTAATAGGATAAATATTGCCGGTTTGTTAGAACAGATAGCGATAAATTTCTTGAATACATTAAATGTGTTTGAGACATATTTAATCCATAAGTTTGATGTTAAAAGTGCCAACATTATCTTATAAAATTTTACTATCAACATGATCTGGGAAGCATTCTTGTAGTAGTCTCATACGGCTTCTCATTTATACTAACGTAAAACACTGGCTATGTTGAAATATCAGCTCACATAGAACTGTGAAGCAGTGTTAGTTGTAGTTACACAGAAAAATGCTAAATAATCATTAGAAGAAGGCATTCTCTGGCTGCTGGTTTGGGGTCACAGCAGTAAGAGACAGAGTGCCTTTAGAAGACTGAAGTGCCATGGTATGAGGGTCCTAAGAGCTCTTGAGAGGTACTCAGGTTTTTTGCTGATTTAGTGCCACAGCTGAGGAGGCATATTGAGATGTGATGCTTTGTGAAAGCTGCACTTTCTTTACTAATGGCTGGTGGTACTTTTTGCTTTTAAAGAAGTAGTTTTGTGTTGTCTGGAAGCAATTTGTGGCTGTAGAAGGAGTAGGTACAGGAAGGAACTTGACTTACTAGCCTGTGGTACCATCAGCATCACTCAGATACCCTGGGTCAGCTGGGGTTGGAGTTCCCTGCTTTTATGGTCCTTAGCCATTTGACTATTTTATTTGGGGGGGGGTGGGGGGTGGGGTGTATTTTATTTTTGCCAATAGTGGCTTTAAATGCATAAACTCTTCTGGATGCCGTGGTATGAAGGACAAGAAGCTATTGAGCCTGCCTCTCAAATAACAGCCCTTTAAGATACATTCTCTTATGTAGGCTTTAGCCAGTTACAATTTCTGAGATTTCTAGGTTGCTTACGAAGGATTATTCTTCTGCCCATCTGCAAGTTTAGAGGTATCTCATAGGAACTCACTTTGCATTCTTAACAACAGGAACTGAAAACTTTCTCTATTATGTGTTCCTCGATCAGGTTTTCTTTAATTTACTTCTAGATGGACCTGAATTGTCTTCTGCAAACAAAGAAAAAAATATGTGTTATGAGATAAGGAAAAAGTAAAGTCTTAATTCGTGCTTTTGTCATGCTAGCTAGGCTAGCAATAAGGAATCTCTTATAAAGGATAGTTTTTGTAAGTTTTATAATATAATTTTATAAGTTTTATAATAGTTGCTGATTTAGTGTTATACCCTTTGTTTAATTCCTACTCTTCTACAACCAGATGGAAAAAATAAGTCCAGTAAAATTCTTTGATCTCTGTAAATGTTTTGAAGTCTCTTTGAAAAAAACCAAACCAACCAAACAAACAACAACAAAAAAGCAAACCCACACCAATACTGTGTTACCTTGAGGGTATGAGAATAGATGGCAAATTGATAAGGTGCATAGGTAAGCAAAATATACTCTTCCCCTCAAAAAACAGATCTCTTTTCCAATTTTCATTAAGAGAAACTTTATTTCTTGTTAATTGTATATAAATAATAAGTATATGTATAAGGCTGGTTGGCCCAAACCAAGATCAGTTTACCTAAATATAACCTTAGTCAAGACTAAATACTATGAATCAGAACTGCTTTTTAATCATTCAGATCTTTCTCTGTTTATGTGTTTGTGGGTTTATTAGCAGAAGCATGTATAAATTGATGCCCTTACATACACTTAAAGATTTGTGCAGGTAACTTTTTATGAAGAACACTTTTGTTTTCCTCTAGCACGAAAAACTTAAAAGGTGGTAGCAAAATGTATAGTGTTATGGTTGTGAATTTAAAGGCTCAAAAGTGAGGAAATTAAGAAACAAACATATGCCCTCATAGAAGAGATGACTTTTAAGACATGGTTGTGCTGAACCATGAGGTCTTTAGGGAAGAGGTAATGTCAATTTATAGGATTATACAGTGCTGAGTGCACTGGTGCTGTTCTATAAGTAAATAGAAAAAAACCCCAGAATAGTAAATTTGGCAAATTTTTTAAAATTTTATTTGATGATTAAAGCAAAACACTGAGGCAATAGTAAAAATTTGTACACTCCATGAGCTACAGAAAGTCTCAGGGTCCTTTGTTCAGTTGATGTATTTAAGAGTTCTGTATTACAAGCAAAACAAAAAACCCTGCCAGGCTGATCTGGGAACTCAACCATTTCCCCAGGCTTGCAGCAGAGTGGTGTGTAGGTCTGGTCCCCACACACACTGCTGAATTTTGTGTGTGCGCCCTTCTCTTTACAGAATTACAATGTTTTCATGGCAAACATTGCTGCATCTGAGTTGATCTCCCCGGAGTTTTTGGAGTCATAGGGGTTGCAAAAAAACTTGGCTAATGTTTAGCCTTAATGAGTTCTGTAACTGCTGAACTGTCATTCCTCAAAGTGTCTGTATGGGAGCCTTGCAGGGGCTCCCTGATAGTCACCAGATTTAGTCTTTCTTCTAAAATGAAAAACCCTTGCAGAAATGGATCAAAGGTAATGTAAGAACTGTATGTGGCAGCTGTTTCAAGTATAGATATACTGCAGAAATAGGTACTTGCTTTGCTTTACAAACTTGACAAAGATGCCTTAAAATCCAGGACCCCAAAGGACAGCTTGTTACCCTCCACAGTAAGAGAGAGAGGCAGCAGTAGGTGCCCTTACTTGTGGGTTAACCCAGTCCTAGTGTGACTTTCAGGAGAGGATGACTCATGAGTCCGTGCAATGGTGCCCAGGCAAGTTCTGCCTTGTCAGTCTGTTCTCCTTCAGCACTAAAGCAGCACATGACTTCTGTGGCAAAAAAAGCTTTCCCAAATTATCAATTTCCAACACAATCCATGCTGGGTTCTTCAGAAGCGACAGAGTTTTCCCTGTATAAGGAATTGGCTTTGGCTTTGAGGAGTGGAGAAATATTTCTGTGCACAAGAGGGCTGACCTTGCAGTCTCATGGGCTTCCAGTGGGAGAGGCTGCAGCTTTCATCATGTCCTTGTGAATGGATGCAGAGGGAAGTTGTTTCAAACCCTCCCTGGAAGCCCGTGCCAAGATGCTGTAGAAAGCTCTGCTACCATTTACAAGGAGGTGAAGGTGAAGTCTGTAATGAAGGGGATAGAGAACTTAAAAAAAAAAAAAAGTTCTGCTTTTTATGGATAAAAATCTCAGTGAAAGATTCTTGATTCAAGGAAAGAACTGTGCAGCAAATTGTCGGTGACTTTTATCTATAGTGCAATAAACCAGAAATTCAAAGGCTGAGTCATAATGAAAGCTGAGGAGAAAAGAAATTAAATATGTCTGAAGATTTGAGAGAATGATGTATATTAAAGCTAGATAGAACTAGCGTAACACAGACCATAAATTCATTTTGTGGTCTTACCTTCAAGTCCTTAACTTCTAACCGAGCTGTAACATATAAGTCAGGAAGGCATCCAGTCTTGGTGTCACAATTTTAAGTGGTCCACTGCATCTCTGAAAGAGTTGTCCACCTGGTTAATTCCAGAATTAATTATGTTGCTTTTGAGCAAGCTTTCAAATTGCTGAGGAACTCACATGAGCAGAAATTATACAGCAGAAACTGAAACTAGTTAAATGAGCTATAAAACACTGAATCACATAGGAGCAGGCCACCTTTTATTGGGTTTCACGCCTCTGAATGCTTAATCGGTTTGGTTTTACTTGCTATTGCTCCAGTGGGTAAGGCAGGGGAGTAGCATTGCTTCAATGGCAGTAATTGCCCACTATCCTGCAAACCAGCAACACTGTACATGAGGCACTCTGTTAGACAGAGTGAGATAAAAACTTTTCTGGTGATAAGTTTTCCCTTTTTGACTGCATTTTTTGTGTGAATGAAAATGGTCACTCATGAGAGACTACTTTGGGCATCCCTTCACACCCATCAGGATAGGGGGTGGCTTTTCTGAAGGCAACAGCTCCTTCTCCGGTGATGGGATAACTGGATGTGACTTGTGTAAAATGCCCGGGCAGGCAACTATGTCCATAAAAGTACCCCTCCATCAATCTTGTAAAATAAAAAGCCATATGGCCTACAGTTCTGAAACATTCCATTAAGTCTGTGTAACATTGCCTGTTAGACAAAACAACTGTGGGGCTTGAGAGCTGCTGAAATACCAATCTGATGCACCAGTTTACTTTTGCACAGCACAAGGCTCAATGAGGTTTGGATCTGGGACCAAATAAAGGATAACAAGCATTAACTTGATTACAAGTTAGGGGTTTACAAGACAGGGGTTTCTTCTATGAGACAGTTCAAATTTTTAGCTCGGATTAACTTTTTTTTTCATTCTGGAACCCTACACATTGGTTTCTGTGGGTTTTTTTGTTCCTTGAAAATCTCTTCTGTCCTTCAAACAGTGCACTGCCAACTGCAATATCACAGAGCCTTTTGGTTTTGATGCTCAAAACTGCAACTGTCATTTGAAAAGTAAATTTCTCTGCATTCAGAGTAAACTATACCATTCCGCATTACTGCTTATGTGCTCCTAAAGGACCATCTTGTACTAACTGAGAGATTTTTTCATTTGCTGTATTTTGGTGCAGTGAACAATTTGGTACATTCAGGTGTCTTACATAACCAATAACATGATGAGTCATCTTTAGAGAGTGATTATTGACACGTTTCCCTTGCATGAGTTCAGATGGTGAAGGATGTGCGGTTACAAAGTGCTTTAAAAAAAGACAATCTGAACCCCCTAACCATTTCTTTTTGTGCTGTATGTTACTATAGGAGTTATTTTTGCTATGGGGCAAAGACCCACCAGCATATATAGGAGTGATGCTCCATTGCTCTTCACCCCATAGATGTGACTCTTGTTGAATAAAATTATCACAAAGAAACCAAATATTTACATCAAGAATTTCCACTGATTGAAGGACGTGGTGAGTCTCCCTGTCCAGACACAGTGCTGGATCCCTATGTATAAACCACCACCCCATGTTCTGCCCAGGGGGAACAGCCACGCAGGGGCTGCTGGGGTCACAGCAAAACTGGAGGTGCCTGTAATGTGTTAACATGTGGGAGGTTTGGCAGGTCCTTTATACCCTGTGCTGTAGACACTTTGCTTTTTGTGCTGAACACAGTTAACCCAAATTGAAATAAGACCATATCTCCCTTCCTAATTTCTCCAACTGGTCCAAATGAAGCAACCAATCATTCTTTTAAAAGTTTTTGTAGATAACTACTTTAATAGCCATTGAAACTTTCTCACCTAGTATCTCTGTGGTCATCTGAGGTCTGCCAGCTCTAGGTGAAAAAATTCCTCCTGACCTCTTCTGAAAAGTTCCCATCACTGGCATGAGAATGTCTAGAAATGAATGGCTTCAGCAGGTCACACCCTCACTGGTTGTTGTGGAGTATTTCAATAGCACTAATGATTTTGTGCTCAGATTTCATAAACAGTAGTGGCTGTGAACACTGTAAATGCATTATTAAGACTGAAATAACTTCCTTTGTCTCTCCTTTCTTGATCATTGAAATTGTATCTAGAAATTTATTCCACTACTTTATTCAAAAAAAAACCCCTTAATGCTGCAGCTCAGTTATATCCATAGCATCTATTCAACAGGCAACATGCAACGTATGAGGCAGATCAGCTTGGAGAATGCTATTTCATTGCTGTTCTATTAAGAAAATAAGTGTTACTCTTTTATAAGTAAGTAACAACTTTAAGTTTTCCTGAGGCTGATGATGCTAAAGAATTAGATATTTTGCAGTTGCTTTTATTGAGTATAAATGTAGACTTTGTGCAAACTAAAGCTTTCTGTCACCATGAGTGAAAAGCCCTCTGGTCTTATTATAGTGATTTTCAGCTCTCAGGATGAAGCTTTTCTGTGTCTTCTGGGTCATGTGGAATGATTTCATAATTCTGGTGGAAGGGATAGCAGATAATTTGTGTTCCAATTTTTCCTTGAGTCTGTTTCAATCGCCATGGGGAAGTTTGTGATCTTGTTCCCTGGTATGGAGAGATACAGGGTTAAATCTCTCCCAACAGCACTGCTGTCAGTGCTGCAAGCATTGGAGTCTGCTTGCACTGGGTTCTGGGTGCCCAGAGGCTGGTTGACTGCAGAGGGAAGCTTTGTTGGGTAGTACAGATTCTATACACAATTTCTCAGAGCTTCTCTCACTGTCAGTGAACTGTTCCATTTATGCAGCATCTGCTGACAGAAACCTGTGTGGGAGGTGGCATTGTTTGTGTTATCTTCCCTAGAAATAGAAGATACTTATGCTGAATAAGGCACAGAGTTACTGAACAGCTTAAAGAAAAAAAAAAGTTTCTTTTTTAAGCATTTCTTTCTCATCTTAGATACGTTTTTTTTTTTTTGCCTTTGCCCCCCCTTTGTGGGTAGGGGGAAAGCTTGACAAACTGTGTTTTTGTGGCCATAGATAAGTGTAATGAGATTTGAGTGTCAACATTAAAATGTTCCGTGTCATCAGCTCTGTGAAACTGCAGTGAAATATGGAAGTGAGGGAGAAAAAACTCCTCCGTTTTCAGCTTGGCTGTGTCCCCTGCTAGGGTGCTGTGGGGAATGTTGATAAACACTGGGAAGGGCTGAGAGGTGGCAGAGGCAGGTGAAGAGACTGTGGCTTCTGAGGGACCACAGAAAGCTGCCACTGCATCTCCTCCTGCGTCTGAGTGCCAGAGGCTCCTGGTTAGAGGAAGCCTTTACAACTCTTCTGTTTTTGAATTCCCTGGATAAAGGAAATAAGCCATGCAATGGAAATTTTTAATAAACATTTCTAGTAGGAATATAGTTTTACATTTCTCTCTGCCTCTGCTGAGTAAGTGCCGTTAGCTCCAATTTTTCAATACTAAGGAAAGTCTTCTAATTCATCTCTATCAGTACTCCAGGTAGAGGTGATTTTTTAATTTTTTTTGTTACCTGGCATGGCTGTGCTGTCACTGCTGCTGCTGCTTGGGCTAGTAGACATACCTGCTGCTGTGGACATCGCGCCTAGAATAAGAGTGGGGTCAAGGTGGAGAGGTGAAAAGAATCGTGAGTAACCCGGGCTTTTCCTTCTCTTCTTCTCAGCTCTCTATTTGAAGAAATGTGTTAGGCCTCATTTCGCTGTGTAATTCTTCCTCTCTGTGAGGTTATTCTTTAATAATAGCCTTAAGGCCATATAATTGAAGTATTTAAATATGCATGTAGAAAGCACGGGCCACACCTTCGGTGTGCTCCACACATCTGCAGTACAGTCCTGTGTCTCACTGTCAGCTCTGGGAACTGCCTGTGCTGATTAACTCCTCTCTTTCCAGAGGCTTCTGAGATGTCCAGGCTGCACCTTTTCCATGTACAGTCTGAACATTTTGCATGCTATTTCAAATGTTAGCTTTGATAGAGGTAGCAAATCTCACAGGTCTGCAGTTTGTGTAAAGGAGCCTTGTAACCCCAGTGATTATATTGGGTAATTTTATGGATATAAATGGGTAACTGCAGCTTAAATTCTACAGATTTAGAAAGGGTGTAATGTAACATTTGCAGCTTGTGCAGGGTTTATCAATGCTGCATTTAAAAAGGCTAAAGAACAGTTACTATTAGAAAAGGAAAGTAAATGAGTCATCATAATATTTGGGAGTGAGACTTCCTACTGCATACACAGCTGCTCGACTGAAATAACCAGACGATTATTTTCATTTAAAGGGCAACTCAGTTCTTGCTGACATTATTCTTTATTCCTGTCCAGTTATTTATAAATAAGCATGCCCATGGTGGGCAACATAGTATTACCATCATGTCTGTAAATTTTTGCAATGCTTATGGGTTTTTGGGGGGCTTTTTTAGAAATACTTATATTACAAAAAAAAAAAAAAAAACAAACCCAACCAAAACAAAAAAACAATACAAAACCAACAAAGAGAAGAAATAGTGAAAATTAAATGAAGGTTTTCTGTTTAATTCAGCTAAATATGATGTGCTTGCTTGGAAAATACATGTGATAGAAGTACCTAAAATAACCAGAATCTGGAGAGGTGCCTGTTGGTATCTCTGGGATGGTTATTATCTTGAAAGAACTGTTCTCTGGTAGCTGATCTGCAGCTTGAGAAATATTTGTTTTCCTGAAGCATGAACATACATATCCACAAATCTGCCACTTCACTCAGTCCCCAAATCAGGAGCATTAGGGAAACAGGGGCTGAAGTGAGAGGAACTGCCTCTTCTACCCACAAATAATTTACACCTAAAAAAATACACTGCCCAAAGTAGGAGACCACTTTCAGATGTTTGGGAGTTTGTAATTTTGAGTATTTAGGCTGATTTTTATATTTTTCCTTGAAATTAAGAGTAGATGTGTAGGTCAGACTTGAGTGTTCCTTTTATTTAAATATTAGCAGCAGTCTCACTAAGAACAAGAGAGATTTTATAGGAATGTCATTCACATTGTATACTATTTGGCCTTGCTGTTCATGATTTCTCTAGTAGCAGAATGGAGACATGCAGACCTGATGGTATGAGAGGTAGATATCTCCTTTCTGAGAAAGAAGAAAGCCAAAATGTTGTGTAGTCATAACTGATGGATTATTTGTTGAATGCTACTAATGCTGTATATTTGCCTGTCAGTTGAAAAAGTACTTAAAGGTGTTCTCTTGCTGACTCACTTTTACACATCATAGTTAAAATTCTAATAAAAAATATTCTGAAAAGGCTTGTGAGAGTGTAATATATGTTTTCATTTATGTGGAGTTACACTTGTATTCCATAACCAAAGCCAAAAAAAATATTACCTTAAATGAAAGGGGACATGTCTGTTTTCTGTTTCTCTTAACCAGGCTTTTCACTAAAGCATTCAGATGTAGTAGTTTAGAAATGCTCTAAAAGTATTTTACATTTACAATTTAGAGAAATTTCAAAAGAGTTTTGCTTCATCTGGTCTTTCAGAAGATAGAATAACTTCTCAGTTTTTTAGATTCTCTGTGATGCTCATCCAAAATTGATCATGGGATATTAAGAGGCATGACGAGTTGCCCAGAAGAGCTGTCATGGTCCAGGTTCTAGCCATGCTTCTCAAGGGCAGGTCCAGAGTGATCCAGCAAGGACCACAACAAAAGTCTCATTTCTATGAGTGCTATTTTCTTTATCTGAGCTTATACCTCCTTGAATAAAGTTTTGTTCTTTACATTTCCATAGAAAGGTCTTGGAGCTGGGAAATTTGTAGCCTGGTACTGCTCCACCAGATTTGGGGAGAGTGGGGAGAAATGATTATTTCTGGGAAATACAACAATGACAACAATAAAATAGTGTGGAAGGAAAATAAGGGGGTTTATTCCCATATGAATCTGTACTTTTCATTATAACAGCATCTGGGTGGGACAGGAGGGGAACAGCTCATCTGTTAGAGGTAATATTAAAATGTTTAAATATATCAAGAACACTATTTCTTAATTGCTTAGGCAATGATGTCTTCTGGCAAGTTGCTACTTTTTTGTATTCACTCCATTTTTTAAGAAAGCCAACAATTATTGTTTGAATGCCTGTATTTTACGATTTACATGCCTATGATCATGGGAAATAGCAAACAAATCTCACTGTTATTTTGATATTGAAGTGGCAAAGTATTAAGACTGTCTTACTATCATTCAGAAAACGGTGTTATAGAGCAATATCATGATTATTACTAATTGCTGTGTACTGTTTACATTGAAGCTGTAAAAGCATATTTTCTGACATTTATAACTTTGTATATTTTTTGTTGCGGTATATGTAATTTTCTTTTTTAGGAAAACTTAATCAAATTGTTTGATTTATGAATAAAATGTATTTAATCATTGAGAAAAAAATTGTAAATTTTTGGTCAGGTTTTGGATGTCATGTGTAAAGATCAGAATTCATAACTATCCCAGAGTGAATAGCTGGAGCAGAAATGTGTCTTTCATATTTTTGGTAGAAATAGAATTACCATGTTTTAAGATTTTTAAAGTAATTAAAACTATTCTTTCTATTGTTTGATTCATTTTGTATTTCAGGAAAAGAGCTTGAGATCAGCATCATTGGCTTATTTACTGTAGTTGATACTCGAAATATCAAAGGCCATGGTCTTTGTTTAACCATTATTATTGTTAGGAATGTCATTAATATATCACTCACTGGTAAAGAAGAATGATACTTGTTCTTTCTGATTCTTTGTGGGTTGAAATGTGTGTGTATATATACAGATATGTATATATACGTACATAGGTACATGTAGGTTCATAAAGAGCTATTTTAGTCTCTTAAAAGCTTAACAATCTTCTACTGAGGTGCTAAAAGCCTGTCAGCAACATATTAGTCATTTCTCACTTAGTCCCAGTCCTGTGATTTCTAGGTAAAGGAAATATTGCAAAATTGTTAACTTTTTTCCTGCTAAAAATGTTGTATTTTTGTTCATTGATTAGTTGATAGGCTGTGAATTTATTCTATTATTGGATATTCCTAAATTTTACCTATATTCCATTGATAAAGAAGCAAGGTCCTAATTCTGTTACGTTTCTTTCCAAGTTTCCTCAGACTCATCTCAAGTTAGTAATGTTTAAGTGTGCATTATGGTTAAACATTGCAAGTTTTTCCATGGTTTAACTATCAAACAAATAGTTTTTTAGCACTGTGAGCCTGGTATGTATGTATGTACTGATCATGCCTGAGAGGAGGTAGAATGCCCACACTCCCTGAGATTCCCCGTAGTGTCCGTCCTTCCTGGGCATGTCTCGTGTCTGCTTGCACGCCTGGCAGAGAGGAGCATCCTCTGTGGCATCATGGGGCCAGAAGTGCTGGCTTTGTGGTGGGTGTCCAGCCCATGCACAGCTCGGGACATGAGGGTGTCTTGCGACACAGAAGGCAAAGTGTAGTCCAATGGTGTCATGTGCTGCAGTGTTTCCAGACATGCTTTCTCCTGGAGGAATTTTAGGATGAGATGGGCTGTAACATTCAGGACAGATGGGTTGCTCTGCAGTCACCATCTCATTAGGCTTCAGGTGACACTGCCCAGGCACATCATTATCCTTGTGCCCATCTCTCCATGTGGCAGCAACCACTGGGATCCCCAGGAAAACTGTCCTGGGAGCGTGCCATCAACAATAGATTAATTTCTCTGCACAGATGAACTCTGTTGGTTCAACATAAAAAAGTGTAAGGTAGATTACTAAAACTTAGTGTTCTTCTAAAGAAAACAGCAAGTTCTTTATCTTACAGAAGAAAATAAAACACTTGCTATTCTTGAACAGCTCGTGCAGTCTTTGATGTTCAAATTTGCCCTTTTCTTACAGTACTTAACCCTGACATGTACCAAATAATTTGAATGTATTAGTTTGCCTGTTAATATTATCATCTTGCACTGTATGCTTCATCGAAAGCTTTAAACAGAGCAAACCAAAACTGTTCAGTGAAGTTTGGTGTCAAAGTGCAATCAGGAAGGTTTAACACAGCCTTTCTTGACCTTGAGGCCATTTTCAAAGTACTTTTTTTTCCCCCTTTGAGGTAATTGCATTTCTTATAAGAAATCTTACTTCACACAATAGAGGAAAGTGTTTTATCACAGTCATTTTAATGTTAAGTAACTCAGTATCTAAAAAGAACTTTAAACAGAGAAGACAGTTGATTTGAGATGCTGGAGCCTCTTTTTCTTCTTAAGTAGATGTTGCTGATAAGAACCTTACAGGAATGGTGAAGAGAAGAGGAGATTGAGAAAAGAACAAGAGATTTTTTCAAGGGAGAAGAGGAGGAGAGAATGAGAGGCAAATAAAAAGGTGATAGTTAAGTAGCTGAAGGCTGAAGGAAATTAAACCAAAAGGAAAATAAAGATAACAAGGAGAAAATAAGAGAATCTGGAAGAGCATAAAAGAATTCCTGCTGTTACCATTTAACTAATATGCAGTTTCTCATGCCACCTGCTTAGTCTGTGGTATTAACTTCAGTGTCCCACTTTCCTCATACTGTCTGTAGCATCTAGAAAATGACCTCTTATGTTGAGAAATAAATTTCATTAGAAATTTAATTTGTCTAAGTTATAACAATAAAATGAACTGGTTTATTTTATAATTGGTTCAGTAAGATTTTATGATAGAAACTGAAGTGAGATGGCATTGATTCATAAAAGCATAAAGACTTTAGAGTAATTAAAACTTGGAACATTTGGTGCCCCAGAACTTTTTACCTTTAATAAATTTGAATGGAATTAAATTGAATTTCAATGTACAGTGTAGCATATGATAGATAGTCAATGAAGCTGCTGTGAGATTTTATTTCTGTAACACACTCCTCAATTTCAAGACAGCCCTTAAGTGATTCTGAAGCACTTACATGAAGACAGAAAAGAATAATTTTTGTGCTTCTGTTTGTTCTATTTTTGTATATTTTTTTAATTATTATTTTTGGACATTTTAATTTTCATTTATTATGTCTGAATAATTTAAACAAGTATTTTTTTTCTAACAAGAGATAAGTTGCCACTTCTCTTTGCAAATCTGCCTTACCATCTTTTAAAGCCAGTCTGTGTATATTGTTCTTTAAATATATTTGACAATAATTTATTTTAAATCAGTCTGTAGTGAAGTTTTAAAACATTATATGTGTTTCCTAACAGCTACAAGAGTCACTTTATTTTTTTATTTGTAACTCTTTATTTTAGCTGTACTTCAAGGACAATGGAAGAGTTAACACAGTTCCCTACATATGAACTCTACTAAAATCCTCAGGACTGCATTCCCTTTTTTATTCTTATCTTAGATAGTCAGGCTCCCCAATAATTCAACTCCCTCTGCCACTTTGCTTGGATATACATGGAATTATTAGGCATACATATTCAAAGAGGAACATGAGGACCACCCAGTACCTAGATAAGCAGTTTATGGTGCTCCAAGTCTGCCTTCCTGCCAAGAGCACCATTATTAACTCCAAACATCTAAAAACATGATTAAGAAGTCTCAAGATATAGAAAAGAGCAGTAACAAACCTTCTCATTCCTCTTACAGTGATCCTAAACCCTTGCACTTGTACTCAGCTCCTTCATTTTCAGGTTGTTTCCCAACACAAGGAAGATTCAAATAGTCATTGCTCTCCTCCAGGGCCAAGAGCTGTACCTGGGACACTGTTTTGTGTCCCACTGCCAATGGAACCCCTGAGATGTGAGTCACAGATGCACTGCTTATGAGCAGGGGAGAAACACCTCTGAACCACAGCCACCTTATTTTCTTTTTCTCTTCAAGGGCTGCTTTCCTTTTGATGGCCTTTCTCCCCTTCTGTGGATGTGAAATCTCACTGTCACCCTACTTTCCCACATCCAGCAAAAGGAAAGGAGACTCTTAATTCCTCCATATCTCCCAAGGGAACAGCAACTGGGACTAGAGCAATGCTGTGTTGTCTGAGCATGTGCTTGGGACTATCTTTATCCCTTCATCTCATGCACTGGTTTCCCTTCCACCTTTCCTTTTTACCCTCTTTCTATACCACACCTTTTTCTGGTGCCCTAGTTGTCATTTTTTAAATTTTTTCAATCTTTTCCAATCTATTGTATCTTTTCCAGTACCTTCTGTGAGTGTTGCCAACCCACATGGCAGTGGGCCCTGGCCAACCAACATTCCCATGAAATCCAGTAACCTGGTACTGCTGTGATCAATGTTCTAGTCTGTCCCTGAGATTCTGCTTCATAGCTCATGGAGAACTGAGGCCTTGACTGATATTTCCACCATCAGAGTTACTTTATGTGGCTCTCTGAAGTACCTGTTGAATTTTAGAAAGACGGAAACTTTTGAGTTGGATGTTGGAGGATCAGAAAATCTGGCTGCCACTGCATAAGTTCAAGTTTAAACACAGCAGGGTTTCAGGGCTACTTGTACTGGCTCAGAGAGATGCTTTAGCAAAAAAAAAAAAAAAAAAAAAAGTTTTCCTTTTCATTTTATTCTTTTTACCAGTCTTGATTTCCATATTATGAGTTGCACATATGTGGAGCTGTTTTGTTTATACAGATTCTGTAGGTGATGATGCTTGTCCATAACTTTCTCAAATCTTCAAGAGCAAGCTGGATATCAGAATCAATTTGCAACTTCTTGAGTCAAAGTCTTTTGGTTTTGCCTTTTTTTTTCTGTCTATATGCATATATATGTATATGTACATATATTTTTCCTGAAAAAAAGTTTAGATTTAGTTGTTAATTAATTATATTTCTATAGGTAGTAAATATTTTTCTGATGTGTCATTTGTTTGATTTGCTATCTGTATATCTTTAAGAATGAACTGATTGATCACTGTCCCACTTCAGGTCTGCCCTCCAGTGAAACTATTACTTTATAATGACATTACACGGGACTACTGATATTATAAATGTATCTTTCTTGTCACAGATGGGGGAAAAAAATCCTTATGGCAATGAATACTCGTTGAAATGTTTTTTGCTATGTGAGGGATTAATGAATGAAGACATCATAATCAAGTCTAGATAATGTTCGTACATTTTTTTAGAAACAGAACTCAGTGTCAACCTGGAGGTATTTCTGTGCTCTGAAAGGATCCCCACAGGAAAAATAGTGAAATAAAACAATAAACATGCAGCTTGCTCTACATAGAGCACATCCAGGGTAATATGTACTTCATGTTTCCTGGGCACTCTTTGGATTTTTGTTTCAGACTATAAAAACATCAAATCAGAGTCTCCAAAAGTGGGAGTGGTAGATAGTGCTGCATTTCTTTCTTTTGCTATTTCAAAACTACAAGAGAGCAAACTCAAGACAACCCAGCTGTTGGACAAATGCTGAAGAAGAACTTATGAGCTCAATTTATTTTCTAAATGGCTGATGGTTCAGTGGCCCCACCAGTGATGTGATTTGCTTGGTTTTTGCAAACTCCCATTTAAACTAGCTTTCCTCACAAATGATTCAGGAATGGCTGTTCTTTGTATAATTATCCGTATTTGCATTCTTGTGAGTAATAAATGAGATACATTTCAGCAGTTCTCGTTCTCTAAGAGTTTGCAAACCAAACAGGCACTAGAAACTACAAGTATGTTAGTTCAGGGACTACTCACATACTACCTAAAGAACCTTTATACAGAGATGAATGGATGGAGATTTTAAAATGCATATGCAGAGTTTGTTAGAAGTGTATGGCTGATACTTATAAGGAATATATTTATAAAAATCAGGTTTACTTCTTAGATAATAAAATAATCGATGAGATAATATATTTGACATTGCTAGTTTTACTCGGTACTGTGATATAAACTAAGGCAAAATGCCATTTTTCTTCTGCAGAGTCCTTGAAATATCACTATGTTTCCACTAAAAAATTAATATGATATAAACCAAAAACAAACCAAAAATTAGGAAATTCACATACAACAGAAATAATGAATCTTACAGAAGTGTGTCTCACATTGGGTGTTTTTAATATCTTCAAAGGCACATGCATGCTCTTAATTCCTTCCTCTCCCAAACTCTTTGTAGCACAAAACTCTGTCCTTGGCACCAACTTTTCCTGCAGAAAGGACACTCATAGAGTCTCTGTCTCCCACCCAACCTCCTGTTTTCCTGTAAGATCCTGGTGTATCTGAGACATTCCACAACACAGCGCTCAGTGGGCATTTGAGCAAAATAGAACAAAAGCCTTTTTCATTTGTGTACCACATACTTGAGAGGAGGAAGGCACTGACTACTCACAGCCAACTAGAAGTCTATATTTGAATAATTAATGTGAAAAAGGCAGGTATGCTGTCTGGTAAATTTTTGTGTGATAGATTGTGATGACTTGAGCTGAAAAATGTAGCTGCTACAAATACTTCTCTTTGCTATTCTTTTACATATGGTCAGAATCAGTTTGCTACTCTCAGTTATATTGCCTTTCATCAAGGTTTTTATATGTTCCAGCCTACCCAATGGGCTGAATTGTCAAGCTGGGAAATTACCCCTGTGGAATGTTTCCTCTGATATATTACAGTCCACAAAAAGGACTTGTGTTTGTTCCCTGCATTTTTATTTGCATTTTCTCCTTAACAGGCTTTGCTGAAAGGAGTCACTTTTTGGAGGTCTTACTATCTTTCATACCATCATCTTTGCTCTCCCCAGAAGAAATCTTGACTCTCACACAGTGCACAGAGAAACACCTTCATGTTTTGGGGCTACCTTGAATATGTTTGACTAGTTCAGGGTAAGGAGATAAATGGGGACTCTATAGAGTGTGTAGGAAGAGATGTCTCCCAATTGCCAACCCTTCTTCTTCTGTTGGAGAATTAGAGCTGAGGAGGCTTAGAGAATTTACCTAAATCCTGAGTTATGAAACCTGTTTTTCTGTGAGAGATTTCTGTAACAGAAACACAACATACTACAGAAAAAGTATTTAATGAGAAACAGATGGGGCCTGTGTATTGTTAATGGAGAAAGACTACTGTTTTCTGTAAAGAGAAGTCAACACGTAACATTAGGGATTAAAACAGAGTAGCTTACAGGACATTGTAACAAGATGTTAATTTCATGCCTGGTGTTTAAGATATTACTCCAAATGTGTTTTTAACTTAACACTGTCCAATATACAGTCTCTCTATGTTTTCATTAAAGCAAACAAACAAACAAACCTGAAGAAAGTAATAAATATATTTTCCAGTTTTTTGTTGTTTCTAGTTCTTTTGATAAAATTCTACAAATATAATCCTTTTGTTACCACCAGTTTTCCCTTTAGAACAATATCCAAAGACAATATTTTTCTCACAATCAGTTTCTGGTTGCTTTAACATCTGTTGGTGTGATTTGTTAATGTTCAGGTACCAATAAAGATTGTGTGTGTGTGTGTGTGTGTGTGTGTGTGTGTGTGTTCAGCAACATAAGAAAGATTTAAGTACTTGTTTCCTTGAAAATAAACTCTCACTGACTTATTTTTTCTTTTTTCTTAAAGACCATTGGGAATATTACAGTTTTACATGTCAGCTACTAATGGGTTTATGTCCAATATTTGATTTAAAAATCACATGGCCTTGAATAGTAGTGTTTAGGGTTTTTTAGTAAAGCCTGCTTAGTTTCGTATAACACTATGACATTAATGTCTTCTTTTTAATGACTGTAAACATTTTAGTTTGTATTTTATATGCAGCACTTTTAAGCTTTAATTGGACATCTGATAGTTTGTGTACATAAGCACCTCCCAGGTACTGTGGAAATTATAGACTGAGAAGCAATGATGCTTTTGTGCTGGTGGATGCAGACTTGAGCCTGTTTTGTCAGACTGTCTCCCAGGAGTGTCTGCTGTTTTTCAGAAACCATTTTCATATGAACTGTTAGAGAAATATGAAAATGATGAGGCAGATGCCAAAGCAAATCTTTGACATGCATTTATCCTACACAGATTAGAAAGTTCACTTTTTTTTTTTAATCTTAAATATTAAAATCTCAGATTAAGTCTTTAAGGTTAGTTCCATGACTTTTGATCTATGTTCAATATATTTTCATAAGCTGCTAAGTACTGTCCACCATCCTGTTGCTGTAGATGCTTTGGTGTACATTTCTTACTTTTGAGGAATTCATTCTGTATCTAGAGAACAGCAAATGCAATTGATTTGTTTCCTGAGAGATTCTTTGAGTTCTCCCCCTTTCCTTCTGCAGCTGCAGCACCTTCTTCTCTGTGAAAATGTTCATCATCAGGATGTACCAATTTTACCCTTCTA
The DNA here is from genome assembly GCA_035583235.1 of Hafferia zeledoni. Taxonomy (NCBI): domain Eukaryota; kingdom Metazoa; phylum Chordata; class Aves; order Passeriformes; family Thamnophilidae; genus Hafferia; species Hafferia zeledoni. Next base: position 8,690,498 of record JAWWEV010000001.1, read on the forward strand.
ATTAATTTTCACTGCTTAATAAACTATAGGAACCATTGATGTTCACCTAACAGTGCTACATCAAAATGCAACTTGAAGGGTTAGCTCATCCCAGGATTCAGGCTTATGTGATGGTATTTTATAAAAAGTATTTTGTTTCTGAGCTAGGTCCAGCCCAAGAAATATAATATGACAACTTCACAATAATTACAGTATCTAAAGACATTAATTGATCCATTTTATTCACATCACTGTCAGGTGTATAAGTAGTTCTGTGTTTGCTGTCTTTACTTCGTGGATGAAGTCAACGATGGATAAAGTATGTATGAGAATTTGCAAAAGCCACACAGAAAATTTGTAGTCTTACAGTTTCTTGTCATGAGATTCTTGCTCATAAGAACAGAGTGTTGCTAAAAAAATAGATAAATTGATATGTCAGTGTATAGCGCAGAGTCTATATATGGGTATTCTCTTGTACGTGTTTTTGGCTCCAGATATATTTTATGATGGTTACTGACAGTGCTGCCATATGTTATGAGCAGCTAGGGAATTAGGGTCAATCCAGAAATATCTGGGCATATGTGGTCTTTTGAGGACATTGCATCAGAGGTAGAAAGCAAATGAAATTCTGGATTAGTTCAAGCATTTCTTTATTGATAAAACTGCTTTGGCCCAGTTTCTGGTACCAGTTCTTTGTAACTGTGTGTATATATAGCAGCATGTTGTCTCCTGCTGTGCAAGAATGCATTTCAGTACCTAGTTCTCACAATGTTAGCAGCTCATGACAATGAAGATAACCAATTAAAGTTATAGTTTCAAAATGTAAGCAGCTTTGCAAAACCTACAGCAGCTTTTGCGTAATGGAGGAAAACTGTGTTTTCTTTGGGCTAAAGAGGAATCAAATGATTTAACATTTTGTTTGGAGTCCAAGAGACCAGATGTATAAGTCAATTAAGGTAGTAACTAAATAAGGGTGGTGTTTCCATAAAGGCTCAGCAGAGAGTTTCCTTTGCAGGAGCCAGTAAAGGGAGCCTGGGGAAATTAAGCTCATTAGGGTAAAGTTTGCCTTTGGACCACTCAATGTGCAACAACATTTTTGTACAGCATGTCTCTGCTATGGGCTTGGGGTCCTCAATAAAACAGAGAATGTTCTAGGAGCCAAGAACATATCTAGGAATACATAATTCCAAAGCAGCTAGGAAAAAGGGTTCTCAGAGGCAGGGAAGACATGCAGTGAAGCATGTTTCTGTGGTAGCTGAATGCTTGCAGTCAGATCAGTGTCATTGACATGTGGATTTGAAGATTTCACTTACACAGTACTGTACCAAGACCACCTTAGAAAATCTGAGTCTCTGGACTCTTATAAAAAGGGCTGCTTTGCATTTGAGGGATATTACTCACTGAGCAAGAATAAGGTCTTACCAAATGGTAAATCGGGCTTAAGATTACACAAAGCAGTCTCCATCACCTATATAGAGAAGGAAATATTTTAACTAGTAGAATGTGATGTTAAGTAGTTTGCCAAGTAGAACCTGATCAATGGTTGACTATTTAGCAAAAGGAATGAATTCTTTTGTGTCAGAGCTTGAAAACAAATTTATAGTGCTTGTAAAGCATGCACAGCAGCATATATGTCCCTTCCATATACCAGAAGCATTTACTCAACACTCAGATAATTGTTACTTTAGAGCAAAGAAGCCATGAGCTATAAACTAGATTTCCTTAGTATGATGAAATGGAATAAAAAGCAGAAGAAAGAAACTTCTCATTAGTTAGTCAGAGAAGATCTGATACATGTATTTTCAAACATGCTATGTTAAATGTTAGGATTAAAGTCCTCTGGTTTAGCAAAAATTAGACAAATGTAAAGTAATAATACACCTGCATGAAATCTTGAGATATCAGCCTGTGCAGCTGTCTTTCTCAGCAGCTTCCACAGTAAACTATATATATATATTTTTTTTTTTATTTTTTTTTTTAACTGAGAGCAATCTGGTTACATTTTGTGGCAACTGACTTCTCCTATGAACAGGAAACAGGGATAACAACTCAGTTGCCACTATTACATCAGCACAATAGCGTTGGCAAGGTCAATGCCACTGTTACCCATGAAACACAGATTCCAGGTTCCTCTGTGACATGTTTTGCAGCATTCATAGGATTAACTGGCCTCCGTGGAAGGTAGGAGAGAAATGCCTCATTCAGCAGGGAGTGTTACAGCTGGTTTAGGCAGTACCTTGTTGCAACACCTTTATTTCTATTTAGCAAAAACCACCTCCTAACTCCCCAGTTTAACCAGTCTGAGCCCAGCTTTGCCTGATGTGACCCTTAATTCTACTGTTTCTTTAGGGTCAAATTGTTACAAGGAGTCACCTGAGAATTTCGGTCTTGAAGGTAAAAAAAGCCTAAAGGTCCCAAGTCTGCTGTTTGTATACATGGAGATGGGGCACATAACTCCAGCCTGACAGTGTGCTGCTGATTATTTGTAGAATTCTTGGAAGATATGTTGTATTTGTACAGGTATGGTATTTAAAATAAAAATGTCCGTGCCTTGCAGCTGAGCTACACCTACTTCAGAAGGTTAACATTTGGAGTAAAATTATAAATTACTAAAGAATACACCAAAGCTGCCAAGTACCTTCAATGTGATTTCATACTCAAACACTCAAAGTGCTATTAATTTAATAATTTATGAGCATTCTCAGAAAATGCCAGAATTCAGATTAAGGATCCAGCATTTGCTTGGTATTTGCATTATTCAACTGCCTTTCATCATACATCACTTTTTCTGCTCAGTGAATATTCATAAAGATGTATTCAAGCTCTTTGCTTGCCACTGTGGTGTTACTAGGACAGTATTTCAGCCCAGCAGTTAGAGACTCAGGCTGCAGTCCTGAAGTGGGGGAGTATTCATAGAATAAGTTTTAACTACATTTTTTTTTTTAATGTATTCTTTTCTCAGTCCCTCATGTCAGTGTCAATGCCTGACAAAATCTCTGTGGCTCGTCCTATACCAGTTCTGTGTCTTTTAAAACTTCTGCCGACTTTCTGTGATTCTTCAGTCCTTTTACACTTTGTGCTGCAGCATCTGCAAGAAGCTTGTGTACACCCAAGTGTTTTTGGCCATTCAGAAAAATGCAAATGCCTAACCTTACAGTTCACTTGTGCAGTGTAATGATCTCTGCACCCTCACACATTCTAATGCATTCTCAGGATATAATTTCCAAGGTCAGGGAAAGAAGCATATTTTCATAGAATAATAGAAACGTTTAAGTTGGAAGGGACCTTGATGATCATTCTGCCCAACTGTGTTTGGTGTATTTAGTGTATAATTTCTGTATTTTCATAAAGTAACAGAACCAGTAGCTTCCAGAGTTATGTGGGCACAAGTACTTGCTGACATATATGGTTATGGTAGATTTTATCTTCCAGACTACACCTGCTCCAGTTATTCTAAGGAAACATACTTGTGTGCTTACTAACACAGAAAAATAGTTCTTTCATTCAAAAGGAATAAGGCTATTTTTGCTTAATTAAAACCACTCACTTTCATGTGGGATGGCAGAATGGAAAAAAATATCAAGATCTCGGTGGTGAAAGTTCTTTAAAGTTATTAGTTCTTGGAAAAAGGGCACTAAAACAGTGTTCAATTCTGCCAGATTGCTACTTTGGTTGTTATCAATAAGTATTCATACATTTTTGACAACTAACAAATTAATTTGAGAGTTAGAAAGTACAGAGATAAGACTGAAAGGAGTATTGTGAACTATTTAAAAATATTTGTTAAGAACTTTAAAATTATTGAGAGAATATACTGTACAATGCAAGACACATTTATTTCAATGAGATACTTTCATTACTGTGAGAAAGCTTGGTTTTATTTTTGCCCTCAGCCTTAGTGGTTTAACTTTATGGCAAAATTAATACATAAAAGTCAACAAAGTTCTCAATTCTCAAACTGGTAATAAGAAAATATTTCAACTTGGACCTTAGCCATTCAAGCTACATAACTGTCAGCTGCATTTGTTATTCTGTGATTTGAAATCAACTCTTCAGGCTTCACAGGTGCAAAGAAATTTTGCTTAATTTGCCAAATGTGCATAGGTTATGTTTGAATTTCAGAAGGGTGATCAAAATAATGTAGAAAAGCTCCATTCCTGCATTAATTTTTTTAATGCCATTATTCATGTGTAGTATAAAGTATAATCCCACTTTGTACAGAATATTTATTTAGACAGTTGCATTTGAACATCTGAGACAAAAAGCCTTCTAAATTCCTGCTGCAAAAACAGCTCCCTGTGTTCTTCTCTCATGGGAATTGCCAGTAGTATATTTAGTGGGATGAGTATCAGAAAGTAGTGGTCTTAAACCAGTCCTTACCCTTTTTAGATAAGTTTTATATGCAACAGGATTCATATGATCATCAAATCTGAAAGAGAGGTGAGGGAGAAAGGAATGGTTCAGGAATTTTCATGCTTTGAAGTAGTCATCTGTGTGGGTTCTGTGTTCTGTGAAGGAGAATGCAAGACTGCTCTTAAAGTGGATGAATGTTTTGATTCACAGCTATGAATTACCTCAAGTCCATCTATAGAGAGAAATAAATGTAAGAATACCCTCAGACTCAAGTAACAAACCTCTACTTGTCATAATCAAAACTTGCATCTGATTTCAGTAACCATAATATATATTGTCACAGATCTATAAATTACATTTACTGTCTAGAGTTCAACAGGCAAGTTGTCAGGTGCCATTTAAAGTAAGGAGAGAGGTTGTCTTATCCAAAACAGAACCATTTCTGGGCTAAGGCTGCTGCACATGAGATGACAAATGGCAGCATGAATGGAGTGCCCTCCCAGTTAGAGTAAAAAGAGGCCCCTTCCTCAGCTGGCAGGAATTAATGTTAATGAGGTTGATTTATACCAGCTGTGGATGTGTTCCACTATTAGAGAAGAGTGGGAAGAGAGACAACAGCCCATCAGCAGCTTGGTCTTGCAGAATTAAAGATTTCAGAATGATGTGGGAGCAGAAGGTAAGTGTTATGGAATTGTTTTGTAAAACAGAGAAATGTAGAAATGTAACTTTTTAATGAAAATACCATGTGTTGCTTTTTGGCTTGGTGGCTTTCACTGTTAGCTTTCCAGTCTGAACTTGGTTTGCTCTTGAGCAGGTCTTTTTTTATTGAGTTCTATAGCCCTGGTAGTGATATTTAGCTGGGGAATATTTGTTATGCAGTCTGGAGACTGCAATCACTCAAGTTAACTGCAGAATTGCACTGGGAAACAGATGAAACCATTTCAGAAGGAGGAAACCGTAATGTGTGTTCCTTTGCAGAGGAAGGGAGAAGAAAACAGTGAAGTGGGAACAGGCTTCCCAGGTGGTTTTGTCTGAGGAAATAATAGCATTGTTTCAGCCTTGAGTTGGTAACTTAAATTGTCATGGGAACATAAAGCTAAAATAACTTTTTTTCATTGGTGATCTTTAATCCTTTTCTCTGTCTTGTTCAAACTTCTGTGGTTAATGTTTGCCTTATGGACTGTTTGACTGTTGAGTTTCCTTCCCTTTTTTTTTTTTTTTTTTTTTTAATTTTAGTGCCATCTTACTTTGGTTGCAGGGTTCTAAGCATTGTGAGGCTGACAGTTCAGCACAGTACATGGCATAGTTCCAGCTCTGATCTTGTCAATCTAGAGTCAAAACTTTTGTTCTTCACGAGTCCACAATATCACAGTGAGCAAAGTCACTTCTCTTCCAAAGCTTCCCCCCACAAGGCTTTAGGAAAGTGGTGTCTAACAGACTTTTAGTCTTGCTGGCCTCATTGAAGTTAGTAAGGTTGCTGAAAAAGCACCCTTCTGATTAGAGGAGATTGAAGAATACTTCGTGATTTTAACATCTGACAGGTAAAACTGGGGCCCTGTCAGCTGAGTAACCTACATACAATTGAGTGAAGAGCAAAGTTATATCTTGCCATTAACTATAAGGTGGGTAAATCATAATTGCATTTGCCTTATTGTATGTATGTGGTGTGTTCTTTATCATTTTAAAATGCTGTATAATTACAATGAATAGTTGTGCTGAAACTTCTTAAGTGATAATGGATGGTGCATTAGGTTGCTAATATTGTGAAACTGCGGGAACAGTCAAGCCTTGCTGTACTGGAAAATTCTCCATTGTCCTTCCTACAAAAACATTCTTATAAGAAGTTCAAGGAGGTGGTTTCACAAAACTGCTGTTTCTTTGGGTTTATTTTCCAGCTAAAGGACGTAGGTTTGTGGATAATTGGTTTGGGTGTGAAGTTTCTACATGAAGATGACTAAGGATCTCTTTAGCAATTACCTAACAACGATGTAGGATTACCTGCTGGTACTTTGTATGTTGTTTGTTTTGTTTTTAGTGTCAATATCTGCTGTCTCGAAAAGCATCTCTAAATGGTCCTCAGAGTTTTGTGAAGCATGAGATTGACCCTCCTATTTCTGAGGGGCGCTTCTCTGTGACTAAGCCTTCATCCTTTGTTGCTTTGTGCTTGTGATGATACTGAATCTACTTCAGCCTTAAATTTGGAATCACAGCTGTTCTGTGTGGGGTGTGTGTGGTATACTTACCACTTGGTCTGCTGATTTTGTTTTTTTCCTTTGTTTGGTTGAGAGAGTTTGTGCTGTAGTAGTCTTTCTGCATGCAGTGTGATGGTTTTGCAGTGCATGGTTTAGCACTAAAAGTTTGGGCACTGGAGTTCAAAATTACAGTTCTTAAGGCATATCATCTTGCAAAGCAAATCACAGTATACCTACAGAGAACAGTGCTCTTTAATTCTGACATGCCTTTAATGGTCTCAGAACATTCTTCCTGGCTATCTGTAAGTCTCTGTCTTTAGTGTATCAACATTTTCTGTAACGTATTCATATATATGAAAAGTCTTTATTGAAACTAAGTGTTTAGTGTCCTTGTTAATGGCATTAGCTCAGCTGGTGGGAGCACAGGTTCCTTGGCTTAAAGTAAATAAACAAAGTTAGACTTGCTATGCCAAACACTAGCAAATATCACTGGCCTATCTACCAGTTTGCCTCAAGTAAAATGGGCAATGAGCGCTGTTTACATATTCTGCTTTAAGGTCATTTTTGAATGTTACTTTGTCTTTTGATTCTATTAGCAATGTAATTAACTCTCTTGAAGAGCTTCATGTGTTTGAGGGAGGGAAATCTCCTTCCACTGATGACAATGGCCAGCAGGTTTACCTTGTTTTCCATTTTAAAGCATACCTATTAGAAAGAGTCTATGAAAATACTCTATGCAAATAACCTGTTTAAAGATATCTTGGCTCAGGCAAACAGACTCTAGGAAGCTGTAAATCAAACATCAAGGCCCAGATCTCTGTTGCAACATGAATATTACTAAGTTTTTAAGTTAGTTTTGTGGAACCTGAAACTAAAGAGACCACATATTTCTGCAGCAGATAACATCACTGAGCTATTCAAAGGGGAAACTGAAAGCTGTGAAGATATGGCTGTTGTAGAGATAAACAGAAAGAGCTGGGAGACATGTCTGAGACTAGTCTTGATGAGGGAAATGCACTAGTGGAAGTTGCTAGGTGATTATGGGTTTTAATGTACTTTGGAATATATGCTAGGCTGTCCTGAGATGCTGCCTGTTCTATGGCTGGGGTGAAAGTGCATGAATTAGTATCTGAAACCCTTGGAAATGCGTAAAGATACTCAATGCAGTTCAACTACAACATACACATTTTATGTGTGAGTAGGGTTCACAGTTAAATTCTATCTATAGTTGCTGCAAAAACTGTTAAGAGAGCATAGGCAGCACTTTTTAAGAACCTGCTTTTCACAAAATTGTTTACTCCAGTACTGAATGCCAAATGAATTCTTTGGGTAATGAAGTCCCTTTCTGATGAGCTCTGAGGAAGGCCAAGTTCCCTAGTCCTTAGTGGTCCCCTTGCACTGTCTGGTTGGTATAAGCAGTGAAAATTAAGGATTAGGGTAGGAATGTAGACACAGAGGATTGTGCTTCATCCTAGCACTTTCAGTCATTTTTGGCTAAGGTTAACAGGTACAAGACATAAGTCTGGGGCACAGGTCATGGAGGTGCTATTTGCTGGGAACTCCTTCAAGTGGCCTGAGCGAGGAACTTAGTGTAAGCTATTGCATTCTTGCAGCTGTCACGTAGGGGTTATTTTCAGTGAAACTGGAATAGGCAATCCATGCAGTAGTCTTTTTGAAGAGTTAAGTTTTAGCTGTGATATAAACAAATTACTTGTTTCCTTATGACTGGATTATAACAAAGTGATGGTGATCTCAAAACAGCTTCAGCTAGGCTACAGGTCTTCCTTAATATATCTCCGTTTTCTGCAGCTTGCTGTTTCCTCTGTAATGAAACTTGACTTCAAGTGAAACTAATGCTGGCAAGCACTGGAGAACTGTGGAAGTTGGGCTCCCTGCTCCTTAGTGTTATTGCAGAAAGTCAACCGCTGGAACATGAGCTCACCACACTAAATTCGCAGTTTTTCTTTTGTCTTTTCCAGACGGCTGAGTAATTGCCCACTCTCCTAGGTATAGAGCCTTGTGAATGATTGTCTTGTTACTTGCCTGACAGATGCTAAACCTGCTATAAATTAAGTTGTCTACTTGTTTTACCAGGCAAGTGGGGCTGCATTAGTCAATAGCTGAGCTAGTGGAGAAACAGTAAGAACAAGGTGGAATGTTCACTGGAACATGAACCAAAAACTTGGTCCTGCGTACCTTCAGGGACTGGATTGGTTTTGGTTTAGTTTTGTTTGCCACTGATGATTTTGTGTGAAAGGTGATGCAGCTGAAGTGGTGAAATCATCCCGGATTTCTCTCTATCATTGCTTGCTGTTAGGAAGGCAAAGAATCAGCATGAAGGAGCTGCCTCTTTACAGGCTCCAGCACTGCCCTTTGCTGATTCAAGGCACATTATAGTGCAGAACTGCTGGCTGAGTTTGGGGAAATTGGGTCAATATGCTGTTCTCTGTACATATGGCCACTTCTAACAGGTATTTTCTTGCATGCATAGACCTGTTAACTTGGCTTTGATAAGATCATTGAACAGCCATGGTAGTGCCTAATGAAAACAGAGGCTGGATGCATCTAAACTGATGGTCTTCAACTTGCTCTTGTAAGTCTTGAAGTTGCAATACCAAAACCACTAGGTAAATACTGTGAAACTTTCTTGTACAGTAATATTATCAAGTTGAGGACTAACATTCAGCTTTTTATCATGACTCTAATGTCCATTTTGTTTAGAAAACAGTTGCATTCTGCAGAAGGCATTGATTAGGCTTTACTGTGAAACTATTCTTGTGCATTTGCTGTTTCCTCAACTATGTTTTTTACCAAGCGTGTCATTATCCTTTCCACAACAGAACCTTCTGGAAAGGAGCAGAAGCTTCAGTGGGGAAATGAAAGGCGAGCTTTTGTAATTCTAAATTTTTCACAGATTGCTCAGGGTAGCAAAACAATGAATGTTACCACAATAGATTAAAACATCTGCAATAAATAATGCTGATGGCTATTTGTGATGGCACAAAGTATTGTTTTTGTTCTCTTTTATAAAATTACAGCTCATTAACTGTCATAAAGCAAAGATACCATAAATAAAACAACCAGTAGTGTTTCATTTCCCAGAAATGTGAAAGCCTGCTGTTTGAGAACTTTGAAAAGTTTGTTTTCACAGCTGGAACAGTCGAGTAGTGGAATATATTGGGGTCTGTCACTTTTGTGGTCAGAGAAATTACAGACAATTTTGCCTGTCCTTTTCACAAAGCTAATATTGATCTTCCCTTCCATCTAATCATGAAGTGCTTTTTATTTAGGCCACAGGCTATTGATCAGCAAGCATCTGTGTATATAAATATATATATATTTAAATACAGAGGTAATTATAGAGGGGTTGTTATTTCCAAAAAATAATTGTAAGACTTAGTCTAACTTTCACTAGGGTACCAGCCATGGAGTAGTTGCCCAGATATCCCCACACTGAACTCCTTAACTCTTATTTATAGTCGTGTTTTAAGAAAAGGCCTAATCTTAAATGCAAGTTGTTTATAATAATCCAATTGGTCCTTCATCAGAGATCACCTCATCTCACCTGAGATCACAGGTTTATGTGCTTTCAGTTTTCAAGCTGTGAGAATAGACTTGGAGAGGCTCACTTACCTCACAGATGTACAATGATATAAATTCAGATTTGTTTCCAATTTATTTGCCATAAGCAGGCTTCTACAGGGAAACAAATCTGTTTGAAAAGTGAAATAATTAGAAACATACCTTGTTGTCTCAAATTCTGAATAATAGTTCAAATTTCCAGACCCAGATTTTCTCCTGTTTGGCTCAGGATTTGTGACAGATATAATCCTGTGGTAGTTATGGGATAGCTAGGAATTTTTTTTTACTGGCCAAGACATGAGGTATGTTCGTACTGGAGTTTCAGACTGCACACATGCTGTGCCTCATTGTGGGCTGAAGTGTCCCACAGCTGTACAGTACACAATAGGAAATCCTCTTCTGGATTTAACATTTCTCAACATTAAGGTTAAATTTGTGTTTTGGCTGTAGCCATCTGTATTTGGAAACAAGAGGCTACAGCACTCTTTGTTCCTGAGGCAATTTAGGATTAGATTAAAAAAACTTGTCTGGCAGTCTGAACCAAAGTGCTTATTTGCCTGCAGAGTGTAATCCTCTAGTCTAAGGTCCAGCAGACACCAGATGACAGTGATTTTTTTGGGGTGTGTGATGTGTTTAATTATTGGGGGGGGAGGGGGGGGGGATTGGGGGTGGACCAGTGAGGGAGAGGAGGGGATGTTTATTTCTTAATGCATGAGATTTGATGCTTCTGCTACTACAAGCAGTTGCATTGTAGAGTTCTGTTCCAAAGCAGAATATAAAGGCACAAAACTTGAAGGAACCCGAACAAGTTCTGAAAACATTATCTTTAGGACTGCACAGAAGAAAGGAAAGAAACAAAGCCCTGAGAACATCTAATAAAAAATTTACTTCTGGCTAGTACAGCTTATCACCACACAGAGGATACTGATAGTTCAGGGGAAGTATCAGTTCTGTATTGAAGTACAAAAAAGTTTATTGGTCGTCTGTCTGAAAGAGGATACTTGGCTCTTTGATCTGATTTACTGATCAATCCTCATCATAATATTTACTCCTGTCCTTTTGAGATTTTCTAAATTAATTTGGAGTTAAGTCCATCTTGCTGTTAAGATGCTCAAATGGGATTGTGAAGTTAGAGGTATCGTTTTTTCTTGACAGAGAATGAGCCCAAAGTGCTTTTAAAGGATGAGGCAGCCTATTTGATAGATGCAGGCTGTCTGCATTTGCTTCTGCTAATGATGGTGATAATCCCTTGAAATTTCACTCTAGGATGTGCTGCAAGAATATTGACTCCCTTTTTTTTTCCTCAAGGGGACAGCTTTGATTTTTGGAAATGTGGAAAACCTTCTCTTGTGCTCTTTTAAAAAATGAGAAAAAGTTTTAGCTTTGCTGCCATCCAAGGCAGAATGAAGCACTCAATATCTGTGAGATTAATCTTAGTAGAGTTTCTTTTGTCTCTTTGTTTTTTAAAGTAGTAGGATGGTTTATCCTTTCTCTGGCATCTTTTTAAAGATGCATGTCTGTATGAGGAGTTCAGTACAGCTTTCAGAAAGGAAAGATCGTTTTATGCTTAGAAGTAGATTTGACTAAATATTTCACCTTTAAGTTACAGGGAGTAAAGGCTGGAATAACAGATGAGGGTCTGTATTTTCAGCAGCATACAGCTATATTTCAGAAAAGCACAGTGAAGAGGAATGCTATATGTGGGTATCACAAAGTAAGGTGTAATTTCGGAGGGGTTTGTTTGTAAAGGTTTTTTCCCCTCCTTTCTCCTTTGCAGTAATTGACTTCTTTCAGATCTATCACAAATTCTGGCTATGCCAAACACATACAGTCACTGTAAACATACAAAACGAGACAGTAAAAGCCCCGTACACATGAAAAAAAAAAAAGTCTCTGTGCTGAAAACAGAAGCTGCTCCATGTGAATGTGCCAATGCTGTGCAACACAGCTTTAGGCAGCAGCAGTGGCCAGAGCCCTGGAAGCAGCCTGGTCCCACTGTAACTGGTCTAAGCAGGGATTTGTTGGCTAGTTCTAAGTCTCTGGTGATTCAGCTGTTCAGGACTAGCCAAGATATTTCTGCACACAGATCAATAAGATAGGGTGCAGTGCAGATGTTCTGTGCTGTATGAAACTTGGCAAGACCATGAGGAATAGATTTTAGTGGTCTGAAACTTTTTGAACAGAAAGAGCATCTCTCTTGCTTCAGCGGTATCACAGCCTTGTTAAGAATTTCTGATTTCACAGATGGAAACCGGATGCAGATTCACATATGTACTTACTTCAGCATTGGAACTCTGCTCATTACAGGTTATTATCACTGATGAGGAACTTCATATCACAGGAATGTATTCACCAGTTTGTAACCTTAAAGAGTCCTTTGCTTTTCATTCCAGAAAGGCTGTTAAATATGGAAATAAAGTGTCTCTAAGCAGTTTATCCTTAAATGGCTTGTCACTGCAGTGCTGAACACGTGAATCAAAGGAGAATTTTTATGTGTCTGTGCTGGTGTGATACACAACAATCCCAATGGACCATAACTTAATTTACACCCTGAAATGTGCTAGACAACCTGCCCAAATCTGGGACATCTTGGCACTGAGCCTTCTACCTCTGCCTTGTCTCAATTTTTCTGGAGTTATCTTCTATCCTAACAAGTAGAAAGGGAGTAATCTCTAAAGGAACACTTGTTCCCACTGAGCAGTCTAAGTGACATCTGTGAGCATGATATGCAGACGCAGCAGTTCCTGTTCGCTGCAGAATCCGAGTGCTCACAACTAACTGCAGCTAAGGTTGACTGAGGACATTCAAATCTCCTATTTTGCATCATGAAGCTGTTGGATTTTTCTTTTATTCATGTGGCATCCCTGAAAAACATTTTGCCTGACATTTGGAAAAAACCTGCAGAGAAATCACATGGTATGCAAGAACGTGTGTGTACACACTTTATATATGGATATTTATATATAGATACACATATATAATAAAAGTAGAATTTGACATAGCAAACATGCCTAAAGACATAAAGCTGAGAAGCTATAAATGGCCAATCCCAAGGCTCTGGTTTGCACCTTAATAATCCTGGGATGCACTTGTAGCTGAGGCTAACAGACCAACTGTGCATCATGGAGAGTGCTGCTGATCACATATGTGGGCTGACTTGTAAATCAGCTCTTTATGATGTGTACTGAATGCTACTCATGGTAACGCTTCTAATTACTGTCTACTCAAAAATGCAGACTAATGAACAAAGCATTCTGAAATGCCAGGAGTGAAGAATTTTCTCAGTGACCTACAGATGGCAGACTGATATAACAGATGAATGATATGCTTGAAGCTTGTTTCTCTGAATATTAGAAACATAGTGTACCCTATTTATGAAGGTTTTTGTGGAGAAAGAAGCTTTAACAGGGTCTCTACAAAATCCAACCACTTTTGCACTTTCTTGCTGTAATTCAGAATATGTTCAATATCTTTTGCCTTGTGCTATAAATTTTGTTTAAAATTCAGTCCAAAGCTCTTAACTGGAAATGTTTTAAGTGTTCTTGGATTTACCTGAAGATGTTGATAATTGAGCCTAAACTTTCAAAGATAGGCATGTACAGGAACATACATAGATTTGCTTGCATGTAGTTTGTGCCTTCAAAATACTCCGTTTTCTTAAAAACGTGGCACTTATTTCTGCTGACATCCTACTCATTTTTTGTATAAATCTGGATTGGGGGTTTTTTACCACTTTTGAACACATCAATAGATAAAACTTATGGTTGACTTTTTTTTTTGATTGTTTAATAAAAACCAAAAATTCCTTTAAAAGCTTTTGTTCTGGAAGGGAGAAAGAATTGTAGACACAGTAAAGCTTTTGTTTTCTCTTCCTCTTGAGCAGTGAGCTTTAGTGGATGATCTGATACTCTTCTGCATCTTTAGCTCATAAAAGCTCTAATTCCAGAAAGGGTGGGGGAGGGAAGGCAGCAAGTCTTTTCTTTCACTTGGAGAAAAAGAAGTCATTGAGAGGGGGAAAAAATAAGAAATTGTAATTTTTACCAGCCTTGTTCAGTGAATATTTAACAGAAAAGAGATTGTAAACTCTGTACTCATTCAAGTGTGGGTTTTTTGTATAAAATATAATCAAAAGGAGTTGGGAGAAAAAAGCTGTTGCAGGTCACGCCCTTTCCATATTGCTTTTTAAATGGCTAATGGGTAGAAAATCAAACTTGCTGTAGTTCACTGCTTTAGTCTTTTTTTTTTTCAGACTGTAGATTGAAATAGGCATATTTAAAATATTGTCAAATATGGAAGTGATTACAACCTGCTGTGTAAGGCACTACTCAGGAAATTGAAGAACAGGGGCTTAAAAGTAGTCCCCAAACAATGGACTTAACAGACTCTCACAAAATACTTCAACAACTTTTTTCTTTCTTAAACTAGAAAATACTCAGTTTCAATCAAGTTACTGGAAAATATTTTGCTGTATTCTTGAACTGTTTTCTATTATGGAAATCAAACAAGCCTTCCTGACAGATTACTCTCCAGGCAAGGGGAAGGAATGCTGGCTGAGGCCGCACGCAGGTCTGTGGTCTGTGCTCTGCTCTGCTGTCACAGCTAAGCCTGCCTGAACTGTCTTCTAATCCACAAGTGTTATTCTGGCTGTTAAAAACCTTGCAAAGCAAAAACTCCTAAGTTTGGCATTTGGGCAATATATATTGAATGCACAAAGTGTCAGGAAAATTGTACGTGGTCTTTCTGAGCTGCTCTTGTGCTGTGAAATCACAACAGAGTGGAGTCATGATCTGCTCTGGCATCTCTGCATTATCTGTCATGCATATGTTGGAGTGGGAAAAGAGTAAATTTCCCAGTATATTAACTGCAAATGTGATGGGAGAGTCTGGTTGCATAATATCTGCTACAAAGATGAAATGTGGAAGAGACAGCAAAGGCTGCTGCTTAACTTTGCTATCCATGAGTGTAAGAGTCTTGTTATCACTGTCATGAAATAGATGTTATTTGAGGAAAACTGTTTTGAAGGTGTGCCTGTATTGGAAAGCCACATAAGAATGCTGGGGACTTGGGGTTGAGAATAATGATGCTTCATCCCTTATATCAGGGTGACACATGCCTGGCTGCTGGATAGGTTGCTTTTGTAGGTTTCTTTTTTTTCCTCTTTTTTTTTTCCTCCCTTTCTTTTAAAAACGAGAAATTATGTGCAATTGGAGGAAAAGAGAGGCATGGGGAGATAATCTTGCTTTGAAAATGGCTTCTGTTATGACACTAAGCTTTCCTGTCTCCTGAGGCTTCTCAAACTCCAAAGCAGCAAATGAGACTAAGTAATTAAATGCGAAAACTGATGAAATAAGTTCTGTTAGTCTTTGCTGGCTCATGGGAAGGGGCTTCTGAATCAATGCTAAGGTGACGAACTGGCATCATACAAAGCGAACAGCATACTGAAACATTTTGTTTTAATGAGTCTACAGTCTGTGACTTCCATTCTCAGAACTGATAATTCAAGTGACTAAAATGAGACCTGTATTTCCTAAAAGCATGAGAGGCAGTGTGAGAAGAGGCAAGGGTTCTGACCCGTTTTCTTTCTTCTTCAGACTGCAGAAGCTCTACTTTGTCTGCCGTGTGCAGCGTGTAGTATTCTTGTAGCAACAACTGTATAGTCCGAGTTGCTTTGAAAGGGAATACTTAAAATGTGCTTTCCGTATAATGTGACCTAGCAGTTACGAAACAGGAGGTTAGGGAAGATTACAGGAGCAGCTGTCTGCTTTATGCCACTCCCACACGTTCCCTGAGCCAGACTTGGAGGACCTGACAAAGCGAGGCATATTGCAGCCAAAATCATTTCTTTGTAAGGAGCCATGTCTACATAAATAAGTCAAAATAGATTCAGCAGCAGTGAATCATACTTCTTTTATAGTTTACTCTGACTAGATTACCATTACTCCAACATCTCTGGTTCACAAGCAAAAATATGTGCTGCTGCCTTTTTCAAGCTACTCTGGGGAGACATTTTTCCAGGCATTTGTACAGGGAGAAATTCAACTAGGATCAGTTCTGTTATTTCCCTCCAAAACATTCATTTATTTATACTGAGGGAAAGTGTAAACCGGTTTCTTTTTGTGCCTTTGATTTATTTTTTTTATGCATATATATAATAGTAAGTATAAGCTCCAAGCCTGCAGTTTACTACATACATATGGACAGCTACACCTGCACAGAGCCACACTGACTTCAGTGAGACACAGCAATCTGCCCACCCATAAGTTGTAAATCTCTGAATGAGAAATTTAACTTGTTTATTTAGTTTTCTTAAAGGAGTAAGGCAGCGGAAAGTGCCTGTAGAGTTTCAGCAGGTGCCACAGGCATTTTCCCACACAATCTTGTCAATGTGCAGCATTCCTGACCTGTAACTCCCCTCCTTGTGCATATGATGTACAAGCTGATGACCCTCTGTGAGTGTGCTGCTTGCATTGGGGTGAGGTCTAAGCAAGTCTCTCTGTGCTGAGTTTGTAGTTGGTGTTATATTGCTAAAAAGCAAATGAATGGAATGCAATTTCAAAACCTCATTTTGTTTAAATATATTGATATTTGTTGACATTTTCTTCCTTTTTGTTCTTACTGAAGTTCAGTTTTTGTCTGGGTGTGTGGTTCAGGGGGCAAGTTATTTACAGCAAAACAGCAAATGAAGATGCTGAGCTGTAAGGGTAAGCAGCACTGCTTATGCACCTTGCAAGAAAACACAACAAACTGCATCCACCTGTACAGGCTCATAGGTGTATCATCCATCTTATCTGAGAGTCACAAGTCTGGCTTGCTTGGGTGCTACCATCAAAGGAAATTGTACTAAAACAGCAGCTGTTTTTGCCCTGGGCCAAGCCTCACACATGCAGAAAGTAGTCATGCCTTCTGCCCCACCTCTCTACTCCCAGGTATCAAACTTACATCACAGAGTTTGTGATATTCTTTATTGTGTGCAGCTTACCTTCATTCTGTCTTCAGGCTATCTTTGCTTTGTCTTAACTGCAAGTCAACTAGTTGTACTTCAAAAAAAATACATATTTTTTTTTTTAATGTAGAGGTATTACAACAATGATGTGCAGTGTAACATGGGGCCAAAAAATTGTTGAAAGTTTTTCATGTACCTGAGTTTCACTATGTTTTCAGGTTTCTCTCAGATTTGTTTCATTATTTAAGCAGGATTATAACTGCTCTCTGTTAATAATCAAGGGCATCAAAGAGGGCTGTATCAAGTTTCTGTGTTTTGAGAAGACTGCAAATAATTTTCAGGAGGCAGGTAATTAAATATATAGTCTTTTGTGTCTCCTTCAACTGAAATTTCAGAAGAGTCTGGTTATCTGAAGATGAGGAGATAAAAGTATCAGTAGTCAATATTAAATAGACTTAGTATGCAGAGGCACGCTCCTTGTCATGAAAGAGTTAACATCTGTGTGGCAGTGTGTGTTAGGGTTTTTTTAGTCAAACAGCCCTGAGATTGACCAAAATGCTTTCAAACACTAACAGATCAAATTTTATTACAACATAAACTAGGTAATTCAACTATTTAAATATCTCAAAAAACCCTGGGGTGTCCTGGTAAGACAGAATGAAAATACCAAGGGTTTAACAAGGACTGTCTCCCATGTGCCTGGCCTTGGCCCTGCTGGAATCTGTCCGTGCTCCCTGCTCCAGTCCGGCCTGAGCATGGACACACTGCTGCCCACTTCACTCCACAGTTGTTCTGTGGCTCCATGGAGCAGCCAGCTGCAAGCTGCGTCCTGTAGTTTAGTCTTCAGTGATCACTTTCTGTTATAACCTTTAGGCACCAAATTCTACTGCCTTCTGCTTACAGAGAAATTAAAAGAAACTCTTACAAGACTCTGGTACTGTAATTTCAAAGAACAGGATGTGCTTGACTATAGTTGAGCAATTCCTTTGATGCTTCCCAATTATCCTTTAATATGCTTGTGATTTAATTTCCATTAAATGTCACTAGCAGATTAATCTCTCTTAAAATGCTGAACAGGCAAACCAATTACTGCCTTATTATCAAGCAATTTTAGCATGGATTGAGCAAGTTATCTTGTTCTAAAACAAGAATACAACCTGATAGACAGGATTATGTTTAAGGTGCTGAAAACTTTAATATTTGCCCTTTTTTTGCAATTGTGTATTGTTCCTTGTCTGAATAAATAATGATTCTCTGTATCTGATAGCAGAGTAGAAGATCACACATTGTGCAAAGGATTACCATGGTGCATACAGTAAGCATTTCTTTTTTAAGTAAGCTTTTTTGGAGACCCAGTTGACTTTATTTTCCTCCAAAGCTGTTTTGGGCAAGCTCAATTACCCCCAGGCTTGGATGTCTACAGAGTTTTACCATGTGATCCTGAATGTCTAAATCACTCTAGAATATCCTGGGTATCCTTTTTTTTTTTTTCTTTCTTTCACAGGATTTGTGTGCAGTGATGTGTTCAGTTTGTTTTGGTCCTGCTGTTTTTTAGTCAGTATACTAAAGAATTTTTCACAACAGTGGAATGTAGGGGAACATAATGATAAATTGTCTTGATATGTACTTTCCCAAGTGCAAGAGTGCACTTCATTAAAACCAATGGTGACATCTTGGAGAAGTATTACTTCTATGCAACAGCTGCCATAAAAGGGTGTTTTCCATGGGCATCTGTACAACAAACTGGAATAATGTGCAGTAATTTTCTTGTTTCTGTTTGCCTCATTCTGTTATTTGGTGCAAGTGCTCTTATATCTCTCAGTAATTCAATTCTACTTGAACTTTGTATGATATTTTAGGGAAAATGAAACAGTTATGATGTTTGCTTAAGTAAAATACCTTCCTATTTTTTAAACTGTACTTCTGTGGTTTAATTTTTTGTGTTATAGCCAAACAATAGTATAAGCTCTGCAATATTCAACCTTTTACTTGATGTTATTCTTTCCAAGGGCAATGCACTTATCAAAGGGATGTTACTAGAGTGGTAAGCATAATATCAGATGTAATGTTTCCTTTGTTTAAAATCAGTGCTCTGAGGGAGTAGAAACTGTGATCTGAAAAACTGCTGAACTCCCTACCCCGAAAGAAACCAAGGCCTCTTTTATCATAGGGTCAGATCACATTCAACAGTGGCAGACTTTGATACTTAAACCACTGGAGTCTTGTTCACAGTCACCTTGCTGCACTTCAGTTAATAACATTTATACTCTAAGTTCTGTACCAGATGGAGGTAGTCTATATACACATACTAGAAAAGAGGGTAGAATATGCAGTATGTGCTGCCATGATTCCTCAGCAACAAGCCAACAGCAAAGAGAGCTAGACTGGGATTTGGGAACCTGTCTTGAAGGTCCCCATCACTCCATGATGACTGCTGATGTACAAAATGAAAAAAAGGATTTTGAGGAATGACTCTCATGATGTAAAGTTTGGTAACCACTAACAGAGAACCTGAGCTGTCCTGATTTCTCCTCATACATCACCCTTGACTCTAATAACTAACTTGAGGCTTGCTTTTGTTTTTGGAGTACAGTTGGGAGTTTGGTAAGTTCTTTATGACCCTCAGTGGTGCAGGTCCCACATTTCACAACAGGAGGCCGTGCTGCTCCATGGTTCAGGAGGTCATTCCACTTGAGGAAATAAGTGCTCTTGCCTAATGGGCACTAAGGGCAAGATTCATCTTTTTCAAAGCAGTGGGAGAGAAGCACTCTGGGAGACGATGAGGGTTGTTTCTTTCCTCTGATTACAGAGGGTACCCAGGAGCACCATCTTCATAAGTTTTTGCAAGGAACTCTGATTGATGTCTATGGAAAAAAAAAAAACAACAAAACAAACCTTTTTTTTTTTTTTCAAGTTTGAATCTTAAGTGAATCTCATATGTTTGATCTCAAAACAAGTATGATGAGTGAAACAGAGTTTTCCCTGTACCTTGCCAGAATTCTTCAGGATTTTTTGTTTCCACTTGTTTTCTGTGCTTACAATTGAGAGGTCTGATATAAGCCTTTGGGTTTATCCATACTGAACAACTCCACGCCTAATGCCTGGCTTTCTTCTTTATAGACAATGCTGTTTGTGCCCATTATGGCAGTGTGTTATGTCTCTGAAAAATAAAGGGCCTCTACAATACTGAAAGCAATGGTTTCTGCAGTGCACTCTATTAATGATTACTTACTACAACTGAGTCTAGATGAGGGAATAGTCTAAGACTACTTTTGTGCTTTCTATTAGAAATACATTCATGTTGACTGTACCTACTAATTTTAAAGAAAGGAAATAATTACTGCAGGTATCCATCATGTGTACAATTAGTTTTTCTTTGGTATAAACAATTAGCCCTTACAATGGGAAGTTTTTCAATTTTAAGTTATTTGCAAGCAATACCTATATAAGGGCATCTTCCATGAGGTTGTTCACAAAGGGAAATTTTTATATTACTTCTGGAAGTTTGTCACATGCTATGTTTCTTCAGTTATTAACTTTTTTTCATAGAAATCTCTTAAAGACACTAAACAGGAAGTTAAAACAGTGCTGGACTGTACTTAATGAAGCCAAGTTTTCAAGCATAAAAAGCAGGTTTATAGCCAAGATGAGAAAGCTATAGAAAATTTCTGATGTTCCTCTTTAAAGTTGATTAGATATCATTATATTGAAATGTCTTGCTTTGCAGGAAAGGATCAGGAGAATTTCATAGCTACAGGGTGATGACAAATGGCCTGGAATCTATCTGCAGAAAGTGGTCTGCAACTTGGCTTAAGGAAGTACAGGTAGCACAGAGCCCAACTTGTGGTTTGATGTGAAGATAAGTTATACATTAGGTGTTATGCAAAAAACCAAACATCATTTTACTTAGCCCTGTGTGTGTGTGCAGTTCACCAGAAGAAAAATTATACTGTCTTGTGAGGAAAAGTTTCCTAGAAAAGGCTTATGAGAAGGGGAACGATTTCTGGGGCTGTGACTGAGGCCAAAGTTTGGAAGAGACTCTTAAAGCATTCCAAGGATGTATTCCCACTGGGAAACAAAACGGGATGTTGCTTTCTGGCCATACTGAGCATGAAAATTTGTTAATGAGTTAGTTGGCCATAGTAGTTGTTCTCCAGGAAGGAGTATTTGTAAGATGCAGCTCTCCCTCTACATGTTTAAACAATTGTCTATTGCTTCAGAAGAGATCATGGCATTTGAACTTCCCCAGCAGCAGAGGAACCACCAGCCTGGGTTGTTTTGTACAGCCTAAAGCTGTGCAGTACTGTAAGCTCACCTCTTTCATACACCTATTCCCAAAAAAATATTTGCTCCCCCCCCGTAGATCCTAGTACATACTTGCCTCTGCAGTTTCTGATGTGTAGAAAAGTAGCACAAATTACAATGATCACAGTAAGCACCTGTGTCTTGCCTTTTTTCTGCTAGTTCTGTGCTACCTTTCATGCTCTCCTCAAATGTTATGGACTAGAGATTGAGTATTCTTTCTGCTTGCCAAATGTAAAAGTGCTCCATCCTTGTCTTTGCTAGTCTGCTACTAGTCATTGTCTTCTGTTTGTGATGTACATCTTAAACTCAAGAAAACTAGATTGTTTAGGAACATCAATATTGATTTTATTTTTCTACATAGGAAACTGGAACATTAAAATATATATAAAATAAGTTTGTATGTCTGTAGGAAAGTGTTACTCCAGGATAAAGGTTGGGCTAAAACCTAATCAAAATGTATTTGTGGCTCTGTGTGTGTGTGCTAAAGGAAACAGACAAAAAACTTAAAAAGCCAAGTGATTATTTGATTCTAATCAGTATAGATTTTGAAGGCTAAACTATATTTTTGACTTAAAAAGAAAAATCTTTATTGCTGAATTTTAAGAAAAAAAAAAAAAAGCATAATTTAAAAAAACCACCAATCCTTTCTTCCATAAATAAAACCCTATAAATGTCCAGACTTTACCAGCATTAGAAATACTACTGTTGTAAGAGTATCCAAAAGACTGCATTTGAAAAGAACAACTTTTTTTTCTTTTTTTTCTTTTTTCTTTTTTTTTTTTTTTTTTTTTTTTATGAGCAGAACATCCAGAAGATTCACTGAGGAAAAATAATTTTTAGGTAACTTTGCTCTTGGGGCTTAAAGACAGCACTAAATAATTGTGCACTGTTGTTTAGGTTATACAATCACTGCCATTGGAAGTACTACCCATAGTGCACATTTGTGGTTTGGTTTTCCCATGATACAGATGTGAGGTTCTCATGAAAACAATCAAATGAAGTTATTTAATTCCTGAATTTATTGTTTTTAAGATGACTGAATAGTTGAAGACTTCTTATAATTATTACTTACATATTTAGTTTACATTAAGTCAGCCTCTGTATGGGGTCAGGACATCAGGAAAAGGAAAATTTTGGGGTTTAGTTTTTAATACTGGGGGCTTTTGTTTTGGAAGTAGTTCAGCAGATAAAGATGGGATTTCTTGAATTCAATAGTGGAAGAAGAGTAGTGAATAGAATGCAATTTACCTTAATTCATTTGTCTATGGGGAAGTAACCTCTGTGAATAAAAATTATTGCTGATCATAAAGTAATCCCATGGATACAAGCAGATATGAGACTTCTGATGTCTGTTTCTGGTTAATGCATAGGCAGGCTCTGTAATTCCTTCCAGGTTTGTTATTGATTGAGGGTTGTTTCTTTCTTGAAGGAAAACTCACTCATATATGAAGTATTTTCAGTCTTTTAGAACTTGATGGCCAAATGTTTTTCCCAATGCTAGTAAAGAGAATTTAGACTGGAAAAAATGGTTCTTGTTTTACAAGGCAAAAGTTTGAAGGTGGCACCAGGAAGTTAGTAATATTAAGAATCCTAAATGATAACTAAAATCATTATTTTTTGCAAGTTTTAAATATATCATATAGTCTATGTACTAACAGTAATTTCTTTGGGCTCCTATCTACAGGCAAACATACTGAAACTTTGATTTTCTGTTTACACAGTTGCCCAGGAATTAAGATGTTTAGGAATGGAAAATTTTGTGACTAACATCTGAATAATTGACAGAGCTAATATTGTGCATTAAATATAAACTTCTCTGAAAGCACCTTTAAAATAAATATTAGTGCTTACGAGCTATATGAAGTTTGAAATTCAGGTGAAGCACTGTGGTGGTTGAAAGGATCAATTATAACCTTTTTTTCATTTACACCAAGAAAGGAGTGTTGGAGTGCTACAATCCTATCAGACAGTATGGTGAACAGCTTTGCATTTCAAATTTATGCATTTGTTCATGATGGTATTCCCTTCCCTGTGGGTCAAGGAGGTAAAAGATTCCCAATACTGTCAGTTCTGCAGCGACAGAGAGATGCATTTTTGTTTTGAGCATTGGCATTCTTCACCACCCCCCAAAGAAAAAAACAGTTTAACTTTGTCCTTGATAATAAAGCTACGAAATGTTTTTGTTCAAAAACTTCCTGATTACAGTAAAATTAGAAGAACTGGTTATTCATACTGCATAAAATAGAAACCCAAGAGTCTCTGAGCATGTAATATTGATGGCATTTTTGTATGTGAGAGAAATGCATAAGTGAATTTTATCAATGCTCCTGCATTGATTCAAAGAAATGACTTAATCTATACCAGAAGTTGCCAAATTCATGTACAATCTTTGCAAAACTCCCAGCAGTTAATCTGAGGGCAACAAAGAATAAAAAGATAGAGCATGATTCTTTTAGTTTATTGAAATAAAAACAAGAAATAACTAAAATCCAGATTTCCCATGTGAAATGTGTTTTAATTGTGAACTGTCAGCCACTGTTATTCCAGTGCAACAAAATACTGCTCAAAATACAATGTAAATTTAAAATATTTTAATTTTGTAAATCTCTTGTGAGCATTTTAATGGTATTATAATGGCCAATATATGTTAGAAGTAATTACTCTTAAATGATTTGAAAGTGCATAGTAAAATTACAACAGGTGTGTAGTGTTGTGTAGAAACTGATGTTGTGAAAGAATACATTGCTTTTATTTGTTAAAATCTTTTGAAGTACAGTTATGAAAACTGATTTATTTAAATGAATAGGAAGAATTTTTGAATTGGTGCCTATTTCAATTGTGATCTGTTGGTGGAATACACAAGTAGTTTGTACAAAGGCAAATTATCTTCATTTCACAGGAAAGTGTGGAGGTGAGGGTCTTAACTTATAAAGATGAGGTTTGAATATCTAGCTTTCTTACTATTACAAAGAATTCAGGATCGTGCAAACTACAAAATCTTGTTTTCAAGAGCTCTCTTCTTCCTTGAGCCTTTTCTTATTTGTATATCTTAGTGTTGAGTTCTTGTTTTCTTGAAGGGGCCAGTGTGGAGAGAAATGTATTGGTACTCTGTGTTCTGACTGACCTGCATGTGTGGAGACGCTTCTGCTGTAATACTGCTTTGGTTTTTATTGCATAAATCAGTTCAGCACCTGAAAGATCAAGCACATGTACTTAAGTGTGCCCATCGAAACACACAAGCTACAACATGATGTTTGCATGTTAATGACAGATCATTCATAAATGGGAGGTTGGGAGTGGGGTGTGTGTCAGGCTGAGTGCAGGCCTGCTGGTGCACATCCAGTGGTGAAAACACCAGTCTTTGTCTTTGGAGCCAGCTGGGAGTTTGTGTATGCTCAGGTATTATTGCTCAGCTAACAAACAATAACTCGTTAAGCTGTGGTTGCTCTTTGTTGGGATCACCTATTGGTCCCTAAGTATAGTACTTGCTGTTCACACACGTACCTGAAACTCTCATCCAGGTTCTTTCATGCATCTCAACTAGCACAGCACTTTTTCCTTTTTATTTTTTTTCCCAGGCTTTGACAAATGCTATCTTTCTCTGTTCAGCTATGCCATGTTGACTGTAGTAAAGATTTGGGTGCCCAGTGACAACAAAAGGGAAATGTCTAAGTGATAACTTTGAAAATCATATTGTAGCTAAATATGAGGTATGAGGGCATATAGATAGTCTAGCTCACATGCTTTATCCTTAACCTCTCCATTTCAGTGTTATCCCTGTGTATTCAGATGACTGATAGAAATGACTTTATAATGCACTGAGGGTTTATGTGGTTTTTGTTTAGTTTCCTTGTGATGCTTCATCCCTACACTCCTCTTGACACTATGGAACCTATGAAAAAAGTTATTGGGTCTTACACAGAGCAGTGTGATGGAGTTTTGTGTAGGAGAGGTTTGGCCCCTGCCCCTGCATTGCTCGACCCACGTCAGGAGCTGACAGGCATCAAGGTCAGGGTGACCTTGGGGCAGCCAATAGGTAGTAAACAACTCCAGAGCAGGCAAGTGGGCCAGTCCCATTGGCGCCAGGGTCTGATGCTCACTGTGTGAACACCGCATGCAAGCTGCCTCCCAGCCAATGGGAGAACCCCTCCGCCTCGTGAAAAAACCCCTTGGACCTCTCCGAAGCCGCCCTCGGTCGTGAGTACCCCTCAGAAACCTATATAAGTTATTTACCCTCCCAATAAATTTATCTGAACATTCTTTTAACCATTGGAGCCTGGACCATATCTCTATGAGAAGACATTCAGGTATCTGGACGCTGAACCCAGGTTACCGTGTGAGGTGGGCAGGCTGGGACACGGAAAAAACCTCTCACTTTGACACAGCTTGAGTAATTTTTCCTTATAGTTTTGGGTTTTGAATATGGTCCTGAAGATGGTCTGTCTTCTTCCTAAGGCAGTAATCAGTGCTGTAGCCACAGCTCTTCAGTGTCTGACGTTTGGGTGGACTGGTTTGTTTCTTTTCCATTGTGGGCAATGGGGTTGCATAAGGCAAAGATATGTTCATCTCGTTGAATAGCCCCAGATACCCATCATGGTTAGGTTGTTGCTCTTGAGTTGGGTTTTCTTTTTGTCTTTTTTATTTGTTTGGGGTTTTTTTAATGTGATGCCAGATGGGATCCTTCTGGCAGATGTACAAATTAGAAAGAAGGAAGGGAAAAAAGCAAGTATTGTCACAGTCAGAAGGAGGGTGAGGAAGGGTACTGTCTGCAACGATAAGAAAAATGTTTGCTCTCCCTCAAATACAAACACACACTCCCCTCCTCTCACCCATAATAGGAGTGTTAGACCTGTTCCATACATAATAAAGAAATTTGTTTCCTCATCTCTTTTGCGCTCACCACTCCCTGATTTACTTCTCTGAAATATGAAATATCTGTATCTTCATCGTGGAAGCTTCTATGTATAGAGGTTAAACTCAAAAAAAACCAAAAAAACAAAAAAACAAAAAAACAAAAAAAACAAACAAAACAAGAAGCAAACAAACAAAAACGAAACAAAACCAAACAGTTGAGTTTGTGACCAATTCCAGCATTCTATTGCTTCTAGTATTTGTATTGAAAAATCTTTAAAATGAGACTATAAATTGTGGTATATATAGTAGTTTTTGAAAATGCATTGTGTACTTGAAAGCTTAGTTACAAAAGGGGTGATTAATTCTGAGAAAATAATAAAATTGGCATTGTCTTCTGGTAAAACAACTATAGTGGCACAAAAATTGGCCAAAAATTTGCAACAGTTAGAATGTATAAGTAATTGGATATCATCTCATTTGGCTGTCTTGATTCCCTGGTTAAATGGATTATGTTGTTCAGGATACATAGTCTAGAAGTATTCAAATTTTCTGGTGTTCTACAGAGGTGATGCAGCACACGGAAGTCAAAGGGCTATGAAAAGTGCTTGATATTAGAACTTTACTAGTGTTTGTCACCTCTCTTGAGTTTTATTACTGTACTTAGTTTCATCTTAATGCATTACATTACCCTAAAAGTGCTACAGATCTGGGTTTTTAATATAGGACAAACATATAGAAGAAATTTTGGTGCATCCTTGTCCATCCTTCAACTGATATGTGGATGCTGTGTATCCAGGCTTTTTTTACAGGAGCCCCATCGTGAAATAAAATGGAGACAACTTTCACTATGAGAGAGATCGATCAATCCCAACAGCCTATTTCTGCAAATGCTATTAAATGGAATGTAACATCCAGAATTTGTATCGTGAGTTTAGCTCACATGCAAAGCATTCTGTTAGTAACATGATTCCCCAAGAAACCATAAAACAAGAATAAAATAAAACCCTTCAAGAGATGGTAGCTTTCATTTCTGTTATAGCCTCTTCCTTCCTGTTACAGCCTCTTCCTTCCTCTGTTACTTTGTGGCTAAGGTCACAATATGTTCTTGCTGAGGAAACCCAACCAGGACAGTGGGCTTCCTGGTGATCTCAAATAATGGGAAGTTAACTTGGAAGTCAGATTAGGTGTCTTCCAGTTTGACAATACATTATCCAAATTTTTACCTTCAATTGTATGATATTTTTTCTTTGAAGATAAATTGTAAACTATTAAATGTAAAGCACACTTTAGACAGCACTGTAAGATCTCAGAGGGTAATGCATGATAATTGCAAGATCATGGTTTGATCAGTGTTCACCTCTGTCTTTTTATTAGTGGAGTCTCCATCTCTGATTTTGTGGAATAAGTTGATGGCTTACTGTTAGTTTAGTTTCAAAGTTTGGCATAGGGCATCACTTCCCATTCTTCCCATAGCCCTTCATGATATAGATTTGGAATGCACCTGGTCCACAAGGCATATGCAAAAATCTGTGAAAGCTCAAAAAATGTGGCAGTGTTGAAGACTGAAAGGAACAGACAAAAAGGAAATTCAGGATATATCTTCACGTAAACTGAAAGTCAAGCATAAAGATGTAGTTGTATGTTTAACAGCTGTACTACAGCAGACTTTTATTCCTGATTTGAAGTGACATAGCTTTTTTTTTTTTTCCTCTTTGAAGGTTGCATTTAGAAAAAAGAAAGCAACTTATAGTAACAGCAATGTAAGGATGTTACCACAGTGATAAACATCAAATTTATTTGAGCAATATATGGGGTAGTTTTATCCTTTTGTTACTTTTTGATGATGATTTAGGAAAGTAGTGTTGAACTGTGCAATCTATTTCTCAAAAATTAGTATATATCGTACACTACAATGTTGTTATAGGTGTATTGTAGTTAATCTCTAATGCAGAACATCTATATATAGTGTGTGTGTATATATAACATGTATAACAAGATTGTAGGGCACTGTGTCCTAAAAGGTCCCTTAAGTTTAACAAGTACAGTTTTGCAGGTCCTTTCCCATTGCTGCCCTCCAAAACACCTCCCTTCTCATCATCCCTCCAAAAAGGAGGAAAAGTCAAAAGTGAGGTTATCAACCTTTTCTTTTGGAGGAGTCAGCTTTCTGATGATGTCTCAACCTCATAAGTTTAGGAGTGTGATATTTGACATGACTAACAAAGCGCCTGTCTTAGCACCAGCTGGGGCATGGAGCCAATTATTCCCATGCTTGTCTGCGGTTCTTCACCAACTGAAAATTTTTCTTTTTATAACTTGCTCATAACAAATGGATATCTAGAACCCAAGTATTTTTATTATGTAAGGTGCTGTACATATAATGCAGTAAACTGTGAGAAGAAAATTTATAACAAGAAGACAATTGAGCTTTTATGCAATTCCTGGAGAGATTTACCTAGTCTTACACTGCCTTTTCCACAAAGTGACTCCAAATTAAATTCTTGCAGAAGTCATGCCACTCCAGAAGCATGTTTGAAATGAAGCTGGACTGTCCTGTGATATAAAACAGTCATGGGCCTGTAGGGATGGGAATCTGTTTCTTCAGCTCAGGATGTCATGGTTAAGAATTTACTACTTTGTGCAATTAATTTCTTCTTACTGAGTTGAATCAGTTACCAATATTAACTGTTAAAGGCAGTTAACAGTTGGGTAGATAATAAAGGAGAGCCTGAGTAATAAAAAATGCAGAAAAGTGTAGTCTTAAGGAAAGAAGGAAAAAGTAAACAAACAAACAAAAAGAAAAAAGAGAAAATCCCCCAATATTGCTATGCTTGTTGGCAAAGGTCAGACTTATTCAAGGCAAGTACTTCCAGTCTGATACAGTACTGTCATGTTGATGAGGTATAATTTTGGGGGTGAACAGAAGTATACCATTATATAAGGATTAAATGCTGCAGTACTGTTGGGCACAATGGTATGTTGTATTGTCAGTCAGTCTATCTCTTAAACACATTTATTTCCCAAACATAATATATCATATGCAAGATAAAAATGTTGCTTTAATGTTAATTTCCCTGTGTATTTAATCTTCCATTAAATTTGGATTTACATTTTTATTGGTTTGGATGTCATTATTTTTGTATGCTGTGGCACTGGTTTTTTAAATTGCAACTTTGTGCTTTCAAGCATAGCCATTTTCATTTGAAAGGGTTATACTGAAAATGTGCTAAAGAGAGCCAACTGTTACACAATGCTTTCTAAAGCTTTTTCCCAGGACTTAATGGTCAGCCCTCTCATTTGACCTGGAGTGAAACAGGTACCTCTCTTATCTAAGTATAAATCTCCCAAGTAGGAAATATTATATGGGAAAAGTAGTATTCTGGTTGTGTTTTCTTTCAAAATCATTGTGATTTAACTTGTACTAAAGTCACTTAAACTGTGTGGGTTTGCTAGGAAGGGATTGTTGCACATTTGAAGTGAGCATCTGGCATGCATGCAACTGTGCCATATGCAATCCTTGTGTCTGTAGAAGGTGAAAGGCCAGTGTAGTGGTAATTTTGCCCTCTTTACACCAGATGTTAAAGTTCTGCAATGTCCCTGAGTGACCATTAGATCACCAGTAGCTGGGATTGGAGATTGATGTTTAATTTATTAGCACACTATTAATCTATCTGTCAGAACTCTCTCTTCCTCATCATTTCCAGGCATCCTTACATTATAAGAACATTTTAGTTTCTCCTATGATGGATCTGTTTTATTTTGGCTCTATATTTGCATGAAGCCTGGCATCCATTTTTGGGAAGGATAGCACTGAGAGTGGTAATATATAAATCTAACAATTCATTAATAGTTAAAACACACCTGAACTTATTTTATGCAGCATGATATGGATTAAAACACATTCCCATGATCACTTTCATGTTAAACAAACAAAAACCAGAACACCAAACCAACAACCAAACAAAACCACAAACCAAATGAAAGCCCTAGTGTGCCACCCTTCTCCCATTGTAGGTAGGTTTTTTTTTTTTCCATTTTTCCAGTATATTTAGACTTAGCTAGTATGTTTCTTTTACTCTTGGCTGGAGTTGGCTTGTTTAGTTTTCCATTTGTGTTTTTATGTGGGTAGTGAAGAAAGGAGGAGGGAATAGTTATGGGAATGTAAGAGATGATGACAGTAATGAGGGAAAGAGGCTAGGCATTTCCTAATAGTAATTCTTAGAATATTTTAAGATAACAGTGAGAGAAATTGACAATACCGTTCTAATTTATTTTATCATCAAGATGTCTTCTTGCTTCAGTAGTTCATAGGCAATTTTAATAGCTTATTGACTTAAATGCTGTGGTGTTGACTTACCTTTGAGGGAAAAGGAGAAAAAAAAAAAAAATTCCACATATGTGATTCCTTTATTTCTTCTCTACTCCATCCCTGCCTACTGCCAATTATTTGTATCATAAGGGGGGGGGAAAAAAGCCTTTTATAATTAATATTTTGCTCCATCAAGTGAAAATTTTATCCAAATGTGATGTTCATTACATTGCTAAAAGCGATGGTAGTGTCAGCAGGACTGAATTATTCTTTACTGCTGCTCAAGCTTCTGACAGCCAGTCAGTGCCAAACCTGCAGATCCAGCTATTGAAGGAATAGGTGATGAGTGACTGGATGCTCATCCCAGCAAGCCACACAGCACTTCAAAGGGATTATAATTTTGGTCAGTTTCACCTGCTCTTCTAACCATAAGAAATTCCTCCAAAGTCACTTCTTTTGCTTTGGTCTCAATGTGCATGTGCCCAGTGTGCTGACTGCAAAGATAGTTTTGAAACTACCTTTAGCAAACTTGTTCTCTGCCAGCTTGGAGGCTTCTGACCAGCAGCACGGTGTGTAATTGAAGTTAGTGGTGTTCCCCAGGGATCAGTCGTGGGTCCAGTCCTGTTCAACTCATTCCCCACTGACCTGGATGGAGGGACAGAGTAAAGTGTACCTGCAGCCAGTTTGCTGCTGATGCAAAACTCAGAGTGGTGACTGTACACCAAAGGGTTGTGCTGCTGTTAAGCAAGACCTGGATAGGCTGGACAGTTGGGCAGAGAGGGACTTAATGCAATGCAGCAAAGGCAAATGCAGGGTCCTGCACCTGTAGAAGAGTCATCTCAGGCATCAGCAGAGGTTGGGAAGCTGACCTGCTGGAAAGCAGCTCTGCAAAGGACTTGGGAGTCTTGATGAAAAACAAGCTGTCCATGAGCCAGCAGAGTGCCCTTGTGGCCAAGAAGGCCAGTGGAATCCTGGGATGCATTAGGAAAAGCATTGCCAGCAGGTTGGGAGAGGTGATCCTGCCCCTCTACTCAGCCCAGAGCGCTGTGTCCAGTTCTGGTGATGGTCCAGCGGAGGGCAGCGAAGGTGATCAGGGAACAGGAGCATCTCTCTTATGAGGAAAGGCTGAGGGAGCTGGGGCTGTTTAGCCTGGAGAAGAGACGGCTGAGAGGGATTCTCATCCATGCAAACAAGCATCTTAAAGGCTAGTGTCAGGAGGAAGGGGCCAGACTCTTTTCCGTAGTGCCCGGTGACAAGACAAGGGGCAACAGGCACAAACCTGAAATACAGGGAATTCCCTCTGAATATGAGGAAAGGCTGTTTTTGCTTGTCACAGAACACTGGGACAGGCTACCCAGAGATGCTGTGGAGTCGTTTTCTCCGGAGACAGCCAAAACCCATCTGGATGCTCTGCTGTAGAGGAACCTGCTTTAGCAGGATCATTGAACTGTATCATCTTAATAACTGCTTACCAACCCCAACCATTCTGTGATTCTTCGAACTACTGTTAGAGCATTAAGTGCTTGAATGTGGCACTATCAGCTGACGTAGTGGAATTAAGAGTGAATCTACAACAGTACTGCTGAAATTTCAACAGGACCAAAAGGAATATGTGTGTGTATATATATAAACTAACAAAATACAGCTTGAGTTCTCTCTTTTTTTTTTTTTTACTTGAGTATAAATTTGTACTGTATTTTGTTAGTTGATATAAATTTAAAAAAAATAATTCTCAATTATTTGTAATGCTCATTTTTGTTTACGGTTTATTAAACAAAACAAAATAATACTTCCATGCATTTTTTTCTATGATTAATGGCAATAAGTATTGTATAAAGCTTTGGAAAAGTCTTTTTCTCCTTTTATGAAACTAAGTGTAATGAGGTCCCAGCATGTTAAAATAGTGAGTTACTTTTAACGTTTACAGCAATGTTTTGAAAAATTGGTGACTTTTAATGCAAAATATATCAGTGTTAACTTATATTAAGTTGCATGCAAGGAATCTGACAGATGTTCTGTTTCTGCAAACATTGACACACTCTTAATAGAGAGCAGAGATCAGGCAGAAATCTTCACAGATGCACAATGATTCATATTTATTCACTGGGGTAAAGATGCAAAGATTACTATGTTGATCTCCGTATTTAATACCTAATAAATATTATGGTTATGTAATTACTTGCAAAATAATTTCTAGATATTTTAATGGTGATCACTTTAATGCAAATGAGATTAAAATTTTCCCTAAATTAGCACTTGCAGCTCACTTACCTCAGTGACCAAATTGTAATTACAGTTTAAGTTGTCTACAACTCCTGTAGTTCATGTACTCCTTTGCAGACATACCAGAAAACAAAATTTCTGCCCAGTGAATCTTACCAGTTGTTTTGCTCTTAGAACTTATACATTCCACTGAAAATAATGGAAATGTTCATGTTCCAATAAGTGGAAGACAAATTTGGCTTATTTAAGTGATACTGTAGTTTTGACTCCCATTCTCTACTTGTGGTAAAGGGGAGTTTTAAACAAAGTAAATATACATCCATTGCTAAGGTTTTCATGGGAATGTTAGAAGAAAACTGCTAATCAGCTATAGCATGTGAAAGGAAATAAAATGAAACTGTAGATTTAGGTGATATATGTGCAACCTCAAGTCCATTGCAACAAGATAACTTATTTTTCTTGTCTGTGGAGAGCACAACCAGCAGAGGCAGCAGTTTATGTGGCTGGGCTCAGAAACTGAACTGCAGCTGCTCAAGGCTGGTGCTGAGCCACTGTGCACATCGCTGCTCTGGACTTGGCAGAGCTCTGCATGTGGATGGTTGGGCTCAGATCTCCAAGCCTGAGATAGTTGCAGGCTCCTCACCCACCTGTGGAGGTGAGGGCTGACCCTGCTAGGCTGAGGTGAACAGCTTACATAGCACCAGGGAAGAGGAAACAGGGAGCACGAGGATTTTCACAGAGACTCTGTAGAAAGGTGTCTGCATCTGCTCTGTACAGAAAGGGGGGAGGCACAGCTGTTTGACTGAGCTGCAAGATGTAGGGGTGGGGCTGCCATCAAGGCAAAGCCTGGAAGCTTGTGGCTTCCAGCAGCAAGAGGATGGCTCTGTCTGCCCCCACAGATGAGCACCTGCAGAATGGGTTTGTTGCCCTGGTAGTAAAAAAGGGGCTGTGGAAGTATCACACATTCTGAGTCTGAACCTTATGTCCAACAGAAAAGGTGTCAAGGGACCGCAGTGGGAGACTCCCAGCTGCAGGGGACAGGGGACCCATCTGCTAACTTGACCTACTGTCCCAGGAGGCTTGCTGGTGGCTCGAAGCTGGGATGTCATAGAGGTTGCCAAGATCAATCTGGCCCTTGCGTGGTTCCTTCGGCTTCTCCTGTGGGTATCTGCAAGATTGTGAGGGAGATCTGTGGAGTGTATCAACAGCAGCTGTCACATACACCTTCAGGAAAGATAAAAAGGATAATCTGGGGAACTACAGACCTCACTTTAATCGCTGGGGAAATCACTGCATAGAAATTTTGGGCCCATGAAGGCAATGGCATGCAACAAATCACATTATCAAGGGTAAATCATGTCTGATCAGCCTTTGATAATAACATATCTGCATTGAAGATAAGGGCAAAGCATTGCATGTCATCTCAGCTTTGGCAAAACTTTACTAATTTTTTTTTTTTGTTATTAACAACAAAAAAAAAAAGAGAGCCAATGTTAGATACTTGAGTATAACTGGGGTACCATCTGCTATGACACCTGAAACATCTAAAGACTTAGTTATTTCTTTTAATAAAAGTATTTTGCTTCTAATTTTGTATTCTTTAATGAAACCTGAGTATTGAGACTCTGGCTGTATTTTAGAGCTTTCTATATAACGTAATTTTTAGGTAACCTCTATTTAAACTTCAGAAGCGGGAGGAAACAGTAGTAGGTTTGGAGTTACAGTTTGAATAAGGTTAGTTGTTTGTTATATTAACTTGGAGGTAGATACTGATTAGCTCTGACTTCTGAAAAATATCTCACCAAAATGCTTATTCATTCTTAAACTTGGATTTGAGTAGTAAATTTTCTGATACTGTGATTCTACAAGCTATGTTGTTCAGATACTGCTAACTTTTATAATCCTTGGGAATTCATACTAAATTAGCTATATTTAGAGAGATCAAAGTTACTATTGCTGTGAAAATAAAATGTTTAAAACAATCTGTTGCATAGGACTCAACTCTTTATTTGCTAAAAACAAGAGATGTGCAGAGAATGAGGTTTAAAAACTACAGCTCACGTCAAACAGCTATTCTACTTTAGTACAGACAAGCCTTCTGTGAGAGGCCTAAGTTGACACCTTATTTAAATAAAATTCTGTATTTTTGAGAGTAGTAGAAGCTCTTGGGAATGCCTTTTCTAGCCAATGCATTTGTAGGCGTATTGTATACAATGACAGCTTTTAAGTTTGTGTTTATAACGCTGAGTACTTTCAGCTTTCCACTGCAATTACAACCAGTGTACATGAGAATCATTGGGGGATTTAAGGAAGAGGGATTTGTAGTCCAAGTAGTAAAATCTGGGTATGGAATAAATTTTAAAAGCCCAGTTGAAGCAAGATATTTTTTTTTGTAAACTACATCTTTGAAATGTCTATTTTTCATTGGTATGCATGGTTATGAGAGTTAATAATGGGAATAGGGCTTTTGGTATAGAGCCCTAACTAATTCTGGGAAAATGTGTGTTGCAAATATTATCTCAATAAGAGGAAAAAATCATGTTAGTCTTTTAATATGACCCCAAAAATTTGAAACGGAAGAAAAAGCAATTAATGCAATTCAGAACAGAGAAAAGGTATTAAAATGGATGTGATTTCTCTTCTTTGTATCAATTTTGTGGTGCAAAACTCAAGATTAGATTAAATCATTATAGGCAGAAGACTTTTATGCATTCTGAGATTATTAATGTATGCTGGAAATGCTGCAGTGAAGAAATATCTCCCAGAACTGTAATGCTGATATCTTTTAATAACTTTGATGTTAAAAAAAAAAAAAAAAGGAAAAACAAGAAAAAATTCAAACAAAAACCCAAAGCAAAACAAACTGCAAACACTCCAAACAAACAGTCTTCCAAACAACAGTTAACAACCAAAACAGCACAACACTTACTTGTGCACCTTTCTGTTTCTCATAGATGAGTGATTTTTCCATTGTCATGTCTGTCACATTTCCATTTTAATATATTTACTTTTTTTTTCCAAAACCCTTTCCTCCCCCTCCCCCCCAATATATGATTTGCTGCTACAGATTTTAAGCCTTTTTACACTGTAGTTGACTAGTGTGATACACTGTGAAATTGTCCATAAAACAGTTAAGACTTGTCTTTTACCTTTCTGTGATCTGCTTTATTCTGTGGGCCAAGCAAAAATGCTGCATTGAGTTCTGCTGTCTCAGGAGAGTCAGGAGGAGCAGAGCACACCCATGCAGAAGGATGAAAAAGGCTCAGCAACACCCGCAGCTGCCAAACAGATGAGCAGTTTTTAATGGAGCTGAGATTCACAATGAAATCTGGGCCCAGAACTAATCAGATCTAATTAAGACAGACACGTTATGGTCTAGTACTGTTGACAAGGTCAGGGTTCCTGTAGCTCTAAATGAGGCATGTTATAATTATGATCTAATTGAAAAGCTGTGAGTGATACAGAACCTGTGCACTGCTGGGTCTGAAAGAAAAGTTGCATTTCAGGTCCTGTTGTGTACCTTATTAGATTGTTAATGCTCAATTAGACAGCTGTGGATTTAAAGAAAAAAAAGGCACATGATGGCTGCACATGGCTCAAAGAAAATCTATATGAATTTTCAATATCTTGGGGGATTTGGTTCGTGGATGTTTGCTAAATATAGAGAAATAAGGTGTTTGTTTGATGTTAGCTTTGCTTCTCACAGCTTATCTTGATATAAAGCAAGGCAAAGAGCTCCTAGGTTATTTTATTATGAGGCAAAAGTACTGTGAAGGTTTTTCTAAGTTCAGTATGTGTATGCTTGAATCTGCAGTATGATATATGAAATTTGGAGGCCATATATTTCTACCTGTTGTCTATCACAAGCAATCAAAGTGATGTGGAGTGGCTTTTCATTTTAGAGGTTGTGGTGCCTTCATTTCTGTTTAAGTATGACTTGACATGTGGTCATATAAATTGTTATGCCCTACCATGGATTGAGTCATGTACAGTTTGCACAGTACTAGTCTCCCTTTTTTCTGGTGCAGAATTTATGGATTTGAAGTCACTAATTTAATTTTATAACACCATCTCTTCAATGAAAAGTGTTGTTAGAAAACACTCAGGAAATCACTCATACACATACTAAGTGTATTGAAAATTGTTGCTATTATGGAGAGTTCTGTTTTGATCCAGTGTGCTCTTGCATGTGCCATGCACATGTATGCATGAACAAGAGAGATTCTGAGCCTAAATTTGCACTGCCTAGCGTGGGTTAGAGAGGGAGGTCTGACTATTTTCCCAATCTACAGTGAATTCCAATACCACAACATGTTTTTCGTCTGGATTTTCAATACGGTTTTCAAAAACATTCCTAAAGACTTCTCTTATTCTGCTTTTTACCCA
Organism: Hafferia zeledoni; assembly: GCA_035583235.1. Lineage (NCBI taxonomy): Eukaryota > Metazoa > Chordata > Aves > Passeriformes > Thamnophilidae > Hafferia > Hafferia zeledoni. The sequence continues at coordinate 8,727,621 of JAWWEV010000001.1, forward strand.
AATCGAATTTGAAAAGCCTGTGTAAGCTCTGTGAAGCCTTTACATTCTGCAAAGCAACGTGGCCATAGCATTTGTGTGGTGTTGGATTAGCCTTGGCTAACAGCCAGGTGCCCACCACTCGCTCCCTGTTGTGAGCAGGACAGGGAGAACACAGGATGAGACAAGTCGTGTGTCAAGACAGAGAGGAAGATGCTTACCAGGTACTGTCACAGGCAAAAAAGCCTTGGCTGGGGAAAATACATTGAATGTATTGATAATGAAAAATAGAGGTTGAGAAAAAAAGACAAAAGCTAAAACAGCTTCTCTTCCCAGGCTCAGCATCACTCCTTGGCTCCCACATTCTTTACCCTCAGCAATGATCAGCATATAGAGATTTCTCTGAGGCTTCTTCCCTCTCACAGATTTCCCCTGCCCCCCAGTGTGGACTTTCCACAGCCCATATTCAATCTCTCCTTGGGCAACATGGATCATTCCCTTCATTGACTTTTGGTCTGTGTTGCCTCTACAGTTTCTCACACTTTTCCCCTCATCCCTGGCTCTCGGCATTGTTCTGTCTGTCCTTACCCAGGCTTTCCCTGAGGTGCTGTCGTTGTGCCTGTGGGGCTCAGCTGTGCCCTGCAGTGGGTTGGATGAAATGGGCTGTGTCCAGCACAGGGCAATCCCAGCCCCTCCTCACAGAGGCCACCTAGCAGCTCTCTGCCCTCCATGTCAGCCCCTGGGCACCCACACCCAGTGCACACTTCACAAAGGAACACAAAATGCTGTGACTTGATTATGTAGTAGTAGCCAACTAAATGCAGAGTTATACAAACTTCACATCAATTAATGGCTGTTCATGAAACCGTCTTTGGCTGGATGCTTTTTCTCAGATTGAGGGAAAGACAGATTTCTTTGTGCATACCCTATTTGTCTCCTGGCTTGTGCCTCTCTCAGGTAATCAGCAGAGTCAACTCAATGGCCAGCTAAGTGACGGAACAGGAAAAATGTTCGCTACCTTAATGAAAGCTCTGTCTGCTTCTGACTTCAACACAGTTCAAGCTAGCAGGGTAACTGATACGCTGCCAGAAGGCTCTCACTTCCCTATCTTCCTAGGGCTGCACAGCAGGCTTGCCCCCTCACTCAGGGGGGATTAGTCAACCTGGGAGACAGCAAATAATTATGTGGAACCTCCCTTGTGCTGATATAACAATACTCATAGCTGCCTTGAGGTGAGAGAAGGGGTAGCAAAAGAAAATCAAAACTCAAAAAAAAAAAAAAGAAAAAAGGAAGCCCCCCCCTCCACCCAGAATTGTGCACAACTGCATTGATCCTGTATATCTTTCTGGAGGGTTTGGTTTGAATTTCAAAATACTGAGTGGCTGAAGAGATGGAGCGTGTGGCCAAACAACAAGAGCGTAGCTATTTATAGTTCCGGCTGTCCGTCAGTGGCACAGCCATCCCCTCCCATCCAGACAGCAGGAGCTGGAGCGTGTTGGGAGCATGGAGGAGCTGTGTTAGAAACAGCAGCTGTTTGGGTTTAGCCAGAAAGCCATTTGCTCTGATTTGCTGTTGCATGGTCAGCACAAGTTGCCTCTGTGGGCACCGCAGCACCTCCAGGAGGGCAGCAAAGGCAACCTGAGCAAGATGAAATTGAGCAGCAGCAGGCAGCTGTGTGTGCTTTTTCCCATATCTCTGTATGAGCAAGAGTTATGTCCAGACCTGCAGGATGTGTGATTGTTTCCATATACTTAACGCTCTGCCAGGTCTTTGTGCCAGTTCTGTGTGTGCTCTATCCTTCTGTTTTATTCCTTTGCAAACAATCGCAATAAAGGGACTTAAAGCTGAGTATTTTTGAAGAAAGCATAACTTCCTTCTTCAGCAGGTTTGAAAAGGGTCCCTGACACTCAATTTCTATCCCTTTGGGTAACCCTTTGTGCTGATGACTCAAGATAAACTGTAAATAACACTATTTAGAATAAAAGGTGTAGGCCTATTGCATGGTTGTTGCCAAAGAATGTCAGTAACTTTTGTCCTTCTTAAAGGTCTCCCAAGAGTTTGTTCTTTACCTCTCCTGTTCCAAAATTATAAGTACCATACAGTGATCTGGTGGATTTTTGAGATTTAACTATTCCAAGAGTCTATGGAGAAGGGAACAGATAATTAGGGAGATCAATGCTGTATAGTAAATGATGGACTAAATGATGTCTGTAAAAAAACACCAAGGACACTTCACATAAAGCTATTTGTAGAGTTAACATTCCTTTGAAAAGAACAGGGAAAAATACACAGCCAGATGTTTCCATGCTCTAGTTAAACAATCTCTGAGAGATTTGCATAGCTGGTTATTTTGCTCAGTATTTTTTTAATACATATTTGTTCAGACAATACTCCAGAATCACAGAAATGAAGCTCTCACCTCCTTTGCACCTTTGAAACTTCCAAAATATTCTGTAATTTTTGCACAATATCAAAAGTATATAATTAGTATGTTTGAGAAAGCATAGTTTTAAATCTTATTTTCTGCAGAACCTGGCATTCTAAAATTATTAGCCAGTCTGTGAACTACCATAATTTCCTGACTCTATATAGAAAGAAGATGGAAAGAGGTTAGATAAGCATAAAAGAGGGTAAGAAGATGCCCTTTGACTTCCTAGCTGAATAGATTTTAAGAAATTTTTTCTATTCCCATACAATTTTCTTAAAACTTATTCTAATTAATTGTGAGCTGCAGCCCCTGCAACCTTGATCTCTGTGTAAAGGCATTTGTGGTTTTGTAGGTCTTCCTGTTCTTTTTAGTTTCCTATGTGTGTTGAGTTTCAGGTCTCATATGGAAAGAAAAAAAAAAAAGTCATGTTTTTAAATATATACTGGGAGGTTATTTTTTCTTTTTAATTGAAAATTCACATTAATAACAGAGTTCTTTGTGACTATGCTCACACAGATTAAGGTGCTGTGAATCCAACCCTTCCTATTGACACTACGGTCTGGTCTATTTATCATCTGCAGTAATTCCTAATTATTCAGAATGTATCATGCATCAAGTGCTGATCAACTTCAGCATTATATTCTTTTCAACATGAGTTATCATCAATATTTCATGTGGGCTGGCAGGACATTACATTTTTTCTTCTGCTTTCCTTCCACTGGACTTTGTTTTGCCTCAGTGAATTACAGTGGAAAAAAATACTATGTGCGAAGGAACTCGGCTGATATGGCAGATTGTGGAATGCTGGTTCTTCACTGGTATGTTTGTCTTTGTTTTGGGGGATTTCGGCTTTTGTTTTCTTTTTGTTTATTTTTAAACTGGGACTCTGTTCAAGTATTGGCTCTATCCCCAGTTTGTCCTGAGCATCTTCTCCATATTGAGGAGCCCCATGCCAAAAAGAATTCCTCTGGAGGCAAGGCAGTGTGCACAGTATTGGATGTTGGCTCCGCGGCTACAGAGTGGCTACAAGATTATTGTCTGTTTGAAAGGGAAAGGTTCTGAGGAAGGGCTGAGTAGCACTGTACGTAAAAACTACAGGTCAGATTAAGGATATACTTTATTTATAATTTCCCTCACAATACAGTACCCAGAACATTGTTATATGTACAAGCAGGAAGTTGTTTAATGTTTTTAATCTGTAGGAAAAGTGTGTTGGTTTTGATCAAAACTCAAGGCCTTGAGAAGGAAAAATAACAACAGATGGATCCTACAGGTTCCACCTTGAAGTTTCTTATACCAGGGCTTAGTTACTGTGAAAATTATATTTTTGGTTTTTCAGCCTAGGGTAATTTACCCCTCTTTCTGTATTTCTGGATTGCTTTTAGTTGCATCCAAGTAGCCCAATTAAGGTGGATATAGTAGAAACAAGAGACTGTTGGGAGCAACTGGATTATAACTGCATCATAAACAAGAATTATAGTGGCCATACTGGGGTGATGGGTCAAGACAAAATAGAAATATCGATGTGTTAGTTATGGGCATACATCTTTATATTTCTTTTTGCTCTAGGAAGCACTTGTAAGTTGTGAAAAATACAGGAAAAGTGTGGCTAATCATAGTTTCTTGGAAGTCTTGTGAGGTCTCAAGTGAAGATTTGCAAAAAGGAATGAAGAAGAAAAAAAAAGGCAAAAGAGTAGGGAGTTCCTGTTTTTCTTTAAGGAAAGTTAGGCACTGAATATTGGTTGCATGATTAGATGCTAGAGTGGCTTTCCAGGAGCTTGGGGAAGGCGCATTTTGGAGAAACTGGAGAGACAGGAGGTTAGCGTGTCCTGCAGGTGTGTGCTCTACCACCATGGCAGCCTGTCTCATCTTAACAGATGAAACATCCCTGACACAAAAACATCCCTGATACAAAGTATCTTTTGTATAAGATATTATGCTATTTGTTAAAGGAAAGCAGTGTACTGAAGACTTGAGGGGTCTTATCTAAGCGGAAGAAAATAATTTATTTGCATATGAAAAAGTCATTTGCCTTCTCAGTTGTAACCCTAGTCTTAACTACTTAAAAAAAATACAATAAGATTTGTCCCAAGATTTATTGGTAAACAAATAATAATAGAAAAAAAAAAAAAATCAGTCATGTACTTAGTAGCTGACATTCCTTGTCACAGCTGGAGAACTATTCACCGTTTGAAGAAAAAAGGTTCGGTGTTCAAGTACCTTGAGTAATAATCTCTGAAACCAAGCACAATGGAAAGCACATGTACCTGTCAATATATAATTAAACAATGCTCGAGTAGACTAATCACTAATACTTGGATATATATTTTTTAAGATTATTTCATCAGTATTTTGATCTTATAATTCACCCTCAATTAAAAAAAAAAAAAAAAGCAAATGTACACTATTAACTTACTTTTTAAGAGCATTACAGGAAATACGTGCTGTAGAATACAAACGCAGAAAAAAGAAAGGGGAACATTTTGTACTGTCCCTGGATAGTGTTACCCAGAATAAGGTGTCCCCTTACCTGTTGTACAGGAAGAAATATTTAAGGTTATTTCTTTAATGTGGCCTGAGTGTTTTGGGGTGGTATTTTTTGTTTGTTGGGATTTTTTGAATTTTTTTTTTGTTGTTATTTTCTGAATCTGTAGTTGATTCAGGACCTTAATTTTTGCAAAGCTACCTTCAGCTCTGTTAGCTTGCAGCCCAGAAATCTGTAAGCAGTTTCTGAATAGGAATGCTTTATGATGGCATTATCTGCTACAAACACGGCTTGCTTTCTCTTGTTCTTTTCATTTCACTAATCCCTTCAGTTTAGCTACTGCAGTAGTTCAAGTAAAGCTAGAAAAACTACGTGCTGATGCTGTGCTAGACTTTGCCCTAGTTCATTCAGCAACTGGATTTGTCTGCATGAGGATATACATAGTGCTATGAATTACTCCGTGACATACACAGACTTTGGTATTTCTGTTTCTGAAGTTTAGTTCAACTTGGACTTCAAATTTTTCTTTTTTCTCCACTCAAAAATAACTGTTTCCCTCATCTATCTGTTCTGTGAAACAAGTACTGACAGAATTCTGCATTGTAATTGTTGTGTTTCATGCAAGAGTTGATGAAGTGATGGTATATTTTGCATAAAACTTGCTTTTTGAGCCTTGCTTCCAGAGAAAACAAAGCACCAGGACACAGGAAAGCAAATCGAGTCTCCTCAGATCTGTAGCTATTGCATTGTCAATGAGAAATGCTTGCACTCCTGACTCCTTGAGCATAAGCTGTAATTGTTGTACTTCCAGGCCAGCTGCTGAAGGGAGAATTGTTATACTACTTAGCAAAAAAGTAGCCAACTTGTAGCTTAATGTCTGTGTAGTTTAATTAATGCACCCAGAAAAATAAGAAATGAGAAAAATTAGTGCTCATGGCTTAAGAAACATTCCTTTAAGAGTTTTCAAAATATTGAAGGCAAAACCCTTTCATACAATTTTTACAGATTGGACAGCTGACTTCATTGAATATGAAATGTAATTTCAGGGAAACAATAAGTAGTAGTATATGGCTACTGTACTGTTTTTATCGGTCATGTGTGTTCATCCTTATCCGCTCATCACTCCCTTTCTTTTGATGGAAATTCTGAAGGAAAGCATGTAAATATTAAAGTTACAAGTTATTATTATGTATTTCAAAACAATGCTGTACCCCAATCGAATCCCCAAGGTTTACATCCTGAGATAACCAAGTAGTTGTGTTGCTTCTTGCCATCCCTACATTTTTGAGAGAAATTGGGGCACTAAAACTTTAAATGGCATTAGATTCTTCTTCCTTTCAGTTTAGCTTTCTTTCCAGCATGTACATTGTCTTCCCCATCCTCCTCAGTTGGTGCAGTTGTTGAAAAGTTCCAGTTGTTATTAATAGCTTCTATTGACAGCAGTTTTTCTGTTTATTTTATATTTTGCTGTAGTCCAATTCCCACTTCCAATAAGTCCTATTTCATGTTAATTTACCTCCAAACCCTGAAGACTGTAGCAAAGTCTTCTTTAAAATCTTCAAAATCTCCTTTAGCACGTTGAGGAGGGACACTATTGGATTGGCAATCATTAATGAAACATCTGTATGAAGTGCCGTGTCTTGTTGCTCTGCCCTTGCTTTAGTCCTTTGATATTTCTAGGTTTTCTTGTTTCTTTGGCAAAAGCCATCCTTTCCTCCTTTCCTCTTCAGAGGTATTTGCACTAACACTGTTACAGATTAGTCAACTAGGTTTTCAAATTATACCATTCCAGAACATACCAAAATTTAAATTCAGGTCACTCTGTGCCTGCAACAAAGTCTCATCGCGAAAGCTGCAGAATGTGGAGGTATTCAATCAGTCTTAGATGTGTATTTTGGGGAGTGTGGGATTTGAAGCATTGTACTTTATCAGCACATTGTGTGAAGATACCACTGTTGATACCTGCTTTTTGCTTCAACATTTACACACTACAATAAAGGTTTTGTCTGTCACTTTCAAATTTTAGACATCAAAACTAGTAAGTTTTTGTGGAGTTCCTTCCTTAAGTAAGCAACCTACACTTTTCTTAAATGTCTCAATGTAGGCTCCATCTATATATCTTAGGCCTTTTCAAACAGGAAGGTGACAGACAAAATGAAATTTTGACAACAGCAAACCTGAGGGAGGGGGAGGCTTTTTGCCTTGTCAGGTCAACTCAAAAGGAAATCACTACTAAGAGTCTGTTAGTACTCTGCCCTTTGAAATGGTTCTACCTGTTGTTTCTCCGTAGTTGCAAACACATTGACTATTCCTTCTTCCTCCCCTGACCACCTTTTCTATGATAGCTTAGAAAGATGTAATATCACGAAGAGAAGTTCCTTAAAAATAGAAATAATTTCTTATTGAGTAACTCTGCCTGTCCTGTGCTACCTCATGTAACTCAAGCAGCAGGTTCTCCAGATTCAAATTAAGGTTGTCTGTGCTAGTAAGGTAAAACATAAACTTTTGGCTGGAGGATTTTTTGCTAGCACTTCAGAAGTAGCAAATTCTGAATGATGAAAGGTCATCAAATGTAAGCATCACCCTTGTTACATACACATGCCTGAGCAGTATCTCAGCCATGCTTCTATATGATCCAGGTATATTCTGGTCAGAGTCAACTAGTTATTTCTTTGCTTACACTGATTTTTGTGACTACACTAAATATTTGGAGTGATTATTCTATGCATCTACAGGAAAAACTATGAAATCCTCAAGGAGTCATTTCCAGCCGCCTTGGCTTTGGTCTTATGAATAAAACTTTGATCTGTGGAAACAGCCTAATATTGTTTGGAGTCTCCCATGAGAGTCCAGTATGTTAAAACAGCAGATTTCAAATGTTTGGCCTGTCAGGCTGAGCAATCAGAACTAGATAAACTGTAATGGCTTCAAGTTTTGGACAAAATGCACTCATTGAACATATTTCCTTTAAATTATCTCTCTAGACATAAAATTCATTTCTACTCATCTCCCTCATGCCTGACAACATCATAATATGTCTTGGTCAACCAAACCCAACACAATAACAGTTGCAAACTAATTATTCAAATTATGGCAACGTAGGGAAAGATAACCTTCTCCTTTGAATAGCTGGATACCCAAGGCTCCATTTTTTATGATAACCATTAGACTGTCTATGTTTCAGTGTAGCAAGGTGGTAAATAGATCAGTGTGTGCTGAGAAAGATTATTTCATTTTTTTTCGCCGCTGAGAGAACTGGTACTTTATTTACAAGTGGTGTTCATTTTTCATGTCATTGCTCCCACGAGAATTAACATAAATCAGGCGAGCTCAAATGTTCTAATTTCAGTGTGGGACCAGCAGCTGTTTCCCAGAAGTTCAGACATGCAGGACTCAGTAAGTCACCAGTCAGGCAGGCAAAGTCAGCCATATCCAGTTTCATGCCATGCTGCATGTGGCTGTTAGAGATTGTGATAACAAAAGGATTGTGCAAGGCTTCTGAGAAATTATGAGTTTAAGCAAACAGTTATGTAACTGTCCCTCTTGCACTCTGTAAATCACAGAGGCATAAAAATGCAATCTGTGAGTGCCCAGGTCTTTGGAGGGATGCAGTAATGACCTGGTGTAAACATGAGGCCCTGAGTAGCAGCAAGAGTTATACCCATTTTCTTTTCAGTGTTAAATATATATCTAGAAGCAGATAAATTAATGCAAAGAGTGGGTTTTAGTCTACATTATCTAAAAAAAATAACTTACTAGTGCAGCTGGGAAGAGGTAAATAGCTACTGCCTTAGTCTTCTGGTCTGTGATTAGATTGTTCTTACGGCATGATCCATGCAAAGGAAGAAAGCCTGCCACAAGGATATCTTAGGACACTTCTGTGTCCTTTCTGGGCACAGATTTTTCTGGATAGCCTTTTCTTTGTATTAGCTCTGACTTACAGGCCAGCATGTGGAAAGAAAGCAAAGACAAAGGATGGACCTTAATTACCTCTTTTCCTGATCAAAGATATTGAGCTAATTTGTTTGATTGTTTACCATGGGTGTGTTGTGGGTTGTGCAAAATTGTTTAGAACAGTAAGTTAAAAAGGATAGCTTTGCCTTGTGTTGAACCTCTCAGTTTAAGACTCAGTGCCCAGACCTGAGGGTGAAGTCACAGTTCTTACAAATTCTATAAGATTTTGTCTTTGATTCAAGTTAGTCTGGGATGTCTCTCCACCTTAGTGATACACATATGAGAATGGAGAAGGAAGAGGTGAAGGAGAGTGGTAATCAACTCTGTCTTCCAGTTTCACCATCACTTCAGTACAGCTGGGACCAGATCCCAGCTGCACTTGTGGCAAAGTGTATTCAAGGTAACATTTGTCAAAAATCTACAGCAATTACCTGCTGTAGTGTAAGCATCATTTGGTCTCAATTTTTGACATTTCAAAATATCCTTATTTAAAAAAAATACAAAAAATTAATATCAGCTTAATATAATGCATACATTTGGTTTGCATAAAGCATTTTTTAAAACCCTTTCCTCAATGTCTGTTGAGATCATTTTGGTATTTATACACTGTTTCACAAAGTACTACTACAAAGTGGCTCTTGATTTTTGGAGTTCTTTTTGTGTTTGTTTTGTTGGGGTTTGTTTGGTTTTGCTGAAGACTTCCATTTACATCAGGGAGATCTCTGCTCCTGGACATAGAATGTTTCATGGTGAAACTCTGTTGAAGGCCAACATTATAGTTCTGATTTAATGATGTGTGGGTTTGTTGTTGCTGAGGTTCTTTGAGGATTTTTTTTTGTTTGTTTGTTTTTTTTAAATACATGTATCTTGAAATATGTAGTGTGTATAAATGATGTATTTAGCCATCTAATGACCTGGCCCTTGATGGCATCCAGGTTATTAGCATTTTTGTTCTGTAAGTGTAAGTATTACTTAAAGGGAGAAAAACCATTTACAGACTCATTACTTCAGGACCAGTTGGAGTTTACTGGAGATTTACTACATTAGGCCTGAAGGTTCCGTTTGGCTATTTCATTAATATGACTGATCTTCCTTTTACATAAAGAAAGCATTATCTTACCTTATTTTACTGAATATTTTTCAACAGTCTAGCTGCAGAGGATCTATCTCCTTGAAGTGTATGTTTGTGTAATCATCTCGGGTTTTTTTTCTTTCTTTCCTACTCACTTATTTCACTTTTTTCCTATTCCAAAAGAAACTTAGGCAGGATGAGATTTGATTAATGTAGGAATAAGGAGGTTAGGCAGGCTGCACTTGTGTTGACTTCTGACTTTGGCCTAATAGAGATATATTGGGGTACTTAAAAATGGCAGGTTGGGTCCCAAGATTAATTTCCTTATACTGTTGCTTAAATATTTTCTAGTCACAGAGAAGTACTATAAAATATCTACTAAACAAATTTGAATTATGCATTCATGGAAAGTGGAAATTTAAGTAGTTATTTTCATATAGGGAGAAAAAAATATGCTTTAAAACATATGGTGGGGTAGAGAGGGATAATTATTACATTGCAAACAAAATTAGAGTGTCATGCTTAGAATGGGAGAAAATATTTATATTTCAGAACCAGATTATATTGCTAATCAGCTTAAATAAACATAACCATAGATAAATTTATGCAAAAAATAGAAAAAGTGTTTACTCCTGTCTTTTTCTTTAATATTTTTAAACAGTTGCTAATGATATGTAACAGGTAGTAGTACTGCCAATATAAAAGCATAAAGATGACATTGTAATAGCAAAAAAAAAAAAAAAAAAGGGGGGTTTCACTTCAGTGGGTAGCATTGTGAGCTTCTCCAGCTTTGTCAGGAAAACGTGACTTGCACTACTGGAAGAGAAATCTCAGCGTTGAAACGTGATCAGATACAGATACAGGATGTGGCCAGGTAGAGTCTGAAACCTGCCTGGACTGTTTGGGACTATCAATTGCAATCACTAAAGTGTCTCAAATTCTCTATCTATGTCAACAGAAAGGCCAAGTAGGACAGAAAGTGTGCTCTTGTTTCCTACGCATTTGTTTTCATTGTTATAGAAGCAGGGGGAAGAGTCAGCAGCCTTTTCCGGGTATTCTTTTATTAATTAAAATTAATTTTAAAATATGCACATCAAATTAGGAAAAAGATCTGTTTATTTATTCTGAATTGCACCTGCACATGTTATGCACAGTGGTCTATAGGAATGGGCTTGCTGTAACCACATAGCAGGCTGTTCTCACTGCATTTAGTCTGATCAATGATATAAAAAAAAAAAATACCAAGTTTCTGTGACATACTCATGAGTGGTGCAGCAATAATTGGTTGAATATTTATGGTATGTTCAACAGCTATGTTCCTGCTGGAAAGCGAAAACAGTAACTTTCCAAAAAATTAAAAAGAAAATGAAGAACTGCTGATATGTACTAAAAGTGCAAATGTTAATATACTTGCAACACCAACTCAGGCAGAAGGTTGAAGGTCAGGCTTGGAGGGCAGATGTGAACTTCTAAGGGAGCCAGTTCAATAAAGAAAACCACAGTGCTGGGGGGCAGGGGACATTTATTGCCAGCCCAGTGGATTCTGCATCTGCTCTCTTTGGTTTCATATGGATCCAAAAGCAGAGTTTTGGATTGCTTGTCAGTACGTGACTTACAATATTGAGGAACAATTCCCATCCGAGCTTGCTTCGTTCTGTCTTCTGTAGGTAGATAATTTATCTTTTTGCAAGGCACGGGCACAGCAACCACTGTGGGACTGTGATTTCTTCAGGCTGAATAGTGTGTGTTTGTACCAGAAATGCTGATTTTTTTTGTGTGTGTGTGTGGAAATTGCTGATTTCCACATATTGAGGAATAACTCCTGCTGTAGCTGTCACTGAATTGAGGGAAAGAAGGTTTTGCCAGGCTTTGTTTGCTGTTCCTTCAGCTGTCAGCAGGTGACTCAGAGGTGAGTTGGAGGTGTGGCTTGCTCGTTAGCAGGAGATTGAGAAGGCTTTGAAAACATCTCTAGGGAGCGGGCAAACAGGGACCTGGCACATCAGTGAGGGTGTGGCACAGCAGTTCGCACAGGCAGGGCATAAGCCTAGGGGTTTTTTGGGAGGGTTTTTTTTTTGTTTTGTTTTGTTTTTTTTTTACCTTTCCCCACAGCTCAAGGCAGTCATGCCTCCCAAAAAATGAAAGCTGTTGCTCCTGTTACCAGTAGAGGGGTGTCAATACAGACAGAACCCTCTAAAAAGGATGCAGCCACTCAGGCCTCTGGCTGCATAGA
>JAWWEV010000001.1:8739865-8767746 GCA_035583235.1 Hafferia zeledoni
AGATTGGATGTGGCACTGAGTGCCATGATCTAGTAAATGGACTGGAGTTGGACCAAGGGTTGGACTTGATGATCTCGCAGGTCTTTTCCAACCCAATCGATTCTATGATTCCATAAGTTAATGCCACTGAGGAGCTTCCTGTGTGCGTGTTGTCCATCTGCCCTAGCAGCTCATGAGGAAGAAAGGGAGACCTGCTTCTCTCTTCACTTAGTAAAATGACCTGTAAATAGTAAGCAACTGAGCACCATTTATGTCATTTGGAGCTCCTGGTATATGAACTGAATTCCTCTTTGCTATTTATAAATATAGGCACCTTTTAATTAAAAATGATTTTTGGAAAAATAAATATGTATAACTTCTAAACGTAATGCTGGGTAAAAGATAACATATTTTGTGAACTATAGTTGTCGACATTTCTGTATGTTTTGTAAAGTAATTTTAAACAGAAAACTGTATTCAGAGAGCACAACAGATAGTCAGAATTCATTAATTCTTGTACATATATTTATTAGCAAAATTAAACCAATGTTTAAAAAACCCCAACACTTACTTCTCTTATAATCACTTAAAATAAAAATTAGACTATTTTTTCTTTTTTTCTTTTTTTTTTTTAATAGAGTACATTACAACTGCTCAGCTGTAACTATGTGTTAGAAGCAGAAGTTACTAGAGTTGAGCACATCTGATACTTGAAAATATGCTTTGAATTAACTTGCCCTGTTTTTTGCTGGGGGTTTTTGCTTCCTTTTCTTTTCAAAGGCATAGTGCTGCTTGAAGATTTCTAAAATTTCTTGGGAATGTGCTCTAAGGATTTTTTTTTTAAGCATTCCCAGAAGATTTTTGTAAAGATATTTCCCTCCAGGGTTAGCAGGTGTGAGGATGAAATATCCATGCCTTGCTGCAATATCAGGTCTAGAATTTCTTAAGGGCCTGAGACTGCAACCAAGATGCTTAACGGTTTGGTAAACCCTTTAAAGCCTGGAAGTTAGCAGAGAAAACAGAGGAGTATCTGTGTGAGATGAAGCCTATTTAGCCTTCAGTTTCTCTTTTCTAATTTTAAGCTGTGGAAAAGCTTGGATCATGGCATTTTGGGCAGACTCTGTTTGGGAAAGGCTGTTTAGTGAAGTTGTCTGATGTTTGCAGTTCAGCCACTGTTTCTGTAAAGCCAGCCAAGGTCTGTCCTGCTCTCACTGCGATGGCATTTGATCACTTGGTTGCAAGGACAGCACCACATCTGAGGTACCACCAGCTCCCAAGGGCTCACCTTCTGCTTTACAGGTGTTGCAAGTCTTAGTGCACTGTATCTTTTAGTGCATATCAGCAGTTCTTGTACAATAAGCTGTTGCTTCAATAGGCAGCTGAAAATAATATTTCTGATTTGTGTGCCCAGTGCAAGTCAAGTAAAAACATGACAATACATGCTTGATCTAATGCTACCTTGTAATTCTTTTTTTTCTTTTGACTCTTTTCACTTACTGTCAGAAAAATTACTACAGGATCCAAAAGAGTACACAACAGTCTGAATTGGAATGTGTAGGAATGATAAGGTCTATTTGTGTACTACAATGAATTCTTACAATGCTGGGATTACCTGACTTGAACATAGCTGTTTTATGGAAAACTCATTAAATTAAAGGAAACTTCTTAATTTTTTTTTTATTTTTTTTTTTAAAGCAAATATTTTAAGTAATTATCAGGAGTTGTTTTTCCATACAGAACCAACATCCTGCTCTTACTTTTAGGAAGACTAGTTTTCTCAAATACTTCAAAATACACTCTTCTAAATTCTGCTTGCTTTTCAAACCAGAGAGCTGGCTAGTGATTGTATTAATCATCCCAGTATACAAACTCCTTCTTTATTCACTTCTGCTATCTAGGAGATGACAGTGTGGCCAGCTGCCACTACATGTGGGGATAGTTTCTGTGATTTGGACACCTGTCAGCAAGAAACTGAAAACCACATGGAACACAAAACAGCTGCCATGTGTAATGGTTTAATATTAACATACAATAAGGAGCCAGGGCATGTTACTCATTTTGTATTGCACTACAAAAAAATTATGTTGGTAAACCACTTGTGATATCCTCCAGCATTTGATATGCACTGCCAAGTGTTTAATAAATAATATTAAGATTATTTTGTGGACTCCTTGTTATATTATATTTTAAACCTCTTTTACTGTCTGGCATTCTACAGAATGGTAGTTCTTCTCTAGTCATGCATATTTGAAACCAACTGCCTGTTTTCCAGGACGTGCTGCAATGCATACCCATATGTGTGAGATTGGAACTGAGCCAGAGTCTTATCCATCAGCATTAAGAGCATGACAGGGAGCTGCTCTGTTTATGTGTGTATTCATAGACCAGAATGTTACTGCACAGTGTTTCAGATTTACTTGTTTTCAGACAATTTTATTGCAAGTGTTCTTAGACTGGTTAAAGACAGTGTTTCTAGTGTGACAGTAAATCTTTACTACCAGTCCTTGCTGCATTAATTTCATACACAGTGTCATGTTTTTTCCAAGTCTTAGGCCTGTATCCTAGTTGAAACTTCTCAACTGTTTTCTCTACTGGTTTATCAATTTTTATACACAGGATTTTTTCATATGTCATTGGAAGATGGAAGTTGAAAATAGTGCATCATGCTCAGAAATGCAATGTAACATGATAGTAATTAAAATATAATTTTAAATTAAAATTAACAAACAGTAATCGTCTCCCAAGAGACTTTTCTCTGTGTAGTAGAGCATATAATGTTCTATGTTTCTTAAATTTTTTATATAGAGGGCAGTGCTTTGCAAAATTCTAGGTAAAAAATTTTATTACTTGTTCAGTGATGGAGCTCTTGCTTCCCTCACTGCTTGTCTAGTAAATTTTTGACCACATGCTTGAGGGTTAAGTCAAAGGTGGAGCATGGCAAGCTAATTCACATCTTGTTTTAAAGCTGGCTTCAACAGTTTGGCCTTGGGAACGTTCCAAAATACATCCATTTGTACAGGTTGCCACAGATGATTTAGTGGTTAGGGAGGGTCATGCTTTATTTTGCTTTCTGTTTAATTTAATTTCTGGTTTTATAATTTATACTGAAGACATCCAAGAAGTCTGGTTAAAGCTCTTTATTTTCTTCTGTGCAAATACTGGCTTAAATCATTTTAGTGATAAATCTAGTATTTAGACTTGATGGAACAAGCTGTGTATTTCTAATCCCATCAAAAAGGAAAGTTGAAAGACTGGGAGAGAGGAAAGCAACAATGTCATATAAGCTTGGAAGTACCCCAGTTCTGACCTTGCAGGAATGTGGAGGCCAAGAAGCTTGATGAGATTTTTCACTGGTGCTTGTGCCATTTTATAAAAATTTGGTACTGATGTATATTCTAATAGTCTACAAATATTTTTGTTCAATTTCTTTGGAGTGTGTGAGATATTCCCATAGTATACATCTAACTGCATATTTCACTGGTTTACATTGTCAAGCCCACCATGTTAAAGCAACAAACTGTTTATGTATTGCTGGTCCTTCTGCTGTTTGCGATCTGGAAACAACATACAGGAACTATGAAGCAGTGAATGTATTTATTTTTAATAAACTGTTTCAATTCTAAATTCTATGATGGAAAACCAGCTTTTAAAACCTTTGGGATGTTGGATTCTTTACTTTTGGGTTTGACTCAGTATGTGGACTATGTGTTTTGCTAAAATGTGGGCCATTTAAGTGGCTCATTCATAAAGAAAGTTTCTATTTTTCTGGGTTTAGGACTTTTGCTTGTGTTTCCAGGCATGGTTCCTTAGGGAAGGGGAAGTGTTGACTCCTCAGTGATACCATTTTTCACATTGAAGGGTTACACATTTTGAGGATGATTATAAATGTGTCCAAAGTGGCAAAGCTGACATCTAAAAATCTGGAAGTGTTTTTGAATAAGCTATTCACAGCATACAGCTCGGTCTTCATTTGAATCTGTAAGATGTTAGTTTTATAATGTCTCAGTTCTAATTTATTTTTATACAGATTATACCTTCCTAAGCTTAATTGCTATTCTTTTACTAATGTATCCCTGAAGAGCAGCTATTTTACTGCAATTACTGAAAATGAAAATGGGAATAAAATTCAGTGACAGTAAACTAGGCTCCTCAACTCTACACAGTCATTTTAGAAATCTTTTTTTTTTGCTGGTTTTCATTTTTCTCTGCTGAATGATACAGGTCCCACACTATTATAAATTTAACAATCCAGGTCTTAAGAGCCATAGAACCAAATTCTTTCCTGTTAATATCTTAGCAATATAATTAGTAGATGGATGCTGTTGAATTCAACTCTTATTTTTTTTTTCACATTAGTGTTTTTTGATGTAGATGCAGTCATTGTTTGTATCTCCTAAGGTCTGTTTTTTAGAAAAAAAAAAATAAATATCTGAAGTAGAATTATTAGTTGAAATTCTTAATGGTGCATTCATTAAAATAATATCTTCAATTAGTGGGAAGTATCTGTGTGGAATGTACATCTGGAATTTAATTAGCAAATTAAATTTGAACTATGCTGCTTTACCACAGATTTTGATTCAAATGCATGCTATTGGTTCTGATGTACAATTTTTTTTAAGACATGTATATTGGTTATGCTGAGGATCCAAAGTTCAAAGTTGTAAATACTGCAATTGAGAAGGCCCAGCTGGTTTGAGAATCAATGGGGAGGAATTACTGCAAAGCAGGTTGGATGAGAATTGGTCATTCACTGGTACCTCCTCCTCATTGCTGTTTCCTTGTTTGCTGCTTTACAGTCCCATTCACTTCTGAAAATCTGCCTGAGACAACCCTATAGCATTGCATTTTTTAGGTGTTCAAGAGCTTAGCATTCAACAATTTGATGTGATTTAAATGCTAAAGTTATTTATGTATTTTCAAAAACGTATCCTATGCCCATCACAACAAAGTTTTGGTGTTAAAGGCAGAATTCAAATTGTGTCTTGGTGTCTTGAAAGAGTAGGATTTGAAGTTTTCATTCTGTGCTGTGCAGCCTGTAATATTGGGTACTATACTTTAAAGTATATCCATGGAATACTTAAGCTATAAAAAAAGAGTGCAGTTTGAAACTATTTACATTTGTTTAAAAGCACTTGTTTAATTTCTGCTGTTGTTTTAGAAAACCTGCATGTTGTATGAAACTACGGTTTTCATGGAGTTGAGTCTAAGTATAATTTATTGAAGTGGACTACCTCCAGCTATGACAGATGAATTCATGTGGCATCAGCACCTTAAAAAGGAAAATAAAAAAGACGAAACCAGTTGTATAGTTAATAGGAATAAAAATCAATATATAACAAAGGAAGAGGTATGCAGTATAAAAAGCACAACATCAGCACAAATGAAGAAAGATGCTGTAAACCCATGGATAGCTTTAGGATGTGGGATCGGCAATCCTGTGATTCATAAGTAGCTCAAAATGTGGTTATAAAACTCTTACAAGGTATTAAAAAACATGTTTGCAAAGGACTATGTAAATCAATGGTATTTTATTAATGAACTCTAACATTACACAAACAGTGAATGGATAAGCAGCATGTTAACAGTGAATAAGGTTACTGTTATCTGTCATAACCGACGAGACTTGTGACTTTTGTGTGCTGGTGAGACTTAAAACACGTGACAGAAACATGACTAGCTGCATTTGCAAGGGAGGCTGGGCAGGTATGAGCCACCAGAGTATTGTGACATCAGATCTGGCTGAACTCAAAGCGATGGAATCCAAAAGGATACAGCACCAGAGCCATTAGCTCAGGGCAGTGTGGCCACCAGGCGTCACAACTGGAGACTGAGACAAAACCAGCAGAACTGCTGCCCCTTTGGTCAAACCTCCTGGTTGGATTTTGACTTTGAGTAAGTTCACTTGAAGAAAACACTTTGGTTTTTTAAGGCACTGGGATTACAAGTGCTGTGTGAACAGACCATTTCAGAATGCACAGACTGGATCTGGTTTGATGTTTTTTGCAGGAAAAGAGGAAGGGAGCTAGAGGTAAAGCTAAATGTGGGAGTTAGATTAACTGAAAAGCTTCCCCTTCCTAAAGATAAATCCATGTTTTAAGTAACAGACTAAGAAACTCAGTGAAGTATAAATGAAACACAAAGCACTCTGAAGGGCAGTGAATGCTTCCCACTCTCTAGCTCCTAAGTTTTTAAAATATTTCTGTTATTTCCAGCTGCATAGCTCAGGTTTGTATTTTTGCTTTGCAGTTTTTAGGACTTTCAATCCCAACTGACCTGTCAGGTAACTCCCAGGTCATTTGCAGCTTTCCCTGCCAAAATAGCCATCACACCAAAATCATACTGATTTAAAAAAACATAACAAAGAATAAATAATAAATTAGGGAGGAAAATCCTGGAACACTGCTCTAGATCATGAAAGTAAAGATGACCACACTGTACAGATAGTCCTTGTGAAATGATGTCCCCAGATGAACAGATCTTGTGTTTCTGGAGATGAAGAAATACAACATGGTATCCCCAACAAATGAAGGATACTACAAGAACTTTCCAAAATGGAAATAATTTTGTATTTAAGGTACTGGTAAGCTTAGCCTATCAATAATATTTTTGTCTGTTGGTCAATGATTCTGAAAGTTGTGAAAAATTCTTTATGAGGTGTTTTATTTCTTTTTTGTGTGTGTAACATGAAAAAGAAGAAATACTTTTGCACTTCTTTGCAGTGTAGACTCTCAACTCTGTCATGGAAGTCTTCATTGGACTAATATTGAATGTGGTTCTGTTATGATTAACAAACATCTGTACAGAAGTAACCTCTATCCAAAAGTATAGGGAAAACAAACAGTCTTCTCTGTTTAATTGCAGAAATAAAATCTCTTTTTTGAAAGTCAACTCCCAAACTTGAATTAATAATGCCTGTTGTTAAAAACAAAGAAAATAAATTATAATTACTTTATTGTAAACAATTATCAAAATGTAAGGCCTATTAAAAAGCTCAGACTGGCAGTAATGAACAGACATTTCTGGAATGTGGAAAAAATCTGCCTTTTTTTTTTTTTAAGGATGCATTTGCATTTATCATTACACTTCAATTTTTATATTATTATCTCCTGTTGAACAACTAAATTTAAAACATGCACTTTAAATTACTCCTGAATAATAGTAATAGGAGGAGGAATTGATAAGTAAGTGATCCTTGAGAACTCACTCCATTTAGAACTTTGTCTTAAATTAATTCAAAAGCGTTACATGCTTCATTATTTCCATCTCCTCTTTGAGACACATGACTTCCACTTACAACTCAAGTTATGAGGGGGAGACAGTGTGTTAAAGATTTCTAGAAGCTCTCACTGGTGTGCAGTGTTGAATTTGGGGGTGTAATGATGTTCTGTGCTGGTTTTGAGATATGGATATGTCCATTTTAACCTATTAAAAAGCCCCATTCTTTATGCATTCAGCATCTCTTCCCCATACTGTTCCTGAAATTCAAGGGAAGGTATCAAGAATTTTAGGAAGCTTTCAACACTTTTTCCACACAGCTTTTGGGATATGATAAGCACAACTGGTGGGACTAATCAGACCTCTGTGCAGCTGAGAGGAAACCACATGTATGTGCTGTGGGGGTCAAAGGGAAGCCACAAAGGCGCAGTCCCGTTCCACTCTTAACCCTTGTTTGGTCCCTGAAGAGTGAAGAAGGAAGCCACAGCTGTGGGTCAGAGTTTCTAATGTGGTTTATGGCAAGGCAAACCAGCACTTATATAGGTGTAGCAAGACAGATACATAAAGTGTAAAAGTAATCTGCATGCACAGCAAGTTTGTGACCCCTCAACAACACACTTCAGATGTTCTCTGGGCAGTTCATCACCAAACACTGGGGTGAATTTCTGTGTGAGCCTCTCATTCCATTCTCAGATCAGGTTTTGTATTGTGAATCCCTGTAACAAACAGCAATGTGTTTAAACAGAAAATACAGTTGATTTGTCTCTTCTGCCTGTGGCTGGGTGATTTGCATAGCTCTTACCTTTTAGAGCACTTACACAATTTGCTTTGCAGTAGAAACTTTTGTGCCTTTACAGACTAAGGGCCATAAGAGAAAGGAATGCATATCAGGTGTGTATATGAAGGTGAGGGGTTTTTAATGCCAGTACTCAGCAATTAACAGTAAAGTATTTCAGTAGTTAAGAAGCCTAGCAGTTTCAGGAGCAAGCATGTCCTTAAAAATGAAAGAGCTGTGGCAAGTCAACTCAAGAGACCTGGTAAAGGCAATCGTGACTACAGATCTGTAAAGAAAGATTTTATTTCATGCCGGCAAAATAAAGTATTTTGAGTGAAATATTTATTTAGGTTTTTTAAGATGTCTTTGTCCACAATTGGTGGATTTTCTTTATTTAATATATATACAGGCCTTTTCTTACTCTGATAATAGCTTTGCAGCTGTTAGGGTTTGGGGGTTGGTGGGGTGGTGTTATTTATTTATTTTTATCAAAGGCATTTAAATGGAAATTTCAGCAACCCTTTGACTATCATTAGTAATATGATTTTTTGCTGGATTATTGAAATATAAATGAAGAATGATATTGCAGTAATCAAAAAAAAAAAACCCTAGTATACAAGCAGTAGAACTTGTTCTAACATTGGATGATGAGTCTGCTGTGTCCTCGAGTTCTGAATAGCATTAAGAAATGCTGAGAATGGGATTTCCAAAATGCATTTGAAGTAATGCAATATTTATGATGATAAAGAATGTACCACTGGCTTCCCATATAATCCCTTGGGGCTCGTTGGCTGCATAATTAACATAGGTATTAAATTAGACTTCCGTAAAATTGGATGACAATTTCTTTTTTTTTTTTTAGCAAAAAGACCAAGATTCTGCCAAGACAAGTAAGAAAACTGAAACACATAACTAGCTCTTTTCTAGCTATATAAAAATGGCGCACTATGTTGTGTCAAAGATGCAAAAATGGCAGTGGCCTAAAGCTGCTCTTGTTTGGCTGATAGCTAAAAGCAAGAATTGCTGACTGTGGGATAAAAAGCAATTGCTGCAGTCATTGATGAAGAGGTTTGAATATTGCACTGATTGATTGTTTGCCCCTGTGAATGTGTGGCATCCCATTAAAAAGCTTAATCATCAAAGTTAAAAGTCACTAACTTATATGGAATCTGACTTAAAATGTGGGCTTGCCTGTTAAAATTAATTGTGCAGTAAGATTTGTGTATAGCCTTACATATGGGCTTAAAAATTCTTTTTAGAACTGGAATTAGAGGAACTGAACCAAACCATCAATATATCAAGTCACTGTGTATTGCCTTCTCTTCTGCATGACCTGTCACCATGACACCACTATCCCAGTAAATCGGGTCACTCACTGGTGCCAGCCAGAAGTGACACTGATAGAGCAGGCACCAGTTTATAGAGGCAAAACTAGGATACTTTTGACATTAAATATAGTTCTCAACTATTGGGTATTTGAGCCTTTTGTCTTCTCCCCATATTACTGACAGTCATCCTCATTTCCCTGAAGAGAAACCCTGTCCCACTTGAAATCAGTAGGAATTTTGGTAGTACCTTAAGAATAGCCAGGAGCTCCCTTTCAATTCCTGATGCCTATGGGAATGAAACCTTGGGAAAAAAAAACAAAAAAAAAACAAAAAAAAAAACAAAAAACAAGTTTACCCTAAAAATGTAAGAATGGTGTCCAGTTTTGAGGTCCAAGAGTAAAAAAATATTTTGTCTGTGGAAGCTGTTTGGGATGTGTCTATCGATTGTCCATATGAAATAATCTGCTTGCAGCATAACAGGTATTAAATGAGGTGGTACTTTGTGGCTCGCTGAGCAAAAACTCAAATTTTCCGTGGTGTTTAAATCAACCATGACTGTCTAGAAAGTTTTAAGTTGTTTTTACCTGGTGGATCCTGAGACAGATGCTTTTATAAACTTTAATACTGCCTGATAATTACTTTATGTGAAATGATTTAAAATGCAAGACAATATTTTCATTTCTCACTATAATAAGCAATTATTGACTCCTCTGTCCTTGGTGGAGTGTAAGGATTTATTAGCATCAGAAATTAATATTGATCAAAACTAAGATGGTGGGCCAGTGAATATTAAATGAAGCTATTTTCATCTTCCCAAGGTTAAACTAAGATTTTGTGAATTCTGTCACCAAGATTTTCCTTCTGGTTTCACATACATTGAAAATGTAATTGCAGATACAGGACTTGAGCTAGCTGTAGATTTGGTGTCATTTGCAATGTGATACTTCAAGCAGTTTTAAGACAGATGGAAATGATTATCAAAATCATACAAGCTGTTTAAAAAAAAAAAAGGTGGGGGGGTAGATGTGATGTGGATGTGGAGAGAGACTGGAGCCTTACTGTAGATGAAAGGTTTGCCCACACTGCTCTGTCATGTCCTAGCCCTGACTGACATGATGGCAGATGTCCTGGTGGTGGATTATTCAATCACCATTCATACATACAGATGTCACAGATGTCCTATGGATCTACAGATGCTCTGGAGTCTGCATCACCTTCAGGAGTCATGAAAATCTTTGCTGAGCTGGGAAGCTGTTAAGTTGCCATTGCCTTCACAGATCATGGTTTCTCCTGTTCGTATGTTCTTTAGGCTGCCTCTGCCCATCTTTTTTATTCCCTGGCTGTAGCCTATTTTCCTTCAAATTATAACCAAAACTGCTGTCCCCAGTCATGGTCTCAGACCTAAATCCTTTCTTTTAGTGTAGATTAACAAAACATCATTATGAGAACTTTTTATATATTTTAAGTCAGTTTTAGTTTAAAATATTTACTGATATAAAACACCTTCACTGGTACACACAGTATAGTAGGATACCTTTGGCTTGACATTTTGAAGTGCATGTTGGTGAATGCTTTCAAAGCTTATCTCTTGCAACCTCTTCCAACAGCCTCTTCCAACCTCTTGCAATAGCTTCTCTTCCATTACTGAATTTTTTTACTAAAGAAAGTATGGGAATTTTTTTGAGTGTCAGAAAAATATAATTTAAAAAAACCCTTGTTGCTTAAAATAGTGATCTCAAATGAAAATTCAGCTCAGTGCTTAGGCCTAAAAAATGTCTTGAGTCTCTTTGGATTGTTATTTTGTGAACAAAGAACTGTCTTAATTTCTGCATTCTAAAATAAATTCTTTCAGTCTTATGACTGACTACAAATCTAGACACTCAGTGATGTGCAGCCAATCCATGGACCATGATAGCCATTTAAATATTTCCTATCAAAACTATAGGCAAAATAAAATTGTAAGGTTGGCCACGATCCAATACTGCCAAAAGATAGAACTGGGCAGGGAACACAGACACAAATCAATGTGCTGGTAGTTAAAACACAGGGTTTGTCTCCCACTTCTTCTGTCAATATAAGAATGAGCAAGTTTCATTTGTTTTTGCTTTTCTGTGTCTGTTTCTCTTATATTTCTTTGTCTTGACTACCTAGATTTAGAGATAGATCCTTCTCTTGCCCAGTCCTCAGTACTCAGAAATGTATAATATTATGAGCACAGGATATTTATGTCTGCATTTAAATTAGTCTGTATTCATCAGAGCAGATCATTTCAGACTTTCTGCTTAGAGCTAAAGATGATTTCCAAAAGCTGATGAATTAGGCTGCTGCCCTTTATAGCACTTTGCAACGTGTGCTGGATATACATAATGGTTGAGGAACAGAAGCATCATGAATGTTTCATGTTGGGAATGGGAAACGAAGTATTTGGAATTGGCATGCAAGGTAGATCTATGGGGGGGATTGTAATATGAGTAACAGCAGGTTCTAGTTTCTTTGGATATTGTAGTTCCTATGGGGCCTGAGCAGAATGAAAGGGAACGTGGAGTCTGTCCTTTGCCCACCACTTCCCTTTCACTGCTCCTGCTGCCTTTCTTCAGGTCTTGGGTACCTGCAAAAGGACCAACCCAGTAAGAAGAGGTAAGGGCAGGAAAAAAGTACATCTAACGATGAGGAAGTTCATTGCATGATCATATTACATCATATTGTTCATGGCCGTCTCCTGATCTGTGCTTGGGCTGTGTCCTTGGAGCTATTAGAAAGGTCACTGGTTCCACAATGGTGCCTTTCTCTGGTCTGGTTTTTAGTATCCCATGAAGTTAGGAGAGGGACAAATAGGTTTTCTCTGTCTGGCACTTCCCACTTTATTTATCTTGGTGTTCAGGAAACTACTGAAGAAAACAGGGGATAGTAAGCAATGCATTTATTCCACTCCATTGCAAACTAAGGCTGTCTGAACCTTCTGTGTCCCTATTAAATTAAATGGAATCATTAAAAAATCCTTTTTTTTTTTAATTTTTTTTTTATTTGAATAGCCAATGGCAGTATCTTAAACTGCATGCCAACTAGAAAATAGGAGAGGTTTATATAGCTGAGCCACCCTCCAGTTCTTGGACTGATATTTCAAGCAATGTAATGACATGCAGTCACATGTATTAGGTTAATTTAAAACACAGTTTTGCCCCAGTAACATGCTGACTTGAGATGTATTTTGCTCAAAGTTATTAATTCAATGAGAATCCTCTATTTCAATGTCATGTCTAAAAATTAAAGTACCAAAACTGAGTGCAAACACATCTGTTTGAGATGACAGATTTGCCTTTAATGCTTAACTTTGTTCTGTCAAGAAAGTCCCTGATTTGTATTCATTTCCTGTTTCCTTTCTTCATTCTGCATTTGAGTAAAAGCTTAAAAAGTCTCTTTTTCTTGCTGACTTACTTATCTTAATTTCTCTTTGATCTTTTTTTTAGTTCTTTTTTTTTCATTTTAACCTTTCTGTAGCTGTACATGTTTTTTAAAGCTGTTATTCTCTCCAAAAATCCCTTTCCTTTCCTCAAGATAATTTCTGTCCTTGAATAAAACTTTCAGAGTAGCTCAAGTCCCATATTGAGAAGATGTAATTACTTAGAAGCCTTTTCTCTTTGAGAATCATTGAACTAAATATTAAGCTAATCACTTCAAGTGATTTATGTTCCAAACTTGCTTTTGTAATCTTTGGAATTTTGCCTTAATTTTTTCCAGTTGTATCTAGTTCTTTCCTTGCTTCCTTAACACTTTTTTTTAGTACATAATCTTCTGCTTTTTTGATATCCAGTTCTGTTTTGTTTTGTTTTTCCATTTCTCTCTCGTGCTAATTTCCAGGGTATTTTTGTATCTATATCCTCTATTTCGTTGATTCGTTTCTTTTTTCTTTTTACCCATCGGCATGTTCAGCCTTCCTTGACTTTCATCTGGTGGTTTTTTTTTCAAGTCTGCACAAGAGAAATGGTGGCATCTTAACAAAGCAAGGGAGGAAAACAACTCCATATAGCAGCCAAAATCTAGTGTTTTATTCAGCTCCTAATATTCTGTTCATAAGACACCTTCTTCATATCCATCTTTCAACTAATTTTCTTGAAATGCATGCTGCAGAAATGTCTCTTTAGGGAGAATTTGTGAGCCTCAGCAAGGTAAGTTGACAGCCTCAGAAGAGAAAAATTTAATACCTTCATTAAGCATGGCTACAAGGCAAAGGTACTCTTTCATTTCTAGTAAATTCCCCAAGCACTTTCTTTCCTAAGTTATTCTTTCTACAGAACCATATGAAATTGAGTCTTTTTTGCATTTACAGTAGCCTTCTGCACTATAAATTACAGCTGAGATTTTTAACCATTTTATTCTTTCTACAGTTTCTTTCTGTAACAGCTTTTACCCTTTAGAAAGTTAAGAATCATGCAGTGAGATATGACACTCCTTAAAATTGCATCTATCTACAAAATTCATGATATGGATGTTTTCCATGCAAAGAAAATTTTACACCTATCTAAACATCCCAGGGAAGTAGTATAAATACAAATTTGGTTAAATTAACAAGTGCATTTAATTCCCAAAAAACTCAGACTAAAGCATATGCATCATTTTTCTTCATATGCCTCTACAGTATGTTATATTAATATGTTACTATGAGATTGATTTCAATTTAAAAAAAAAGTTACACATTTTAAAATTTTCAGATTTATTGGTTCCGCCTTGCCATTTCCAATGGATGCACATACTTCTTCAATTAGGCCAAGTCAGTTTGTAGTTTTGTAAGAAAAGTGGTATAATTTGAGTGACTAAGTTATGAATTGTGAAATACTGTGAGTGAAAGGTCTGTGTAGCATTGTGGTGAAGCTTTCAACATAAAAGTGTATGTGCATCCTAGCAAAGATAAGGTCCAATAGAAGAAATTCTGCAGACTGAGCTTGGGTAGCCTGGATCCCAGCTGTGAGTCTTTGATCATTGGTTAAAGTAGCTGTTTAGTTGGAGAAAGCAGGAATGAATCTTTTTGTGAATTAACTAAAGTGAAAGTATTGTAAGGATGTTTTTTTCTTTTATAAGTTTTTAGAATAGTTTGAGGGGGCCTTTTGAAGACATGTAGACCAAACCCCTTTCTGTAAACTTTCTCATAATTGATGTTTAGACTATAATTATTAATTGCGTACTTTTTTCTACTGTAACACATCTTGGGTGTCAAGGATGGTTTCAGGTCAACTGACAAGCTAAAGATAAGATGTGACAACAGCAAGTCCATGAACTGCTGCATTTCTGTACATGTTAAAGCCACAGTCATGGGTTCGAGTGCCACAGCTACTCAGTCAATATAAAGCACTACAATTACAGGCAGTTTTATTTCTCCTGTATTTAGTTGCTTGGAAAAAAGTCATCACGTATTGCCCTCACCAGCTTCCTCAGAGAACGTGAGTGCTTTGAAGAAGCAGTTCTTTCAACATCAAAATTTTCTCATTTCTTCTTTGCTGCATTAATGAATGTTGGGCATTTACCTTTTTCCTACCTTCCAGGCTCTTCAGCCTAGTTATAGATTATATGAATGGAATATTATTCATATAATTTCATTCTTATTTGCAGAATATTTTGGAATAAAAGGAATAAATGTTTCTTTAATTTTTTGTGAAAATGAAGCTGACAGAAGTTTTATTTGTCCTACTCTTGTTCTTTTTTAGAGCATAGAATGCCATTGGTAATCCATGATTCATTGAGGTGTTATGAATGATTTGAGGGAAAACTGTAGGTATTTTTTGTTGGATTTTCTTTTCTCTTTTTGGTTGATTTTTTTTTTTTTTTTTTTTTTTTTTTTATTTTTTTTTTTTTTAAGGAAATAAGCTGGAAAAAATTTCAGAAATCTTAAATTCTAGGATGGAGAAATGGAGGATCACATTGACAATCTTTGAGGTTATTAGGAACCGGAAAAGCTTTCATTCCACAGCTATATCTGGCATAATGAGCTTTTGCCTGAATAGTAAAATTATAAACAGTTTCAAGCTGGGCCTTGGGAAAAGAATCATCTGCAGCATCACAGACCATTAGCAATGGATGCAATATATTAACAACCGATTAGGAGAAAGAGAAACCTTTTATTTGCAGGTGTCTCCTAAGTGCATTCTCAGTTTTGGCAGTGATTTTCATGGTCTCTGCATGAGGAATAAGTTGTTCTTTCAACTGCCCTCAGCTTCGTGCTTCCTACTTCCTAAGCACTTTGACTGTTCTCTTGTTGCTGTATTGTGAGCTACAGTGAACTGAAAAGCTGGTTAGGGGTTACTACTTCTGTTTTCATTGTGATGCTGTAGGACTTATGACTTCTTTTATTAATTTCTTTGGAAGATGAGCACAGTCTTGATCCTTGCCCCTACTTCTTACTGTCCTTGCTGGACAGTTTTTAAATTAAAAGTTTTGCCTACATTTTCTACATGCCTGTCTGACATCTTGCCAGTTAAACCAGTTTCACTGTACTTAAAAGCTTAAACTACAGTTGAAAAATAACTGGTGCAGAAGCATCTTCCAGTGTGACGACACACTCTAGGACACATACAGTTTCTAGTATGAAATTGTTGTTTAATATCACAGAAACTGGTGCTATTGTTACGTGATTTAGCAATAAGGGAACAAATTCTCATATACCACGTTGTTATAGCTCAATTGGGTACTCCAGCTGACTCTGCAGACTCCTGTGTGATGCCTCCAGGGAGAACTTGGCAGATGAAGTGGGTTTTGTATGGTGCACACTTCTTTTAATGATGGAAATATGATTTAATCCAAGTTCCTAAGAAGAGTTGCTTTAGAAGCTTTGTTATGTATGAAGCAATTTGCAAAGACAATTCTGTTAAAAACTACATTTTTACAGTTCTCTGGTGACTTGGTAAAATTTCAGATTATTTTAATCTCTTCTAAAAAGAGAGACTGCTGAATTGGAAAAGTGTCTGGCTTGGGGTTTTTTGGTGAATTTTTTTATTGTGTTTTTTTGTTGTTGTTGTAATTGTTTGGGGTTTTTTTTAATTTTTTTGATGTTGGTTGGATTGGAGATATTTGTGTTGTTGTTTTTCTACTTATTATTCCGAAGACAGTTCTACACTTTACTTGTGTCTGGCTCTAGTAGCAACTTAACATCAAAATAACATTGTAACTGTTTACTCTCGGAGACGAATAGGTTAAAGGACCTGATCATGTGAAGAGTTTTCCAGCAGGACAGTCCCAAATTCAATGTGTACTCTTGAGTCTACATAAATAGTGTTAAGAGAAGCTTATTTCTTCAGTGAACATAACTTTCCAGTTAAAATTCAGCCTTTATGCCCCATAGTGTTTGTACTTGCGTCTGGTGTACAAATTGTGAGGGGTTTTTATCGATTTTGTGCTTTTACCTTTTATTTAACAAGCATGTCACAGGGCTTACAAAAGATCCAGGGTGGCTTGTGAGCACTGTAGTACAAAGGACTGAAAGCTTTTTCTTTCCTTCCTTATGGAATTCAGTGTTGAAACTGAGGCATTTACGTACTGTTGTTGAAAACCTTCTGTTGTGAGCAGAACTTGAAAAGAAAACAATACCATAGTGAGGCACTTGTTCTTTTATTGCAACCTGCTTTTAGCTGTTTATTTTATGCTGATTAAACAGACTCCTTTCATTAACTGCACTTCCTTAGGTATTGTTTCTTCTGCAAACAAGACAAGTGCCAAAAATAGTCATTGTTTGAGCTTTGTTCAACCTGAACTTTTGCAAAGCCATTCCCATGTGCTCTGTAAATAATAAATATAATGCAATTCCATTAGTCCAATCATTCTAGCACAGAAGGAGGATATTTAATGAAGTCAAAAGCATATTTGAAAATACATCCTAGAGAAATATAAGCAGCTGGCTAGTGCAAGGAAGAAAAGTTAAAAATACTAACTTAAAGAAGAAAGGTGCAGTTTTCAGACTACTTTTTTTTTTTCCCCATTCATTCTTTGCATTACCCTTCAATCTTTCCTGAGTTCTGACAATATTTATAGGTTGTGGATTGTGGATTTTTTTTCAGGAGAAAATTTTCAGTCATTCATGGGATTTTTTCTTTTGTGTGAGTTGCATTATTCAGGGTAATAGAATACTATGGCATGTGCTGTGTGTGCAGTGCTGAGTAGAAGCCCAAATTCCTGCAGAAATACCTGATAGGGAAACTTGCTAAACTAGCCATGAGCTGTGTCTTGCAGAGCCACTTGGGTACTTCTGCATTACACTTCTTGTGTCAGGTGTACTCACAGTGGCACTGATGCAGTGCTGGACCAAAGTGCCAGGTGTCCCCTCATCCCCCTGGTGTGAGCCTGGCCTTCATGCTGAGTTTGGCCAAGCCAGGCTCTGTCCACTTGGTGTCAGGGGCCAAGATGGGCTGAAGTTATTCAGAATGTGTGGTGCTGGTGCTGCCAGCCTGGCTCCGTTTACCAGGTGAGGGTGTCTGTCAGGGAGAGCAGGGTCAGGATTTATAGGGGTGATGTGAGGTACGCGTGAGTATCTAACACCATAGGATAGTTGTCTAAAACACACGTATATCACCACTGGGTCAGAAACAACTGCCCCTCTAATGAGTAATAAGTGATAAAATAGTAAGTTTTTGAATATTCCTTCCTGTTTAATTATACCTTGCCTTGTGTTTTCCCACCACTGTGGTTGGGGACTATAATTTAGGGAGGAAAGTAGTGTTATTTAGTATTTGAATTCCTTTCAGTCCTGGCAAATACTGAGCACACTGACCTTGATCCAGTCAATTGTTTAAATACATGCTGGTCCAGTGGTTTTCTCTTCCTGCTTTCTAGACACATTGCCAAGCTCAAAATTAAACAAAACAGTACAGTTCATTATTTCATTGTTTCTTTCCTCACCCCAACTGTTTCATCACTGGCAGAAAAAACCCTCCACGTTCTGAGCCCTTTTACTCTGTGTTCTCACTCCTGAATACCTGACTTCACATCTTTTACAGTCAGTCAAAGCATGGGAAGTTTTATTCCACACTGACTCTTAAACTGTATTTGGATATAAAATTAGTGTGCACTTCCTGCAATGTTTATGCTGTTGTTATTGTAATTTAATCTCGCAATTCGTTACTAACTATACCTATTCTAGGTAACCTTATGGATTCTAATACAGATTTTTTTTTTTTAACTAGTCTTCTCGATAAAAGGTCAATACTGTGCTATCTATGGTTTACCTGATTTATTTCAAAGGGAATTAAATTGATTTTAGGCTTTTCAGGTCTTAATTAAAAAAACACATCTTTTATTTCTGATTAAATCAAAGTGAAACTGCCCCCTATAATAATATGTTTCATGTAAGAGAATTTTTGGACTTGTGTTAGTTGAGTAAACTCAAAATTAGTCTCTATAGGTCAATGTATTCTTGAAGTCTGACTGAAATGCATCCAACAGAAACTCAAACATGTCCAAGAAGCACTGAACCGTCATTTATTTATTTTCCTGGCTCCATACTACAGTAAACAATAATTGCTCAAATGCTTTGTGTTTACAGCAGTTTTAGAGCAAGAAATACTATATTTTTAAAAATGTATGCAAGAAACTTTGCAAGAACTAGGTGTGTCAGACAAGCTGGCTGAAATCAGTAAGTAGACCGCATAACTTTACTTTATATTTAGCCATTCAAACACAGAGATATAGTTGAGAAGAAATAAGATAAAAAATTGAAAAGTTAATAAAAGACTTAGTTGACTTAAATCTCCTGTCAAAATCAGTAACAGATTTGCTTTAGCTGTTATAGAAACAATTTTTAGGATAATCTGGAATTATTTAAAACTAATATTACATTTTATTATCAAGCCATCTGGGGGACAATAAATATTGCTATTAAGTCATTAATGAAAATGAGTAAAACAGTTCATAAAAACTTAACTTCACATGTTTCTCTACAGCCCCTTTCTTTTTATATTTTCACTAATGGCCTTGGTAGCAGAAGTCCTGGCTGAGGGTGAATTAGACTTCAGAAATACCTCTTATTTTCATGAATATCAAAGTTGGTATATTATTTGTAATCATTGCATCACCAACACTTAGAAGTGACCTGCAAGGCTGCTGCCCTTCCTTTTCATGTTGTTTCCACTCTCTCTTGTCATCCTCATCACAGTTTTTTTTTGCCTCTGGCTACTTGGAGGAACTCGGGGTGGTGTCTGTGGAACCAAGCTTGTCGTTGCTGAAATGTCAGTTCAAGTGGGTTTCTATACCAGCCTTATCAAGAGTCATAAAAGTCTCTCAGTCGAGTGGGCTGTGGGAGCAGCAACAGTAGGAATAATGTGAGAGCGGTCCTATAAAGGCCAGGGTGCTTTGGGAACAGAGTAGTGCCAAGGGGTTGGATGTGGTGCAACTTAGGTGTGGGGAGTGGCAGAGCCCAGCACAAAGAGTGGGTGTGGGAGTCCCTTGTTGGATTATGTTGGTCCATTTGTTCAGTCTGTTGAGTTGCTAAGGAAGCAAGGTAAATCACTTCTATTCCTCATCTGTAATATGAGGGATGACAGCATTTCTGTGATGAGTGAATGTATCCCAGATATAAAACACTGAAAGAGACAAGCAGTAGTATTTTGTTTGGGAGTTTAAGATGGAAAGAAGAATATTTTGGACCAAATCTGAGGAAGGTTAGCCACAAAAATCAAAATTAGGAGAGGCCTTGCTCATTCACCTCACTCCTACCCCTACCCCTGTGATACTCAAAATGTATTTCTTAGTTCTATACAAGGTATTTTCCTACTGTTGAACTGGGCTGGATGACTAGAATGAAATTAATTGAGAACATTGCTGATATTCTAGACCAAGATGAGCATGCCTTGCTGACATTTTCAAGAAAACTGGTTGAAAGATGTAGATTGTTTCAAATTTTGATACTTTAACACAACCTTAGAGAAACTAAAAGGAAATCTTTAGTGATTTTGTGTTTTTCTGTAATTTCTGAAAATATTTTATTTAATGTTCTTAGCATAAGGCAAAATGTAG
Source organism: Hafferia zeledoni (assembly GCA_035583235.1). Classification (NCBI taxonomy): domain Eukaryota; kingdom Metazoa; phylum Chordata; class Aves; order Passeriformes; family Thamnophilidae; genus Hafferia; species Hafferia zeledoni. The sequence goes on from JAWWEV010000001.1 coordinate 8,760,155, forward strand.
TATTTCCATTCAAATTACCATATTTTTCTAGCACTGTACAACAGTATATAAACAGACATGCTCTTATTCTAAAAAGATCTGAACAGACTGCTGAAGGTTTCCCTCCCATTTTACTTGTCTGATTTATAGCTGGAGTTGGCAGCAGTGTCTATAGCTAAAATTTCTTAACACTTTCTGTTACCACGTCTGCTTTCAATTGCTTATAATTTTGCCAGCTTCAACTGCTTCCCAGCGCTTTTAGACCTTTTAGCTTGGCCAGTGGTTTTGAGCTTTTATGGTACTGGTGAGTTACTTCAGAAGTTTTATGGGCCTCATCTTGAGCTGATCTTAATTTGTGTAACTTGAACACTGGGCTTAGCTATACTTTCCTGGATATAATGCTGCAGAAAGGACCCCAGCTGGTTTTATTTATTTCTTAGCGAGTTGTGATGTGAATGAGAATGAGACAGACAGTAAGGGAAATGGGAGGAATTTGGGCTGGAAACTCTACAGTCATGACATGTAGTAACTTCTTTCTATTACTCTGCCTTTTCATGTTGCACAAGCATGTGGATTCCATTTGACTGTAGCCAGCTCTGCCCTTCATCATGCTCAAATTTCTTGCTATTGCAAAAAGAAGTCTGAGGGGGTTATCCTAAAGGAGGAAAACTTCAGTATGTAACCTGGTGAATTTTTCACTGAATTCCTACATGGAAGGGGTGGTAGAAAGAGTTGCCTCATTTATTTAAGAAGTCCTGCATTTGTGCTCCCCAAGACTGAGCTCCTGTTTGCAGCAGGAGTGGATCCTTTGGGAAACCTGGTTTCCTGAAGTTTGTGCCATAACACAATGTCTGTAGATGGAGGTTCCCCTTGAGCATGGGTACCAGAGAATGGCAGCACTTGGTGACAGATGCTGCAACAGGAGCAGGTCTGATCCAGCAGAGAGGGCTGCTCCACTTCCCATGGCTGCAGTAGGACTGCGCTCATAAAGGTGTTCACATGCTTAGTGCCTATATGGCTAACACAGGATGTTTCTTAATTTTGTGAATGGAGAATGCTATTTTCATCAGGAGAGTTTTGAGTCCTGCAGCAGTGTTTTAGCTTTACAAAGTGCACTTAATCCATTCATTTCTTTTCAGTCCTGTGATTTCAGCTTTTGGACTTCATCCTGTTTTCTTAACATCTTTTTATCCTTTAGTGATCTTAAAACAGTAGTCTGCTATTTTCAGTCTGTGTTTGCTCTAGTGCAGTCACATAAGGGTTAAAGCTGACAAAGTCTTAGTGTAGTATCCTCTATTTATTTAATTTCCAGCGCTTCACTGAAGGTGTCAGTATTTTCAAGGACACTCCAGTGTTGCTGAAGTTGTGTCAGTCTTACGTAGTCAATGCTATGACTAAAATACACATGCAACAAGTTACAGAGGACACTTAAATACTTAATTAAGGTTCAGTTACATATCTGAGCCATTAGTATGTAGGGCAGGTATAGTTAGTAATGCAGCAGTAAAACCAAATACCTGCATTTTCTTTATAAAAGAGCTCTAAGTATGGGCTAGGAGAGGGTCTGAAGCAGCAGCTTTTTGTTCTGTCAGAAAAATCCGGTTTAGTTCAACCATTTTAGAGACATTATGTTCTGTAGGATTAAGTAACTTAAGATTTAGCCAAAGGAAGAAGAAAGATGTGCACAAAACCCCCAAGCAGACTATTTTGAGCCTGAGTCTTCTACTAAATATGGTTCTTGTGGGTGTCAGCACCACTGGCCTGGCCAAGGACACGTGGGTCTTGAGGAGAGGTGCTGTTTTCAGTCAGCACTGCTGCTCCTTGGCAAACAAATTTGAACGAAGCTATCAGGAAGAATTTCTACTCATGAAACTACTTCATGAAAGGTATTGATAGCTAGTGAGTTTGTTTAGACCAACAGATCAATACTTTGATATTATCCGTGCATTCAGCTGTTCGCACTCAGCTCCCCAGGAGAGCCAATACCAGTGATCTTTGCAAGTGGTAAAACTTTTTAGAAGAAAAATGATCAAACTGCATTGGAGAGTAGGGGAGTTGCTTCTCAGGAGGCTCACTTTTTATCAGTTTATAATAAATATAATACCTAAATCTAAGACCTCTTCGATATGTTTCATTTTAGTTGGATTCTTGAATAGACCATGTCTTCAGTTTTGTCTTCAAAATCTGTTGTAATTTTTCCAAACATGCTGCTTCTCTCATTCTTTAACCATTAAGGATTATGTTTCTTTTCTCTCTGTTGTCCTCTGATAAATTCCTGGCACTAGTTAATGATTGCATCTTTTTGTAATACAATCAATGCCTCTTACTATGGGTGAGTGCAGAACTTCACATTATTGGGTTCAGATAAGCTGAGCTAGTAGGATGCAAGATGGGAGTAGCTTTATCATCACTTAATTTAAATTTCAAGGTTCTGAACTGTTTAAATTACTTTTCTTTTCCTGAAAGTTAGTTTTAAAGGAACTTCAGGGCGCAATCACCTTCTTCTGGAACTTAGCTTTTCTGGCCATGACCTGTTTGCTCTGACTCTAAAGGACTAGAGCACACCTGCCCAACTCCCTTCTGGGAGAGCAATCTGTAAGACTCCTTCTGCCTGAGAGTCATGATGAATGTGGACTCCAGCTGAGCAACTTGGTCTGTTTGAAGATGTCCCTGATCACTGCAGGGGGGTTGCAACTAGAATAGGTTGAACTTTAAAGGTCAACCCAAACGAATCTGTGACTGCAACGTTCTCCAGAGAGCCAAGTAGTATGCAGTCACTTATTAGTGGTACATTCCATTTGCTGGTTCTCAGGCACTGAAATAAGGTAAATTAGGATGGAACTGGACAGCAAGGGCATAGCAGATCAACCTGATGCTGTGTTGACCCCTTGGTAAACCAAAGTAGTTCAGAGGGGAACAGAGAAGTAATAAATGGGGGGGAAAGGGAGGTAGTGGTGAGCCACATCAGCTTGTTATTAAGTCAGGTCAGTACCACAATCGGTGTGAGAGAGGCACAAGAGCACGTCTGGGAGAAAAGATGGATAATCAGGACACAGCAAAGGAGTAGGTGAGCTGCCACTTTACAGTAACCTTTTAGGTCAGCTGAACTGTCTTGACTGCAATAGCCCTGAATTTTGTAGCCTTTTTATGCCAGTACAGACATGCAGTGTGGATAGTGTGACCCACAGTCTTGCTAATCTTATTCTTGAGGAAAGTCTCCTGGAAGAAACAGAACTTGAATGAGAATGCAAAATGACTCTTTTAATGACCATAAAGTGATGACAGGCTGCTTTTAAAACAAACAAAGTCCAAATCATCCAAACCTCACACTTGATTTTGTGTGCTTTTTGATTTCAACTTCCCCAAGACATGTAGATGTCATACAATATATTACACTTTGAGAGTGTTTCAGGTCATCAGTCTGTTACTTGCAGGATTAAAAACCTGTCTTAAAAGATATTATGATCTGTCTTCAAGGCTGGTGAAAATGTATCCTTCTCATAGTTGTTAATCTCCACATCTGCCCCTGTAGAATGCTTTCATGTGATCTGCCCCTGTTGTTTTTTAAGCTTATGTGACTGATGCTAGATAAAGATTATATAGATCAAATGGGAAAGAAGTATGATTATTTTACATACAATATAAAATTCAGAAAGCATGCTTTCATCTACCCACTCTTTAAAAAAAAAAAAAAAAAAAAAAGGTAGAGGGAGGGCAGAAAGGTGTCAGACCTTACTTAGGGGATAATTATCTTCTCCTGCACAGTGAGTTATAGAAGAAACATTGAACTCATTGATATGAGAATATCCCCCCAAGTTATAATGTGGAAAAAAGTAGAGGGTTGAAACTAAGAACAAAGGCTTGTTAGACTAAAATGAATACAGCTGTGTGTACAATTTTAATGCTGTTCATAAGGAATTACTCTAAGACTTCTGCAAAAGGAGTCGTGTGATCACCAAAGTGGACATTTCTGGAATTCAGAAATACAGCAGTAGTGAGGGTGGGGATGGGAGGTTTATTCAGTGAATTTGAACACCTTGTCCTTGTTTAGGTATGTTGTACTACTACTACTACTTGCGTTTTGAACACTGACACTCAGCTGGCCAAGGCTTTTTGTGAGCCTCATAGCTGAGACTGCAGCAGCTGTTGGGATGTTGGAAGGTTCACAGACGCTGCAAGCATCCCTGCCCTAAAACCTCAGAGAAGTGTGAAAGCCATTATTTGATGCAGTCAAGGTTTTAAAAGAAAAAAAACTTCATCATCTCTGACTATTTTTCTGTGTTTTGATAATATTAAGTGATTTCCTGAGCTACTTCTGTGGTAAGAATACTTAGTAGTTCAACACATGCAAAGCATATCGAAGGGATTCTGCTTAAGAAAATCACTTGTAAATTCCTGTTAATTTTGCATGCAATTAACATGGTGTTGGCCTTTCTTAGTACTAGTCAATATGATTGATGGATTTCTTTTAGGGCAGTCGATTTACTTTATTGGGGACTTTTAAACAGTGACTGATAGCTCTGTAAGTCAAAGAAAGAGTAGTTTAAAGGACTGCCAGAAAAAGTACTGAATATAAAATCCATTCTTTTGAGATTGAAGTTGTACTAAAAAATTTCATGAAAGCAGTAAATCGTTGTACCTTTCTGAGAAAGAATGTATAGCCAGAAAGTTTCAAGTCTTATTTGAAAACCCATTAAGCTGGGGTCTTTTTTTTTTCATTTGATATCTGTCAGGATATGAATAGCTCCAGGGTTTGTTTTGTTTTTTTTTTTTTCCCCTTAATCTAGCAGTAAACATCTTTTACCAGTATTCAAAATAAAGTTAAAATTTTACTTCTGGAAATATAGTGGTACATTTCCCTGCCAGAAAAAACAAACAAACAAACAAACAAACAAAAAACCCCACAAAACATATATATATTAAAAAAAAAAACATTCATTTTTTTAATTGGGCAGAAGATGTTTTTGAAAGTGAAAATGATAGGAGAACACAAAATTTTATGGTTACGGGATGTTGCTTTTACACAGCTTCCTAAAGGTACCTTGGTTGTTTGAATTCCATTGGCAGTCATATGCTAGTCAAGGCAGGAAAGCAACTTTAGGGATGGCCTGGTCCATCTTTCTTCTCAGATCACAGTCAGCCAGAGCAGGTTGTTCAGGGCCATGTCCGGTCCAGTTTTGATTGTGTCCAGGGATTAAGATGACTTCTTTAGGATTTCCTATGGCTTACTTAAAATACACTCTTTTCTTGTTCCTGGTTATTATAAATATTATTGTGAGTTTAGCTCTCCCCAAGTATTCTGCATTGGATTCAGCTGACAAACCTGAACAGTTCTGCCTGGGAGCCACACACAAAGTTCCACAAGCTTTGTGTTCCTTTGCGCATTTCCAGAATTGTACCTGGCATCTTTTTGTGGGGATGTGATCTCACAGGCAGACAGGAACTCTTCAAAAGCAGAATGCCTTGTGAGAGGAAATGATCCAGCTCTTCTTTCTTTCTACTTTTGTCAGCAAACTGGGTTCTTAACCAGTACCACACTTGGTATTATTGTTTGGGCACATCATCCACCATGTAAGAGGTCTGATCCAGCTAAAAAGAAACTCCTGGGTTTCTGTTTTTGTTTCTTTTGTGGGACTTTGTGTTGTTTTTATGGGGTTTTTTAAGGGACTGAGATTTAGGTCTCCATGGAAGCTGTTGAAAGATTGAAGAGAAGTAGCCAAGCTACATTTAGTGGGCTGAAACATCTCAAGAAAATTTACCCAAAATACGAAGACTAGTTAGTAGACTTTTTATTCCTATGCTTTGCATTTTTTAAAATGTATATATTTTTGTCCTTTTAGATTGGTAGTCTTGGTATCCTTACAGCAATAACCCCTGTTTAATAGATATGTAGCTGGATGAACCTTCATAGAATATCCTGAGCTGGAAGGGACTCACAAGGAGCACCAAGTCCAACTCCCGGCCCTGCACATGACAGCCCCAAGAGTCACACTGTGTGCCTGAGAGCACTGTCCAAATACTTCTTGAACTCTGGCAGGATTGGTGTCATGATCACTTCCCTGTACAAAGAAGCCACCTGGCAGCCCCCCAGTGTCAGCCCCTGGGCAGCTGCACTGAGCACACAATGTCAATAGTTCCACTGGAAATTTAAAACCATAAGAGACTGTATGAAAAGATCTTGTTTACCTCTCCCTACATTTTAGGGGGATGAAAGTGTGGATGTCTACTCCCATTTCTGTGAAAATGTGAGCATCACGTAGCACACAGGCACGTTTGTGCTATTTAAGAAATACCTTAACTTGTACAAATCACTTTTTCTTTCTAAAAGCAGTGCTAGAGTGCTGGGTTTTATATGAAAAGACAGCTAGCATATGTGCAGCAAATGAAAATATTTTCCTTTCTTTCCTTAATAAGAAACAAAGATTTTTCTGCTTTGTTCAAGCATTCATTTTCTGCTTTGCCATGCCGCTCCCTCTGGATTTTCATGGTTTGTGTTTTTGTGACACTTGGGATGGGGATAGTGATGGACTTTGTGGAAATTTTGGAGCAGGAATTTTAATCATTGATCTTAGGACAGGTAAAAAGCCTAAAACAATAGTCATACGGTGTTTATGTGAACAGAGGAGTTCCAAGTAATACATGTCATTTTTCATCTTGTTCTTGCCTATTTGAAATAAATGTACAAATCTGACAGTAAATAGAATATATGTCAATTATGTTGGCATTTGTATCTGCTAGCAGTAAGTTCAAACATGGAAAGACAAAGCTATTGGATAGCTAGGAAGTAGGAAAATGTTATTACTCCCTTTTCTACAAACTCGGCAGAATATGTGGTTCATTTGTCAAGAGTTCCTGCTTGTCCTCCTTTGTGTGATGTTGCATTGCTAAAACAGTTGAGCAGTGACCTGTGCAAATCAATGCAATGCCTTTTCAATATTTGACAGGGAGGTATGGATGAGTTGCATGCTATTAGTCAGTTTGTCTGTGCTACTGATGAATATTCTTGACCATAAGACACCAATGATCCGAGAACAGGAGGCAGCCCAGGGCTGCTTTTCTGTCTTACACCTTCTTTGTGTCTGTCTTAACTTCATCAGGTTTGCACACTAAAAGGAGTGGCAGTGGCAGGCTGATAATTTCTGTTCTCCTCTGACAAAAGTAGATCCTGTGGTTAAGTATATGTGAACAAAGAGAGGTGGAGGAGGAAAAAAATTGGACATCTGAGAAAGTCTTTGTATTTGGAGGTGTTTCTTCTCTTACCTCCTTTGTATGTACTTATATAGAAAACTGCCCTATTATACAGGAACCTTCCAGCCTTTTGCTGCCCTGTGTTGTTTAGGTGTTCCTGGTATTGTTCACTGGGATCTGGATGTGTCTGTGTTTCCACGATAATTTATCTATGGAAGGGCTGCTCTTCCAGATCAGTAATTTACTAGTTTCAAAATATCAAAATGTGTTAAGGGCTCTACTTTCAGAAAAAAATGTGTATTTATAAATCACTTTGAATTGGGTGAGAGTTTTGGCTCAGGGGACAAAGCTTATAGGGGATTCTTACGTTACTTTATTAGACTAAATGACACAGTTGGAAAACACAGATTCCTTGGCTCTTAGGC
>JAWWEV010000001.1:8771068-8793371 GCA_035583235.1 Hafferia zeledoni
CTTTGAAATCATGCATGCCTCAACTCAGACCCCTTGCCTCCCTGGGGAATTCCTCAGGTCTTACTGTGTATCACGCTTCCTGTGGATGCCAGTCTTAATGCTGGCTAATCCTGTTAGCATGGATAATACATACAGTGATATCTGGAAATCAGAATCTGTATTCAGCAGTTCTATGCACCAGCAAATTGAAATCTTTGTGGGTTCTTGAAAAGGAGAGTAAAACACAATTCATGGTTAAAATTAGTGTCACATGCTTTGATAATTTGTACTTTGCAGGGCAGAGGGATGACTACAGCTAGGATTTAAAGTTTTTCCACCCACTTGTAATACACTTTAGAGGTAGAGTTGGACTGTATTTAAATTAGTTCCGTGCTTTTCAGCTTCCTGTGTTGCTATAGGATAGGAAGAAATCTACTTCTTCAGTGCAATTTTGCTTTTGGATTTGATGTTTTCATACAAATCTTTATCAGAATGGTGTAACTGCTAAGGATTGGTTTAATTTTTCATTTGTTTGAGAAAGTGGAAAAAGAATATTTCAGTTCCAGAATGCTGCATCTTAAACTTTCAGAGAATGCTCAGACAGTGCAAAAGCAATCCAAAAGTTTCCAAGGAAACTTTCATAACTAAAAGTTCAAATGAAATTATAATATATGACTACTCTGTTTCAAATGCATTAGTACTGCTTATCACTTGCACTCCAGCATATTGCACTCCAAAAATACATTTTTAAATGACTTTATGCAGTTTTTTCCTGAAGGACTTTGAGATTAAATACTTTTATATTTATATGTATTTCTTGGGATGATTGAATGAAATCAGGGTTTACAGTTTTGTAAATCCTTGTAAGTGATGTCAGAGTTTCCTTAGATGTAAGTAAGCCAGTCGGTAAGGATGGTGAACCATTTAGAGTCCCCAAAAGAATGGCTTGTGCTTGTAACAACAAAACAACTGTGTATTAGGTGAAGAATGTACAGGGCAGAGTACATTCTTGGCTACATCCCAGCTGTTGCAAAGGTTTTTCTGCTCTCCCTTAAAAGCAAGAAAAATATGTTTTTAAATTTCCTGTTTGCATTCCTTCTAGAGACTGGGATCTTTCCTTCTTGGCAAGATCAACATCTCACCAGAGATGAAAATGGTGATTATACACCAAAAATCCAGCAGGATCAGGGGATCTGCCGTAATGACTATGAATAATATAATAAATGTATTAGTATAATTTACAGGAGAATTGAAGGTTTTCTTCCCTTTAAACTTGCTATGAGAGAAAAAAAAATCTGTGCTCTTAAACAAAATTAGCCTCATTTAAATTGAATCAACTTTGTTCTTTAATATGGAAGAAGGAAGGACTAGGTCACATTGTTAAAGCAAGGGTCTTTAAATAGCATGAAGGCTTAAAAATAATAAATATACATTCAGAAATGTCCATCCTATAAGTGAGCATTACATAGGTTTTATTTTACCATTTTTTAAAAAGTGAGAACTCTTTCCTTGCTCTTTTCAACCTTCAGATTCAACAGAGGAGGAAAAAGGTTTGGATTTACAAGGATGTTCTTCGCATCACATCTCACTAATTCTTAGTACAATACAACAAACATCTCCGAGGCTTTGTAAGCCCTTTCATGCAGGATGTACAAGTAGTAACCATTTCTATACAAAGCCTTCGTGTTATAAAGGCATAAAAATGGAAGGAATGTAGAAGGAAGGAACTTAAGGTGAAAAAAAAAAAATATTCCATTTCTAAATCACTGATGTTTACTGACAATGGTATTTGTAGAAGGTCTTTCAGGATAGCATTTTAATGGCAAAGTTTGTTTATTCTAAAGCCAGCCTGGTTCTCAGTGAGAACTTCTGTTATTCTTTTATGTCTTCAAGAAGAAAATGTGAAATTTACAGGTTCACTTTTCTCGTGACCAGATCAGTTTATATAAGACTACACAGCCCTAATAGAGATTCCTATTTAAAAGAAGAGGAAACTAATGAAGATTAGTAGGTATTTATTTGAGGTGACTGTCAGAAAAGATTCTATACCTAACTTTTCTTAGAGTTTTATAGTCACTGACATGCCAGTCTTCAGGGTCTCTCCAGCCACTGACCCATTTTTCATAGCTTCCAAAAGGGACATGGATTCAGTCAAAAGTTCATTGTCTTTCAACAGTTTCTGGCCTCTAACAATTTGCTTCTCATTTTTTTTTTTTGTTCCACCTGTCTCCTTAGTCTGGTGAATGTCTGTAGGTTCGTTGAAATACATTAATATTTCTGAGATCACCTGAGGGAAGTGATCCTTATGTATTCCTCAGGAAACACTGATTTATCCATCATGACAAAACAGAACAGTGTCCTCGCCCCAGTAATGCTTATTCTTTGAGCTCAATATTTTCAGTAGGGCTGATTGCTGAAAAGATATAGAGATGAATTATTCATTAAAAACTGATCTGCTTGTGCAGATATCAAGGTTTTACAGGCTATCCTGCTGCAGCATATAGTGGGAATACAAAATTCCCTCTTTTGACTCCCTCATTTATTGTTGATGCAATGAATTCAAGTTGCCTGTCTGCAAGCTGCATCCCTTTCTGACCTGTTTATTTCTAGCCATTTGGTAAAATAATTGTAAGTCTGAACCACAAACATGATGTCCTTGATAGCTGCAGTGGTGACTGATACTGCAGCAGGGCTTTTTCTTTTCTAATAAGGTGTATCCTATGTGTAGTGAATCCTAGGCTTCAACTGAAGAAATTATTTTAAATTATTTTTAAAGTTGTGTGGAATACACTGCTGCTTAGAAGGTAAATAATTATGTGCTTAAAGAGTTAGCTTTACAGGGTTGCTTTCCTAGATTGAGACCTCTATTGAATCATAGTCCTATTTAGTCTACATTTTGAAATTCTTGCTCATTTCTCTTGTGAATACTTTGCTGTCTTGGTTGTTATGAATAGAGCTCTTTGTTTTCTATATCTGGAATTTAGTCTAAATAATGACCTCCAATGAAGTACTTTTGTAAGGTCACAAATGCCTCTAGGAGCCAAGCTAAAGTAAACATCCTAAATAATGATATTTTATTTTTTTATAGACCTAATATATCACTGACAAATATGGAAAGTTCCCCAGTAAGGGAATGGCAACTCACCACCTCAGTTCAATGACCTGCAGGCTGCTTTTAATTCTGAAGAGTTTGTTTAATTGCAAAGGACACAAGCCTTAAGTACTCACATACAGCACATATGGCTAATTTAAAGCCAGTGAGTTTGTTTCAGCAGAAGATGGTTAAAAGAGGCTATTTCTGTACCAGTGAAAGTCCCTCTGACACTCAGTGTAGAGGAGTTTCATTTTGAAGCACTCGCTTCTGATCCAGAGGATGGTAGTCCTTGCATAGTCATACACTGAGATGCCTGAACCAGGCAACCTGCTTTTTCCTTTAAGGAAAAATGATAATCTGAAATCCTGAAGAGTGTGTTATCTGATCCCACTATTAGGGAAGTCAGCAGCTGTTCATATTTTTTCTCTGCAGCACGTGTCACTGTGGCAAATGGAAAATATTTTCATCCTCTAGGATTACAGAGCTGCTGAAAAGCCATAAACAAAACATAACTAGAATTGTGCATTTAAATGACAGTTAATGCAATCTCTCAGAAGTAAGAGAGAGAGAGGAAAAGAAATACAAGAGATAATTCATACTTTCATTTGTAACAATACACTTTAGAGTTTCAGAAGAAATTATTACCCTTACCAGTGGAGAAATTATTGCACTTGCCAGTGCAAATTTTTGCTACCATTGTTCTTAAACGAAGTACAAAAACACAAACCTCAGGAAAATATTTTTTTATAAAGAGATGTATGTGTGTCCATAAGTATGTATTTAAAAGTAAAGCCCCTGTAAGCAAAGTGGTGATCCATTTGAAGTCCTCCATATCAGAAAAGTCACATTGATGTTGATGTACTTCAATGGTTTCTGTTCCCAGGGCATCTGACAGGCTTTCAGGCCTCATTGATAATGAAGGAGGACGTGTCAATACTCCCACTTTAAGATCTGATTCAGAAGAAAAGTGATTTTTTTTCAAGGTCAGACAGAAAGTCCGTGTCTTAAATCTTGATTAAAATCAGTCTAAGGCCCTAATCCTGGCAGTTTTACTCTCTTCTTTTGAGGACAAGGGGGCCTTAACATTTTTGTCGGTGTTGCTCATCCTTTCTACATTCAAGTGTCTTGAAACAGGTCTGGCAGTGCACGTCACAGCAAGAGAAGAGTAGGGTGATGCTGTTTATTCAGGCTCAGAGGAGAAGACACAGCATGTCCTCTGTTTCATACTAAAGATGCTGGCAGGGATCATTGAATTTTATCAAAACCACCTCCCACGTATCCCTCATTTTCTACAGTCATGGCATGGGTTTATTGGAGTGACATGGCAAAGCAGAAGCATGTTACGAATGTTTCCCAAACCTCCCTTTCCTGGCATCCTGCTTTCTGTCGCACACCAGCTGAGTGGGGCTGCTGGTGAGTCCCGGTATTACAGCCTGTTCCTTTCACGGGGCATCATTTTGACACTCCTGCACAACAGTGACACAGTTATTCCTGAATTAACTGCATCACATTTTGTTTGGGTGGTGTTGCGTGCCTGGTTGTTTGCATTGAGTGGGTCCTGTTCCTGCTGAAAGAAATGCCTCTTAAATTAAACAGAAAAGTGGTAGTTGCAGCATGTATGTAGGAGGATGAATTCACGGGGGTGATGTCTTTCATTTTAAAAAATGTAGTAGTGCCAGAAACCACTCCTGTACCTAATTAGGAGTGACCTGAAAATACGTTTTCTTCATTTGCAGTGTTTGAACAGAGAAAAAGAGAAGCATTTAAAAAAAGGGGAGTTTTAGAAACCTGCTTCTAGTTTTGGTATCTATAGGTACTCAGGTCCAGTGGGCTGTTACCAGCCAGCCCTTCCTGAGGCAGACGGAGCTGTACCAAATTTCCCAGTTGTGCCACCATATATGAAAGTGCATGTGATGTTTCTTATAAGTACAAATGACCCAAACCCCAAAATGGCATGATTTTAGGTCTTTTTACATCAGTGATAAGGCTGTTCATTGTAAGTACTCTCAAAATAGAAAGAACTTTATAGAAGGAGTTTCTTGTTGATTAAACATGGTCTGCTATTTCACCTCTGTTGCTTTTTCAAGTATTCAGACTAGTGCCTAGAAATAATTCCAGACGTATAGGCACTGAAACAAGAACAATATTTTAAGGTTTAAAAAGTTAATTCTGTAGGTATTAACTTTCTACTATTTAATGAAAAAGAAGTGACATTGTTACTACTTCAAAAATAATCTGACAAATGTGATTTGGTAACCAGCTGGGACTGAGTGTTCACCTCCTTACTTGAGAGCATTATAAAAATAACAAACGTGGAAAAAGGATTTAAAATGCTCTTTTCCTGTTTAGGGGATGGGAAGGACACAGCCAGCAGAGCATTTTACATCATGGACATCAAAAACATATGACATTTCTAGCATTAAATTTATCCATTGCATCACATGACATTTTCAAAAATGTACTGTTAAATTAGTAACTTTGATTTATTAAGTGTGTTTTGGTGAACAAAAGCTTTGAAATTGATCTTCCCTTTTCATCTTTTTTTAATTCTACCACTAAGAAAGCAGTGTCTTGTGAGTACAAAATACCTGGGCATTCCTCGTAAAGAGATCTTTACTTTTTGGCTTTCCCTTTGGTTTAGGATCAGCTCCTGGGAACATACTGCAAAGTGAACTGTGATTTTACAATGTTACCTCTAGGGCATTAGAGGAGTATAAATGTGCAGAAACCAGACAAAACGGGGCATTCATATCTCAGAGTCTGGATGAAGCGAGGGAGTGGTTCTGTATTTACAGTTGGTCCTTGGTTAAGATTCTGTTTTATTGGGTTTGGCTATCATGTACCTTGGAATTTCCCTTTCATTTCACTGGTGAGAAAAGGTCATGATCTCTGTTCACACACTGGCAGTGAGCTGCCGTTGGCACATCCACAGCACAAAGAGTGAGTGCCAAGACTTGGCACTCTCATTCCCAGTGGTGTTTCCAAGTCCTGTCATGCTTTTGGGACTGGTTGGAAGTGCTAGATTTCACTTTTGACCCAGTCCCCAAAGGACCTCACAGGAGACAAGGGTTGCCATTGCAGATATGAACTGCTTTGTCCTTCATGCTTTGCCCTACCATGATGTAGATGTGTACTACATGCTAACTGTAACATGTAGCCAGAAAATTCCCACTTAAACTTTCCAGACGATTTCTGATGTTTGTTAACGTATTCAGAAGGAGGTAACACTAAATGTGTAACTTATGCAACTGACCTGTTCCAAGTATGTTTTTTTCTCCACTTTGCAGTACAACTTCAGTACTTGTGAAGGGAGCGATAGCAATGTGGCTCATCATGGAGACAGCTGAAGTGTGGATCCCAAGTGACCTCACACTGTCTGATGGAAAAAACTGGTGGTGTCTCAAGGCAGTTTAATGATGTCATCCCCAAGGGAAAAAAATAACACAACCAAGCTTTGGAGTTGTTGATCCCTCTGGAATAGCTAGCATGAAGCTTCATGACTGTTGAAGCTGCTTGGATATTCTTACGGCTTCAAAGGCCATGAGATACCATGCGTGTTGGGTATGGGCTACTATACAATGTGTAGTGCAAAAAAATGTGAACACATCTGAATGATGTGTTATCACTCATTATTTTGAAGTATAGAAACACACGTAATCTTCACAATGGAATGGCTGTATGGCCAGCATAATGAATTTCCCATTTAAAAGTTAATATGGAGCTAAGTTCTATTTTACAAATGGAACAAGTGGCTTGTGGGAGCAGGTGGCTGTTCACAGGAATCACTCCAGCAGGTCTGAGTTTATGAAGGAAGACTATCTTGTGCTCCGTTTTAGTTATGCCTATACAGTTTCACTACAGATGGCAGTAGCAGTTTCCCTAGTGAGGCCTTCTAAAGGCTTCACTGATTGACCATTATACAATTGTTTTATGTCTTCCCTGAGGCACAAAAATCAGAACTGTGCCTAAGGAATTGTGGAATTCCTTTATGGTCACAGGAACTCTGAGGCTGTACCGTAACATGTGTAAAATACTGCTTTCCTGTAACTCAAACTTAATTAGAAATTATTGTCTAACTGTGTATATTGTACACACACACATATATAGTGTTTTAGTGTCAAATCTACTAAAATATGATCTTTAAACTTATTCAATTTCATTTGCAATCTTTGCAATTTATTATTACAATTATTTCTGCAGCTCAGTTTGGAAAGCTGTTGTATTGCTTTCATAGAGAAAAAAATGGGGGGGGGGGAGAGTATTTTCTGTTGCAGCTGGTAAGGAAAGGATAGATTTTAAAAAGATCATTTTAAAAAGAGTTTCCAAGGAAAATGTTGCTTTCTTAAAAAGTTGTTGAAACACACATTTTTTTGCTTGACTTCCTTAATATTCAAGCCACGTCCTATATATAGTTTTATATCAAGGACAAAAAAGGAGAATCTGAGCAAGGAAGAGATTTTAAAATCACTCTAAAACAAGAAATAAATGTAAGTAAAGTTCTGTTTGCGTTTTTGTGTGTGTGGGTTTGGGTTTTTTTGTTTGTAGGGGTGTTTTTGTTGGTTTTTGGTTTTGTTGGGTTTTTGTGTTTTGTTTTGGGTTTTTTTTTTTTAGTGGAGGATGTTTGTTTTGCTTTGATTTTGTTTGGGTTTTTTGGCAGTACTTGGTAAAGCATTATTGCTTCTGAGGTTCCTCTCTGTTCCCTTATCTCAGACTGCCCAGCAAGATGACTGTTGTTGGTAGAATTTGTATGGAGGATTTTGGCTATTTCATGGAAATACACACACATAAAATTCTTCAGATAATTAATCACATCTATTCTGTGTCATTTCTGGCACACTTACAAAACCATGACACATCTGGCCAGATTTTGGCTCTCCCTTTGGGAAAATGCAACTACTGTATGTCAGATCTTGCCAAATTAATGCATGTAAAATCCCTAGTCTTGCTGCCTTGGTAATAAGTCATATTCAAATACTTTTTTGTTATTTTATTACAGATATTTAGTTAATAATCTAGTTACTTTAAATTGGACAGTGCTTGCAGTGATTGATGGAAAAGGGTTACTTTACACATGATAAAACTCTAGACCTGTATTTCTAATGAATAAAAGTACATTTTTTTAGGCAATAGTAGTGTAGTTTACAGTTATCTGAACTCAAATGTTTTGTTTTGTTATGTATGAGCATTGTGGACAGGAGTTATCTGTGACTGCATGGGTCCAAAGTGATGATGGGATGTCAGTTAATTTCTTTAGTCTGTGTAGTCACAAGTCACCATCAAAATCTGAACATTAAATTAGTGAAAGAAAAAAAATAGCTAATTATTTACTTTAAAATTCAATTTTATCTTATTTATATGACATGCAAAGAAAAAAATGCTTTGAGGTTTTGTGCCATCTTGATTGTTTGTGACCTACAGCCTATCATCCATAATAGCTCCAGCTTTGGAAGACAAATCCCTGTACATGGGGAGGGATGCATTGCCGTGCATCCCTCTGATGTTTTCCAGAACTGAAAACTGTAGCCAACATTAAAGACATTCTGTGGTAAAATCCTTGTAAATTTGACACTAGTGCTAGAAAGCAGCCCTGCAGCACCCACAGTTAACTGCTAAATTTCAGGCACCGGTGGCATGATGTAGTTCCATGTCCATGAAATTACCTCAGTGTGTATTTGCCTCTCCTTGTGTTCAGAGTAGCTGTAGGGAAGTGGCTGACCCCTCTAAGTATCTCAGAAAAATGAAATTGATGGAAGGTGGATGCCATGATTAAGAGGAAAACACAATATAAAAGTACTGTAGCATCCAGAAAATTGATATGCTTGCTGCAAAGTGAAAAAAGAGAAGCTAGTCTAACAACCATTACAGGAAAGAGCTGATGGTTTTAAACTGAAGCATGTGGGAGACATTTTAGTCCAAGCTCTTCTTGGAATACTGATTCTGAAATAACATACGTAGGGAGTATGTAATTTCCTTCCTATATCTACCACCTCATTAATACAGGTTGGCAGGAGGAAAAGAAAAATGAAGAAGAATGTGCAAGGCTTGCTGTGTACATAGTAAAAGGGGCTTTTGCATTCTGTAAAAATAGGTTTCCTCTGGGTGTTTATTCTGAGCTATCACTACTGAGCAGTGAAAACAGTCCTTTCCTAAATACATGGCATTAGACTGTGACACCTATTTGAGCTGCCACAAAAGCTACCAACTGACCTGTGGCAGCCTGGACCTTGTATAAATACCAATTCTAGTTTCAGAATGGTAGTGAAGTGAAAAAGAAAGGGTTTTGTCCCTGTTGTAGGGGTAAAAGTATAAAGTCCATATGTATGTCCTTGCATTTCATGTAATGGACACACAGTTTGGTTAGTGGGTATAACAACAGATGGTTATTGGTGGGGGAAGATTTAATAATGCTGGGCTCACACCTAATATATCCACACTAACAGCTGTGCAGCAAAGTTATGCTACTTTGGGCCTTGTCCCCATGAGATGCATGAAGATCTTCTTTCTGAGGACTGGGAGCTGTCAAATCTAGACCGTGGGGATCTCGTTTGCATGGGCTCCATAACTTGCAGCTGGAGAGCTGGGGATTTTGATCTGTGTCAGGACATCTGCAGCAGGTTTACTTTTTATCTGCAAAGTAGCTGCCTTGGTCTGCAGCTAAGGTCAGAAGTCTCTTAGGGGCTGCAAGGCTCACAGGGCCAGGAAGGTTGAGAAGATTTGTCTTTTGCTTTGCCATTTTCATTGCTTTGGACCTGTTGAGCTCCAATGTGGTTGTTCTTTCACCTGTAATTCCATGGATGAAACACGTGAAGTCTCCTGAATTCAGAACGGAACTGAATTCAGTGTCTATCTCCTTCTTTGATACTGACCCACATGTCATGCAGTATGAGTTAAAATAAGAACTATCAGAGTAAATGATGGCACATTTCATGCATAGTGATGGTAAGATGGCTCAAGGTTACAGAAATTTTACAGTATCATATGGAAAAGGGAGGACCTCTCTTACACCTTTCCCTTAATTTTTACTTTGTGGTTGTGACTGACTTCCCCGTTTGATTTGTAAAGTGTATGCCAATGGAATGTAGCTTTTTAGTTTGTAATTAGTCTCTCTTTGTAACCCGTGTATGGAAATAGTCACAGTACTCCCTATTTACCAAAGGCTATGAAATTATCTTGCATCATCCATTTGTATAAAGTCTGTTCTGTATTTTTAGCACATTAGAGTAACTGTAAATTCCTTTAAGTTAATTTCAGGGTTTAGAGAGAAGGAAAAATGTTAGTTTCTATTTCTTTTAGGTCTTTTATGACCTAAACTGGTTTTCATCATGGAACCCCTTGCTGAAACAGTTTTCTCAAAAGAAAACAGTGTTTACAAAGTAAACATTTTTTCTGGCTGCAAGATTGTTTGCTGCCCAGGAAGCAAACACATTCTAGTTCATTACATATATTTTGAGTGTTTGAAAGGAAAATAAGTTCATACATTTTGAACATGCAGCTCACAGACTTTCCGGCTGGAACCCACTTGGGAGCCATAACACATTTCCAGGACCTCCCCTAGTGAGACTCCTCAGATATCAGAGTAGTAGTGACTCATCGACCACAGGAGAGGCAATTGAATTAAAACTTAAATATTTATGTGTCTGACTCACTCAAATTGCAAAACAAATACAACCCGATTGCTGGATGTGATATCTGTGTTTCTCAATAAAAGTTGGAGCTGGTATTTCAAGAGCTGCACTGGCCTGAATTTGGCTGTTGGCCCTTGTTTTCGTACTTTTTTTTTTTCTTTTTTATGTGGTTTTCACAGCTTTAGAACTGTAGAAGTAAGGCTATTATAGACTAGTTATTAAATACATCTGGAGGGCTTGATGGTAGTGACAGAAATGAAACTTGTATGGGATGGCTCAGCATTCTCTCTTGCACCCCTAACCATTGCTTTTGGATGTGCTGAGAGTGGCTGCAAATATTACTGCAGTTCATCCTCTCAATACTTCCGAGGTCCATAACTACTGTCCCAGATGAAGTGAAACACTGAGCAAAGGAAAAGATGCTGTAGCTACTGCTGCAATGCCGTGTTTTTTCCCAAGTCCAGAGAGTGACAGTAACAGCCACCAGGTCAAATGTCTTCCTTTCCTCAGAGCAGCATCAAGACATTTGCACCAAAAAAAAAAAAAAAAAAAAAAAAAAAAAAAAAAAAAGTTGAGCTTGATCCTCTGAATTTGTTTCTGAAACTGGTCTTGCTGACCATGTACAGCATAGATGCTGCTGCCCACACTCCACCTCCCCTTCCCACACTGTCAGGTGCTGGGGCCCTTTCACTCTTCCAGGTCAGTCTATTTGGAGAAGGCTATAATATATACCTAATTACCTTACAGCTAAGAAAAGCCTTCACAGATCCTGCTTATTGAAAACTGAGCATGTGCTTGCCACAGTCATAATTTGAACATAACAATTTTATTACACGTTTTCTGGTCCAAAATCCTGACTTTTCAGTTTGCCTTTGAGCAACAGGTTCAGGCATTTTTCTGTTAGCAAGACATGAGGTATTTCATGAGACCACAAATAAAGCTGTTGTTCTGCAAACACAAGTACAGCAAGTGTTTGCTTTTCTGTAGACAGCTTCTGAACAGCACAAAAGTGTGATGTGAAAATAAAACTGAATGTTCTATTCAGTGTTCTTTGTTTAAAGAATGTGTTATGTACTACTGCCAGTAATTACCAGCACTTCATGATCCATGGAAAAACTGTCATGTTTCAGTTGTCTTTTACTTGTTTGTTTTCTTAATGTTCTTATTTAGCTTTGGTTCAAAAATATCTCCTGCCACTCTTGTTTCCAGGTCTTAAATTTGTAGATTTGGCTTGAAAGATAGGATCAGTGTGTTCAAATTTGAATTCTACATGAGAGATGGATTATCCAGATGCAACTCATAATACTGTCTCATTAGGCACTTCTTCTGATGCTAAATCACTCTGCTGTGCAATTGTTGTTTATCCTTTCTCTTCTGGTTGCAGAAGGGATGATTCCATAAATTAGATAAAATCAAATTAATCTGTTTTTTTTGGGAAATCTTGGAATCTTTAGTCAACTTCAGCTTCACAAATGCTTTGAATTAATTTTGATTTTTCTGTCCTGTTCCTAATAGTAGTTTTAACTGCAGCTTGGTATGGCACAATTCTTAGCATAAATTCATGTTTCAATATGATTTTGTGATTGCAGGTGTGTGGGGTTTATAATTTGCTATAAATATTAGGGTAGCATGGTATGAGGTTTTTTTCAGCACAGAGAACTATTTGACTAACTTTGAGACAGCTATTTTTCAGTACATTGGGTACTTTTTTCTTAAATTGTGCTTTGGAGGAGGAGGGGATAAGGCCTTGGCTAGAATAAAAGCTGGGAAGGGTTCCTGCAGTGTAAAAAGGAAATAAATAAACCTTGCTGCTGTCATCTCTGAAGGTCATAAAAATATTACAGATTTGAAGGAGCTTCATCAGTTTATGTAAGGGATTACAAAAAGTGGTTGGCTGTAATATCAAGGGACTGTACTTGATGACCAAAGATTTATTCCAGTTTTTCTTTATTAAACTCCAGTTGTAAGAGAGAAAAAACAAACCATAATCACTGATGTATTACATTAGATGCACATTAGTACATAGTCTGCTGCTCAGCCACAAAATGCTGTGTTGCTGAAACAAAGTGAATTGCATGAAACTGAGGGAAAAACAAGGCTGAGCGTGCTGCCCAAGCTGAGAATTGTTCTTACCAAAGATTCATGGATTTCCAGTTGTGATTTGCACATTGTAAACAGTGTATAGCAGGTTACACCAGGAGGACCTAAGCTCTAATCTGTGTAAAAATGCCAGTTTTTCCTTTGGGGCCTCTGACACGAAAACCTGAAAGAACATTCTGTCGGCTAAAATTTGCAGGTGAACCAAGAGTATATTTTAGTCATAGTATCAGAAGCTGCTTATAATGCTAATTTAAAAAAAAAAAAAAAAAAAATCACTTTAGGGCAGCCTTCCCTGGGCCATTATATTCGTATGGTTTCAGTTCCATTTTCACACCGTTTCAGCTTGTTAAGAATAAACAACAAATATTATGACATCTATTTGATTCAGGATCTGCCTCATTACCAATTCTCTAATAACTCTCCACAGTCTGGCAACTATTTCACTGTCTAGGTTAACAATACTGGCAAATTTTACTCTTTTCATTAAAAAAAGCTACCCACATTTTGTTGTAAATGTCCACTCAAAGCAAAGTATTATCAGGCCTTTTGCAGTATTTGTTATTTCTATATTATATTTGTATCAGCTCCACGTATCTCTGATGAAAGCTACATTAGCTGAAAGCAGACTAAACCAGCATAAGTGGCGGGAGTGGTTCTGCTGTTTTCTTTAAAGGCCAAGAGATTAAGTTAAAATAATTTATTTTTAATGTGCTTTTCAGAAACATATTTGTGGCTTGAGTGCTTTTGAAATGCTTTAGTGAAGCTTCTAAAAGACCACCTAAAAGCTTTAACTATATTATTTTGCTGTCATTTTAATCACATCATTATCATTCTTTAGCAGAATTGAAATCCTAATGTATGTGCTGTGAATTACTATATTCAGAATTAATCTGAAGAGATCCCTGGATAAGGAAGAGAACATGCAATGCACCATTTTTTAAAAGTAGTATAATTTATACACTGAAAGATAAACCTTAAGCCTTGTATTTTCTGGGATCTCGTGTGACTATAACAACTTTTTATTTTTTTTTTTTGACTGATTTAGCACTTGGTATGAACTCACCTTTTCTGAATTTAAGGAGACAAATTGAGCCAAATATTTGAAAATGCCCTTTTTATTTTGCTGGTGAAAAAACCAAAAACCCTGACTCCACCTATGTAGACTCTAGCACGCTCACCTAGTTTTGGTCTTGTAAATGTGGTGGGATTCTTGTTTTCTGTAAAACTGTTTCAACAAGTTATAATACAAAATAAAATACTGTGTGCTACTGTTTTTATCCACACAAATGTGTTATGGGTAGTCCACTCTTGGCAAACTGTATGCTTTTAAAGCTTCACTTAGCATGATCTTTCATTCTTTAATTCATCTTATTTATTTTCAGCTGATTTTTGACACACCTTGTGGTGAAATCTGTTCTAGGATTTTAAATGATGCAAGTGCTTTCACAGAAAATACCTTTTTTCTTTTATGGTTGCAACTACGAAGAATAAAAAAATTATTTGTTTTGCCAACATGTTATTCTCTTAAGGAAAAAGAAGTTTCAAAAATGTGGGTGAATGGCAGGAAAAGCAGATAGTAACAGCAAATATACAACTTGGAGTTCAGGTGAAAAAGACCCCTCTAAACAATTAAAAATCAGTTACAGCCAATGATGAGGATAGAAATGACGTCTCAGGGATTGCCACAGACTTATCAGAGTTGATCTAATGAAAAAGTCTCTCAGGGTGTAAAATAAAGGGCTAAGGAAATATGCCAAGGCAGAGACGAGTGTGAATTTTATGTCCCTTTCTGCATTTCTTTTCTGTCCATGGAGTTTTCTCTCTTAAGTACTGACAGTTTTATTTGATTAAAAACCTCTTTTCTTAATGCTCTGTTCCGCTCCGAGTGATTGACATAAGAGAGGGTTTTAGGCATATTCACTGCTAAGATCTGGCCCATTCAATGTCCCATCTTACCATTTAAGAAGTGGGAAAAAAAAGAAAAGCCCAAGTGATGGAACACCTCAGCTTCAAATTCATTGCTTTTTCATTCTTACACAAAAGGAAGTCATGCAAGTTTCTGTAAGACAGCCTGGCATATCTATTCAGCGTGGATATTAAACTAGTTTTCCAGTATTGCTTGTTTTAGTTATTAGGAGTTATTATCTATTCATTAATTTGTCTTGATGTTGTGGTTTTGTTCAGGTTGTCAGGGAATTGCAGTGAATTACAAGAGTATTAAATTACCTTAGAATGTTGATAACAAAGCACTGAATGATATTTTGGAAAAGCAATATTTTTGGATTTGATTGGTACTTTGCATTTGCTGTTCATTGATAGGGTTGTTAGTGTTGTTTCAAGAGAGATAAAGGTGCTAAGTGGGCATTTGAGAGCAGTGGAGGCTCTGAATTTTGCACTGATTTCAGTGTTATTTCGACTCCCCAACTCATATAATACGGTGTGGGAAACAGGTTAATGCTTGGGCACTCAGGTGAAAAGACTGAAGAGTTTCTGAAAAGGAAGGAGCTTATTTAGCCTGCAAGAATCCAGTGGATCATCAGCCTTCCCCCAGGCAGAGCAGACCCACAGCCCACTCTTCCAGGTTCTGAAGATTCCTAAGCCAGACAGTTGCCATGAGACTGTCCACAACAAAGGCTGTCATTTACTGTCAGCAGTCCCTGCTGCTCTACATATTCTAGCTATTTTTCTTCCCCCAGTATAAAGCCTGATCCAAGGTTTCAAAGCCCAACTCGAATCAGCTAAGTTCCTAACTGACTGATTTTTTAAAAGCACCATCCAGTCTCTGAAGAAGCCCAGTGGAAAATCAGTGGCAGAGCTTTTCATCAGAGACCTAAAGAACCCCGTTAGTGAGAAGGCCAGGCAAGAGGAAAAGGGACATATTGGAGTGTTTTATAGGAATGTTGTACTTAACCTGCACAGAGTGCCTTTGTATGAATGCCAGAGTGCAGTAATCACACATCACTTCTTAAACATGTTCCACAGACCTCTCATTGTGGATGTGAGATAGAGAAGTTCCTTGAAAAGGGAAAGTATTTCAGGTGTACCCCTCTCATCCTCAGTTTCTTGCAATATTTATTATTGGCTACAATTCTTTCTAGATTTCCTCTTCCTGAAAGCATGGGGAGCTGCAGGTGCCCGGGTGGTGAGGGACAGATGTGCTGTGTCTGGCTCTGGCTGTGCTCCAGTCCCCATGTCTCAGCTCAGCTTGCTGTGCAGAGCCAGGCCCTTCAGGAGGTGAAAGCTGAACATGATACCTGTGCATGTATAAATATTTTGGGTATAAATAATGGGTCCTGGGGCATTTAGTGGTCCCTTCAGAAATACAAACCTCCCCAATTGTGACCTTAATCATCGTGTAAGTCTCACCTGTGAACAGGCTATTGTGTTTGACATCTGTGAAAGTCTGTTTCCTACTTGGGCATGCTGCCCTTTCACTGAAGTGTACTAAATCTTCTCAGTGGCCAAAATAACCTTAACTGAAAGAGACAATGTGGTCTCGAGGCCACAAAGATTTATAATCATCAGTCCAACTAAACACTGGAGTCCTTGTCGTGTGAATTAGCTCTACCTTGTGTGTTACTCTACTGATTGTGGCAGACCATGACCAGATCCTATAAAAGTTCAAAAGTAGGAAATGTGTGCATGTGAGCATACAGGGAATGAAACAATTTCCAGAAGTGGATGTTAAATGTCAGCTATGTTCTGAATGCTGAGTAATACAAGGATAACACATCTTAAGAACGTATTTAGATGTAGTACAGTGCAGAATAGCATCCAATCCTAAACTACAGCAATTCCTGCTGCTTCCAGAGGAGCCACCAAGGATGTGTGGCAATCAGTAAGCGAGAGTTGCTGATCTATGAGTCGTAGCTTGGGATATATTTCCTTGATTGCACTAAGCATCCTCTAGAGCAATCTCTCTCAAATCTGGAGATTTAAATCCTCCAGTGCCTTATATTTACTCTCCAGGCACAAAAGTTTTGCTTGCTTCTCTGCATCTTGACTGCTACAGACTTTTTGCTTTTTGACCAATCTATCTGAATTCAAAGCAAAGATGTTTTGTAGAGTCAGTGAAGACGCTCATTCCATCTTATTTTCTTTCTTTTTTATTATTTTTTTACGATATTCTTCCTTTAGTGATTCCTGCTTTGTTTTGCAGCAGCAGAGTCCTAAGAGATGGAAAGATTTGAGAATCTCTTAATTTGAGAAAAAAGTCCTTGAAGGAAACTTGTAAATACATTGTACCCTGTGACAGGGAATTAGCTGGAAAGTGCCATGTTAATGTTTTATTTTGGAAATCAGTATTTTATAAGCTTGCTTCTCACTGTCACAATTCACTTAGTTAATGACAGACAAACATATTTGCATAAATGAAATGTTCATCTAAATATTACAGGAAACGTGCTTGTAAAGGATTTTAACCTGTCTCACAGGGTACTGTAACATTTTCCCCTATGAGCTGTTCCTATGTATTATACCTAATCTTACTATCAAAGCAGTCCTGTAACAGAAAGAGTAACCCAAGCATAATTACCTTCTGATTAATCATCTCATTTGCATGTTTGCCACTCCATTGCCTGTGGCGATATTATGCTCAACACAGATGGGTTCTCAGGTTCTCCTCACATTTAGGTTTTGGTGCAGCTGCACATGAAACCAGTGGTGGGAACAGCAACACACATGTAGCTGCAGCTAGTCTGGAGAAACTTGAGCAGAGCAGTTTCACCTTTATTATGTGGAGCTGGAATTCCTTAGGGGTTATCTGCTTCCCCACACATATTTGGAATTTTTGTACTAATCTTGCCCTTCTGCATCACATCCTAAATACATTTAACATGTGGCAGTGATTTCCACTCCAAGTGTGTTGTTTGGGACTTCTATTAGCAACACTTGCTGAAATGTTCGGTGTGTGTCTCTGATGTGCAATGTATTTGGTTTCTTTATAACTATTCTTTTTAGTCTTTTCTCTTAAACAAAGAAGGTACCTTACTCTTCTAATTATAAATGGATTATAAGAAGTCTTCCTGTATCTCTAATGTTGCCTGATAGATTAGGTATATTTTAGTTCTCTGAACATTCAGGACAAACAGAAATCTGGGCTTGATAGAACAAGTTATCAGATTTACTATGGCCAGTCCTGTGTTTCATCAGTCTGTAGCCACATTATAAAAAGATGCCAGGAAATAATGTTGTGCTCCATGATTTAAGACTTGCTTACACAGAGACAGACATCTGTATCCTTTTCAACTCTCCCTGTCTCCTCTATCCCTCCTTGGATTAAGTTGGTTTGTAATTTGATGGTTTAGTTCCAGTACTTGTCTGTCAAAAGTAGCCATATTCATCTATTGGGCTGTAAAAGCAGGTGTTTAACATTATTGTCCAATACTGGAGAATAGTAGCCAGCCTTGAAACAGATATTTGCAATTTTGAGTGGTTTGAAAAGAGGTTTTGCTAAGCATGTGCACATCGAATTCACAAGTTATTACAAATTAAGTTGTACTTTGCCACGAAACAAAGTGTTTGTGGCATGGACATGTTGTTTGGTTGTTTTCTGGGTTTTTTGGTTTGTTTGTTTTTCTTAAAATATTCCAAGTATTTTGCATTATCATTTTAAGTGCATTGCAAATACTCCTCAACCTTTTGAAAGCATTCCTGCTATAGTATAATCAGGATAAAGCTCCTTATCCTCTCTTTGTAGTACAAAAACTTTACCCATACAGGGTAAAACTGTAGCTCAGCTATGGTGGAAGAAGTTATCAGTGATGAAAGTACCACAGAGGTTTATTTCTTTGTCTTCAAAGTAATGGAAAATAAAGATTGTGGAGGAGGTAGGCACTTTGGTTAGAAGCAGCTAGGAAAAGGAGTGGAGTAACCTAGAGTAAAAATCCAAGGATTTTCACTGAGCAGATATCTGAGGTTCTTTAAAAATGCACATAATGGAAGTTGTCACCTTAAAGTTACTGCAAAATTGTATTATATGAGTTAGATTGAGGTTTTCAAATAAATAGCATTTATACAAATCTGAGATAAATTAAAAGTGAAAATATGGAATGAGGAGGGCAATGATGTGTGCACTATGAATAAAAGCATTGATAATACCCCTCATTTTTCTCTGCTGTTTTTTATTTGGAACCTATTCATTTTACTTTTCTTTTTAATTTGGGAGCCACTTAAATCTGTTCCAAATAACGTCCTTTACATTCTGATGACTTAAATAATTAACTATTTAACTGTGTTTCCAGATGCTATTAGCAGAATCTTTTGTATTATCTGCAGTGTAGCTGGTAAAGGGCTGGCTTTTCTATTTGCTCAAAAACTCTAGCCAGCGTGGGAAATTAAATTTAGAAAGCAGCTTGATTTATGGCAGCAGTGAATTTGCTTCCTGGACATATTCCCTGTGGGTCTGGCTACACTAGCACCAGAAAGTTTTACTTTGGGGTTCCTGGGAGTTAAATTAACTTAAACTTGTCATTCATTGAAATATACAAGGAATTAACTCCTAAAATGAAAATCTTAAATTAGAAAATTGCTGCTAATAATCACCTTTTCTCAATAAAAAAGGGAGTTAGAATGTTGTCTAACACCTTCCTAACTCTTTTTCCTTCCCTTTTTCTCAACTTCTTAAAAAAACCCAACAACTTAAAGCTTTTGGAGTTTTTAAGTTTAATAAACTATATTAGTATAGAGTTCTATTAGAATGAATTACTGTAATAGTAGTATCTTTATGTTGTATTTACACTAAGTTATATAAAATATTCCTCTGACACCAATATAGCCTTTTTGAAATTATAATTTTGATTTATTGCATTGCAAGAGAGAGCACTGGTGTGAATGTCATTTGTTCAAGTGAACATTTTTAAGAAGTTAATGCATTTCCCTGGGCACCAGAAATGATCTCTGCAGAGTTCTGGAATATGATGCCTGATATTGATTTTGTATATGTGCTCATACCACATTAACAACACTTGAAGGTAAATGGATTTTTCGAACCTATAGCACAAATAATGTACAGCCCATGCTGTCAAATGCATGTTTTTATAATGCAAGTCTTTGTTAGAGAGGAGTTGAGTTTGACTATTTTGCTACAGCTGTTATTCATCAGGAATTATGTAGTACCAGGATCTGCTCTTGGACTGTTTACCTGATTCACATATAGTTCATGGAACAGCCATTGCCTTGTATTGACTTTCTGTCACTCTTTATCTGACAGAATTTGAACCAGCAACCTACAGGTGATAGGCAATATATTCCTTAATTCTCAGAGTATTTGTGTTCTGCCACTATTCTCTTCATATTTCAAGATTCAGAATAAATGAAATTTCAGCATATTTATAGTCCAGAGTTCAATATAAAGATTTGTTCCTTTCCAAAGTCTGCAGGTGAGCCTGGAGGTATTTCCCAAATTTCTCCCTCTGAAGATCATTACACATATCTTTTATATCATGTCTACGCTTTTTCATACTAAAGGCTCAAGGTGACTTGAGTGACTTTTTTTCTATTCAATGTCTGGAAATACTTTAAAAATAAGCAAGATTTTTCAGACCTGCATGTCTGTGCTCTCCTGTGCTGACAGGTTAACATTCAAGCATGCAATTCCAGGAGACTTCCAGAGCCTCATCAACATCAGCTGGTAAAATTGCCATGTTCTTATTAGGTCAGCACAAGAATGAGAGTTTTTAAGGAAGGCATCTTTTGTGTTCTTTTAGCCCTCTGAAGAGTCAGAGATTGGTTCTTCAGCATTTCTATTCCAAACAACCAGAACAAGAGTTGAAGATTTTAGTCCACTGTCATGGAACAAGTTTATATGTAAGAAAACTTAAGAAAAATCCTGAGTGATTCTAGAAATAACAGACATATTATAAACTATAATAACAATTCTTGAATATTAATACATCAGTTTGTAAAGTCCCTCAGTTTTCTGTTGAGCTGGTGAAACATCAACGATTTAGGACCATTGTTTGTGAATGTTTTGTTATTTGGGTTTTGGTATATTGTTGGTGTTTTTCTAATTTTGCAGTCACTAAAAAGCTTGTACATTCATTTTCATTCTAGAAATGCAAAATATAAAAAAAAAAAAAATTGGATTAAGTTAGAAATGTATTTTCAACAATGCACAATTCTTGTGTCCTTACTGATTTCAAATATTTTGAAGACATTTGTTTCCTGCAGGTAATAAATGATGGAACTGTAGCTTTTCTTTCTTGTGCCTCTTCCCTAAAATTTTAGATTAGATTGAGGTATTTTAAGTGGTTTTGCTAGTTTGTTTTAACAAGAAGCTAAAAACAAACAGGCAAATGTGAAGGAACAGCCTATGTGAAATCTTGAACCATTAACTGAACAGTCATTCACACAAAACTCAAACATTTAGAACTTGTCATTCCTGTTCTTATACAAGGGATAAACAATAGGGAGTACCTACAGTAGGACATTTTGCATATCGTGGGCACCTTACTATGCCTGACCTTCTATAGGTTATGGATATTCTTGTTGGAAAGGTCGTAAATATCAAGTAATATACGTTTTAAGAGCTTGTTTACAAAGATATGAATAAAAAAGATGTTTTTCCTTGGCCTTAAAGTGAGGACAAAGAAAAAATTCCTGAGAAAGTACAAAGATGGTTTTCTTAAGTAACATGTTATCTGTACAAATTCATTCTAGCCACAAGTACTCAAGGAATGGTCCATCAAACAAAATATCAGATGAAGCAGGGACATTTTAAGTGCTGACATTTTACACCCAAGGTGTTGAACTGTAAATGGTGATTTCCAGTTCAGTCAGAAAGAGTCCTTATTGTTGGAATAATTAAATATTTTTGTCCTTAGAAGCCACTCATCTATTTATTCATTGCAGAGAAAACTCACATGCCAGCTGACCACTTAAAAGCAGGGCTTGGGCATTTCAGTGGTTTGCCTGCCACAAACTCCCTGTGCAGTTTCAGGCCACTGAGCTTCCCACTGGATTACAGGACTGTTGAGGGGAAAAAAGAGAAAAATTGAGTCTCTGATAATAGAATGATATAAAAAGAATATGACATAATCATGTTTGGATGATTTATAGAGCACCTTATTCTTTTATTTGGTAACAGTGTTTCTCCATACAAGAACATAGAAAAATTCTTGAAATGAGGTGAGAAGAGAAAGGATCTCTTCCTTATGATGTTGATTAATAATGACTATAGGTGTTTTCCTCTTTTTTAATGGTGAGCATAAGAAAGAATGAGAGGGGTGTAGATCTGTGACTGTGTCGTGCCTCTACGACTTGCATTTCAATATGTCTGTTGAATGCAGTTTATACAAGGAAACTGATACATTTCCATATACAAAATCAGTAACAGACAAAACTGCCCACATATATGCATTGTCAGCAAATCACTTACATAACCCAGTCCTAGAAATTCTTCATGATGAGAGGGTCTCCACAACATGTCTTTCTTCTGCCACCACAGAAAGTAACACGAGCTTAGTTTTGAGCATGTGAAGTGAATGCTGGTTATTCAGAAGGCAGA
>JAWWEV010000001.1:8793471-8827083 GCA_035583235.1 Hafferia zeledoni
TTCTTCTGCCACCACAGAAAGTAACACGAGCTTAGTTTTGAGCATGTGAAGTGAATGCTGGTTATTCAGAAGGCAGATGGTGAGTCTGCATAGTGGGGAATTTCAACTGATGGCTATCTCAAGAATTGGTTGTATAAGCAGCCACATAAAAGGAGGACAGGCATGGCATATAGAGGTGGAAGGGGCTTTTTATAAGAAACCATGATCTGGTGGTCTAATATAATTTCTGTTGATTCCACAATGAGTAAATGCGGTAGTAATTTCTGTGTCTTAGTTGTTACATGAGCTTAGTCTTTCTAAGATATAGATGGTTTGTATAAATGAGGTGATTAATACCACATTAAAAATTTGAATTGCTCTTTATGGATGCAAATACTGGTCTAGAATTAGCTGGTAGTTTCTTCTCTCTTATACACTTACATATGAATACATTCTTTTATAATGTTAGTGAAACTTTAATAGATGTGCCCCAGCAAATCCAAGTGGTTCCTGAAAGCATCTATGCTGATTCGCAAGCATCACTGGATTCTTCTCTCTTCTTTTTGTGCCACACATCTCACTTCTAGCCATCTGCATTTTGAAATTGTTTCTGGTTTGTCATTGTGGAGTTCAGTTCTGATGGCCCCATGGTTCTTCTAAAGTAGACGTATAAAATCATGTTTAAACACGAAGATCTTTCTTGTTTTGCCTGGTTTTCTGTTACATGCTTACCTATGATTTTAATCCACATATGCTTCTATATTTACAGCATGTCAAGAGTGGCAGATCTGGTATAACTGTCCTGAGTTCTACAGTTAAATGCAGTTCTTGTTAATTTGTTTGGTTGTGGTGCTTTTGTTTTCTTCTTTTAATGCATCTGGAGCTTATTTTCTAGAAATGAACCTCTACATGTAGTTTTTCAGGACCATTTTATTCAAGGCACGCATTCTTTAAAGAGAACTGAAAATGTATGGACATCATCATAGAAGCAAAAGTTAGATAAATGCAAACAAAACTGAAGTAACTGATGGGTGAAAAGTCAGTCACATTGTATGTGGGAGGATCCATCCTCCGTCAGTACCTCAGTGTTTCCTTTGCATCATGTTTCTGGGTACAAGTATTGTTTCACACATCTTAGACTTAAGAGTTTAGGTAAGCTTAAGGAAGGCCTTCATATTCTATTTTCTTCCTAAATAGGGATAGGAAAGAAAATAAAGCAAGACATTTTTTCTGTGTTCTATAATAAAGTTTTCACAGCTGTGTTGTGATTGTTCACAGGCTAAGCATTCCCTAAGGAAAAGATCCAAATCCCATTTGAGATTAGTGGAAATCTTTGGCTCCAGCTCAAAGTAATAGAATAACATGTAATCTTTATCATAAAATGTGATGGCTGTTATTTCATCCTTCAAAATAACTTCTCTGCATTAGCATGAGAGGACAAACAGCAGAGGGGCATTGCAGCAGGAGAGTCCAGCAGAAGAAACACCTATCCAGTGTCCACTCCAGAAAAATGATAAAACATAGTTACATAGTGTGGTTTGAGGTTCTAAAAGACTTTTAGCTTTGCAATACCCCCAGTTCAGACTTGATATTTGAAAAATAGAAGACATTTTATTGTACTAGTTTGCAGGGGAGTGTTTACAAGAAATTCCAAAATTAGATCCCTAAACTATGCCTTTTTTCCAATTTTCAAGCGAAAGTATTTCTGCGCTATCACTCTGATTATTTTTTTCCACAACTGGTTTTTGAAAACACCACTTAGGTGCAGGAAAAAAAAAAAAAGGGGGGCAAACCATCTGATGTACTTTGCCTTCTTTGTTGAAGTTCCACTGAGTCATTCTGAGATAAATGGAATTTTCTTCTTCAATCCAAAGCTTAATTATGGTAATTAGCCTGTGCAATTTGTAAAGTTTGGCAGTCAATTCAGCTCCTAATATGCATAAGCCTCTTTCTGTTACAAATTGAGTAGGTTTAATCAGTTTTAAAAGGACAGTGTCTCACTATGTCTGCATGGCACACTCTTAGATTTTCAGATTGGTTGTTGTTCCAAACTCTGCTACATCATTAGCAATTTTGATATTTTTAATATTCATGAAGCTTTCACTTTAGCATTAATCCCCAGCATCTGTGATTATGATGGGTACTTTTGGGAGCTGTCTATTGTGTGTCTACTGAGAATGAAAAGCCCAGCAGTTTCTGGCAGTAAATTAACCCTCACAATGCCAGTTGGTGCTGAACTCCTTTTGAAATGTTGCCTTCTGCTATGTTCCTTTCTATTCAGATTTCACACTAAGCTCTGATTCCCTCAGCAGACACAAGCTTCATTTCATCCTGACAGCCATCTGTGACACTAAGAATTTTTCCTTTTTTCATTCAAAGAATGTATCTTTCACCATGTGCCTCTTCCCCCCCACCCCCCAGATTCAGTATGGTAATCAAAGGGGAGAAAAACAGAGCTCAGAATACAAATCTCTTATCTTAAAGGAGAGGATGAAGGCATTAAAGAATTTTATTTTTCTTATATTCAAGAAAGGAAAAAGCTTTTTTTTTTTTTCTAATATTCATAGTAGAATTTTATTTAGCAGGAGAATTTTTGCTAAACTTCAAAATGTGGTCATACAGAGGTTTTTGGCTAAATAAAATCTGGTGAACAGAGTACAGACTTTGGGTACTGTTTCACTCTCTGCTGCTAATTTGTGGCATATAGAAAATTAAGCCTCTGTCAATTTTGCTTCTTTTCTGATTTAGAACTGAAAGCATTTGGGGGTAGAAACCCTCTAGCATTTTACAGTGAAGTATCATATCACCTACTTTAGACATGCAATTTTAGCTACTTATCTCTAGTTGACAAGTACTTAATGAGGACAGACTCTTCCAGTTTTAGTTTTACTTCAGGTGCTTTCCATCAATGTGGAGGAGCTTCCTACCATGGGGGTTGTAGATGGCATCCAAATTAGGATGGCAGGAATAAATAGTGTAAAATATGTACATTTCCCTTTCCTGCTGTGCAAAGCATGAAGGTGTCAGCATCAACAGGGCATAGAAGTCCAATAGAATAAAATAACACTACTTAATGAATGGTTTTATGCACTATCGTGATTATAGTAAGAATTCTTCACAGCTTGCTATACATTGTACCAGATATGGGACTCAAAACCCTGAAGAAGTTCTTATCAGTTTGGGGCAGCTTTGGGTTCCTCTGTAGGATCTGTTCAAGCTCCTCCAACGTGAATTGCCTGCAGACTGAAGTCTCTCTTGGCAAGAGTCACCTGCTCCTAATTGCTTTAGGAGGCTCCCCTGCCGCGCTCTGCTACCTGATCATAGGAGTGCAGGGTTGTCAGGATTGGCTTTTTCATCCATGGTTCTAAGCCCTCTTTGTCTCAGGCTGCTTAAAGGCTCTGCCTGCCTACTTGGAATGAATTTTCTGTCTTAAAACTGTGTACAAGATTTTTAGCACATTGTGAAGAAAGGTGATGGATTCTTTTGTCTTTATTCATCAAGCATTTTCCCAAAGACTGCTCTGCTATCTATTGGAGTCATATGGGTTTAATTGCATAGTTTTGGAGAAATACAGTTGTCAGTAAATTGCTACCCTCAACTGGCCTCTCACTCCTAGCCGTGGGTTGGCCTTGCTGCTAAAACAACTGTATTGACGGTAAGGGGACATGCCAGCACCTACTTCCAGCAATACGGGGAGTACAGAAAGAGCTTCATCAGCCTTAAATGCAGTGAGAAAGCTGGATGTGTACTGTAAAACTAATATCACAAGGCAGAAACCTTAGCTGCCAAAAAAGAACGAGTCTGTTGTGTCTTGATGATAAATGCTTGCCCTAATGGGACAGTCTGAAATGCCTGGAGTGTTAACAGAGACCAAAGCTGGGCACACACTGGTATCTTTAGTGCTGGTACTGCTTCAAAACTAGTCTGGGCATCCTAAAAGTAAAAAAAAAAAAAAAAAAAAAATACACAATGACTGACTTTTCTGCATGCTTTCAATGTGTTTAGACATTTCGACAGCAGGATCATGCTGGCATTTGAGTGTATCAGCAGGTGTGCAGTAGATTATATGTCCACAGCAATGTTTTTGTGTCACAGATCTTTAGACTCCATCTTTTTCCTTCTTGCATCACAGCAGTGGCAGAGGGCAGACCTCCCCTTGGTACTGCTACTATTGTGTTTCTCCCAGCTGTACAGCCTTTTCAGAACAAAGATCTCAGCTCAGAGCTTAGTTTTTAAAGCTTAACCTATTTATGTATTTTCTTAGTAGTTGCGCTGTTTCTAATACCTTGGGAACAGTCTATAGGTAGATGGAAGCACAAGGAAGCCCAAATCATTCTCTCTTTCCTTCACCTTACTTGTTGTATCATGTTAGGCGTATAGCTTTTCTCCATCACTTTCTGGGAAATACTGGATATTCTACTCATGTTTATGGGCTTGCTCAGGTTCCCTGGTGTCTAGGAATAAAGGACAAATTTTCAAAATCATTGCTCACTTTCTGGACAACATTTTGAAAAAGAAAACCAATTGTCCTGGGAAAGCAGAGGTATTTTTTTAAGCCCTATTTAACCAACTCTGTGACTTCACCGGGAGGCATTCTGCATGTGAGCATTACGTGTCCTGATGGCGAGAGCTGAACTGGCCTCCTTCAAGCAGTACCTGTCTCCCAGCTTGGGTGTTCTCTTTCACCATGCCAGAGGCTGCCTGAGCTTCCACTGCTCTGGTCTGTTTGGGGCTTGAAACTGGTGTCTTAAAAGGAAGAATACTCTGCTGCTCTCTGCCTCGTCCCAAGTTATGGGGCACCTTTTTCACTCCCTTGGTAGAATACCTGTTATGAAGTGTGTTGTCCCTGTTTAAACTCAGATTCTGTAGTTATCTGATCCAAAGCGGAGCCATCAGGAATAACATCAAGCACTAAGGGTGGAATTTAACAGAGATTCAGTTTTTATTACAAAAGGAGCAAGAGCTTTGCAGTCCAATAAACGAAAGAAAGGTGACGGCTGGAATTTGATTTAAGGAAGCAGGACTTTAAAACATGATTCCTTCTGTGTAATTTAATAGCCATTGAGGAAGTACTGGAATCTACAGTATGTGGTCTGTTAATCTAATTAATCTACCCTAAAGGTTAAGTCACACAACCAACAAGTATAAGTGGATTTTGATCAAGTTTTACTGGGCCTATAAAATACCAAATATATGAGGATGTCCAGATTTACTTGTGTTTGCATTGGAAGTAGCTCAACTTTGTAAGGTCATGTAGTGACATACATGCATACACAATTTTTATTTAACTTTCTATTTCCAAATATGCTGTGGATTTAAGAACTGGTTTTTGTGATGCTGAGTGTCATTGAAATAGTACAGGGGGAAAAAAAAAGAAAAAGAAAGGAGAAAACTGCTATTCTTTGCCAGTAAAGGTGGGAGTTAAAATGAATGTTGAATGCTAAAACCTTTTATTTTTAAGGATGTAAAAGAGGACCCCATTTAGTCCTGTGTTGCATTTGGTGTTCCACAGGTGGTTGTCCTTGGCTTGCATGTACTTTGTCATCCTGAGAAACACTGCAATCAGTGAAAGATCTACTTCTGTTCTTAATTTTATTTCAGTTGAAGCAGATTCTTGTGACAATGACTCTTCATGAGAAAGATTGGGCAAAATTAATCTTTCTCCTAGAGTTTCAGATGGGACCAGCTCACTGTATCTTGCAGTTATTTAAATCCTGGTCTGGCCCAAGAGAAAACTAGTCAGGTTCTTAACCATATCAAGTCCAGTTTTTCAGGTAAACCTGAATCTATGCAAATTTGAAGAGGAGTTTGGGTGACAGAGATTTTCCCAATGGTTAGTTTAAATCTTTATTCTCTGTCCTATCAAAACACAAATTCTGCCTCTCTCTCCATGACTTTCAGTAGGTTTTCTACCTTCCTGCAAACAGCATAAATAGACAGCATTAGTATATCAATGCACATCTCATTGAAGGTTCTCATTCCTTTGACAGTATATCTGCTACTGTTTCTGTTATCATGGTAACAACCCTCAAAGAAACCTACACATGGAAGAGAAGTTCAAAAGAAGGGGCAGTCTGCTACGTGCTTTTGGGGATCTCAAGAGTTTTGTTGCCTTCTCTTTCTCTAAAAGGTTTTTGTTACCTGCATTTAATGCTAAGAATACTGGTGAGGCTCAGGTTTGTCACAGGGGTCAGTTGTGAATGTGGACACATCGGCAGACACACTCTCCAGAACCTCTGATATGTATGACCACAGTTGTGTTCATTACAAAATGCAAATTAAGTGCTTAGCATAGGAGAAAATTATGTAATGAGGCTCTAGAGAACACAAATATTTAAACATGTTTTTAAATACATTCAAATATATGTGTATGGAGAGGAGACGGGTTAGTGGGGGCAATATATTCAAATAAACATGTTCGATATTCTATTGTATAAAATATCAACCCTGCAAATTTATCCTAATTACTATTTTGAGCTCTCATAGTGTTACTAAATCACTGGCACCAGATGAATAAAATGTTTAGAAAACTTTTTTTATAATCTTATTGGTGCATTCACCCATATCAATGACAAAAATTTATCTTGCTTTAGCAAATCAACAGATTTCTTTCTTCTGCTAAATGTTTTTGGCAACGCAGATGGAGAACACAGCAGTCAGGGTCCTGCTCAAAGGCACCAGATAACTGAATGGGTTACTTCCTACATTAAAACCAGCTTGTTGACTTGGCAAAGAGCCCTGGTCAAGTAATACAACCAGTGCTGCTGCCATTTGTTAATTCTGCATAATTAAACACCAATTACACATAGTATTGTTTTCTAGCAGGCTCCTCAGCTGGCTTTTCTTTATTATGGTTCTGTGCCAGTTTCCTTCCTTATTACTAAAAAGGGCTTTTTATTTGTTATTGTAATTAGGAGGTTTGAAAGATATCAAATTTTTCTAAAGACAGAATAGCAAATGATTATGGAAGTTGGCATATCATTTTACAGGAAAGACATTGCATATAATAGGTATTTTGATTTTTTGGTATAATCTGAGTAATCTGCACTGTACTATTACAGGACTCCCCAGAACAAGTCTATTACTGAATATATAATAATAAATGAATGTATTTACAAAGCACTTTGAATGTCTGTCTCTTTTAGGACACCAGGAAATTCAAATGTAGAACTAATATAAATCTCATAGCGCTTTTATTGTCATTTGGCAAGGCCATTAACCACTTGCTTAAGTCCTATTGAAATGAACCAAGTATGCACATAACCGGTATTTTAAGGGGTAAACTTTAATACCTGTTCAATGTTCTGCTGAATTAGGACTATTTTATGCATCTTGTCATATTAGTAAGTATTTGGAGAGTGGGTAACAAGGGAGGTTGCTGACTGTTCTAGTGCTATTAAACTGCGATATTGTCAATCATGCAGCTCTATTAGTAATGATGATGGAGAAATCTCAAGAAAGTTTTGCCTCTGTTGCTGGGAACAGTGGAATATGAGGAGCAGAAAGTTGGAGGCTGATTTTATGCTTATTTAGAGTTTGTATCTTCTCCTGAGTACTGAAGAAGGTATTTGTTATGTAAACTCAACATTTATTTTTCAACTACTTCAGTTTGTAAAAATAGTCTGGAAAATGTCTTTTTCCCCTTTCTTTTATGACTGTTTATGTAATAATATTGCCAAAGGGAACCATACAGCCAGAATAGGTATGGGAACTCCCAAGAGACTCTTCCGTGCATCTTACATAACCCATAAATTTTATTGTAAAAAAAAAAAAAAAAAGAGAGAGAAAAACTTTCAGGCTTGGTAATCATTAGAATTTAAAAGCTCTGAAGAGATGTTAACTGTGTCTGTTACTCTTAATCCATGGACTAGTCAGCTGTCACACACACATATTGAATCTGTGTGCAACATCCTCATGAACTCTATTGAGAAATGTTTCTATGAGTCAGCAGCTGGAGCTCATTTCTCAGCCAAAAGTCTTTCTTCCCTGTTATCTCCTTGTGACTCAGTTCTTGTTATCTATCAATCCCTTTCTTTGAGTCCACATAATTATTCCTCCTCCACCCCCCTAAAAAAACCCAAAGTTTTAAGCTTGCCAGTTCTTAGTTCTTCATTTTACTGGATCACAAGTCAACTAAGCTATAAAGAGGAGAAGACATAGTTTCCTGCTTATCCCGAGAAGCCCTGAGGTCCATGGGACATCCCTCAGCACATCATAGAAAGCACAAAGCAGTTTATAAGATGAGCCTTTTGGTTCGTGTTACAGCTTTGCCAATAGAGCCATTTTAAGTTGCAGTTGTCAATAAAATCACTTCTTAACTCTCTGTAAGGATAGGT
Organism: Hafferia zeledoni; assembly: GCA_035583235.1. Classification (NCBI taxonomy): domain Eukaryota; kingdom Metazoa; phylum Chordata; class Aves; order Passeriformes; family Thamnophilidae; genus Hafferia; species Hafferia zeledoni. The sequence continues at coordinate 8,801,787 of JAWWEV010000001.1, forward strand.
CAGCTGTTTTGAATTGTGTTGTGTGTGAAACATGTATTTCAGATTCCTTCCTTAAACTCAGTGAAACAATACTACTTTGTTTTAACTTCCTTAAAGGAGCACATTATTTTGGCATCTTCTTTGGACCTTCTATTGTCATAGCCTTTATTCTTCCTGTCTTAGGCATATGCTTTCATTTTAATTATGGTTTAAATAGAAAAAAAGTGTGATTCTAGGATTTTCTTTAAAATTTATATCTAGACACAACATTACTATGTTAGATATGTCTTCCTTTTGCAACTACATCTAACACAGCAGATTTTAACTAGTGAAACATTTTTACCAGGGAAAGCTTTCTTTTATTCTGAAAGAAATCTTTTAGAGGAGACTAGTGAGAATCTTGGCAGAAAGAAGCAGTGAGAACTACAATGAGAAAGACATAGACTTTTTTTTATTTATTATTATTTCTCAATAACAATCCTTTTAAACAGCTCTAAGCTCTGGGATGTTATTTATTATTGATGATACAGTAATGCCCTGAATATGACAGGAGTTGAATTGTTTCCCTAACACGTCAAACCTGTCCCAAGTTTTGAAATGTTAGTTGTAGTCTAAAGAGCTGGGATTATACCCCAATTCAAAAAAAGCTGCTGAAACATATAGATAATTTCTCTGGTAGTTTGTGTCATTGATTTCTACAATTTTGTTTAAAGAACACTTCCCAGTCATGGAACTAAGATTTTGCCTGAAGCAAAGTACCTACATGAATCCTATTTTGGATTAGAATAAGTGGGGAATACATGCATAAAAGTGGGTCACAACAGCATAATGGATGCAGCTTGACTTATCTCCCCTATATGCTAATTTTTATTTATAGTCACATGTATTTATTCATAATGTATTTATATATGCACATTCTGAGTGTATTTTGATAGCCCACTGATTAATTGTAGAATGATGTGATAAGGTGCAGTTATAGTGCACCTGGGACTTCTCCCCTGCAGCCGTGCTATTGAAGCAAATCTCCTGGTGTCCCCACTAAGAGTCTTTCCAGGATCAAAGGTTGAAGGTCACCTGGCTAACAAGCCATGAAGGTTAGAAACAGGAGCATCAAACCCTGAGAAAGGATGCATCCTCAGTTTTGCTTGGGGAGAGCCATTAGCCTCAAGCCATGGAAAGTCCCACAACACCAAGCCTTAGCAATGTGCCAGTTTTATGCCTGGAAAAGACATTTCACACTGTAGCTGGAGTTTTTCAGCTAATTAATTTTATCTGCTTCTGGACTCAAAAATAATGTAATTCTTTTTGTCTCAGATTTGAAATAAAAGGAACTGGAAAAATTGTGAATATATTATAAATAACTTGGGGAAAAAATTTGGAAGATAGTTTTACCACGCAACAATGACACATGGACCCTCCATATGGTATTTGCAGATGCCAAGTTGTTTTTTTTTTGTTTTTTGTTTTTTTTTTGTCTGGACTTCTTTGTCTTGAGGATAACCTGGGCACGCTGCAGCTAGCCCAGCTTCATGTAGCAAAAAATATTTAGACTCCATTATTTACTCTTTCCAAATTAGACTTTTTGATATATCTAAAATGAAACTAATTCCTTTAACTACAAAAGAACAAGCTGTTGTGTCTTCTTCACCTAAACATGATCCCAGAAATCAGTTTGGTGGGTGACAAGGAGTACTTCACCATAATTGAGAATAAAAAATGCACTCATTTTGGAGTTCAGTTCATAATACAAATTAGCAGAACGTGAGCCAAGAGTTTTAGAAGCTGCTAATGAGGTTTCTGCAAATGTGGGGTTTGCATGTGGTGAGACACTGGGAAGAAGGAAAGTATATCCAGCTTGTAACATTTCAGTATCACACTAAGTGGTATTGCAAAATGTCATGTTTAAATGCTGCTACAGGCTCCTATAGTACCAGAAATACCAGAAACAATTTTGACAATAATTTATAGTAGTGACAAAAACTAATTTGTTAGGACGTTGTGTTTGTATCTGGTAGGCACAGATATATTTTGTAGCTTAGGAGTCTCATGATAAGAAAGCTGAGTTTGTAAGATTAAGTTGTTGCTTCATCATTTAAAACTGTTAAAGAAAGAACATTTTGAATGCTTAACATATTAATATTTCTCCTTTTGCCAATGAAATCCCTGTTGTTTCTTCTATGATGTGAATGGTGTTATGTGAGATAAATCACTATTTTACAAAATGGTGAATACCTACCCAGGCTCAGCAAACTGCTGGCTTTCAGGAGTACTGGCTAATTCAGGCTCACAAAAACTATTTCTTTCATGAGGTACAGCAGCTGACTTTTCTGAAGATGTAACTACAATGAAAATGCAATGCCCTCTTTGAAGTTTAGGATTAGTAAGATAAGAATTGGACTTACACAATTCTCAAACACTCAACATTTAACAAGATTAAGTGGTTAAGAAATGTCTTAGATAAATTTATACTTCATAACTTGGCAAACCTTCAGATTCTTACTGAAACATTGTGAACATTGTAACTTATAATAAAGACATTAAGACAAATTTCAGTTTGCTATAGACATGTATATTGCATAATTCATCAGTCTTTTATTCATATTTTGTAAAACTGATAAAGAAAGACTCAGGAATAGATCCACCGAGGTGTCTGGCATCTTAGTACCTGTCTGGATTTGAGTACTATTGATCTGATTGTGGTAAGTCAGGAAGAAAGTGACAGATTAAGATATCTGGTTTCAAAAGTTAGCAGCTGAGATGGTTTCCAGGCTAGCAGTCTGTCTTCGAACATGTCTGTCACTCCCTAAGATTTCCTCTTCTTTAAGCTGTCTTGATTCCAGGAGCCACAGCATTCTCAAAAATAACTTCTCCTTTGTTTTCTTCCCAAGCAATCAGTCACAAACTGTTTCCTGTAAATTAAAGGAAGTTTTTTCAGTATGATCTTATTTTCTGCAGCCCATACAGAATTTTGCCTCAGAATCAGTTCTCTTCCCCATGCATACTTACTACTGGCACTAGGGTTTACATTTTCCTTTGTTGGAAGAAGGACTTGCAAGAGAGAAAAATAGAAGACAGCAATCCAAGCCTGCATTTTATATTTGATTTCATTTTCACCTAGATTTTTAAAGACTGAATATAACATTTAAATATATTTTTCAAATACAGACCTTATATATGAGTCTTATTCAGAATATTACAGATTAACTATTATATTATTTAAGCACTTTCAGTGGAAGTGGAAAATGTATTACATGCTTACTGATCCTTTCCTACGAATTGGAAATTCTCCTCTGTATGTTAATCAGCTGATTATTTATCAGCCTGCAAATGTTCATGAAGGCAGGAGATGTCCCCATTTGAGTTTTATATCTTTGGCTTGCTTGGTGCCTTGGGCTATCTAGGCTGAAACTTTGAAACTAATTAGCTGCGAACCATGAGGGAGCAGACTGAAAGCTCCAAAACGCAAAGATCATCGGGATACTGGGGCATTTACTGGTGTCCTTTTCTCCCTATACAACCTCCAGCGTTTCAGGCTTTTAAACACGGAGCTGGAAGCCTTGATGGTGAAAATCTGAAGAGAGCAACTTCGTTCAGATGACTTGACTCTAAACTCAGTGGTATCTCAGATATCCAGCTTTAAAATGGAGACAATAACTGTACCTCCTCCAGCTCGCAGACTTTTGGGAAAAATCTATTAGTTCCCATTTTGAGAACATTCAGCTGTGGGGTCTGCAGATGTATTGGTTTTGAAGAGATCTGATTCCTAATCAGCATTCAGTGTCTACATACCTCAAACATTTTGTCCTTTATTTGCGTGTTGACTGAGTTCTGTTCTCTGCGCTATGGGAGGACACTGATAGGGTCATGAAAGGAATGACTAAGATGTGCCTTGGGAAGTTGCAGTAAGATCACTCAGGCAGCTTCACTTCTACAATTTCCAAAGTTTCAAGTTTGTGGCTTTGTGACTATAAGTCTGTACAGAAGTTTTTTCACTTGCAAGGATTTTTGGTTGGGAGTGGTGGGAGTTGTCAGATCATGACCGTGTATTATTTGTTCCTGTTGACTGAAATAACTGGTCACAAGGTTTGTTTGAAGGAGCCTGTATCTGGCTGTACTCCTTTCACAGAGGCTCAGGCAACAGCCTGTACTGTTTTCAATGCTTATTCATTATCACTTTATTTCTATTGTCTCTAGATACCTGCAAAGCATAAGGACTGAATAATCAGACGTAGAAAGGATGTCTTTCATCCTCTAAAAGCAATTCCTGAGGATACGAGAGGGACAAAAGTGAAACTCTGCTGTTTTCACCCCTTCAGACTTTCTACTTTTCTCATCTCCCAGCCTCCCCCTTCCAGGCTATAATTTCACCTCCTCCCTCCCTGCCAGCAACAGCTGTAGCTCAGCCCCATCGGGCCCCTGGAAGCTCCCCGGAGGCACTTCCCTGACCTCAGTGGGGCTCCAGCCCCAACTGCAGCAGTCGTAGGTTCTTCCCAAGCCCAGGCATTCCCTATGGCTGAGCACTGCAGGAGACACCAGCCGGGTTTTACTGAGTGTCCTTGCAATGGCAGATCCGGTTCTGCTTTCCTCAGATATCTGTTTTCAGTTTTTCCAGTAATAAAAATGCAGAAGAAATCAATTGTTTTCATAAAATGAGCCACAGACTGGATGAAATGTGTGCTCTCTCTGCTCCATCACTTTCTTTTTTCTTCAAAGAGCTCAAATAAGATTGTAAGATAAACTTAGCTACCACCTTGCAGCTTTCCTTTAACAGTCACCTTGAAGCAGCTCAGGAAAGCCTGTGTGAACAAAGTTTTCACAAATTTGTATCTTAAACTTTGTCTTATTTTCTAACAACACCTGAAACACTGAAGCATTGAAAAAAATGTTAGGAGTCTTTAGGCCTGATTGGGGAAAATGTCTGCTGTTGAGAAAGAGGTTTTTTTAAATGAAGAAAATACTAAAAAAGATATTTGCAAAGATTAAAATTTCTAAATATGCATCGAATAAAAGAATAAGTTATTGGATTGGTCTTGTAATGAAGGACTGGTAATTAATTAGGCTGTTTAGTTGAAAAATGAAAACCAGTTGCACAAGAAAGAATAGTTACATTTCGTAAGGGGGAAGCCAAAGTGAAAAAACAAAACTGCTTCTAGAATTTTTAAGAGACATACTGTGTTGAGAAGGTAATATTCCATATGTTGTGCTGTGTTTTAGTCGAGTAGTAGTTCAGTTTGCTCTCTATGTCTCTTCACTAATTGAACCCAATTGCACAAAGTGCAGCACTTCCTTTCTCCCTTTGGAAGACAGATAATTTCCCTTTCTTTCACTGATCATCTTTCTTCAAAACAGACAAAGGTTAGACTGGGTGTTCTGCTCCTTTCATTTCAGTGAGAGCCATAAACTAAACACTCTTAAGTTGCCTGTGAAGTCAGACGTGTGCTGAAATGGAGTATTTTCTCCTCATCTTCAGATACTGGTAGGCTGAAGAAACTGTATTCTCAGATGCCTATTTCACGTTGGTCTTTGAACAAAGTCTCACAAGCAATCCAGTACCTCTAAGTTTTGTGCAAAAGTGCCACTCAATATGTAAAAGATCCTCAGCTGATACGATTCTGTTCAAATCCCTTTTAGTTCCTACCAATATGTTGCGACCAGGGATCACCTTGTGTGTATTAGGTGATATTTCCTGGTGTGATTATATGAATGTGCCCTATAATTTAAGAACAGCAAATCTATTGTAAAATAATCATTCTTAACTGCAATTTCAAACATTTATCATTGAAATGTTTTTTCTGTAAAATTAATATCTTATGGTTACTTTCACCTTGGTTGGATGATGTATATAAGAATAAACACAAAAGGGAATCAATATAGTCATTAACTGACTTGCCCACAGGATATGATAAATGGGGGGCCAGCTTAAATTGGACTAAATTTTCTTTGATACTATATAATCAGAAAATCTTCATGTGCCCATAGCATTTTTCAAGTGATTTTTTTCCTGCTTATTAATGGCCTTTATTTTCAATTGTAATAATCCAGATAGTGGAATTGGACTCAATCATTCATATTACAAAATATGGAATTTGTATTCACATGAACATTCAGATTCTGAAATACATATTTATAAATTCAGCCAAGTGGGATGAGGAAGGGCTTGGAAGTGTTTTACTCTGGTCTGAGTTCCTACAGAATAGGGTTTCTGCTATCAAAGTCAGCATCTGTTGGATGTCCTTCTCTGGTGTTTTCTGAATTACCTTGTTTATCTTAAAGATGGAAGGAGTGTCAAAGCTTTGTCTGAATTAATGGGTGTGAGATGCAGTTCAATTTTGTCTGCATATTAAGAAAAGATTTTGCTATACACCAGCTTCTGTCTTTTGGTTGTCTTGAGAAAGATACCTGTGGTGGGAGGCTTTGAGGAAAGCAGGGAAGGTTTTGTCTAGGACTTTGATTGGGATGACCGTGGGGGCAGGGCCCTGAGACACACTCAACCTGAATCTAGTCAAACATAATTATGTTCAAGTTTCAAGCTGATGAGAGAAGTCTTAACAGTAGCTTACCTAGGGAGCCTTCTTAGGCATGAGCGCCAATAGGTGTAAAACTAGTTAACATTCAATCAATGCTCATGGAAAATTTTATTTATTTATTTAAGGTTTTTTTACCCAGTTTCATTTTATCACTGAACATAAATTTATTTATGTTTGTATGTGTCAGTGGATACTTTTCTGAGATTAAGTGTATTTTCAAAATCATAGCCATTTAGAAAAATAAAAACTATAAGGAAGACATCTTAAATGGCTTTAAAATATATTCCTTCTAGTGACAAATGTTTGTGTTTTCATTGCTCAGTGTTTTGTAGCTAAGAAAAAGTTCTAAAATATTTAACAGTTTTAGGAGGTTTTCCTGAGGTACATTTGAAATAGAACTTACATCTGAAGTGAAGGCTTTTTCAATGACTTGTTTAATGCTTCAGTGGTATTCAGTTTTGAGTACTTATGTACACTTTCAGCTTATTTATCTCCAGTGTTATGCTTTCAAGATTTTATCACAATTCCTTTGTCACTACAGTTGTAGAACAGCAGCAACACAAGATTTGGTAGAGTCAGATAAACTGTAAAGCTTGAGTAATGGGAACAATGTGGTAAATTCAGTAGTTTTTGTTTTAACATTTAAATTTCCTCACTCAGAGTTTTTTTTTCCTATTTAAAATATAAAACTAGTGTAATAAAACAATACCATTCTGTCTTGGTTTACATTCTAACTAGTGTTCAATGTCAGATCAGTCTCTAGCTGGACGTGTTACTTGATCCAATGTGTTACTCTTTTTTTTTCATATCTAGCGCCTTCTGAAATTACAGTGTTTTTCCAGGAAATTTCTATAGTGTGGCCTCCTAAAATGAAATATGATTAATTGCCTGCAATATGCTAAATATGCTTTTCTTTCTCTGGGCTCTTCTGGTTTTGTATTGTTCTCTTGTCTCCTTTTCCCATAATCTTTCATACCTATATTTCCACCAAAATAAATAAAATAAACTTGAATCCTGTAAAAATATTAAATTACTTTCCATTTTGTTGTGCTGTGAATTAGAAGTTTAATATGATAGTTGAAATAATCTTGGATATACCTAGAAATATTTAGTACTGTAATTTACTGAAGTTCCAAACTGGCAAACTTTTAGACTCAGCATACAGTCTTGTAAATTTAATGGTGTATCACTGAATTGTGAGTTTGCAGTGGATAGATTATGTGTGTGGGTTAGGATCAATGGCTCTGTGGTTCTCTGCCTTAATCTTCTGATACACTCTGTTATGTGATATACATAAACTCTGCTTCAGGTGTTTAGGTTTAAAGGTTCTTTGTAGTGAACTGAAGTTTTCCGCTGGAGATCTGACTTGATTATAAGCTTCCCCATTGACCAGATAATAAAAATGTTGCTGAAGGACACTGGCTTCGTCTGGTGACACATCTGCTGTGCTCGAACAGCCTGGTGCCCACCTGTGGTAGCCAGCAAGGGCTGGGGGCTGCTGGCCCCACTGTCAGTGCTGTGTGGTGCCCTAGGAATGAGGTCTCAGCCAGGAACAGAGAGGGGCCCTGAGGGTGGTATGTGCAGGAGTTTGGAAGGAGCTGCTGGCAGCCACCTCGGGGCTCAGGCTGTGTACTCCTATCAGCAGCCCTTGGGAGCATTCAGTGCTCAGCTCAAAGCCAGGGCATCATTTTCCCTGCTGGAATTCTAGTGCTGGGTAGCAGTTGTCCTAGCCCATAGGGATAAAACATCTCTTTCTGATTTTATCCAGTTTGACATGTTTAAATTTGCCGAGGATCTCTGCTAGAGGTGCTTGAGGGCCCCAACAATATGGAACCAATCACAGTAGAAACATATGATATGTATAATGTTGCTTCAGAAGTATTTATTTCCTGCCCAAAGCAGCTGCACCAACACATTAAATGGAGGAGGACAAACAAACAATCGGGGCTTGCTAAAGAAATTTTCCTTTTTTTCAAGCTGTCACTCTTGCAGTGTTACACTTCAGGTCAGAGATATTAAAGCTGTGAATTAGTCAGCAATGATACATACTTGGGAAACTTTCTACATGTAAATCTGACATAATGAATTCTTGGTCATCTGTGCTTCCATTTTCAGATCATTACTATAGTGATAAATGAGTCCCTTATTATGAGAAGCCTAATTTCTTGGTCTCTAGCACTATGGGTTTTCTGGTTGTGCTTTTTAAGGGTGGCATAGCTGTTTCCTTCCATTTGCAATTTAGTTTTTCTGTATCTACCAATGCACATACTGAAGCTTCGGATCAGGTTGTTTCTTATTGGGCAGTTTACCTCAAAGGTCTGGTTGGTTTTTGAACATAGATATGTGATTTGGTCCATTGTTACCATCATGATATCGTGTCATCCATCAAAATTTTGATGTGGCTGCTTTTGTTTTTTATACTGCCATTGTTCTCATCATATTTGTGTAGTTTAAAACATACGATTTTTCAGTGTTCATGCTTTATTGCTCTGGGCCTTGTGCTTCCAGTTATAGCTCTAATTATTTCAGAGATTCCTGTGGATCTATTGAAGGTCCTATTTTGTTTCAAAATGACTGCCTCCAGCTAGTAATTCCTACACTCAATGTACGCAATATTACAAATTGATAATATTTAGAGAAATCTGTAGATCCTTGTAAACTCAAGTACCTCTTGCTGTATTGTACAATTTCTTATCTGGTATTAATTTTGCAGAGTTGAATTCTGACAAGATAGAAGAGTTATTGATTGTTCCTCTCCTCGGCTCTTTCATTTCATCATTGTTCTATTTTGTCTGCAGTTTAAGTTCATAAACCTGTAGTAATTTTTGACCTAGTGCTTTCTTTTGAGGCTGACATTAATCACACTGAGAAATGAGATTCCCAGCTGGAAGATGCTAAAGAACCATTAGGAACTATTAAATTAACTTACCACTATTTTATGAATCTTTCCCAGTGTAGACTGAGAATTATTAAGTTGATTGGGACATATGTGTATGTTTCCTTATGAGCTAGATAGTAATTGCTAATTCTTTATTTGGGGCTCTTTCTCCCATTTCCCTAAAGTATTCACAGCTGTGCTAACACAGCCCTGCATACAGTCAGTGGGAGCATTTTGCTGCTTTAACAAGAAAGGGCTTCAGCCTAATATCAAATTTTCCAAGCAAATGCTTACATGCTCCATCATTTGTTTTCTTAAGGATATGATTCTGAGCAGTGAGTAGTCAGCTCAGGTAAACAAAGCAAGGAGGAACACCTGTTGCACAGCTTCTCCTCTCTGAGGCACAAATTCAAACCCTCCTTTGCAGAATATATTTCATTACATTGCACAAAAGCAGTAGCTCTTTGGAAGAGCTTTACAGAGAGAACCCCTATGATCTCATAACAAAAGACAAAAGCTTTCCAGAAGCCCTTACCTCTACTTAGTATGAATAAAATAAAACATTCTTTGGATATTAAAAAAAAAAAAAAAAAAAAAAAAAAAAAAAAAAAAAAAAAAGAAAAAAAAAGTTGTGTTGCAAGTGAGTATCATTTAATACATTTGGGAGGTGAATAGAAAAGGGAATTCTGGACAGACTTGACATACTACCACTTTGCATGAATATATATTTGTGATTTGATGACACTTGGAGCTTGCTGTAAATTTATTCTTGTAGAGACGTACTGATTGACATAATGTTTTTCAACTCCATGCCTTTTTATAAGTCAGTTTGAATATCTGTTTACCTTGCAAGTCACCTTTTCACTTCACTTCAAAATCATCCCTGTGCATTACCTACCAAGTTATTTTCCTGGTAGACCACAAAGATTTTAATTGTAAACTGCAACAAGCTTAAACCTTCATTCTTTTAAATCCTTGAATCACCCCATAGGTTATAGCATAATTTTGATTTGTATACTGAGAACAGTTTAAATGTAATGTAAGTGGGTTTAGGTATGAAAGGATAGAAACCTTTAGCACCTGTCCTGTCTGCTGGTTTCTGTCTCACATGGCTGGGATTGTGAGAGCCAAAAGGAAGGGAAAGCAGAGAAGAGCAACAACTCGTCACACTTCCTTTGAGAAGTCACTATGCTGAGAGTATATGTGGCTGAAGTCACTGTTGGACAGTAGAAAAGTGTGTTGGCAACAGCAAAATGGTTCATAATGTTGCACTTCTAAAAGCAGGAGGAGGCAAGCCAAATCAGAACAACTAGAAATGTAGCTAGGAGTGTCTTCTGAAACAAAGAACCTGCACCTCTTGTGGTATCAGAGAGACTTCCTCACTTAAATGTCTGCCTGTAGGCTGACTCAATGTGCCAGTGTATTCCCTTGCTGGACAATGTACTAGTGCAACTATGTCTATTATTTCTATAAAGCAGAATTGACATACATTGATTTAATATTATTCTTTGTGCTGAGCTCTGCAAATACACTGGTAAAATGTAAATGACACAACTGTGTTGCAGATATATCTTTGACAACTCAGAAGATGACTTTGCATATACAGAAAAGCAAGGGAATGAGAAACGACTTTCTCAGCTTTTAAATTGTGTATATCCCCTTCAATATTCATTTTTATTGTAGTTTTAATTTCAAATCATGTCACTGTAAGGCTGTTGGTGTGTTGAATTAGTTCCTGCATTTTAGTTGTTTGTCTCTAATAGTCATTAATGAGGGAAATTCATCACCTTCCTGAAGTTCACCACTCAGCTGAGCAAAATAAGAGGTAATTAAGCATGGAGGGTTTCTTGCTGTGTTCTCTCTCTATAGTAGAAAAAATGGGAACCCGGTTCTTTGGTACTATTCAGCCTCAAAAACTATTTGCAGGGCTGAAGTCATAGAAGCAGCAGCTCCAGGGTTAATGCCTGGAGGACTGGGTGTAGTCTCAAAGAGTTTATTACAATAGTTAGGGGATTATTATAAGAAGTCCAGTGGAATTGGAGGATTGCATGGGAAGCTTGCATAACCAGTTCTTCAACTGTACATGGTATTAGTTGCTATTATTTAAATGCCTTGATAGTAGTTCCCACAGTAATCAGAACTTTCTTGAGAAACGTGTAAGTTTACTTGGAAGAAAACACAACAAGAGATCTAAGAGAGAGGAAATTCCTTAAAGTAAGGTTAAATTCAGAGCTTGTAGTAAAAACAAAATACAAAATATTGCTATGAAGAAAGCTATGTCAAGTAGGTCTTACACATATGCCATATTGAACATAGTCAACATGACTAGTGAGCACTTCAGAGTAAGTAGTTTATTTTTGTATTTTCTGAAGAATCATTGCTTGTTATCTCAGAGTAGAAAATTCTGTTATAAGTTTTGTTGTCCCTCCTTAGAAAATGGTTTCTTATCCTAATTACTTAGGCCTTAGCCTAATTACTCAGGCTAGCCATGGGTCTCTTATCCACCTCTGCAACTAAAGCAGCTGGGGCCACCCCTGTTAACTCACTTGCAGCACCATTTAATTAGCTGGAATGGCTGTTACTTTCGGGTTTTCTGGCAGGGAAAGAAATGGGAGCAGATGCAGTACAGGAGAGAGCTACATGGGAAAGCCCAAGGAAGAGCTGGGAGAAGTCAAGGTGTGAGGGCAGGTGGAGAGAGAACAATAGGCAGGATTGGGAGCATCAAAGTCTTAGAGTGAATATTTACGTCTTCTCTGCTAAATACCAAGTTTGGAGAATTTAAATGTTCAGTAAGAAATGTTGCTGTGTAATTAGATTCATGTGGTTTCCTGAATGACTGATCCCATATAAGACTTCAGCTTTAGAATTTGAAAGCAAGTGGGGGAAAAAAAAAAAAAAAAAAAAAAAAATAAAAAAAAAAAAAAAAAAAAAGATAAACAAAAATCAACACACCCAGCATTACAGTTATGCTACTCAGTAAAATAGATTTGCTGGGTCTGTGTTGAAGTAGCTAGCACCTTTATTTACCACCTACTTTAGAAATAAAGAGATTAATAAGAATGATACAAGGTTGTTTACCTTGCATAAATTTACTTTTTTCCAAGTTAAAGGCTCATATTGAACAAATTGTGAAAACAAAAGGCAGGAAGGGTGTTTAAATAGCATCCACTAATGAGATTTTATCAGGATTTAATTCATATACACTGTTCTTTGAAGACAGCAAAAAAGGCTGTGTCAAAAGCAAGAGCAATGAGACACTGTAGGTTGTGGAATGGTCCCATGAACTGAGTCAGTTGTGACTCAAAGAAGAGCTGTGCAAATGGTTCCTCAGTGGTTACTAGAGGCACACATTCCTGCGTTGGCATAGTGAAATGGTTCCAAAAGCCCTTGGCACCCTTATTTGGCCCTCACTGAATAACACAACAGCCCAAAAGCTGTCAGATTAACAAAGACCAGTGAGTTAGAAATATAAAGGCTTTTTTGAAGTCCCTGTGGACCCGCTGACTTGTGGGAGTACAGAGACTGTATCCAAGCTGATGCACCATGTAAAAAGGAGCAGCTGAACTCATGAGGATGCCCTACAGTATAGCCCATCTCCTCAACAAGAGAGCCTGCTTGCTCCATGGCCAGTCACTTGTGTATTGCAGGATTTTCAAGGAAAGCTTTGCTTTGATCCTTAAGGTTTACTTGGCTGAATGAAAATCTTGGAGGGCCAGAAGACCAGCCTTTTCCTGAAAATTCCTCAACACAAGCTTACAGGGTGATTCATGGTCTGCAATTTAACGAATAAATGAACAAGCAACCAGAATTTTAGACAGTGCTTCCCTGTACAAAAGTTACTTCTCACAGATATAATAATTTGACTTGTTACAGTAGTTCTTCTTTAAGTATTATCCTTGCTTATACTCTCATGGCATAAAATGTTTTGTCGTTATGAATAACCAAATGAAGAAATAGAATTAAATATTTCTTAAGACATACAATAGTGTATTTCTACTGTAACTCCAATGAAAACCGGGAATAAATCAAAATAATGAAAGAAATTCTGGCTACTAATTTAGCTCCTCATCTTAGGTTGTGGTTTGATGTGGTCCCAGTTGGGCTTTTTTCTGATGTCTCTTCCTGAATTTGTCTAGATCACTTGAAAGGAATCAATGAGAATTGATCCAATTTGTAGAACACAATTCTAATATTGATAGTAGTTTATATTCATTTGCTTCACCCTAATCTTTTATTAATGCTCATTTGCAAAATGCTGTTCATGCTGTTTCCTCCCAATTTTGTACCCCCATGCTGATGATGATAATGAAATTTTGAGAAACATAACAAGGAATAATGAAGTTACAGATTTTGGAATTGAATAAGGTAACAGTTACTAGTTTTGTAGTCAGACATTTTTCAGTAGATGATTTGAATTTCAGATAAATAATGAGCAGTATAGAAATTCAGGTATATGAGATTCCTACAGCAGAACAAAGTTATGTCTGTTTGGGTCTTTTCAATTTTTCTTTATTTCCACCAGGAGGATGGGCCAGGGCATCAATACCAAATCATTTGGGGACTTTTAAGGATGCATCATCAATAAAACCTGTCATGCAGACATGTCTCCTGGTTCAAAAGAAGCAGGAACCAATGGCATCACTTGCTGTTACCAGTGGGGGGGAAAAAAAGTCACTCGTGACTTTTCTGTGAATATCAGAACCACAGTTAAAAGCACATTTAATACATTTTTTGAGGTTAGGATTGCACAACACACTTGAATGTAAATAGCTGCAAAAATAATTGTGTGTGTCTGGTCTGAGGTGTGGTAGGAGCTACCGGAATAAATAATTATACTAAATATTTAGTGTTTGGATTTTATCATAATTTTGAAGAGGTTAAAGATATGTACCTTAAAGCATGAATGGTGTTTAGTAGCTCCTGGTACAGTCCCACAAAACGGAATAACTTAGAGATTTCAGTAGACATTTCATTGTAAAAGGATTTCTTGTAAATCTTCTATGTTCTCCAACTGCCATTGGACCACTTAAACTTGTTCTGAGTCTTTATGATTATGCAAAATCCTCTTGCTGCTTTGAAGGTGTCATGTGTGCTTGGGCTGATAAAACCTGAGAAAGTTCCACCACAAAGCTACACTCCTCAATGCACTCTCCTACCAAGTCAAAGGAAATGTTCATCAGGGTTTTTAATGCCTTGAGGTACTTGCCCAACTTAATGAATAGTAACTCTGGAAATTTCTGTGGAAAGAGGGAATGAGATATTTTTCATCACTGGGAAGGGGATTCCTGCTCTCAAAATCTTCTATAAAAGAAAAGTGTAGCAGCAATTGTGGAAGGGTGGTTTGCTCAGTACTTTCTCATCGGCAGAAAAGGCTTCACTTTTCAACTTCCTCTTCCAAAATAAACTCATTTGTGACTATAAAGAGGGAGGGCTTCCTGAAGTTTTGCCTAGTTACAGGTAAAAGTAATTTTTTGTTTAATTAAATATTGGGTTTTGTTTTGTAGATCTTGGGGCTTTTTTTGTGTTGTTTTTTTTTGGTCTTATTTGGTTGGGTTTTGGTTTTTGGCGTGTTTTTTATGTAATGAATCAATCAATTACTGCTTAGACATCTTTTTAAACCTTAATGTTTTTTTCCAATGCAAACAGTTTTTGGTGTTTTGGTTTTGGTTGTTTTGTTTTAAGCAGCTAAGAGGTAAGACTCCTGGGTTTAAATTCTTCTTCTCGGTTACAGAAATTCAACCAAGATGTTCAGCTGTATAGGACAGCTGTTTTGAGGGATCTCTCTGTGTCACTGCCATGAAACCTCTTACAGAGTGATTTCGACATTTTCTGAGGGATGAGGCAAAAGTCCATCCTCTGCTGTGACTCAGACTGAGCTGTAAATTTTTCATACATCACAGGAGTTGTTCCTAATTTCATGTTTTTTGACATGGCGATTAGTTCAGAAAGTGTAAGAATGTAAAATCATTCATTATGTTTAGGAAAGCCAAGTGGAAAGTTGCCTGATCCTCCAGCACAATAGTGATAAGAAATACATCATGTCTTAACACTGAGGCCTTTTACCACCCATTTAAGAGAGCATCTTCAGAGCAGTTTTACAGTGGAATGTGCCATTTAAATCAACAGTACTTACTTCTGTTAAGTTTTAACAGGACTCCCAAGCAAAGCTGGAACTTATGAGACAGCAGAAATTAAATTCAACCCGACACAGAGGACAATGGCCCAAAATGTAGGATTTGGGTGCAGACTTATTGTTCAATTAAAAGGTAGAATTCACCCACAGAAAGAATGGAACTTCAGCCACCATCATTACTGAGTCATTTCCAGCCAGAGATTGTAATTTAACATTAGTTGAATATAGTTTTGAGTATCAGGTGGAAAAGTAGCAATTCTCAAGAAAGGAAAGAATAAGTAATATCTTTGTGGTTTTAGATTGTAAATAACAAGTGCGTTGTCGCTGAGAGATACCACGTAAATAACAGTAGTGTTAAAAAGGAGTGTTAAACAGAGTGGAGTTGGACCAAGAGCTGGGCTTGAAAATCTAGGAGGTCTTTTCCAACCCAATCAGTCCTATGATTCTAAAGAGACTAATTCTCTCATTTCCCTCCTCTGGGGGATCAAAGTCAGGATTTTAATGCCTAAATAGCTGCAAGTAGTTGTAGGCTGGTTTTTAAAGCTGCTGCTCTCATGTCCTGTTGGTTTTATTGAATGCAGAGCATTTCTGAATTGGAACCTGGTCCTGCTTAAACTCCTAAGTGAGCTTTGCTAGAGGGTTTTAGCAGTGGTTGTTTTGTGAGGGGCTATGAGTAGGATGGCCCTTTGCTTAGAATACCTTGTCTGAGGGACTATCTTGGGTAAAAAAGTTCAATTTATTATGCAATTATATTTTGCTCATGACACCAGGTGTTACACTGACACATAGAACATTTCTAGTAGCTTTCAGTGCCTCTTCTTCCTCCTTCATCATTTTGAGTAGTGTGTGGTTAAATTTGCTAGAAGGCAATCAATCTTTCAAAATTATGATCAGCAGCCTCATTGGTTAAAATCTCAGTCTTGGATTTCTGTAGTCATTTATAAACACTTTCCCTGAAAAAAAAGTAGGCGCAGCCTCTGCTATTTAATTTAATAAAAAGTCCCGTCCTTCTGTCCTTTACTGCTGTAATTTAAAACTTTGACCCAATCAACCTTTGAATGCAAATGAGTGAGCAATCTGGAGAAGCAGAGTGTTGATCCAGCCACTCTACAGCCATTTTCAGAGCCGATTTTAAAGATGTACGTGACATTGGCCATTAGTGAGCCAGCAAAGATGAATGGGCCAATAAATGAACATATTTCACTTCTTTCATCTGCCAAGATGAAACATCATCTTGGTGTTCGACTGGTTTTTTGTTGTTTGGTCTTTTATTTTCTTAATTTGCACGACAGTATTTTGAAAGGCATGCTATCAATTCATTAATTGACTTTTTTAAAGAAATATTTTTTCCAATAAGTCTCCGTGAGTGGATTAGTCTTGAGGATTTTGGGTTTATGTTTTTCCTTTGTAATTCCTTAAAAAAAAATGATTCGTAAGGAAGCTGTCTTTGTAAGATTATCTAAAAAACAAAGGGAGAAAATGAATGTTTGATATCACATTTTAAAAATTAGATAGACTGAGCTAGGAAAATTAAGTGTCCAGAAAAAAAAAAGGTATACTTATGTTTTCTTTTTTTTATTTTTCTAGTTTAGTTTCATATGTAGTTGCTTTAGGTGTTTTGTGAAAGTTCAGAATGATTTTTAGCAGCATGTGAATTTTTGTTGAAAAGGAACAGCTACACTTAGTCATTACAGAAGTTCAGAATATGTCTGAGAGAGCAAAACATTTTTTTTTCTATTCAGAGTCTTTAGAATAATTAATAAATTATCTGACACTTGTCAACCGAGAAAAAAACGAAATAAGCAGCCTATTGTTGTGGTAGTGATATCCTTGCAGACAAATTTACTTTTTGCAGTTTTTTTCTGAATAAAATATGAATGTTTCTTTCTAGGTATTAGCTGTTGGACAGTGGGCTATCAAAAGTAAATAAATTAGGAATTAAGTTTAATAAACAGTTTTACACTGAAAGTAAAAATATGTAGTGATATGGACAACAAATTCCTTTGGGTTGTGCTGTTTTCAGAGCAATTGGGATTTTTATTTTATCTTTTGCTTTAAATGATTTACTTCATTGTTGTGAGTGTTTTTTGTGGTGCTTTGTGGTGTTTTGATCATCAATTTATATTGGAGTCTTAAAACATGTGTTCATTTATGTGTTTAGCTGACCAGCTGCCTTCTTTTTTTTTTTTTTTTTTTTTTTTGGTTTGTTTTTCAAATTGACATTAAAATTGACTGTTTCATTTCAAGCATATTTTAACTGAGAAAATGCATCTTACTCCTTATGCAGCTAAACTGTTGCCTTTTCATGGAGGGGCTCTACCCCTCTGCCCTGCCCCATCTTCCCGAAGAGGTAGAGCAGCCCCCCTTCTGCTTGCCAAGACTCAGCCACCCCCCGCCCCGTCGCCTCCCCACAAAGAGGTGAAGTCCCCTGAGTCTGTAATTGCCAGGAGATGAAGCGATGATGGGGAGTGATCACAGTCAATAGCTTTGATTAACAATAAGGTGGAAAATTAGCAATGCTAGCATTCAGCTCCCCTGCCTCCCCGTCCCCATATGCTCCCCGCAGCCTGCGCTGGCTGCTTAGCAGGGTGGCCACTGTGCCTGGCGGGGTGTGGAGGAACACTCGGAGTGGGCAGAGTGGGACAGCAGGCAGCGTTTTGGGGACCCTGGGCAATGCTCCCGGACGCCTTTCTCTGGGCTCCCCCACGCAGGAGGGGGAAGCACGAGGTGTGCCGTGTGCTGACACTGTGGCTCTTGCTGTCATGTGTGGATTTAATTGTGTCTGGACGTGTTGTGATCAAAATGGCAACTACTGTTACTCCTGTGACCCCATCAGCAGCTCTGGTGTTGTTTCCGACAGACTCCGAAGACCTAGAGAGGGGGAACGACAGCGGGACACCACTCCCCACCTCTGATAACGGCGACAATTCACTGGGCTACACAGGTAGAGTGCACCTTTCCAAAATATTGCTGACCTACTACTTCTGACACTTTCCACCTGCATCTGCCATTACCACCTGTACTCGTTTCTCTAATCATCTTTGCTAGCTGGCTGTCTTTCACCATCACCCTAAAAGTTCAACATTGTTAATACTATTGGGAAATCATACTGTGCCTTTTACCTAACCAAGATGACTGTCCTCGTATGTGCGTGTTAGTACATTTCAATTATTTAAATGTTTAAAGTAAATTTCTCTTGTTGAAACAATGCACTCATTAATTTCCTTAGAACTCTATACATTAGTGCATGAGGCAGTATATCATCTCAGTGAAATTTTTCCAAAGACCGCAGGGATTTTTCCATGTGCTTATTTTGGGAGGTTTGTTTTGGTTTCTGTTATAAACAAAAGTAAAATACATTGCAGCAGGGAACAAAATCCAAGAAAGACTAAACTGTGATACGAGAAGAATCTGTTTCATTGACTTCTGCTCTGCATAAACTAGAGAAATGTGTCTCTAGGCCAAATAAGAAAAGCCACAGATAAGCAGCACCATACAGAAGTGATCTCTGAGGGACCCAACTCTTTAAGTCCTCTGCAGACTGAAATGTTGCACAGCTCCAGGAGTCCCAGCCCTTCCCACAGCCTGGGCTCAGCTACAGAATCTCAGGTTTTCATGATCTACTGGGGGTCTAGTGTGAATCAGATATTCATAGCTAAGACAGTCTTACAGGGTGCAAGAAAAGAGGATAGGCAGGTATAAGAGAGAGGGAGCAATTTCTTGTCTGTTCATAAAACTGCAGGTCTGTTATATGCCACTTACAGAGATTGCAGCTTTCATCACCTGCCCCTCACAATCATCTCTGCATGTGGTTTAAAACCTTGATGCATAATTCTATTCCAGTTTAATTTTTTTTTTTTTCTAAAATGGCCAAAAAGCAAAGTAATACAAATTTCCCCTCAGTCAAGATAGATGCCTTCTTAGGAAAACAAAGCATGAACTCTGCTGCATCTGGATTATTTAGACTTTTCTACCTTCTGAATATTCCCATTATTATTTTTTTTGTCTAAAATCCATTTCCCACTCTCCAAGTTTGGCACATCTACATTCCCCCGAGGCATATGGGGTCATCATATTGACAAAACACAGCTTAAAGAATACTTTTTGGACTTACAGTAGGTTAGGTTTTTGCTTTCAGGAACTGGGTCTGGGAACTGTGATCCCTGGGTCTTGTGTTTAAACAGCCACTAATTTACTTGGGACCACAAGCCAGACTCTTTTGTTGATAAAGTGGCTTAGTTTTACCTAGAGATGAGCAATCAGTCTCCCTCCAGCCCCTTCGCCTGTCCCCAGCCGGTTCTTGACAGGCAGATTCCTGTACCAAACAGCCTCACACCTGCCCACGAGGTGAAGAGGGGCACCTCCAAAAGCTCCCTTAGCCACAAGAGCAATATGGCTAAGAATTTAGAGGGAGACCCTGTAGTTTTTTCCTACTGGTATGTTTTCGAGAGGGGCTGTAGCCTTTGCACAGGACCTCCCGTGGCAAGTGTACTGGGTGGGCTATGGCAGGCAGAGGGTGCAAAAGCTGCAGGCAGTGCCGCTCCATAGCAGAGATTTTGTTATCCCCCACCTTGTAGGGCAGTATTTAACGCATATATAAGGCAATGTTTAAGACAGCAGCTCCCCTCTGAGCATGGGGACATGGGAGGTTATCCCAGGCAGAGCACAGACCCTTCTGCATCTGTCCCCCCCAAGGATCCTTCACCCTTATCAAGGTGCACATGAACATCTGGGCGCTGCATCCCAGGAAAGGCCTCTGTGGGGTGTTGCAGCTGTTTAACCTGCCTCTTGGAGACTAATGGGGTCATTTGAGAGGACTTACAATATCAAACCTGGGCTAGTAGTTCCCCAGAGGCTTCGGTTCTTAACTCTAGGCCATATTTTCACAGCTATTTTCCAAGCAAGCACAAAAGTCAGGATCGAGTTGGAGGCAAACACAAGCTGAATAAAGATTAAAACCTGGAGGATGGCTGGCTTTGCTTAATTAGAGATTTTGTGCTTCTATTTGAATGAGCATTGAATGAAGGAAGACCAAGTTTTTCATGTATAAAAATTTAATGAACTGGTATTTTTTCTCCACTGTGTAATAGTAATCAATAACACTATATGTGTATACCATACTTTTTATGGAAAAGCCCTGATATATTTATTAAAATTAGTCCAACAGGTTTCTGTAGTAATCAGTAAGGGTTTGGGTTTTTTTAAATAACATTAATATAATCTTATATTTTTTCCTCATTATGTGCCCATTCATATGGGCCTAATATGGATTTCCTGGATTTTACAGAAGTATTCTGAAATAAGATTTGTGTTCTTTCCTACCTATAGAATTTCAATCTCCAAATGGAAAACCATTCCAGGAGCCTGTTTGTGCGGAAAGTTCTCTGACTCATTCCTAAAATCACTCAGATTAAGTCCAGGATGTCTGTTCCCATGGGCAAAATAAACAGCAATTTATTTTTAATTGTATATTTATCTTCAGGTGGTGTCTGAATGGACAAAACCCAAACAATCTCATAATTACTGTCATACTATATGATCATACATTGTTACTCATTTTGAGGGCAGTGATACATCTTCCTAGAATATAGAAGTTAATCTGTGAGATACATAAGCAAAGCATTCTCTTATATGTGAAGTTTCAGGATTAAATATTATATTTTTTCCTACATATTTTTCGTTCCATATACGTTTTTAATGGTGAATATATGCAGCTATTTCATACTGTTCTTAAGTGGACGTATGTGAATCGTAGAGAGTGTTTCAGTGTGTTCTCCTAAAGCCTCCTTTATCAGTGTTATTTATTCTCCTAAATCAGAAGAATTTTAACCATCCCATTAGGTTTTGTTGTTTCCATTGTGGATGTGAGCTCTTGACTTGAGAAGTAACCTTGTACAAAATAGTAAACACATCGATTTCAGAAGGGGAAAGAGGTGTTGCTAACCCAAACTGTTTTGAGTTAGAAGTTGATAAATTTCAAGACTGCTGTTACAGGAAAATGATGAACTTCTGTTTGACTTTTCATGATTCTTGTTCAGATGTGGGACTGAACTCTAGATTTTTTTTTTCCTATCCCCCTAGTCAATATAGTAAAGTGGCATCCCATAGATGTTGCACTTTTTCTAGATCATCAGGGGTTTATTATCAACATAATTATTATTATTTATTAACTGTAGACCCAGCTGGAGAGGCTTTGTATGCATCTGTATTAAAGATGATCACTTTCAAACAGTATTTGTAATATATGTAAATAGGGGCTGAATAAATAACAAATCAAGAAAGGAAGTTCAGCCACTGAGGATTGTTCCATATGCATGACACTGATATTAGACTGAAGGAGTTTATAGGAAAGGTTTCTCTTGCATATTTAGTACCTGAAAAATGCTAAGAACAAAAAACAAATAAGAGCTCATGTGACCATGTAGACAGCAATTAAAACATGCTTAATCCAGCTACATCTGTAGCTGGATTGATTCATCAAAGGATTTAGGGTTAAACAAACAAACAAACAAAAACTTTTAACTGTAACTCTGTCAGTTTCAAGCAATGAGGCAGAAAGAAAGGGTACCTTTTCTACATCTTCACAAAAGACCAATTCTACAGTGTCAAGACTAGATTGGAAAATAATTCTATAGTTAAGATGTGGAATAGCAAAAGTCTAAATAGCTATTTTAATCATGTGCATAAAAAATAGCTTAAATCACAGTGATATTCAATAGGATAAAAGCTTATGATTTAGGTACTTTGTGTTGTATTTACTTTGTCTTAAAGAAGACATCCAAAGCAATTTTCTGAAGTGCTATATAACTATGCTTGTTTCTCTTTCTAAAACTTTAGGGGAACTTCAGATGACTAGCAGTGATGTAGATATCTAGAAACAATTGCAAGTAATTCCACCTCTCTGTCAGTTTGATTCTAGGTTCTGAAAGGAGAACCCGGTGGTAGGAATGTTCACCACAGAATATAGTGAAATCTTTGTTGATCACCAAAGGAAAGCAGGGGGATGGAAGATGCAAGAAGGGAATCAGTTTTTTGTCAGATTTAGGCTGTAGAGAGGTCAGAGCAAGCCTATCGATTAGACAGTTATTTCAGAGGGGAAAGAAGACCTAAAGTTATTTATCTTTTTTCATTTAAGTCCTGAAGAAAAGTAGAGGCGCAAACAGAAAGAAGGGAGGTGAGGAAAAAGATCTAAGAGAATTCCCACTGTATATCAGAGGATGAATATGAAAAATCATCCAAATAAGACACTGGAGGAGCTCAGGAGATGGAGAATTTGGGGGGGAAAAAGGTTATAGAGGGAAGAGTCCAAAATAATCTCATAGCTTTCAAGAGAAAGGCTTGTGGTTGGTCGTCAAGTGTAGCAGATGATGTGTTGAGTGATGTCCCCTAGTGCTGGATAAGCTTTGAGGGCCACAACTCTGTAGGAGGGTGTGAGGAAACCTGAGGAAGAGCATAGGAGAAAACTGTCTTGACTGAAACTGCTACGAATACTTTACTGTGTAATATTCATCTGTTAGACCAGATTCTCAAGAAAAGACTAAAGCAATTAATATTTCTCCATCAGATTTCACATGTAGTTTGCCAGCCTGCATACTAAAGTAAATGTTCACTCTTAGCTAATGGGCCTCTTTTTCCCTCCCCAAAATAGTGCAAGGGCAGTAAGTGTTAAGTATGAGCCTCAGTTATTTTCCACATAGTTAATGGCTGCAGAGTAATCTCTAAGATTGCATTGTGCTGTGCTATTGAAGTGTGTGCATGCATGATATCCCAGGAAGTAGCACATTTCCTGTTAAATCAACTGTGACATAAATATTGGGGATCATTTAACAGATCACAGAGTATCACTTGTGTAAGAGGCCAGAATGATGGCTTGTTAAATTAACACTATATAGTCAAACATGTGCAGGCAAGGACCACCACTCCTCATTAAGTAGATTCATGACTTTTTAAAGGGATATATCCATATACTTCCCACCATTGTGCTCCCCCCCCCCCCCCAGTTTCCTCAAATGAAAGAAATCCTGTGGTTCCCATCTGTAACCTGAAGTTAGTCTTCAATTTTATTTTTTTTTCCCCCTGATTTTAATAATGAAAAAAAATTGTGGCAGTGTTCTCTTCTATGACAAGGGATCCCCCTCTTTTTCTCACATTACATTTCTTTTTTACTATTATGTTGTTATGTGGTCAGGAGAATTGTTCATAGTGGATCACTGCTTGTCCCATGTCAAATAGGACAGATTGTCCTTAGTAAGCATTTCAAGAAATGAAGGGGGAATCTCTCTTGATTTCATAGCCATTTCTGAGACACTTCTTCCTTTAACCCAGTAATTTTATACTGCTTATACTATGTATTATAGAGTGCTTGTTTTGAAAAGTGATAGTTCAGAATACACATTCAAGAAAACATTTCTTTAACATCAAAAGTAGAAATCTACAATAATACACTGTGAGAAATGGAGTATGTTTGGGGTTTTTTTTAAGGTTAGTAGATATAGTAAAAGTGCATATAAATTTTGTGACAGAGAGGAGAAAAAGCTATAATATACAACAGGATGATGAGTAAGAATGTTGGGAAGAAGTATTTGCCATTTCTTCTAAATTACCATCTTTTGTTTAAGGATTATTTAGAAAAAAATGAGCAAAGTTGGGGGGAGGGGGAAACATGAGAAAAAAGCAGTTTGGCTAATGGGGTGCAAAAAAGTGTTCAATGAAGATGTAAGTTGCAGAGTGTGGATATTTTTTATTTGGAGGAGGCTGTAATTTTGGATATGAAGCAGATAGCTAGAGATGTCTGAACAAAGCAAATAACTTATTTCCATACATGAATTCCAAATAAGCTATTGGCGTGTCTTATGTTGCACTGAGTTCATCGTAGGAACAACCTGTAGAGGACAAACACTTGTTTGCACTGCAGAACTAATAGATGTCTGACAGAGCTGAACAAATCACTAGGTCAAACAGCAGCAACATTAATTTATTTGAAGTTACAGGATCCTTGTTGCTAGTGGTAATACACAGTAGACTTCAGCTTGACTTTTACATCTCAGGATGCATGCAAAGCTTGCAATTAAGGCCCTTTTCCTAGTCTTCTCTGTTTTAAAACTTGCCAACTGAACAAGTGTGCTCTTGAGTCACTGGAGAATGAACACAGACCCATGATACCAATATTACAAAGTTACTTCTTAGACTACATCTGCACTCTAAATCCAGGAACAGATGGATACTGTTATGCTTATTTTAAAAAGAAGAATGAAAGAAAGAGCGGGGGGTGAGGGGGCGGTGGGGAGGAATCCCCTGCTCTTGTCTATCAGCAGTCTCTCTGTTCCCCATGTCAGTCTAAACTGCCAGAAAGATCCTTTCAGTTTTATCCTTGTCTTTGCAAGCATTCTTCTGACACATACGGAGCATTTGGTTTTATTATGTATTAAAACATATATGTAAATATAATACAATCGATAGAATTGCCTGTCAATGATGGCAGCAATGTTAAGGCAATAATAATTTAAGTAAAACATATAGTAGCAATATTGAAACACAGATACTCCCACTTACATAAATCTTGCACAGTCAGTTTTTATGAAAAAGTTTATAGAAAATTTCCTCCTGAAGTTATTATGTTATACTTGAAGGCAGGGATGTTATTAAAACAGGAAGCAATGGCAACATCCCAAGATTCTTAACCGGTTAGTGAGTTTTCTCATAGCCATCAGACCAATTCACAATGGCACACTGCCTCCCCCTCTCCCTGCTTCCCATCCCTCACCCCCAAACAAGAAGAAA